>JASWHV010000042.1:0-706212 GCA_030760725.1 Neostapfia colusana
TGGGAACCAGGAAACCGTTGTAATTGGTTAACCTGGGTGCCGAGGCTTACCCAACCGTTTTATAGGAGTGGGTTGAGGGTAGCAAGGTGTAAATCTGCTGGTGGGCACAGACACGCTCCACGCGGGGACCTCCTGCCCGTTACGGATGGACCGGTTCGGCATTTGGGTTGCCTTTGAAAGGTTGTTGCATACAACAGAGTAGGAAGGTGTGAAGCACGACACTTCTGAAAGTGGGTGTATGTGACGTGTTATCCGGGTGTCTCCTGATTGCAATCACCGTCCCTCGCGGTTATTTGAGTACCGCTTGTTCACTGCGCTGTGACGTAGTAAGAAGTGAAAGAAGCCGAATGAATCTGCTGCATTGAACTCTTAATGTCTTGAAACCCTGTATGCTGTAGTTGTAGAGCTAATTAAGTTTATCTTGCACTTTGGGCATCACCACATTAGAGGAAAGCATTTCTTGTTTGATTGTGGACTTCAGATGTGAGGGCTGCCTAAGGCTCATTAAACTGCTGCTATAAAACTGAAAGTAAGGATTCACATATAGGCGTGTCTTTATTGCAATGTCTTTATCTCATATTACTAATCCCTGCATGTAGACTTCCATGACTAGGGTGTCGGTTAAGCCTTGCAAAGCCATCGTGCTCACGGTTGTAATATTTGAGATGTGTGCAGGTGAGAGTTATGAGGAAGGGTCTGAGGACGAGGCGATGCCCCCGTCGGGGTACACGGCCGAGCTAGAGCCCTGCACGCCGCCGTGATCTCCGGTTGCATGTTGCTAGTGTGTAGCGTCCCCGGGGTGGACGGCTGCACTTTTGCTTAGTTAGTTTGAGAGACTAGTTATGTATATTACTTCCACTGTATATTTAAGTTTGTAGAAGACTTCCGCTGTTTTATGTAAAATAAAAGTTTGTATGTTGTTCATATTATTTTCTTGTGCGCTGTTGGGTGCCGCATCGCACGGCACCGCCCTCTGCGATCCCAGAGTGGGTGAATCAACGGGTGGTCCCCACAAACACCCAGCTACCTGAATTACATCGGTTTCCCGGTTCCCATATATCCGATAGGTCTTCGGTACTGTTCTAGCTTGTTCAACAGGCCCGCATACGGCTTGGTCCTCAATCGACACAAGCGGAGCTATGGCACCCAGGCCCCAAAGTCCTGCTGCCCTTACTCTCCGCTCGGTCTCATTTTACTTGCCATGTGTTCCATTTGCTATCTTTACCCGAGTAGTGTGCTTCTAGCCTATTCTCGCGAGCAGTTCCAACTACTCGACTTGTACCGAATCCTACACTATCTTAGCGTTGCAGTAGCTAATCGAGGTTTAAAAACCTAAGCCCAAAACCAGGGTTTTCATGGCTATGCATTTGGGTTCTCAATCAAGACTCTAATGCATAATCAAAGTGGATAATTAAAGTAAGTTCTCAAAACAGTAAAATTTATAAAACGGCTAATGCAAACTGGAGCATGCCTGTTTTGCATGGTAGTAGTATATAATAGAAGTTAGTGATCTTCGATCCGAAGGGGGGCCTTGGCGCAGCGGTAAAGCTGTTGCCTTGTGACCATGAGGTCACGGGTTCGAGTCCTGGAAACAGTCTCTTGCAGAAATGCAGGGAAAGGCTGCGTACAAAAGACCCAAGTGGGTCGGACCCTTCCCCGGACCCTGCGCAAGCGGGAGCTACATGCACCGGGCTGCCCTTTCTTTTTAGAGATCTTCGATCCCTTGATCCTTCTGAACTTGCTCAACTGATCCACACGTCAAGGGATGGCTCCGTTGAAGTCTTTCGTCGTGAGCACTATCGACATGAATATGCATAATCTTTTATAATGCAATTTAAAGACTTTAAGAGACTTATACTTCTTAAGAACAGAGGCTGTGTGGATATGATAGGATGATATTGTTGCCTCTCTTGTGAAAAGAAATCAAAGGAACTAAATCTACCTTAGATGTTTCATTACATCCCTAACTAAGTTCCTAATGAACATATAAGTTGAGCTAAAATAATTTGGGTATAACTACAGATCCTGATCTCCAATGACTTCGAAATTTTTACATGAAGTCATACACTACACAGAGACTTAGCTTGCCAAATTGCAACTAATGTTGAAGGAAATGGTGTCTCCCATAATTCCCACATTAATCCCTATGTTTTTTCTCACATACCTGAGGTTGGAGAACAATGACAGGAAGATCCAAGGCTCAACATGAGCTGAAAATTTGAATGTGAGTTCCTGGTCATATGAAAAGATTCTGGACCAAATTTTAGCACTTTTAACTGAGTGGTTTATTCAGAAACATTCCTTAAGCCATTAAGCAAAAAGGAATTAATTCTGAAGTAACTCGCATGTTCATGTCAAACTTAGTGAACCACAATGTCAATTATAGCTCATAGATCCTGCATGAATTGTCCTAGGAATTTTGGAGCTAAGAATTACCCAGAACTGAGTTTCCAAGTTTCTGGAAATTCTCTGAAAATGTTTCTGTATTCTTTTGAACACAACAACTTGAAATCTGAATTCTCCTAACCAACTCAACCTCAAATGAGCTGAAATTTTTGCAGGAGTTCAATAACATCCTGAGGATTATTCCGGCAAAATTTGAGGATCTTTGGATGAACCAAACTCCCTCTAAAATTCTTTTGCTGAAAAGATTTAGGGAACTTTCCAGAATTAATTATTGGTTTTCGTATAAATTGGGTTGCATATTTGGATAGAGTTTTTCAATCTGAATATAACCCAATTTGAATCACTAAATTTTGAGGTTCCTACACAAAGATATGATCTTTACAAGAATTGGGGAAAAACTGAAAATGAGCTCTGTTCTATTTTTCTAATTTTCAGAGACATAAAGAATCAACACCTAATTTGACAAAGAAAAGGGAGTCCAATGCCTCTGAAATTTTTACTGGAGTTCAAGTATATTTAGAAGAATGTCCTGATCAAGTTTGGGAATTTTCTAATACACATAACTCCAGAAATAAATCCTACAAAATTTTCCTTAAATGAATTAATGAGCCAAATCCATGGATTTTCATAAATATTGGGCTGCGCCCCTGGATATTACTCCCTGAGAGGAATCCAACAAAATTTATTTAAAAATTTTCGGACGCTCCTACCCAAAGTTGTGGTTCTTCAAAGTTTGAACTGAAATCTGGAATTCCTAGAAATGTTCAAATGTCTGCTAGTGGGTCCCGGGCCACGTGGTGTGTTCTCAGACGAAGACACACGGAGTCACAGAGTGAACCCGCACAGCCACAGAATGATCCGGGCCACAGAGAACCCGGATTTTAAATTTCCAGCCGCTGACACATGGGACCGGCTTCCTTCTTCTTCCTCCTGACTCCTCTCATGCGCGCGCCACTAGGTCGCTGGAGCTCCACTGAACTCGGTCTCCTGACCTCCTACTGAGCTTTTGCTCACCGCCAGGGCCTAAAATCACACGCTGAGTATCTTGGTGAAGCTTCCCCGGGCCGGCGAGGTCCCTAACCCCTCTCGCAATGGCGCAGCGGCTCGGCTCACCTTCAGCGGTGTCGGCCGGCCGACCTAGCCCGCCAAAAGCTCGGTAAAACAGCACTACAGAACCAGTAGACCTCGAGGATGATCGACGTGGTCTCAAACTTGCTCGGGAACGGCTCCAACTAGGTTGTCACCATGCACCCGAGACTTCCGCCACGTTTGAGCTCGGAAAACCTAGAATTTGTGCGGTCTACGTGCGTTTCCAAGCTAGGGTTGTGAATAGCTAATGATCGCCGACTACTTTAGGTCCTGTGTGCAAGATTTGGCAACCTAAGAACGAGAAATGAGATCGAATTTGATAGTACCATACCGGAAGGTCATTTGTGCCCACCGGAGAAACTTTCTTGAATTCGCGCTCGGTTGTCCATGGCTTGGCTTGAGCTTCGGAGGTGAACATCGTAGGGTCCTAGCGCGTCCGAGTATGCTCTTGCTAGGGCATGAGAAGCTCTCTATAGGGCTGTCCATGTGAGCCCTCTCCGTCGGTTACTCTCGGCCACCACGGAAACACGGGGTCCTCGGGGTATGGAAGTCGAACACCGGTCGGTGGCACGTCGAGGAGGGAGAGGGAGATGCCCTGGTGCCATTTTGCCACTCATTATCTACTGTTCGCGTTCACTAGAGCCGGCTGCCGATCGGTTGAAGGTGGCAGCGGTGGCTCTGTTCAGGTGCGCGAGAGAGAGCGAGAGGCGGTCAGGCAACTCGTTTTGCCGAGCGCTGGGTAAGCTGAGACGATCTTTATCCGGGCTGTGGAGTCGGTTCACCGCGTGCTCGGCCGGAACCCTCGAGCGCATGCGCGCTGGCGTCGGCTATCCCCTGCTGTCGAGCACTCGTAGAAGCAAAACAGAGACCGGTTGCTTCTGTGAAGATATTTAGGTGTATATGACAAGTGGGTTCCACATTCCCTCTTATCTCTCCAAAACCTCTCAAAATTGGCAAATGACCAAATTTAGTTGTGTGGGGCTACAATCTGAACTCAATTTTGATACTTCAGCAAGTTTCATCCAAATTTAAATTTGTATTTTAATTTCCTATGCAATTTAAAGTCCATTTGAAAATGGGTAGCAAAACATTTCCAAAATTCATGAAACTTTGCATACCCACTAATTTGGACCTAAGGAATTCAAATATGAAATCTTATTTTTGGTTTTACTGCTGCAAATGAGGCTTTGAGCCCATCAGTTTGCATTCCTATTGGTTGCCCTTATTTGAAATTTGAGTTGAACAATTTGAGTTCAAACTCTGAATTTTACCCCCCCCCCTTGCACATGAGAGATTACACATGGGTTTCAATTAACTTTGTGCCCCAAACACTCAAATGATCCTAGGCTAGAGTGGTGGGACACTCATGTGTGTCATCACATGTGGAAAAGTTTAAACATGTCTCATTTTTGTGTTAATCATTTCATGTGACACGAACTAAAGCCTTCCTTTGCCTTAACTTTGTCTCACAATGTGAAATAAAACTTTACAAAAGTCAGGGCTGTTACACTCCAAGTCGGCATAACTAGTCCTATTTTCTGTACAGAACAGACCATTCTGCACTTAACCCAGATTTTGATCCAGTTAACCGCATTTTCATAACTCAAGTTGCATACAAAAGATACAGTTAACTTCAATACATTTCCAGCGAGTATTTATATGCCTCTAGATCATTTCTGTATCAAAATTTATGATTACTCAAAGTTGACAGAATTTCTGGATAAAATTTGCCAGCATCTCTTTAGAATGTGGCTGCTTTTATCATAGTTGTACATACAGATACAAGACAATTCTGAACAAACTTTGAACTGTAAAATTGTTACACATATGATAACCTTTTCAACGGTGTATCATACGACCCTTAGGGGTTTTTCTACAGAAACTTATGGACGATATACAGAAATGTCCAGAGAGATTTTTGCATCTGTCCTGTTTCTGAACTGTTTTCATTCAACTGAATATTAAACCAGTTTGGCTTGTGATTTTGCTCTGGAGGTCTACAGATAAGTTGTAGAGAACATAAAAACATTCCATAACTCTATCATACTAATCCATAGGGTAAATCTATTCAGAGTTATGCTCTGTCAAATTCCAGCAAGATTTCCTGCCAGAAACAGAGTACTCTTCTTTTGAAACATTTGAAGCCTGTCAATTCTCTCATTTGAATCTTAGTTCAAATTAAGAGCTCAGTAACTAATATTGGTCTCAAGACTGACATTTTTAGTTGAAAGTTACTTCATGATTCATTTCTCATACGGAAGAAGGTTATTAAGTTTAGTGAGATGTCGATGCATCGTAAGAAACATGTCGGTACTACATTGCCCCACTAAAAGAAAATTCTAACTGGATTACACCGGCATATACTTCTCCATAGGTGGCACCAAGAATGGACACTCGCAAATATATTCCACTCATAATACGGTTGTCGCGGTTAGTGTACCTGCAGAAGACACACAATCATCGGATCCAGTCACAAAACTGAACTCGGCTCCATAAACAGTTTAATACGCCCGTATGTCATCAGTCACATGGATGTTCTCAAGCCAAATATGCCTTGAACTACGTGTTCACACTACCAACCATGTGATGGGGTCTCCGCCTACTTGCCCGCAGCACGCCGGGGACTGGCGTTGCTCACATATCCCAAACGACATGAAGAGTCATAGAGAACATATAAGCTAGCCGAGTTACCAGCCACCCGTGAGTCTCCACCCTTCAGCTTGTGCGCACTGGTGGACAGTGCATCCATGCACTCCCAAGACATAGAACCTCCTGAGATGCATGTTTTCTGACATAACAAATAGGTTATGTCGAAGTGTTCTCCACGACACTTGCCGTGGTCCACTCTGGAGCAGCCCATGGAGGTTCTTCTTTAGGAGGGGCTTAGTGGTTTTGAGCGTCGTGGCACGATGGCGAGATGAACACGAAGATTATGTGGTTCGGGCCGCCTAAGCGTAATACCCTACGTCCACAGAGTGCTGGTTGTTCTTTGTTGCCCGAGTTTGAGGGTGGCTCGAGCTTGCGATCTTACAATGGTGTTCGGAAACTGGGACTGTGTTTGAGCTAGAATGGAATTCGAATGGAGTTGTTCTTGCCCGTTGGCTGCTTGGACCTTTTATAGTTCAAGGCCAAGCAACCTTACATGTGGGTCTGGAGCCTGGCTGCTGGCCCCGTTATGTGCAGCTGACTCTACTTCGGGTAGTCTGCTCCCTGCTAGTAGTAGCGCACATGATCGCGCTGTGGAGCACTTCGCCCTGCCACGTCGGCTTCCTTAAATGTTGTCTGATGAAGGTGGTAGGAATGCGTCTTGTCCCGCGGTGCTGCACTATAGCTCCGTCAGGGCGCCGCACGACTGATCTCTGCTGCCAGGCACGTATGTACCGGGATACGCTGGATTGCTTGCCTGGGGAACATGTGAACTTTAAATGCGCAATAGGACTGCACACATTCATCTGTACTCCTTGGCTATCTGCACGTTGCTTGTCGGTGCGGCGTCCAGGTGGCGTGCCCCCGGGTCATGCGTCGTCATTGGAGCTGTCTTGCGGAGTAGCGAGGGGGTTCGGAGTCATTGGAGACGAGGAAACGCCTGAGCTCTCCCTGGCAGGAGGGAAGGTCCGTAGCTGTCATGCACGTGGCTGCACCGGAGCCCTCCTTGGCGGGAAGGGACACCATGAGTTGTTGCCTACGTGGCAGCACCAGAGCCCTGCCATGCTGGAGGTAGGGCCCGGAGCCGTAGGACATGTGGCACCTCCGGAGCTCTCTCTAGCGAAAGATGTGGGTTGGAGGTTCCGGAAACGTAGCAGTGCCGGAGTCCTACTTGGCGGGAGGTCAGGTGCGGCACCATCGGACACATGGCGGCTCTAGAGCCATCCTCGGCCAGTAGTGAGACTCAGAGCCTGCAGACATGTGACAGCCTCGGAGCCCTCCTTAGCAGGTGGTCGGACCCGCGGCCTAGGACACGCGCCTTCTCATGAGTGCTCCCTAGCTGGCGGTTGGCCCATCCAGCAGGCCGGGTCCCTGTCTTGTACATACGTTCTGACGTATGTCTTCTTTTGCTCTTACACATGGGGGTATCGTTCTTGAGGGTACCAACAGTGGCCCCTGGGCCCATCTGGACAGAGACGAAGGCTCTTGCGGATGGGACCTCCGTCAGAAATCCCATATGGTGGTCTTCTGATATTGCTTCATTCAACTGAGATGAAGAGACTCTACTACTGTCACGGACAGGTGTCCCTTTGTTGTTGGAGGGTCGTGGGGGCGCACGTTGCGCCCAACTGCAGCATTACCACGTCGGTTCCCAACACGACCCCTGCTCTTCCTCTTGTCAGACTTTCTCGTTGAACCGCTTTTATCTATTGAAACTGTGGTGCTTTTTGCCCACACTGTCTGCCGAGTGGGCCTGGCACGTCTGCCCTTGGCGGTATAGCCGATGCGGGTGCGATTTGTCAGGCACGTCGCGCTAGGCGGTTTGCGAAGAGTCAGGGGCAAATAAAGAGATCCTCTGCAGCCGGCAGGAGTCTCCTTCTTCATTTGCTTCCTTGCGCCTCTCCTTCCTTCCTTTTGCTTCAGTCGCCATGCCTCCTTGCTTCCTATTCCTGCTCCAATGGCAACAAACCTCCGAGAGCATCCGAGAGCAAGCGTTTCCGAGCCACTTCATGGAGCTTTGCCGGCCCTAGGTAGATCATCCGAGGCCAGCCCTTGCTGCTTTTGGTTATGCTTTGATGTTGTCTGCTGACCCCGTTCTTTACGTAGGGCTCCGTCTGCATGTGCTCCTTGGAGCGCTCCGGTGCCCGTGGTGTCCAACGATCCCCCGGTGGCTTGTGGGACTACTCCAGCTCAGGGTGCGGACCCTCCAGCGCCAGCGATGTCCTTGCCACCTGCCTCTTCTGAAGGTGTCTCCCCGGCGGCCCCTGGTGCGGAGGACCCCAGCCAGGAACCTCCGTCGGTCCAAGCTCCGGGGCCTGGTTCTGGGCCAGCTGAGGCTGACGAGGCTCCGCCAGCACATGGAGACAAGCCCGCTCCTGCCGTCGACGAGGGTGCATCAGATGATGCGGCACCTACCCCAGATGATAGCACTCCCCAGCCAAAAGCTTACCCGCCTTCTTCCAAGGACCAAGCCACAACTTCCCTGGGTCCCTGCGTCTTGGTGCCTACTCCGACGGTCATCGACGTCTCGGAGGATGATGCCTAGGAGCCTCCGGCATGTGTCCCACGGGTCCCCTTGTATGAGGCCATGGCCTCGGCTCAGGCAGGCCTCTGTCGAGTTCAGCTGGCTCTGGACTGGGAGCGAGAAGCCCTACAGCAAGAGGAGGAGCGCCTTGGTTCTTGGGAAAGGTTGCTCAACTTCCGGATCTGGGAGACACGGAGGAGGTTGGAGGAGAAGGAGGCTCACTTGCGGGAGGAGCAGAGACTGACCATCCAGCAGCGGGACCTGGTTGATCAGTTGGATAAGAAGACCAAGCAGCTCTGGGCAGAAGCCACTGAGGCCCACCAGAAGGCCAATGCTCGCCTCGCAGTCATGGAAGAGCTGCAGCTAAAGCTGGTTAGCTGTGAGATCGCAGTAGGCGAGCACGAGCATGAGCTGGAGGAGAAGGAGGAGGAGTCATCGTTGTGCTTGCAGCGGGAGCAGGCCGAGCTGAAGTCTCAGGCCGACGACATAGACCGTCAGCAGGTCTCTCTGAACGAGGAGCGAGAGAGACAGATGAAGGAGCACCGGGACCTCCTGGCTGCAGAATTCGATGCTTCGCTCCTCAGGGGGACTGCAGCGCCGTGCCCGTGAGCTTGATGACCGGGAAGTGGCGTTGGCTGCCAGGGAGAAAAATTCTCTGAAAGTGATGCAGCAGCCCTGGCAGCGGCACGTCGTGAGCTTCAGGAGCTCTGAGTTTCACGAATGGTGGAGGTCCAGCAAGTCCGGGACTTCCTGGGCCATGCCGAGTCAGGACTGGTGCCCTTCGGCTTCAGCCAGGTGCGTGTCAGCGAGCCTTTGCAGGAGATGAGCGAAGTGCTCCCTGCGCTTGACTCTGCAGGCGTGAAGATGGCAGCGTTGGAAGACGTTGTCGTCTACCAGCTGGAGGTGGAGGGAAAGATCCTGGCTAAGGAGGTGGAAACACATGTGTTGACTTGCTTCCGAAGCTGGGACCCCAGTGTCTCCCTGGAGCCGGTCGTCCAAAGCCCCGTCGCTGTGAGGGAGGCGGCAGCCCGGTCTGAGGTTGAAGTCTTAGGAGGCCTTGTTACCGAGCGGTTTAGGCGTGGTGCTGGCAAGTCCTAGGCGGGCCCTGGCCTTTGTATTTTTTTGTGTCTTGTCTTGTACTTTTGTGTTGATGAATGAAAGTCCTTTTGTTGGTCTCTCATCCTTCAGCCACTCGAGGCCTGTATACTTGATTGCTTGTTGTACTCCCTCCCTTTGGTTTGCGGCGGCGCAGGGTCCGGTAGGAAGGACTACATTAGTTTTCACGAGGTCCCCTGGTCATTGATGTCGCAGGACTAGATGCTCTCTAACTTGCCAAAGAGGTTGCTTGCTGTAGATATCTACACACTTCCTTCTTGCGCGTTGCAGGGGTCCGGCCGTCATGCTTGCCTTGACCAGTTGTAATGGCCCCCTGGTCGGTGTGCCCAAATATTTGGGGACACCTGCCAAAAAGGTTCAAGAAACCAGCTCCGGACCCTTTGGAAGACTCCAGCCTTGGGGGTCCGAGGGTGGTCCCCTGGGAAAGCCGGTGTTCCAGAACCAACCCCACGGACCGGAGCCCTGTGGCCTGCACAAACACTAGAAGAAAGGGGTAACCATGCCGTGTAGTTGTATTTTCCCTATTCGCTGTCCCCATTATTGCTTATGGTCCTCTTCTAAGCTACGGGACCTGGGCAATTCGATGTAGTTGTGTCCAGACCATGGTTACCATCCTTCCCAGGGTGGTGTGCCATCCGGGCCCCCAGTGGCTGCTGCGCTAAAGAGGCAGAGTGTGCACGCTTAGGGTACAGGACCAGGCTAAGCAGGCTACACACCCTGGACATCCCGCTGGCATGGCACTCTGAGGGGGGCGTCCTTCTGGTGCCACGTGACCCGAGCAGGAAGGTAACCAAGGGGGTCCGGAGACAACACAGGTGCCTCAGGCATTTCTGCCTTGTAGCAGGACGGCATAATTTTGGTCAAGAGCGAGACAGAAACACAACTATGTACACATCGAGAGGCGCGCAAAAAATATACGCAAGCTTGAAAGGAAAGCTGCAAAAATATAGACGTGCATAAGGTAGGGCAAGAGTTTTCTTTATCATGGTGCTACATAAGAGGAGTCAGGATGTACAGGAGTTCAACGACCCACTCCGGGATGACAGGGGTAGCCGGACCCCCCCCCCCCAGAGTTTAGTTGATCCGAGCACTGATCCTAGGCACTATGGCCCTTTTACAGAAAAAGACTTCCCTACCCTAAACTACAAGTAAAACTTACAGAGGTGCTCGATGTTCCAAGGATTTGGAATCAGGTCGCCATCCTCCGTCGCCAGGCGGATGCATCTTATCGGCATACTTGTATCACCCGGAAGGGTCCTTCCCAGCATGGGGAAAGCTTGTTGGACCCCTCCCGAGAAAGTATCTGCCAGAGCACCAGGTCGCCCACCCGCATCTCTTTGCTTCGCACGGACAGCTGGTGGTAGTGCCGGAGCGCCTGGCGGTATCGTGCATTCCGGATTGCCGCCTGCCATCTGTGCTCGTCGACGAGTTCGATATCTTCACGCCGGATCTGGTCCTGCGTGGCTTCATCGTATGCCTTGACACGAGGGGAGCCCAAGGTGATCTCCGGAGGGAGGACAGCCTCAGCTCCGTAGACCAGGAAAAAGGGAGTCTCCCTTGTGGCTTGGATGGGTGATGTCCGGCTAACCCATAGTGCGCACAGAAGCTCATCAATCCAGTTGGTGCCATGCTTTTCCAAGCCAGCGTAGTTACGCGTCCTGGGGCTCCTGAGTATCTCAGCATTGGCTCTCTTGACCTAGCTGTTGCTTTATGGGTGAGCAACGGACGCATAGCAGACCTAGATATCAAGGTCCTCACAGTACTCTTGGAATGCTGCACTAGTGAATTGGGTCCCGTTGTCGGTGATGATCCTGTTCGGGACCCCGAACCTGCAGATGGTTGACTTGATGAATTTTACTGTGGACTGCTTGTTGATGGTGACACCAGGGGTTGCTTCCGGCCACTTGGTGAACTTGTCTACGGCGATGTAGAGGTACGGGTACCCTCCGACGGCTCTGGGGAACGGCCCCAGGATGTCCAACCCCCATACTACGAATGGCCATGAGGGCGGGATCATTTACAGCATCCACGCCAGTGTCTGGATCTACTTGGCGTGGAACTGACACACCTTGCATCTCTTGACCAGCTCGACGGCATCCAGGAGAGCTGTCGGCCATTAGAAGCCATGTCGGAAGTCTTTACCGACCAGTGTGCGGTACGATGCGTGGTTGCCGCACTCGCCTCCATGGATCTCTGCGAACAGCTCGCAGCCCTCCTCCTGGGTTATGCACCGCAATAGGACGCCATTGGCGCCATGCCGGTAGAGATCCCCATCTACCAGTGTGTATCTCTTAGCCATGCGAATGATCCGTTCAGCGGATACATGTTCATCGGGAAGGATATTGTCCTTCAAGTAGGTCCGGACCTCCGTGATCCATGCATCAGGTCCTACATGAGCTTCTAGATCTTGGGCGCTGGGTTGCACGGAGTCCCCGGTGACGCATACGATCCTTTGCGGGTGCCATGGTTGCAGGGCCGCCAGGACCGCCAACTTCAAGGTGCTGGACTCGTCCCCTTCGCCTGGTTCGGCAAGCCAGGCTGTTGGACGCAGCAGCTTCATTTCGAAGACACTTTCGGGGACTGGAGCCCATGTAGAGGGTTTCATTGAAAGGTCGTCTGCCACCGCGTTGTTGGCGTGGGGGATATGGCACAACTCCAAGGCATGAAACTCCTTCTCCATCTTCTGCACATGGAGAAGATAGACAGCCAGCCGAGGATCATTACAGGAGCACTCACGCTTGACCTGTTTGATGACGAGTTGGGAGTCTCCTTTAAGTAGCATCTGCCACACGCCTAAAGACATGGCAGTACTCATCCCAAATATGAGGGATTTGTACTCCGCCATGTTGTTCATAGCCTTGAAGTTGAGGTGCACCATGTACTTGAACTGCTCTCCCGCTGGCGAGATGATCAGGACCCCTGCTCTGGCACCTTGCTTGCGTGAGGAGCTGACACGACCCCATTGGTCTTGTCGAGCCAGGATCACGCTGAGGGGTACTGCGTTGCACAGCATCGGATAACACACGTCAAAGGTACAAAGCGGAAGTGAAATTTTATTACATAAACAAGTTTATGAACATGTTTACATCAAAATAAGTCCAGTGTACACTCACGGGCGTAGACTACGCATCAAGTCCACGTTCAGCCCTTGAACATGTCCTTGCTAGCACACACGCACACTAACTCTGCGGCGTGCACGACTCCCACTCGACGGGATTCCCCTCCTGGGGTTCCGTCTCCTCTTCGGGAGTCCCTTCCTCATAGAACCCTGCAAAAGCTTCAAACACAAGCAGTGAGCACGAAGGCTCAGCAAGTCTGACCCGTCTCACCTAAACATGGAACTTCTACATGAGGGGTGATGGTTTATATGAGGTAAAAATCATTTGCATGGACTCGCCTAATTAGTAGAACCTTACTTTCAAGTTTTAGCAGCAGGTTGTGGAGAACCTTACGCTAAGGCACATGAGAGAGCCGCAATCAAACAAGAAATGCATTTCTCTCATGTACTTTGCCCAAAGTTGAAATGAACTTTAGTTAGCTCTAAACTATAGCAATTCATTAGCAATCAAGTCCATCTTTCAATCAGCAACATTTTAACATGTAACTAGCCTGTTCTTTCTATGTCATGGTACAGTGAACAAGTGGTACTCACTGACCGCGAGGGACGGCGATTATAATCAATTTACACCTGCAGGGTTACCTGAACAACCCGTCACGTACGCCCGTACTCGATGTTGCCTACAACAACCATAACGGACGCCGTACGCGACTACCTTTCACCCGTTAGAAAAATGTTGAACCGGTCCAATCGTCCCGAGCAAGAGGTCTCTGCACACGCATCTCAGTGCCGCCAGCCAATTTACACCTCGAGCTCTCAACCTACCCTCTGAATGACCAGCTATGCCTCAACACCCAGCTACCCGAGTTACATCAGTTTCCCGGTTCCCATATAGCCGGTAGGTCTTCGGTACTGTTCTAGCTTGTTCAACAGGCCCGCACACGGCTCTGTCCTCAATCGACACAAGCGGAGCTACAGCACACAGGCCCCAAAGTCCTGCTGCCCTTACCCTCCGCTTGGTCTCATTTTCTTGCTATGTGTTTCATGTGCTATCACTACCCGAGTCGAGTGCCTCTAGCCTATGCTCGCGAGTAGTTCCAACTACTCGACTTGTACCGAATTCTACACTATCTTAGCATTGCAATAGCTAACGGGGTTTGAAATCTTAAACCTAACCCATGGTTTTCTTGGCTATGCAGTTGGGTCTCCAAACAAGACTCTAATGCAAAGAATAAAGTAAACAAGTATGTGCTCAAAACATTAAAAATTTGTAAAAAGGTTAATGCAAACCGGAGCTTGCCTTGCTGCTCTTGGTCGTAGGCTAGCGGTTCCTCCGGAGTAACGAAGTCTAGGACTTCGGGTTCCTCCTCGACCTTAGCGACTACATGATAGAAGCAATATATGTATCAATTTAAATGCATTTGTATTGAGTTTGAAGTTGTAAAGTCTATAACCCTTGCTAGACAGACCTAATGACTGTGAAACTTTTACTGTGGCTTGGTTACAACCTAAACAGAGACTTGGTCAAGTTTTAGTTGCAGCAAAGCTCATTTGAGCTCTTCCACAATTAATTATGTCCTTGACCTTAATTGGAACTCTTAGAGTGTTCTAAGGATTTTTATGAAACAAACTATGACTTTCTGAAAACTAGATTTTCAGAGGGTTCTAATGGAGTTGGTCTCACTTAATTTGGAAGTTCCTAACTAAAGATATGAGCTAAACAATTTCAGAGAAAATTCTGAAAATGTTTCTGAACATTTTCTATTTTCTCTGGAACAGTTTCACTAATCACACCATTAGGTGGATCAAATGAGCTCCAATGGGTCTGAAATTTTTATGGTAGTTCAGGGATATTTTGTTGAACATCCCAACAAAATTTCAGGATTTTCCTCCAAAGGATTCTCCAGATAAAATTCCTAACAGTTTAAAATTTGCGGAATTAATTACGGAGAATTAAGGAATTTTATGAAGTGAGACTTGATTTGCTGGAAAGTGCTCAGAGAGCTGAATCCAGCAAAATTTGGTTCACTCTATTTGGAGCTTTCTAGCCAAAGTTATTAGGATTTGAAGTTTGAAGGAAATCTGAAAATCAGGGAAAAGTTTAAACTCTCGGGGCCCGTGGTAACATGCGTCGAGCGCGGAGGTGTCCGGCACACCGGGAGTACCACACGTATCGAGCGCGGAGGTGTCCGGCACACCGGAGCTCACAGGGTATTTGCGCGCCAGCACAGCCGATCCCCGGCCACACCCGATCCCGATTTAAATTCTTCAGCCGCTGCCACGTGGGCCAGCCGGCTTCGTCTTCCTCCCGCCGTTCTCTCGCGCCCGCGCCGCCGACCTCGCCGGAGCAGACTCGGGGCTCGCCGGCTCGCCGCTGCCGGACCTCCCATGGTCTGAAACTCGCCACCAGGGGGTTGTCGACGTCGAGGAACACGTCGGTGGTGTCAGGTCGGGCTGGGGGTGAGGAAATAGCTCGGCGACGTGCCGCGGCCTCGGTTGAGGTTCGGCACCGTCGACCGTGGTTTCTAAACCCGCCAACACCTTGAACAAACAGCCCTACAGCATCAGTGTACCTCTAGGAAGCTCGACAAGGTATAAAAAAGGTTCAGGGATGGCGGCAAGTCGGTTGGCACCGTGTGACCGATCGTGCCCGCCATGACCGCCCTCGATCGAGCTCGAAATTCGTCAATCCTAGACGGTTTCATGCTATGCAGAAAAGAACTTGATCGCCGGCTAGTCCAGCGTCTATGTGCAAGATTTTATGACCTCCGAAAGATCATAGAGTGAGAATTTAAAGAAGCCGTACCGGAAGCTCGGTTTACGGTCGCCGGAGCAAAAACTGAGAATTCGCCGGCGAGAGTTCACGGCGTGGCTTGGGCTTCAGGTGGAAGCAGCATGGAGTCCGTGCGCTCCTGTTGCCGCCCTTGCTCGTCCGTGGAAGTGGTTGCAGTGTGCTGCCCGCGTGAGACCGATCGCCGTCCTTCAGCTAAATTGCGGCGGTCGTCGTTGATCACGGGAACAGGGGCCGAAACCCGGTGGTTCAGGCGTTGGGAGGGTGGTGCGCGACCTCCGGTGGCTGTCTAGCAGCTCAGGAACGAAGGAGGAGATTGTTTTGCTGGTTTTCCCGATTGAGCAGAGAGCTGCGGCAAGAGACAATGCCGCTGCTCGGGTTTGCCCGCGAGAAGATAAAGCCGGCCGACTCCTGCTCGGCTGAGGCGGTGCCGGTCGCATGGGGGCGCGAGCAAGCCGCCCTGGGCGTCAGCGCGTGGAGAGGGAAACAGCTGGTGGCGCCGGTAGCTGCTCGGTGGCACAGCCGACAGCTGCTCGGTGGAATTTCCCACCGAGACACTGACTTTGGTTGCAAGTTTCTCCTTCTTCCCTCTATGACATGTGGGTCCCACCCGGGGTTTTAACCTCTGAAATTTACTCCTGATCACTGTTGTAAACAGTGAGCCCCATAGTACCCCTGGTGATTCAAACTATTCACCCATGAGCCATTTGAATTGAGTAGAACTCAAATTGGGTTTGGTTTGAGTGAATTTCAGCACAAGTCCAGCTTTGAATTCAAATAAAGTTTGAATTTGTCCCACTTAGCTCATGTCAAGATCAACTCCAAATGGAGTGAAAATTGGTGTGTGAGCTCACAAAAATGTGTTGAATAAGAATATGCCTCCCACTTTTAAATTCATGGGATAAAACAGTTTGAATTTGAATGTGGTTTCAAACTGCCCTCTTTCTATCTATACCCAAAATGACCTCAAATAGGTTTTGAATTTGGGTGAAACTTGGCATGGACATCCTTAGCAATGTGTGAGTTTGTTCTCTAATGAGCATGTTGATAATTGTTACTTGCTCTTCAATTGTGTTCATCATCCTTCCTCAAATGAGGTGTGTGTTGTGGTGATGAACACTGCAAATGTGTGTCAAAAACTGAGGCCCTTACATTCCTCCCCCCTTAAAAGAATCTCGTCCCGAGATTTAAGGTGAAAATGAGAGAGAGGACGGTGGAAAATTACCGGATATGCGACGTGAAAAATTCGGGGTAGTTAGTGCGAAGGAATTCTTCGCTCTCCCATGTCGCTTCGTCCATGGAGTGATTACTCCATAGAACCTTGTAGAACCACAACGTACGGTTGCGTGTGGTTTGGGCCTTTTCATCAATAATCTGCACCGGTTCCTCCCGATAGGTGAGATCCGGTTGCAGTTCTTCAATGTCTCCCAGCTGAACGGTAGTTGATAGCTTGAGACACTTCCTCAGCTGGGAAATGTGAAAGACGTCGTGCACACTGGAAAGTGCTTCTGATAATTTCAGCTGGTATGCCACTGATCCACATCTTTCGGTAATCTGGAATCGACCGATGAATTGGGGTGCCAACTTTCCTCTCACCCCAAATCTGTTTACGCCCTTCATTGGAGACACCCGTAGGTATACGTGATCTCCAACTTCGAATTGTAATGGGCGCCTTCTCCGGTCCGCATAATGTTTCTGATGGGATTGAGCGGCTTTTAGGTTCGCTTGAATTAGTCGAACCTTTTCTTCCGCGTTGTTGACAAGGTCAATCCCGAAGGTAACCCTTTCGCCAGACTCACACCAATTCAATGGTGTGCGGCATTTCCTACCGTATAGCGCCTCGTAAGGTGCCATCTTGATGCTGGATTGATACCCATTATTGTACAAGAACTCGGCTAACGGCAAGTGATCATCCCAATTCTTGCCGTGGTTGATAGCGCAAGCTCGTAGCATGTCTTCTAAGATTTGATTTACTCGCTCCGTTTGCCCATCCGTCTGCGGGTGGTAGGCTGAACTATGGATCAATTTCGTCCCCAAGGCAGCGTCCAGCTGCTCCCAAAAACGGGACACAAATAAAGTGCCCCGATCCGATATGATAGTACGGGGTACGCCGTACAAGCATAGGATCCGTGAGATGTACAGTTCAGCGTAGTTCTTAGCGTTGTAGTTGGTGTTGACCAGGATGAAATGGGCAACTTTGGTGAGCCGATCGACGATCACCCACACAGAATCATGTTTTTGCAAGGTGGTGGGTAAACCGACGATGAAGTCCATGCTCACATCCTCCCACTTCCAGGCAGGAATGCCCAGTGGTTGTAGCAGTCCCGGTTTCCGCATGTGGTCTGCCTTCACCCTTCGACATGTATCACACTCGGACACGTATTTTGCAGTCTCTCGCTTCATCCGTGTCCACCAAAACTTGCTTCTGAGTTCTTGATACATCTTGTTGCTGCCGGGGTGAATAGAAAACTTTGATAAGTGAGCCTCATCAAAGATTTTCTTTCGTAATTCCGGGTTACAGGGTACGACGATCCGGTCCTTGAACCATAGGATGCCATCTCCGTCCTTCCGGAAACATTTCAGCTCCCCACTGTCTACACGTCTCTGCAAATGTGACATGCCCTTGTCATTCTTCTGGGCTGCCGCCATCTCTTCACGGATGGTGGGGATCAAAGCTAGGTTGTAGAGAGCTCCGTGTGGAATCACATGTAGTGGTGGTTCGCTCTCTTCCAACGGTGTGATGGTCAGATTGTTGACGTGTGACTTGCGGCTCAGCGCATCTGCCACTACGTTTGCCTTGCCCGGATGATAATGGATCTCTATTTCGTAATCCTTTATCAGCTCTAACCACCTTCGTTGCCTCATGTCCAGCTCCTTCTGAGTGAATATGTACTTGAGGCTTTTGTGGTCGGTATATAAATGTACGAGGTTACCGAGTAGGTAGTGCCTCCACATTTTTAGTGCAAGTACCACAGCAGCGAGCTCCAAGTCGTGAGTTGGATAATTTTGCTCATGGTTTCTAAGCTTCCGTGATCCATACGTGACCACTCTTCGGTCTTGCATCAGCACACATCCGAGCCCAATGCCGGATGCATCGCAGTACACATCGAACGGTTTTGTTGTGTCTGGCTGCGCCAAAACCGGTGCTGATGTCAGTTGCTTGACTAAAGCCTTGAATGCTGCTTCACATGTTGGACTCCAAACATATTTGGTAGCCTTCTTCAGCAGCTCTGTCATTGGCTTGGCAATCTTCGAGAAGTTCGGAATGAACCTCCGATAATATCCCGCGAGTCCGAGGAAACTCCGTACCTCATGAACAGTTCTCGGGGATTTCCAATTCAGCACTTGAGTGATCTTGCTCGGGTCCACAGCGATACCCTCCGCTGAGATGATATGCCCGAGGAAAGGCACTTGCGATATCCAAAACTCGCATTTGCTGAATTTTGCGTATAACTTGTGATCCCGCAGCCGTTGTAAGACTATACGCAGATGTTTCTTGTGATCTTCCTCCGACTTGGAATATACCAGGATGTCGTCGATGAAGACCATGACAAACTTGTCCAGCTCCGGCATGAATACCGAGTTCATCAAGTACATGAAGTGAGCTGGAGCATTGGTGAGGCCGAAGGACATGACCAGGTACTCATAAAGTCCGTACCTTGTCGAGAAAGCTGTCTTTGGAATGTCCTCCGCCCTTATCTTAATCTGATGGTACCCGGATCTTAAATCCATTTTGGAAAAGATCTTTGCTTCGACCAACTGATCAAACAACATGTCGATCCGTGGCAACGAGTACTTGTTCTTGATGGTCACGGCATTTAATGGACGATAGTCCACGCAAAGCCGCAACGTATCATCCTTCTTCTTGACAAATAACACCGAACAGCCCCATGGCGAGGAGCTCGTCCTAATAAAACCCTTCTCCAGAAGGTCCGTGAGCTGAGTCTTCAGTTCAGCCAACTCCTTGGGTGCCATCTTGTACGGCCTTCGGGATATTGGCATGGTTCCCGGTGCAAGTTCAATCTTGAACTCCACCTCTCTATCGGGTGGCATCCCCGGCAAATCATCCGGGAATACGTCAGGGAATTCTCGGACCACTGGAATATCTTCCAATCTGATGGTTGTGGCTTGATAGACACTTGGAAGTTTTATTTCTGGACTGTCCAGAAATAATGAGTGAGACTCGTGCACTTCTGAGTTCAGGTGCACAACTCGGAGGACGGTGTCTAAAACAGCGCCGTGGCGGGTTAACCACGACATCCCTAGGATGACATCGACCTTTTGTCCCTCTAAAATTATGAGAGACGTAGGGTAAACTCTACCCTCTAAGCATAATGGCGCTTTTGGGACCATCATGCTTGCTGAAATTTTCCCACCCGGTGAACAGATCACATAAGGACTATCGGTGGGTAGTATTTGCAAGCTATATTTATCAATGAAAGCTTGGCTAATGAAGCTATGCTTGGCGCCTGAATCAAATAATATTATGGCGGGATGCTGATGGAGTTGGAACATACCCGCAAGGATTGGCTCGCCCTCCGGCACGTCCTCAATGGCAAGTTGGTGGACGGTGCCGGGCCTAGGGTTTGCCCGCCGCGCATTAGTAGGGTTACGGGGTTGATTCCTCCCCGGAAACTGCGGTGCCACTCCGCCGCCTTGCCTCTCCGGGCAACTGCTCGCGAAGTGTCCTGGACGACCACACTTGTAACATGTGGCCGTTGCTGGTGTAGTGCTCGGGGGACGAAAGCCCAGCATGTGTTGCTGAGGTGCAAACGCACGCGGCATCGCGCCCGCTGCTGCTGTTGTTTGTGGTGGTGCTGGCAGTGCCGGCCGGAATGCCGGTGAAGAGTACGGCCGACTGCGGAACGGCATCGACCGCTGTGGTGGCTGCCAGCGTGGACCTGATGGTGGGTGATTCACCATCCGAAACTTCTGAGAAGGACCGCCTCCTTCTCCACTGCTTTGCGGCGCGCTTCGCTTTCGCTCTGCCGCCGTGAACTCCTTGCCGGAGTCCTCCTGAACAATCGCAGCATCAATGATGTTGTTGAGGCTGCCGCGATTGAACATCGCCAACTTGTCCTTCAGGAGCGGGTTAAGCCCTTGGTAAAAGTGGTCTCGCCGCTTCTCGTCCGTATCTGCATGATACGACGCGTAGAGCGCGAGATCGTTGAACGCTCTGGAGTATTCCAGCGCGTTCCGGCTCCCTTGCTGCAGGTGTAAGAACTCCTGCGTCTTTCTTTTCATCGGACCTGGCGGTATATGATAGGCCCTGAACGCCGTCCGGAACTCCGCCCAGGTCATCACTCGGTCGGTGGGCTGTGAAGCACAGAAGTTGGCCCACCACGCGCTCGCGGATCCTTGGAGCTGCTGGACTGCGAACTGAGTCTTGCGCTGCTCGCTTATCTGGAGCAGCCCGAACTTCATCTCTATGGCGCGGAGCCAGTTGTCCACGTCAAGTGGTTCATCCGCCCTTGAGAATACAGGGGGATGAGTCGCCAGGAAGTCGGAGTAGGAGCTCTGTTGACGCTCCTCACGATCTTGACGTCTCTCTGGGTGAGACGTATTGGCGATAAGCGTTTGCAGCAACTCTGTGTGTTGCTGATGCGAGCCCGCCATTGCCGCGACGATGTCGGCCAATGTAACCGTTGGCAGTGGCGGTGGCGGTGTTTGCTGTTGCTGTTGCTGCTGCTATCCCGAGGAGTCCTCGGGAGGTGGTTGGGAGGTCTCTCCCCCTTGACTGGTACTCCCAACATCAGGGTTGGCATGAGTACGCGTCATTCTGAAATTCAAAACAGCAGCGATTAGCACATGGCTTACCTAAAATTCCATAAGCAACAGTAAGTATTGAAGTGACACATGATTAATTTGCACAACATTCACATATATTGATAAAGCATAAACTTTATACAAGATACATTATTCTCGGATCTCCGAGAAGTCGTGCTCATGTCGTCACTACCTATACATATGCTACTGTCTACATGACATGTCACCGATTACAAAAGTTGGGTTACGCTACCCTAGCTGCCCTACTTGGCAACCGTAACCCCCTACTCGTAGTAGAACTCGACCTCCTGTGGGTCGTCCTCCTCCGGTACCTCTGCTGGTGTCTATGGATCTACCACCTCTTCTCCCATTCCGGGTTCTCCCATTGCTGGAAGACCCAAGACCACCGGTACGCCTAACACCGGGGGCACGAGGTCCTGCAAAGCATGCACCTCGTCCATAGCCTGGTTATAATCTTCTTCCCAGTCTTGCCCTTCCTCAATAGCGTCGTCCCGCTCTTGAGTAAGTTCCTCGTTCTGCTGGGTCAGATTTTGCACCAGTTCTTGTAACACCGCGATGTCGACACGGCTTTTTCTCTTCGCCTTCTTCAGACGATGCAACTGATTATGCTGTTCATTCAGTCGCTTAATCGTCGGAAGGAGCACATTGCGGAGTGCGCTGTGAGCACTCTTGAAATGATCTCCACGGCTTGTGCTCTCCATGAGCTTTGTGGCGAGATGCTCCGTATGAACAGCTTGGCTGTCCATCACGGCGTTTCCCGCCCTCATCTGGAGGCTGAGATTTGCCTCCGCGGGGTTGTACCTTGGGCAACTTGGGTCCGTTGCCTCCAGGTACCTCTCTTCCCACACATGCTGAGCCCGTCCCTCCACCGGAACGAGCGCGTATGGAGTGCCCTCCATAGCCTGCACGTGTAGTTGGCAGAAGCGTGACATAGTGTCACGGGCTGCCACTTGCCACACCCCTTCCGGTTGTCTTCCTCTCACCGTGACCGTTAACGGCACCCAACCGGGTGGCGTAGGTCCTGCAGGGACTTCGACATGGATCGTCCACGTCTTGTTCCCCTCTTCGCCTTCTTCCTTGGTGAAGTATTGCGGCATCTGGTTGTACCCGAAAGATTGGAGCATTTGCCACAATGCTTCCGGGTAGCCGCTACGGTGAGAACAGTGGGAAACCACCCACCCGTTCTCCAATTGCTTATCTGCTGTCATCTGTAAAAATATATTTGAGAAATGTCAAATATTTATTTAAACAGTAAACCACTGAGTTATAACATAAGACATGTCATTGAACCCATAAAACTTGGAAACACAGTTCAAATTTTAAACAAATTTGACTGCTGATCTGCTGTTCCCATGACAGCCCTGACCAATTTCCATGTCAACCTGATTTAGGTCATGTTGAAGGCAAAACCAATTCTGGAGCTCCACAAAAAATTTAAAGCTAACTTCAATAGCTTTCCAGAAAATATTTGCTTGGCCTAATATCTGTCCTGGTCCAAAAGTTATGAGATGTCAAAGTTAACAGAATTTTAGGAGAAAATTGGACAGCACCTCCCTGCTTTAGGTACTGATTTGATCCAAGAATCTCAGTTAATTCTGTTCCTAATCTGACAAAACTTTCTGTTACAAAGTTGTAACTCATCTCATAAGATTTCCAGAAATACCTCTTTTGCTATTTTTGGATTTTTATGCAGGAAGTTATAATTAATTTACAGAGAGTCTTTACTCTGTCCTGTTTTCTGGACAGTTTCAACTCTACTGTATTTTTCGAGTGGTTAAGGGATGAAACATCTCTGGACCTCAACAGAAGAGTTGTAAGGCTCTTCCAAAGATTTCCAGAAATGTATCATATGAACCCAACCTCGAAACAACTCAACCTCTAACCTCTGATTAACTTCAGCCTTAATTCAGCTGAGAACAGAGTGCTCTGTCCTTAACGACCTATAAGTTGAAAACTTGTTAACTTTGAATATCCCGTTCAAGGGAAGGAGTTACATCAAGTTTTACTACTTTGGATCAAAACCTTCAAGTTTTTAACAATGAAGTTGTTCATTTAGTTGGGTGTGATGTCGATGCGTCACCAGATTATGTCGGTACTACGTTCTCACAAAGAAAAACCTATACCGGACTTAGCCGGCTTCGTTATTTCAGTGGCACTAAACGTCACTCGCACACGGATGCTACACGTCTACCGTTTTGTGGTCAGGATACCTGCAGAAACTCAAACAATCATCAGACTCGGCTGCACACCAAGCCCGGAATCCATACAGTTTGTACACCCGGCCGTCATCACCCGCCCGGATGTTCTCAAGCCAAACACGCCTTGAGTTACGTGTTCACGTTTCAGACCACGTGACGGGGTCTCCCAAGTTGCACCACGCACGCCAGGGACAGACGTTGCTCGAATACCCCAAACGACATGAAGAGTCGTAGAGGATATCAAAGTGGGTCGGGTTACCTGCCACCCGTGGGGCTCCACCCTTCAGCTTGTGCGCACTGGTGGACAGCGCTTACATGCACCCCCCAAGACATGAACGTCCCGAGATGCACGGTTTTCCGACATAACAAATAGGTTAATATGTCACTTTCTATTATGCTAATAACATCCTTATACGGGCTACTAACTCGTTCCTCACTGGATTTTTGAAAAAGAAGACCTTTGTACTGTGTTAAACCTCAAGCGAGCTCTGATACCAACGCTGACACGACCCCATTGGTCTTGTCGAGCCAGGATCACGCTGAGGGGTACTGCGTTGCACAGCACCGGATAACACACGTCAAAGGTACAAAGCGGAAGCGAAATTTTATTACATAAACAAGTTTATGAACATGTTTACATCAAAATAAGTCCAGTCTACACTCACGGGCGTAGACTACGCATCAAGTCCACATTCAGCCCTTGAACGTGTCCTTGCTAGCACACACGCACACTAACTCTGCGGCGTGCACGACTCCCACTCGACGGGATTCCCCTCCTGGGGTTCCGTCTCCTCTTCGGGAGTCCCTTCCTCATAGAACCCTGCAAAAGCTTCAAACACAAGCAGTGAGCACGAAGGCTCAGCAAGTCTGACCCGTCTCACCTAAACATGGAACTTCTACATGAGGGGTGATGGTTTATATGAGGTAAAAATCATTTGCATGGACTCGCCTAATAAGTAGAACCTTACTTTCAAGTTTTAGCAGCAGGTTGTGGAGAACCTTACGCTAAGGCACATGAGAGAGCCGCAATCAAACAAGAAACGCATTTCTCTCATGTACTTTGCCCAAAGTTGAAATGAACTTTAGTTAGCTCTAAACTACAGCAATTCATTAGCAATCAAGTCCATCTTTCAATCAGCAATATTTTAACATGTAACTAGCCTGTTCTTTCTACGTCACGGTACAGTGAACAAGTGGTACTCACTAACCACGAGGGACGGTGATTATAATCGATTTACACCTGCAGGGTTACCCGAACAACCCTTCACGTACGCCCGTACTCGATGTTGCCTACAACAACCATCACGGACGCCGTACGAGACTACCTTTCACCCGTTAGCCAAATGTTGAACCGGTCCAATCGTCCAGAGCAAGAGGTCTCTGCACGCGCATCTCAGTGCCGCCAGCCGATTTACACCTCGAGCTCTCAACCTACCCTCTGAACGACCAGCTGTGCCTCAACACCCAGCTACCCGAGTCACATCAGTTTCCCGGTTCCCATATAGCCGGTAGGTCTTTGGTACTGTTCTAGCTTGTTCAACAGGCCCGCACACGGCTCGGTCCTCAATCGACACAAGCGGAGCTACAGCACACAGGCCCTAAAGTCCTGCTGCCCTTACCCTCCGCTTGGTCTCATTTTCTTGCTATGTGTTTCATGTGCTATCACTACCCGAGTCGAGTGCCTCTAGCCTATGCTCGCGAGTAGTTCCAACTACTCGACTTGTACCGAATCCTACACTATCTTAGCATTGCAATAGCTAACGGGGTTTGAAATATTAAACCTAACCCATGGTTTTCTTGGCTATGCAGTTGGGTCTCCAAACAAGACTCTAATGCAAAGAATAAAGTAAACAAGTATGTGCTCAAAACATTAAAAATTTGTAAAAAGGTTAATGCAAACCAGAGCTTGCCTTGCTGCTCTTGGTCGTAGGCTAGCGGTTCCTCCAGAGTAACAAAGTCTAGGACTTCGGGTTCCTCCTCGAGCGACTACATGATAGAAGCAATATATGTATCAATTTAAATGCATTTGTATTGAGTTTGAAGTTGTAAAGTCTATAACCCTTGCTAGACAGACCTAATGACTGTGAAACTTTTACTGTGGCTTGGTTACAACCTAAACAGAGACTTGGTCAAGTTTTAGTTGCAGCAAAGCTCATTTGAGCTCTTCCACAATTAATTATGTCCTTGACCTTAATTGGAACTCTTAGAGTGTTCTAAGGATTTTTATGAAACAAACTATGACTTTCTGAGAACTAGATTTTCAGAGGGTTCTAATGGAGTTGGTCTCACTTAATTTGGAAGTTCCTAACTAAAGATATGAGCTAAACAATTTCAGAGAAAATTCTGAAAATGTTTCTGAACATTTTCTATTTTCCCTGGAACAGTTTCACTAATCACACCATTAGGTGGATCAAATGAGCTCCAATGGGTCTGAAATTTTTATTGTAGTTCAGGGATATTTTGGTGAACATCCCAACAAAATTTCAGGATTTTCCTCCAAAGGATTCTCCAGATAAAATTCCTAACAGTTTAAATTTTGAGGAATTAATTCCGGAGAATTAAGGAATTTTATGAAGTGAGACTTGATTTGCTGGAAAGTGCTCAGAGAGCTGAATCCAGCAAAATTTGGTTCACTCGATTTGGAGCTTTCTATCCAAAGTTATGAGGATTTGAAGTTTGAAGGAAATCTGAAAATCAGGGAAAAGTTTAAACTCTCGGGGCCCGTGGTAACACGCGTCGAGCGCGGAGGTGTCCGGCACACCGGGAGTACCACACGTGTCGAGCGCGGAGGTGTCTGGCACACCGGAGCTCACAGAGTATTTGCGCGCCAGCACAGCCGATCCCCGGCCACACCCGATCCCGATTTAAATTCTTCAGCCGCTGACACGTGGGCCAGCCAGCTTCGTCTTCCTCCCGCCGTTCTCTCGCGCCCGCGCCGCCGACCTCGCCGGAGCAGACTCGAGACTCACCGGCTCGCCGCTGCCGGACCTCCCATGGTCTGAAACTCGCCGCCAGGGGTTGTCGACGTCGAGGAACAAGTCGGTGGTGTCAGGTCGGGCTGGGGGTGACCGGAAATAGCTCGGCGACATGCCGCGGCCTCGGTTGAGGTTCGGCACCGTCGACCATGGTTTCTAAACCCGCCAACACCTCGAACAAACAGCCCTACAGCATCAGTGTACCTATAGGAAGCTCGACAAGGTATAAAAAGGTTCAGGGATGGCGGCAAGTCGGTTGGCACCGTGTGACCGATCGTGCCCGCCATGACCGCCCTCGATCGAGCTCGAAATTCATCACTCCTAGACGGTTTCATGCTACGGATGCAGAAAAGAACTTGATCGCCGGCTAGTCCAGCGTCTATGTGCAAGATTTGATGACCTTCGAGAGATCATAGAGTGAGAATTTAAAGAAGCCGTACCGGAAGCTCGGTTTACGGTCGCCGGAGCAAAAACTGAGAATTCGCCGGCGAGAGTTCACGGCATGGCTTGGGCTTCAGGTGGAAGCAGCGTGGAGTCCGTGCGCTCCTGTTGCCGCCCTTGCTCGGCCGTGGAAGTGGTTGCAGTGTGCTGCCCGCGTGAGACCGATCGTCATCCTTCAGCTAAACTGCGGCGGTCGTCGTTGATCACGGGAACACGGGCCGAAACCCGGTGGTTCAGGCGTTGGGAGGGTGGTGCGCGACCTCCGGTGGCTGTCTAGCAGCTCAGGAACGAAGGAGGAGATTGTTTTGCTGGTTTTCCCGATTGAGCAGAGAGCTGCGGCAAGAGACAATGCCGCTGCTCGGGTTTGCCCGCGAGAAGATAAAGCCGGCCGACTCCTGCTCGGCTGAGGCGGTGCCGGTCGCATGGGGGCGCGAGCAAGCCGCCCTGGGCGCCAGCGCGCGGAGAGGGAAGCAGCTGGTGGCGCCGGTAGCTGCTCGGTGGCACAGCCGACAGCTGCTCGGTGGAATTTCCCACCAAGACTCTGACTTTGGTTGCAAGTTTCTCCTTCTTCCCTCTATGACATGTGGGTCCCACCCGGGGTTTTAACCTCTGAAATTTACTCCTGATCACTGTTGTAAACAGTGAGCCCCATAGTACCCCTGGTGATTCAAACTATTCACCCATGAGCCATTTGAATTGAGTAGAACTCAAATTGGGTTTGGTTTGAGTGAATTTCAGCACAAGTCCAGTTTTGAATTCAAATAAAGTTTGAATTCGTCCCACTTAGCTCATGTCAAGATCAACTCCAAATGGAGTGAAAATTGGTGTGTGAGCTCACAAAAATGTGCTGAATAAGAATATGCCTCCCACTTTTAAATTCATGGGATAAAACAGTTTGAATTTGAATGTGGTTTCAAACTTCCCTCTTTCTATCTATACCCAAAATGACCTCAAATAGGTTTTGAATTTGGGTGAAACTTGGCATGGACATCCTTAGCAATGTGTGAGTTTGTTCTCTAATGAGCATGTTGATAATTGTTACTTGATCTTCAATTGTGTTCATCATCCTTCCTCAAATGAGGTGTGTGGTGTGGTGATGAACACTGCAAATGTGTGTCAAAAACTGAGGCCCTTACAGGAGCCGTCAAAGTAGAGTGTCCCGTGGGGTCCGGTGAACGCCGGGGGTCTGGGCACCGGGTCACCATCGTCTTGGTGCCCTGGGTGGCATAGAGACGGGGTCCATTCTGCCACGAAGTCCGCCAGTGCCTAGCTCTTGATGGTGTGGCACGACAGGAAGCCGAGGTCGAACTCCGCCGGCTCAGCTGCCCACTTTTCTATGATCCCCGTTGCGTTGGGGCTGTGAAGCACCGTCTTCAGTGGGTAGGTCGTTACCACCGAGACCTTGTGAGCTTGGAAGTAGTGGTGGAGCTTCCTTGACACGATCAGCACCACGTAGAGCAGCTTGTGGACCTCCGAATACCTTGTCTTGGTGTCATGGAGGACCTCGCTGATGTAGTAGACCGGTCGCTGAATGGTCCGAACCCTCCTGGAGGGGCCCGGAAAATCTTCCTCCATTGGTAGGAGGCCTGCAGCTTCTTGTTCTTGGGGTCCGGCCTCCGAGAACTGGGACCCGGGGGCATCCTGGCCCGGAGCTATCCCAAGCTCTCCTCCAGGGTTCGGGTCCTGAGACCCAGGACCAGAAGCAGGGCCTTTGCTTAGTGTTTGGAGTCGCTCGGGTTCTGGCCGCTCAGCGACCAGGACCATGCTAATAACTTCTTCCTTCGTGGAAATGTAGAGCAGTAGGTGCTCACCCGGCTCCGGAGCTACCATGATCGGTAGCAAGGTGAGGTACTACTTCAAACCTTGGAATGCCTTGTCAGCTTCTTCAGTCCAGACAAAGGGTCCGGTCTTCCGTAGAAGCTTAAAGAATGGGAGAGCACGCTCTGCCAGTCGGGAGATGAACCGACTGAGAGCGGCCAGGCATCCCGTGAGATTTTGTACGTCCTTGACTCGGGTGGGAGGGCGCATCATCTCTATGGCCTTGATCTTGTTGGGGCTGGCCTTGATTCCTCGGCGCGAGACCAAGAAACCGAGGAGCTTCCCAGCAGAGACTTCGAATACGCATTTATCTGGGTTCAGCTTGGTGCGTGTTGTGCGTATCTTGTCGAAGACTAAGGTTAAGTTGTCTAACAGAGATGTATGCGACTTGACTTTCACTATGATATCATCGACGTACACCTCCACTAAATCCCTTATTAGGTCCCTAAATGTCTTATGCATGGGACGCAACAAAGGTAGGCAAGGCGTTTTTAAGGCCATAAGGCATAGAGACATAAAAATAAAGGTCGTCTACTGTTATAAAAGCAGTATGCTCTTCATCTTCTCTAGACATGGGTATTTGATGGAAACCAGAATAAGCATCTAGGAAGCACAATAGATCACAGCCAGAAGTAGAATCCATGATTTGATCTATTCGTGGGAGGGAAAAGGGGTATTTAGGGCATGAATTATTTAAGCTAGTGTAGCCGATGCACATCCAAAGCTTCCTGCCAGCCTTAGGTACTACGAACGGGTTGGCCAACCATCTTGGATGGTGGACTTCTTGGATGAAGTCAGTGTCGAGCAGCTTCTTGGTTTCTTCATGGATAAAGTTCTGCCGCTTGACGGACTGCTTCCAAGGCTTCTGCATCACCGTCTTGACGTCTAGGTGGATCTTCAGATGGTGCTCGATCACCTCCCTGGGAATCCCAGGCATTTGCGATGGTTGCCAAGAAAACACATCGAAGTTAGCCCAGAGGAAGGTGATGAGCAAGAGTTCCTATTTGCTGCCCATGTTTTCCCGAATGCAGATGGTCTGGGCAGCATCCTCGCCGATCTGGACAACCTTGACCGAGACCTCCTTCGCAACCGAAGGCTGAATGCGGGCCACAGAGGACGAGCCACGTTGTTGTGTGTTGGACGGCTCCTTGTTTGTCCCAGCACTCCCGGAGGCCACCACCTTTGATGCTGCCAGAGCTTGGAGCTTCTCCAGCGCTGCGACTCCGGCGGTCCGGTCTGCTCGGACCCTGAGGACACCACTCGGGGTTGGCATCTTCAGCACCAGGTAGCCGTAATGAATTACGGCTATGAACTGGTACAACGCCGGCCTGCCGAGGATGGAATTGAAAGGGAGGTTGACCTCCGCAACATTGAAGACGATGCTCTTGGTGCGGTAGTTCTCAGGCGTCCTGAATGTCATCGGGAGGGAGATACTACCTCGTGGAAGGATGGAACCCGGACCCACTGCAGAGAATGGTTGTGACGGGGCTAGTTTTCCCATCGGGATCTGCAGCTTCTAGAAGGATGCAAGACTGGTGAGATTGAGGCCCGCTCCTCCATCGACCAGCACGTGGTAGAGCTTCACATTGGCTATGTTTGGGGAGATGATGAGCGACAGCTGCCCGGCTTCTGCCATGTTCTTCGGGCAGTCGGAGGTGGTGAAGCTGATCTGTGTCTCCATCCACTTGTGGTGGGGAGCCAGCTTGAGGGAGGGGGCTACTTCCATGACCTCCCATCGGAGATTTTTGATGTCTCGTCAGGACGTGATATCCCATGACCCCCCGTACATCACATGGAGCGTCTTTCGATGCTTGTCTGGGCTCTAGTCGGAGTCGGAGCCCTCTTCTTGGTCATAGATGACCTTCAACGCCCGCTTGGGGTCTCGGAACTCCATCTCCTGATCATTGCTGACCTTCGGGTCAGCCTTTTGCTTGCCCTACCGCTGGTGGAAGGGTGCGCCATTCTGGCGTTGCTGTTGGAGCTCCCGGAAGCTCTCCGCTAGCTTCTTGATCTCCTGGCACTCGCTGGTGCTGTGCCGTTTGGAGTTGTGGACCGGGCACAACTGGTTGCCATCGTCGCTGTCAGACGTCTGCCGCGGGCGCTTGTTGGTACGCGGCCCTCGGCCCTCTGCAGCTGCTACTGCTGCTGCAGTGGGGGCTCTGGCCAGCGGCTTGTCCTTGCCGCCAGCCTTCTTCTTCTTCTTGCCGCTGCTCTGCGTTGCAGCTCCAGTGGCGGTCTCACTGGCCTTCCCCTTTCCAGGCGGTGTGTGCCAGTTGCGGCCTCCGTGGCCCTGGCACACTTGTCGGCCAAGCTCAAGAGCTCTGAGATGTCCTGCACGTCGTGCATGGCCAGCTTCTCGAGCATCTTCTTATCTCTTACACCCTGCCTGAAGGCAACTACCACAGAGGCGTTTGAGATACGGGGTATGGTGTTCCTAACCAGAGAGAAACGCTGGACGAAGGAGCGCAGCGACTCAACTGGTTGCTGTTGCAGGGCATGGAAGTCGACCTCCGTGCCTGGTCGGATGTAGGAACTCTCGAAGTTGGCCGTGAACTGACGGCACAACTCTTCCCAGGAGGATAACGACTCCTGGGGCAAGTTCATGAGCCATGACTGGGCTGACTCGGTCAAGGCCATGGGGAAATAGTTGGCCATGATGGCCTCATCCCCTCCTGCAGCTAGGATGGCCGTGGAGTAGATCTGCAGGAACTTGACGGGGTTGATTGTACCGTCTAACTTCTCTGGCAAATGCGTCCGGAACTTACGCGGCCACACCGCCATACGAAGGTGTCGCGTCAGAGCCATGCAGCCTCCCATTGAGCCTGGGGAGTCGGGGTTCTGGCCCACGTGCGAGGACCCGACGGTCTCGACTAGCTCGGATCACGCTGAGGGGTGCTGCGTTGCAGAGCACTGGATAACACACGTAAAAGGTACAAAGCGGAAGCAAAGTTTTATTACAGAAAAGGGTTTATAAACATAATTACATCCAAAATACGTCAAGTCTACACTCACAGGTGTAGACTAAGCAAAAGAGTTCATGTTCAGCCCGTGAACATGTTCCCACTAGCACACACACACAGACACTAACACGGCGACGTGCACGGCTCCCACTCGACGGTGTTGCCCTCTTTGGGGTACGTCTCCTCCTCAGGAGCCTCCTCCTCATAGCACCCTGCAAACGCTTCAAGCACAAGCAGTGAGCACGATGGCTCAGCAAGACTAACCCGTCTTACCTACAGATGAAACTCTACATGCTGGGTTTGTAGTGTATAATGGAATGTAAGTTGCAAAAGACACGCCTACTGATTTGAACCTTACTTTCAAGTTTTACCAACAAATTGTGGAGAACCTCGTGCTAAAACACATAAGAGAGCCACAACCAAACAAGAAACACATTTCTCTCATGTGATTTGCCCCAGGTTGAAAAGAACTTTAATTAGCTCTAAACTACAGCAATTCATTAGCAACCAAAGTACAGCCTTCAATCAGCAATGTTTTGGCATGGAACTAGCCTGTTCTTTCTATGTCATGGTACAGTGAACAAGTGGTACTCACTGACCGCTAGGGAGGGTGATTATAATCGTTTTACACCTGCAGGGTTAACCGAATAACCCGTCACGTACGCCCGTACTCGATGTTGCCTACAGCAACCATCACGGACGTCGTACGCAACCACCTTTCATCCATCAGCCAAGTGTTGAACCGTCCTATCTTCCCGAGCAAGAGGTCTTTGTGCGAGCATCTGTAGTGCCGCCAGCCGATTTTCACCTCAAGCTCTCAACCTACCCTCTGGACGACAAGCAATGCCTCAACAGATCGCTACCCGAAATACATCGGTTTCCCGGTTCCCATATATTCGGTAGGTCTTTGGTACTGTTCTAGCTTGTTCAACAGGCCCGCACACGGCTCGTTCCTCAATCAACACAAGCGGAGCTATGACACCCAGGCCCCAAAGTCCTGCTGCCCTTACTCTCCGCTCGGTCTCATTTTTCTTACCATGTGTTCCATTTGCTATCTCTAACCGAGTGGTGTGCCTCTAGCCTATTCTCGCGAGCAGTTCCAACTACTCGACTTGTACCGAATCCTACACTAGTTTAGCATTGCAGTGGCTCTCAAGGTTTAAAACCTAAGAGCCAAATCCTGGTTCTCTTGGCTATGCAATTGGGTTGTCAAACAAGACTCTAATGCACAATTGAAATGGATACTCAATGTAAGTTCTCAAAACAATAAAGTTTATAAAATGGCTAATGCAAACTGGAGATTGCCTTGCTCCTGGTCGTAATCTAGCTGTTCCTCTGGAGTGATGAAATCCAACACCTTCGGCTCCTCTTCAACCTTAGCGACTACATGAGATAACCATATATGCGTGTCAATTTAAATGCATATGATTTTGGAGTTGATATTATAAAGTCTATAAGTATAGCTAGACAGGCCTAATGACTCATAAATTTATACTGTGGTTTGTATACAACCTAAACAGAGACTTGGCCAAATTTCATTTGAAGCAAAGCTCAGTTGAGCTCTGCACAAATAATTTTGTATTTGGCCTTAATTGGAGCTCTTAGGATATTCTATGGATTTTATGGAGCAAGCCATTACTTTCTGGAAACTAGATTTTCAGAGGGTTCTAATGGATTTGGTTTAATATAATTTGAAGATCCCTAGCAAAATATATGAGCTAAACAAGTTCAGAGAAAATCTAAAAAATGTTTCTGGACATTTTTCTTTTTCTCTGGAACAGTTTTATTAATCATACCATTAGGTGGATCAAATGAGCTCGAATAAACTGAAATTTTTATTGTAGCTCCGGGATATTATAAAGAACCTCCTGGCCAAATTTCAAAATTTTCCACTAAAGGGTTCTCCAGTTAAAATTCCAAACATTTTAAAATTTGGAGAATTAATTCTGGAGAAATAAGGATTTTCATAAAGTGAAACTTGATTTGTTGGAAAGTACTCAGAGAGCTGAATCCAAAAAAATTTGGTTCACTCGATTTGGATGCTCCTAGCCAAAGTTATGGGCTTCTAAACTTTTGAAGGGAAAACTGGAAAAAGAAGCCGAAATGTTTAAACGGCTGATACCCGGACCCACCGCACAGCATCGTCTTCAACCTCCCGCCGGCGCCTGAGTACGCAACGAACAGAGGCCATGGTGTGCGTTCTCCGGCTACGGTAGACCATTTTCGGTGATCTTTCGCGCTACACGCTCCTCAGACCATGCCCTAGCGGCCGGACAAGGATGTGCAGCACGCCATCGACGGGAAACCGGTCAGCATCGATGGCGGCGATCGGTGGTGTGTCGCCGATGATGACAAATGTGTCCCACGCTTATCCCGATGCCCAAAGTGGCCGTAAAGCACCACTGGAGCTCGAGGAAGGATTATGGTGCACTCAAACCCCGCGGAAAACGACCGGAGCTATGAGCTCAATAGCGACCCGAGCCATTTCGGCCGGCGGCGGCGAGTTTGTGTTGCTCAGCCTGTCGGGATGGAGGTTTCTTCATGGTTTTTGGTCAGGGTGGTCGTGAGGGACCCTAGTTTCTATAGCTCGACCAGTTTTGGGAATGATCAACCATGCGAAAGGAATTTCAAGTTTTGGTGGGCTTTGGTTATATACGGTGATCATCAGAAAATGTAAAATTCCGGCTAGCCGGCGCTAAGAGGGAGCTAAATGGTTTGGGATGAGCTACTAGACTTCGATGCTAACCTCAGAGAGAAGTTGGTTGCACCGGAGAGGCTCGGAGCTGTCCGGGTGACGGTGTTCAGTCGGAGGTGCTTCGTAATGAACAAAGAAGTGGAAATCGGCTCAGGAAAGCTCAAGGGGAGCTTATCACGAGCATCTGAGGGCTGGAGCACGTTGAGTGAAGGTCGGCGGTGCCGTTTATGGCCTCAGCTCGAGGTGGAAGGGTCGGTTTTGGCATGTCGATGGTGAGGGCGTGAGGTCGGCTGTGCGGCGAGTTTCTTCGGGTTCTCAGTGCGGCAAAATGCCGAGACAGTGTAGAAACAGGATTTTGCCGTCGTTTACTCGGAGATAAGCGGCTGAGGACGTCGGTTGGGAGCTGGAATCGCCGAGCAGGAGGTGGCGCCGATCGTGCAGCGCAGTGGCACGCGCTGCTTCAGCCCGAGAAACAGAGCACGGCGCCTCAGTCGGTTCTCCTCGGTTGTGTGGCTGACAGGGCCAATTTTTACCTTCAAACTTCAATTTTTATACTGCTCTTAATTTTGTAACTCTAATACCCTTGTCAATTTGATTAATCCACCAAATGCCCAATTGAAATTGGTAGAACTCAATTTGTGAACTGGTGTGATTGTATTTTGATTCAAATGGCAAACTGAACTTTAATTTCAGTTTGAATTTTGCTCAAAATGCCTCATGTCAAGATCAACTCCAAATGGAGTGAAAATTTGTGTGTGAGCTCACAAAAATGTGCTGAGTGTGAATATGTGCCCCACTTTTGAATTCATGTGATAAAAAGAGTTTGAATTTGAATTTAAATTCAAACTAGCCCTTTTTCTAAGTGTACCCAAAAATACTGCAAAAGGTTTTGGATTTGGGTGAAATTTGGCATGAGAATTCGTAACAAGGATTAGGAGTTTTTCATATGCTCAGCTCCTATATGATGAATGTGGGAAATACCACTTTTGCACTTTGTGAGTTTATGTCCTAATGAATCTCTTGATGGTGGTTACTTGCTATTCAAAAGTGTTCATATGGTTTCCTCAAATGAGGTGAGTGTGGTGTGATGAACACTTTTAGCCAATGAAAAACTTGGGCCCTTACACCAAGTAAATGGGGCGCATGGCACCCGGGGTACCAAACTCCTCCTCGAGGTTGTGACGCCGCTCGCGCTGTCACTCGATGGTGATGCGACCATCTTCTTTCTGACAGCGGCGGTCCAGCTCGGCTCTAAGATCTGGGGTGGTGAGCCTGGACGTCGCTGTCGAGTGTGGTGCTGCCGTCCTGTAATTGATCGTTAGGGTATGGGTTGACAGATGCCCCATATCTGGTCGCTGTCTCCGGTGGCATGGTGAGTTGAGCGCTGCGACGACAAGGTGGTCGACGTCATTGTGCCACTGCTCTGCAGCAGACGGGGAAGCTCCCGCGCTTGGGGGCTTGTGAAGGAGCACGTGAGCTGCTAGTAGTGCACTATACGGGCTGGCTTTGGTCGTTTCTTGGGACACCGTCTCAACCGAAGGCTGCCGGGTGGCAGCGGGCACCGTCACTGTAGGGACTGCCACCAGCCAGTCGGTCCCACTCTAGAACGGGATGAGGCTTCCTGCTCCCCCTTCTGCTGGCGGCACGAGGGGCGGGAAGAGCCTCCGAGAGACTGGACGTTCACCCTCATGAGCTATACGAACAACTTCAGAAACCAGAATGCCCCCATCCTGGCGCGCCAAATGTCGAAGTGTTTTATGTGACACTTCCCACGGTCCACTCTAGAGCAGCCCGAGGAAGTTCTTCTTTAGGAGGGGCTTAGTGGTTTTGAGCGTCGTAGCACGATTGCGAGATGAACATGAAGATTTACATGGTTCGGGCCGCCTAAGCATAATACCCTACGTCCACGGAGTGTTGGTTGTTCTTTGTTGCCTGAGTTTGAGGGTGGCTCGAGCTTGTGAGCTTACAATGGTGTTCGGAGACTGGGACAGTGTTTGAGCTAGAATGGAATTCGAATGGAGTTTGAATGAAGTTGTTCTTGCCCGTTGGATGCTTGGACCTTTTATAGTTCAAGGCCAAGCAACCTTACATGTGGGTCTGGAGCCTGGCTGGTGGCCTCATTATGGGCAGCTGACTCAACTTCGGATAGTCTGCTTCCTGCTAGTAGTAGCGCACTTGATAGTGCCGTGGAGCACGTCGGCTTCCTTAAATGTTGTCTGATGAAGGTGGTAGGAATGTGTCTTGTCCCGCGGTGCTGCACTTTAGCTCCATCAAGGTGCCGCACGACTGGTCTCTGCTGCCAGGCACGCCTGTATCAAGATACGCTGGATTGCTTGCCTGGGGAACATGCAAACTTTAAATGCGCGATAAGACTACACACCTTCCTCTTTACTCCTTGGCTATCTGCCCGTTTCTTGTCTGCGCGGCGTCCAGGAGTAGAGAGGGGGTCCGGAGTCATTGGACACGTGGCAACGCCGGAGCTCTCCCTGGTGGGAGGGGAGGTCCGGAGCTGTGATGCACGTGGCTGCACCGGAGCACTCCTTGGTGGGAGGGGATGCCTGGAGTTGTTGCCTACGTGACAGCACTGGAGCCCTCCCATGTTGGTGGTAGGGCCCGGAGCCGTAGGACACGTGGCACCTCCAAAGCTCTCTCCGGGGAAAGACGTGGCTCGGAGGTTCCGGACATGTGGCAGTCCCGGAGTCCTTCCCGGCGGGACATCGGGACCTGCACCATCGGACACATGGCGGCTCCAGATCCATCCTCGGCCGGTAGTGATACTTAGAGCCTTCAGACACATGGCAGCCTCGGAGCCCTCCTTAGCAGGTGGTCGGACCCGAGACCTAGGACACGCAGTGTCTCATGAGTGCTTCCTAGATGGCGGTTGGGCCTAGCCCGCAGGCTGGGTCCCTGTATTCTGCATATGTGCTGACGTATGTCTTCTTTTGCTCTTACACGCGAGGGTACCTAGTCTTGAGGGTACCGACAGGTTAGGTTTGCCACCTTCCATAAATTATGCTAATAGTAGTCCTTATGTGGGCCTAGTACCGTTTCTCACTGTATTCTAAGTTTTTCTCATAATAAGATCCTTATTTAGTGTGCTATTGTGAGACCTATGTGTGCTGAATACATTGGCTATGACGATGAAAGTTTTGAATTCTGCCAAAACAATCTTTTTGTCAAGGTCCGACTCTAGGTCCGAGCTCCGACAAGATCCGACGTAAGGTCTGACTTGCTATGGCTAGGTCCGACATGTGTTTGGTTAGCTCCGGCGGTAGGTCCGACTAGCTTTGGTAAGTTCCGGTGCTAAGTTCTGCTAGATTTGGTAAGCTCCGGCTCAAGAACCGGTTAGCTTTGGCAAGGTCCAGAGCTAAATCGCAATGGTTCTGTTTTTACCATGCAAATGTTTCGAACTTGCTTTACATCTATGGAAAGTTTGCTTAGTATTCTTCTACTAAGTTTTTGAAGTGTTATGGCTGTTTACGGTGGTTAACATTTTGCTATGGTTTGCAACATGCTTAAGTGAGGTGTTCATGTAAGGTGTTGTGGTTTTCGGAACTAACGGGGGTCAAGTCACGGACTTGTGCTTGAAAGTATTAGTTGTTTATTCATGTGCAGGTGTTGCTTGAGTTCAAGATATGGCTGGTGACGGGATCCATTGAACTAGTCTTAGGGAGAAGATGAGGTTCAACAACCAAGTTCGGGAGGAATTGTGGTTGAGTTGATTGGGAGGTCATGCAGCATGTTTGGATCAAGAACAATGCATATGAAGGTATCGTGGAAGTCGTTGGAAGGTGTTTGCAGTTGTGCAAGGAGTGCTTGGACGTGACAACATGGTTCCAAGGCATGATGAAGAGATGTGGACGTAATGAATTGGTCGGAAAGGTCCAACCGGCTGGATTATGGACTCAGGCTGCGGCTGAGTCGGTTATGGCTCATTTATGGAAAGTTTTAAGTTGGCTATAATAGGATTTCGTGTTAGGCATGAAGTAGAGTTGTTTTAGGAATGTTTGGGGGCGTTCCTAAGTTGTTTGGAAATCTTAAGATTGCTTCTATCTGCGTATAGAAGAGTCTTGAGCAGCATTAGAAAGTTACAGTTTGAATCCAAGTAGGAGTAGGAGTCCTAGGTTGAATTGGGTTGGCCTTAGGGCTGGTTATATATGTACGGGAGGCCAAGGCTCATGGTGTGCACGAATTTGGGCTGTTCCTCTTATGTTTTAGTCAATAAAATTCGTAATTTAGAGGAGCTTTGTGCCTTGTTCGTCCGACTTGTTTTTGTCAAGTCTTTCTCGTCGAGTTTCTGGACATCACGACAGTGCTTCGGTGTTTTGATCATAACTCGAGTTTTACAGATCCAATTGACGTGATTATTTTGGGTTATCTTCACAACTTTATTATCTATCATCTTTGAAAATTTCATGGTCATTGGATTTGTAGTTTCTTATATACATGAGTTTCTTTGCAGTGCTGCAGATCTGGTTTTTACTCGAGTAGAACAGATTGACCCTTGTTTGATCTTTCGATCATAACATGAGTTATTTTTGACGGATTTTCGTGATTCTTGTTGTCTTGTCTTTGTGACTTGATTCTCTATAATATATACCACTTTTTTCATGGTTGAACACGTTTAGATCAGTCACATACATGGTTTCTTTAACAGATCAATTTTCTGCCGAGGGGTTTTTTGTTGCTTCCGCTAAAACGTTTAAATCTACCATTCACGTGCTCTTCGATCCTACAATTGGTATCAGAGCCACGGTGGTCTAATATTTGTGATTTGCACGTGTTTTGACTAATCATCATGGAGAAATACTCAACAAAACCTTGGGTGTTCAGTGGCATTGATTTTCAGGTTTGGAAGGCACGTATGGAGGCTTTCATCCAGGTGCAAGGCTTCGCAATATGGGAAAAGGTATAAAAGCCTTATGACGTGCCGCCAAACGATCAAGTCACGGCTACGAACATGAGATGTCGTCAACAACAACAAAGCACGGAACTTGATCATTCAAGGATTAAATCAAAGTGACTTCGACTGTGTTGCACACCTTCGATCTGCATATGATGTGTGGAAAGCACTTTGTGACTACCACGAAGGATCCAACACGATCAAGGAGGTAAGACAAGATATGTTCAAGAAAGAATACATGCGCTTCAAGATGCAACCCGGTGAGTCAATCGATGACCTCTATGCTCGCTTCAATAAAATTCTCAGCAACTTGCGTAGTGTCAACATTAATTTTTCAGGTGCTGAAAATGCTAGGCAATTACTAAGGGCATTAGACATGTCAATTTGGGAGATGAAAGTTACATCTATTCGTGAATCTACTGTCATGAGTACACCTACATTAGATGTGCTATATTCTAAGTTAAAAACTCAAGAAATTGACATAATATCACGTAAGAACCCCAACAAGTCTCTTGCATTTGTTTCACAATGTGACATGCCTAGCTCTAATCAATCTTCATCTTGTGGTACACTTTTCTTGTTGTCCTCTCTAACCTTTGAACAGATTGAAGAGTTTCCAGAGGAAGAACATGCACTCATCTCTACTCTGTTATCAAAAGCATCGCAAAATGTGAGAACAAGAAGTAGAGTAAGTGCCGGACCTCAACGATGCTTCGAATGTGGTAAGATAGGACATTTTCGTACGGATTTCCCTAACCTTTCAGGTCCTACTTCCCGTGATGAAAAGAAAATTTGGACGAAGCACTCCTCTGCAAACGACAAGAAAAAGAAGAAGGGTTTTGTAGGACGCCAATTAGTAAGTAGTTTTATCTCCGCACTTCAAGAACTTGGCTCGAGTGATGTGGACATCGGAAGTGAGGAAGATGAAGATGATTTGGCAAACTTATGCTTCATGGCGGGCAAGTCAAGTTCAAGTATGGAGGAGGCAGAACACAACAGCGACAATGAAAAGGTATGTCCTACTTGCGAAGAAATGTGTGATGCTATTTATCGTGCCACTGTTATAGTTAAGGAAAAGGACAAAAAGCTTAGGGACAATGCTGTTAAAATTGAGTCACTAGAATATGAAATTAATCGTCTGAAATCTTTGACTCCTAGTGATGATTCTTGTTTCTCATATGATTTAATATATGAAAAATTGTCCTCTCTAAGAAGTGCACATACTTCCACACATGATAAATTTGAGCTAGAGATTGAAAAGAACAGAGAGCTTGCTGCACTTAATGATAAAAACTTGAAAGATGCTTGTTGTTCTACAATTGATTTGCATTGTTCTACTTGTGATGATCTTAATAAGAAACTACAATATGCTATGAATGAAATTTCTATATTGAACGATGTTTTATGTTCTCATGAAGTTAAGTATTGTTCCAGTTGCAAACTAAAAGGAAAAACTTCATGTCAAAACTGGCTAGACTTGTATAAGAAACTTGATGACATTAATAGGACACTAGAGCGGTTTTATAATGGGAATAAGAATCTAAAGTTGCTGTTGAATTCTTCTAAATCTTGCAATGATAAAACTGGTTTAGGTTTTGATTCCCATGCTCATTGTAAAGTCATTAGGAAGTGGTTTGATTAAAACATTTCCAAAACAAAAATAAGTGGTTTTTAAATCTGCAGGAGTTTTGTCTCATTCGGTTTCAAATAAACATGTTGTCTGCTCATCTAGACATGAACATAAAGTTAAATTTCATTGTACCTACTGTGGTAGAGATGGTCATGTCATAGATTTTTGTTATAGACTAGCTAAGCAACAGAAAAAGGAAAGAATGATTGCTAGATCACATAACAACTGTGCAAAACCTGTTGCGTGTGCTGAACCGAATGTTAGGAATATGCAACCTGCTGTAATGAGTCAAAAACATGCAAAGTTTGCTTCCGGACCTACTGTTTTTAATGCTACTCATGTAACACCTCGTAGGCCAGTAGTTGGGTACAAAAATCCTCAAACTTTGGCACATAAACCTGCTGTTTTTTCTCAGCCTTCGCATGTTACTTCTGCTGGACGTCGTGTGACTCAGTACTGATTCCTAAATGCCTTTTGACTAACCCCAGTATCGAGTCATCGACGTATTGTACTTCTATGTAGGTTACACACTTGAGGAAGGAGAACATTTGGATTGTGGATTCAGAATGCTCACACCACATGACCGGTAACAAAGAATGGTTCTCCTCCTTCTCTTTTGTGTCACATGTAGAATGTTACTTTTGCCGATAATTCTTCAACTCCTATAATTGCTAAGGGTTTGGTTAGAGTAAATAATCACTACACTTTAAAAGATGTGGAACGTGTTAAAAATTTGAAATACAACTTGCTTTCTGTTTCACAATTGCTAGATAAAAATCTAAAAATTATTTTCACTAAAAAATATTGCAAGGTTGTAGATTCAAATAGTGAGCTCATTTTTAATATGTCACAGTTTGGAAGAGTTTTTAAAGCTGATTTGATATGTCATCCTCTAAGCATAGATGTCTAGTTGCTAATGATTCAAAAGACTTATATTTTTGGCATCGTAGACTTGGTCATGTAGGCTTTGATCATCTCACACGTGTTAGTGCTCTTGATCGCATACGTGGGCTGCCTAAGCTTAAAGAGGACAAAGAAATTGTGTGCTCTTCTTGTAGACATGCTAAGATGGTTTCAGGTTCACATGCTCCTCTCACAATGACCATGACAACTTAACTGGGTCAACTTTTGCATCTTGACACCATAGGACCTTCACGTGTTCAATCCTTCGGAGCTAAATGGTATGTTCTTGTGATTGTTACGACTATTCTAGATACTCTTGGATTTATTTTATGGCATCTAAGAATGAAACTTTTAGTCACTTTAGAACCTTATTTCTTAGATCATCAATTGATCACCCAGGATATTTAAAAGCAATTAGAAGTGATAAAGGAATCGAATTTAAAAATCAATTGTTTGATCACTTTTATGATGAAAATGGAATAGATCATCAATTTTCTTCACCATATGTACCTCAAAAAAACTGTGTTGTACAGAGAAAGAACAGAACCTTAGTTGAGATGGCTAGGACTATGCTTGATGAATATCAAACTCCTAGAAAAGTTTAGGCTGATGCAATTGCAACTGCTTGTTATGTCTCAAATCGTGTTTTCTTGTGTGCTAAGCTATGTAAAACACCATATGAACTTCAGTTTGGACATAGGCCTAGTGTCACACACTTTCGGGTCTTTGGTTGCCAATGCTTTGTTAAGAAACATGGTAATCTTGATAAATTTGAACCTAGATCCGTTGATGGCATGTTTCTTGGTTACCAATTTCATACTAGAGGCTACCGTGTGCTTTTATATGACACTAACAAAATTGTGGAGACTTGTGAGGTTTCTTTTCATGAAGGTAGCCCAGGTACTAGCTCTAATATTGCAGTACCAGACCCATATCCGCAGGGGGAGAGTATTTTCATCAAAGAAAATGAAGAAGTGATGCTGCTGCCCAAAAATTCAGGAGCTAATGACATTGTTCCAGCTCCTGATTTTGATTCACAACCAGCAACAACGACCACCATTGCTGGTCCAGATTGTCCTCAAGTCACAAGTTCTTCAATTTGTGATGAACATGAAGAAGAAGGAGCTTGTAAATTGTCTACTACCCTCCGGGTCCTCAAAAGTTATCCTCCACAACAAATGATTGGAAGCTTGCACAAACAAGTCACATGGTCCAGCTATGACGAGTTCAGAAGTTTAGATGAGTATGATAACTCACATACTTTTTGGGGCTGCAAATCAAGCAAACCAAGGAGGATACTTTTGTGCATCAAACAAAGTATACAAGAGACATTCTTAAGTGCTTCAACATGGACAAAAGCAAGTCTCTTCAGACACCAATTGGTACAGAAACGACACTTGAACTTGATGAAGATGGTTAAACCGTGGATCAAAAAGAATATAGAAGTATGATTGGATCACTTTGGTACCTCACGGCATAAAGACTGGACGTACAATTCAGCGTATGTCTTTGTGCACGATTTCAAGCTTCCCCACGTGATTCACATCTTCAAGCCATCAAAAGAATTCTCAGGTACTTACATGGAACTCAAGAATTTGGGATTTTTCTTCCTTATTCCTCAACCGTTACTTTGAAAGCTTTTTCAGATGCTGATTTTGGGGGTTGTAGAATTGATAGAAAAAGTACTTCGAGTGCTTGTCATTTTCTTGGTAATTTACTTGTTGCTTGGTCCTCTAGAAAACAAAATTCAGTTGTACAATCCACAGCCGAATCTGAATATGTAGCTGCTGCTAGCGCTTGCTCACAAATTCTTTGGATTGTTCAAACACTTAAGGACTATGGGGTTGATCTACATAGTGTTCCACTATTTTGTGATAACACTAGTGCCATTTGCATTGCTAAAAACCCCGTGCAACATTCGAGAACAAAGCACATTGTCATTAGGTATCACTTTCTCCGTGATAATGTTGAAAAAGGAAACATTGTGCTTCACCATGTAGATACCGAACAACAATTGGCTGACATTTTTACAAAACCTTTGGATTTCACTCGTTTTTGTTTCATTCGTAGTGAAATAGGGGTTATGCATCCTCATGGCTTAAATTGAAGGGGAGTTTTTGAAACTTGGGAAGTCTATGTGTGAATCTGAATTTAAAATAATATGAGCATAGTATTTCATACATATATGACTTTTGTGATTCCTTTTATATGCTGAAAGTTCTTACTACTTTACTCATGTTATACATTTTGTAGTTTTTGCCATGACTAGTAATTGGAATAATTATTTACACTAAATCTGGTCATGATCGAACTTTCTTGCTATTTTAAACTTGTTGCATGCTCACAAGTGCTTTTAATAATGAAAAAAATAATCAATCAATTTTTCACATGTTGAGCTTTTATGTTCAAATAAAAAGTTGAGAAAAAGATCAAGAGAATATGCATGCATCGCACTTCTTCTTTTGAGATGGCTTATCATTGCACTTAGATATGAACTTGGAAAAAATTGTGTATGAATAAAATCATGTCCTTAAGCTTCTAATTGTGAAATGACATAGGCTTGGCTTGGCTGGTTAGAATAAGGCTGATAAGGCATATAATCTATTGCAAATGTCATATGATCTGAATTTGTGCTTTGAAAAATAATTAAAATGCAACAACAAGTGTCATGCTTTCAGGTCTTGACATAGGTAAGTTTGTGGGATCATGACTTGCTTAAATTGAAAATTACACTTGATCTCTAGCATGGATTACACAACTTTATGTATCTCATTGATGTGATAGTGTAAGTTACTTGATAGTATGGCTTGGATGAGCTTTGTTTTATATGTATATGTTATAAATATGCTCATAACAGTTAAAATTTCTCTTTTGAACCTTGCTGAATACATTGTCAAAGGGGGAGAAATTGATCACACATTGCACGATTCACAAGTGTTTTGGCACGATTCTTCTCAGGGGGAGAATTTTTGTTTTTCTTCTCATTTTATTTCTGATTTACAAAGGGGGAGAAATATGTATAGGGGGGGAATTTTTGTTTGGAAATTTCTTTCTCATTTGATTGTTTTCAAAACTTTTCATGTGAATAAGCCAATGTTCAGATTTTAAGTGGTGTTGCCAATGCATTCATCAAGGGGGAGATTGTGAGACCTATGTGTGCTGAATAAATTGGCTATGACGATAAAAGTTTTGGATTCTGCCAAAACACTCTTTTTGTCAAGGTCCGACTCTAAGTCCAAGCTCCGACAAGATCCGACGTAAGGTCCGACTTGCTATGGCTAGGTCCGACATGTGTTTGATTAGCTCCGGCAGTAGGTCCGAGTAGCTTTGATAAGTTCCGGTGCTAGGTGCTGCTAGCTTTGGTATGCTCCGGCTCAAGGTCCGGTTAGCTTTGGCAAGGTCCGGAGCTAAATAGTAATGGTTTTGTTTTTACCATGCAAATGTTTCGAACTTGCTTTACATCTATGGAAAGTTTTCTTAGTATTCTTTTACTAAGTTTTTGAAGTGTTATGGCTGTTTATGGTGGTTAACATTTTACTATGGTTTGCAACATGCTTATGTGAGGTGTTCACGTAAGGTGTTGTGGTTTTCGGAACTAACGGGAGTCAAGTCGCAGACTTGTGCTCAAAACTATTGGTTGTTTATTCATATGCAGGTGTTGCTTGAGTTCAAGATATGGCTGGTGACGGAATCCATTGAACTAGTCTTAGGGAGAAGATGAGGTTCAACAACCAAGTTCGGGAGGAATTGTGGTTGAGTTGATCGGGAGGTCACGCAACATGTTTAGATCAAGAACAATGCATATGAAGGTATCTGTGACACCCGGTTTCTCTGAAGAACAACCGAGTGAATATCACATGTGTGCCAGGATCATTTTCTCATACATGTGATGACAAATAGTGAAGCATCATTTATTACAAGCCAGGTGTCGAATATAAATAAGTCTTACATAGCATATGTCTCGATGGACGATAATAAGTTCATAACATGTAAATAAAATAGCAGTGGAATATTATTCTTGTGGGCTCCGTCACAGGCGTTGCCCGGGGGACTCCATGAACCTAGAATCCTTCTTCGGTTCCGAAGTCTTGGTCATTGAACACCACCTCATCCCCTTGACCTGAGCAGCAATTTAAACCAACAAATATGCAAGTTTGAGTACCGTTGGTACTCAGCAAGTGTGGGAAAGTTATGTCATGCATGGCTAGAACAAGGAGAGGTTGAACTCATGGTTAAAGCACTACGCAATTAATACCTACACCTTAGCTTATTAAGCAACAACATTACTACACAGGTGAAATGGTCCCAATCTCCCAACCCATCATCATAATCAAATAACCATAACATCATTTCAAATGTTAAGCTCGCCGCTTAACATCCACAACCTCCAAAGGCATCATCCTCTAATCATGAATAAGTCCAAGACGCTCTTGACCGTGAGCACGGCTGTCATGACAGTTTTGACTCTGCAGTGTTTGTACCACTGTACCCAAATGTAGTGATTTCATCCCCCGTTGCCGGGTGGACTAAAAGAACCTCCATTATGCCAGTGGCCACGAACCACATTCACACATCCCAGGTGTGTAGCCAGGAGATCACTACGAAGCCTTTACAAAGGGATTCCTGACGAGCGTGGGCCCACTGAGGTTTCACCCCTAACAGTACAAGAGGCTCCAACCCCGCTGCAGTGGCCCCCTCTTGAGCCTTACGGTTCATATGGTAGTCTAGCTGATACCTATTCCCCGCACCATCCAACACACCCATACTACGCCGGGGGATACACCTAATTAATTGGCCAAGCTGCCCCATCTCAGCATGTGGTTGGCACGGTGAAGCCAGGTTACATGCTCCATGAACCGGTCCTTAGGATCCAGGCAAGTACTAAACACAAACCCGAGTCTCGTGCACCCAGCACCAACCAAATCATCCAACTTGCCTCGATCCCTACCTCTACATAACTCATAATGTCTCATTCAAGAATAAGGTAAACAAGTTGATGATCTCATATCCCACTTATCCCACTCTAAGCATGGCTAAGCATAAGTAATATGAATGAATGACATAATAAAATGAATCCCAACACAAGCTACAAGGAAACAAGATAATGCAATTCTAGGGAAACTTCCTAGCATGGGTGTCATATTTCAATTGATGCAAATAATTTTATCTAGACATCCTAGTATAGGATCAAAGTGGTCAAGGACACTTGCCTTCTTCCTGCTGCTCTGGGAATGGATAGTCCTGATCTTGGAAAGGAAGAACTTGCTCTGGGGCAGGCTCTACTCATGCCAACACACATAGCAAAAGAAAACAACAATCCATATGACATAGTTCACACTTTCACTCCACACATACATTCATATGATAGTCATCCACATTTCTGAGTGTTGTGTTTACTCTAGCTGTATTGATTTTTAGCCTTCATGCACTTTTAAACATATGTATATGATTTCTATCTTTTGTATTTCAGATTTCTGTTTGTACACTATATATGAATTTTCAATTTGAATAAATTCTTTAAATTTAATTAATATACTTCTTAACTACCAAGTTTGCATGGAAGGTATTTTCCTACTCCAAATGGGCTTTCAGATCTTCTACCAAATCCTAAACTGAAATCTTTGGATTTGGAAACTTCATTTATCATTTTCTAGTTATGCATACCTATTTTCCTATATTTTCAGATTTATTTTCTATGCCTAAATGTGAACTTTATTATGAGAATAGTAAGACACATCATCTAAACAGAATATATTCTGATCTAAAATATTAAATAATATATTTTTGAACTTCTCCTCTGATGTGAACTAATTTAAATTTATTTTACAAATTTTCAGAATTATTTCCTAACCTAAAAATGTGTCCCTATAACTAATATATGTGAACAATCAATTAGACAGATTCATTTCAGCTTAAAATCTACTTTTAACTCATTCTAAAGTTTTCCAAATGCTAGGAGAATTTAAATTTGAATTTACAATGTGTTTGCCTCACCTTTTTAAATTTAAATCCTAATCACATATTCAATTTTCTGAATTTAATATCATATAGGGTCAAAAAGGTAAATCCACCCTACTACAGGGTCTAATTTATTATTTCATAAATTTCCAGGGGTCTAGCTACACATAACAGAGGGGTTTTCCTAATTTTAATTAAGTCCAGGGGCTAAAACTGATTTTTAAATGAATTTCTGAAGTTCCAGGGGCTAGATCAGAAGTTTCCGGGGCTAGCTCGTGTTTTCCGAGATCCCCAGGGGGTAGCACGTAAGAATCCCGGCTTTTATAACGTGGGGCTGATGTGGACCGTTCGATTTAAAACAGACGGCTCAGATTAGATCAGCGAACCGGTACGCGCGGGTTTTAATTCTACCGTGCGATTTAAAATAGACAGCGCACAAGCGGCCACGTCGCCCTGACCGTGCGGGGGCAGCGCTGCCCGGCTGCGCGCGGCGGCGGAAGCCGGCGATCTCGCCGGAAAACTTTGGATCTTCGTCTATACTTCCTAAATCTGGGATTTCATGGCATAGATCGGTAGAGGGGAGGTCGGGGATCTCACCTCGGGGTTTTACTTGAGCTCGGAGGCCCTGGAAGGTGGTCGACATCGAGGTCCGAGGTGGAACCGCTGCGGTGCTCGTCGGAGCTGTGCCTAGGGCGCAATCTACCGAGTTTTCTGCCCCTGCATGATTCCCCGGAGGCGGTGGAACAAGCTCGGCGCGTTAGATCAGAAATCCCGAGCGAAGATCGAGAGAAAACAGCCGGAGAAGCTCTGGTTCTCACCGGGAGGAAAAACAGGCGATCGGGATGAAAAGAACGGGCGATGCCGGCACTTATATAGACGAGGGAAGGCGGCGTTCGGTTGGGATCGAGCTGGAGTCGTCCAGAACCAGAATTCGGCTGGGGGAACGCGGGTTTCCGGGGTGGTTTGGATTCGGCGCGTGGAGGAGTCCCGGCGGTTGGCGCGATCGCGCAAGGTAGAAGATGACGGCGGGCCCCGCGTGTCAGTGAGAGGGAAAAGGGGCGCGCGGCTGTGGGCTGGCGGGGGGAAAATGATGGGCCGGCTGGTGGGTTTCGGCCCACTGGCCGGGGGTTTTGTTTTTTCTTTTTCTTTTCTGTTTTGATTTGAATTTGAATTCCAATTTGAATTTGAATTTCTGCACCACATGCAATACGTCCAAAAATTTTTAAATTCCCCTCAACAGATTTTGGGGTGTTACAGCTCTACCCCCCTTGAAAGAAATCTCATCCTCGAGATTGGTGGTTCTAGGGAAACGATTACGGAAAATGTGCCTTAAGCTCGTCTTCTTGCTCCCATGTGGCTTCCTCTTTTGAGTGATGCTTCCACTGCACCTTGCACATCCGGATTCTTTTATTTGTTCTGAGGCGTTCCATTGTCTCCAAAATCTTGACCTGTTGCTCGGCATAAGACAGATCCTCTGCTATGTCAACCTCATTCATGGGTAACATCTCTTCAGGTGTCCTCAGACATTTCTTGAGCTGTGACACATGGAACACGTCATGCACATCTGATAGGTGAGCTGGCATTTCTAATTGATATGTCACTTCGCCTTTCCTCTCCAGAACTTGAAAGGGTCCGATGTATCGAGGTGATAACTTCCCTTTCACCTTGAACCGACGTAGTCCTCGGATAGGAGACACCTTGAGGTAGACATAGTCCCCCACGTTGAAAATAAGCTCTCTTCTTCGTACATCGGCATAGCTCTTTTGTCGTGTCTGTGCTATTCTCAAGTTGTTGCGGATTTCCCTCACTTTCGCCTCGGCTTCTTGTAGTACCTCGGGCCCAAACACTTTACTTTCCCCTGTTTGGTTCCAAAATAGTGGAGTTCTGCACTTCCTCCCATACAAAGCCTCAAATGGTGACATCTTCATACTAGCCTGATAGCTGTTGTTATAGGAGAACTCCGCATACGGTAAGTTCTTATCCCAACTCCGATTGCTTTTGAGTGCACATGCTCTCAGCATATCCTCAAGGATCTGATTGGTTCTTTCCGTCTGCCCGTCGGTTTGGGGATGATAGGTAGAACTAAAATTCAGATTAGTTTCCATGGTTTCATGCAACTTCTGCCAGAACCTTGAGGTGAACTGCGTCCCTCGATCTGACACTATCTTCTTTGGTACTCCATGGAAACACACGATCCTTGACATGTACAATTCTGCCAATTTGGATCCGCTGTAGCTTTCTTTCACGGGAATGAAATGAGCTACCTTGGTTAGCCTGTCGATGATGACCCATATCGAATCATATCCTGATTGGGTCCTGGGTAGTCCCACTATGAAATACATACCGATTTCTTCCCATTTCCATTCAGGCACTTTGAGTGGTTGCAATAATCCCGCGGGTCGTTGATGTTCTGCTTTCACCAACTGACATGTGTCACATAAGGCAACATGTTCCGCGACATCTCGCTTCATGCCATACCACCAATATCTGCTCTTGAGGTCCTGGTACATCTTCGTACTCTCAGGATGAATTGAATAGTCGGAATCATGAGCCTCCTTCAAAATCAATTCATGGATCTCCTTTACTTCAGGCACACAGATTCTTTTCCCGTGCCACACCGTACCTTGTTCATCCTCTCTGAACCTAGGGGCTTTATTTTCCTTGATGAGTTCTCTAATCTCTTGTATCTTCTCGTCATTCTTCTGACCATTTCGGATGTCTTTCTCTAATGTGGAGTCCACTTCCATGGCGATGGATTCACCACTATTCACCAGGCATAGGTTGAGTTTTATAACCTCTTCCTTCAATTCTGTAGGCATGTTCTTCAAGCTCAACCTATTGACCTGCACTTTCCGGCTTAGAGCATCCGCCACGACGTTCGCTTTCCCAGGATGATAGTTGATGCCCACATCAAAGTCGTTGATTAGCTCTAACCATCTCCTTTGTCTGAGGTTGAGATCTGGCTGTGTGAAAATATACTTTAAGCTCTTATGATCCGTATATATCTCTGTCCTCTTCCCCATCAAGTAGTGCCGCCAAATTTTCAACGCGTGTACCACTGAGGCTAGTTCTAGGTCATGTGTAGGATAGTTCTTCTCGTGTTTCCGGAGCTGCCGGGATGCATAAGCCACGACATGCCCCTCTTGCATGAGAACACATCCCAACCCGTTTCCAGAGGCATCGCAGTACACCGAAAAGTTCTTCTGCATATCTGGCATAACTAGCACTGGGACTGTTGTCAATCTTTTCTTCAGCTCTTGAAAACTCGTCTCGCACTGCGGCGTCCATGTGAATGTGATTCCTTTCTCCAACAGTTTGGTGAGGGGTCTCGAGATCTTGGAGAAACCCTCAATAAACTGTCGATAATACCCAGCCAATCCTAAGAAGCTTCGAACTTCCCCGACATTCTCAGGGGTCTTCCACTTCTGTACATCCTCGATCTTGGTGGGATCTACGGAGATTCCTCCCTCCGAGATTATATGTCCTAAGAAGGGAACTCTCTTCAGCCAAAACTCACACTTGCTCAACTTGGCATATGGTTGGTGTTCTCTCAACTTTTGCAACACCAACCTTAGATGTTTCTCATGTTCTTCTTCATCATTGGAGAAGACGAGAATGTCATCTATGAAAACCACCACAAATTTGTCCAGATATTCCATGAATACCTTGTTCATGAGATACATGAAGTATGTCGGGGCATTAGTTAGCCCGAAAGGCATGACTGTGTATTCATACAGTCCGTATCGAGATATGAAAGCTGTCTTTGGAATATCAGTTTGCCTTATCTTAAATTGGTGGTATCCCGACCTGAGATCAATTTTTGAGAACACACATGCTCCTCTCAACTGATCAAACAAGTCTTCAATGCGGGGTAATGGGTACTTGTTCTTGATGGTTACTTCATTCAAGGCACGGTAGTCTACGCATAACCTTTGGGTTCCGTCCTTCTTAGGCACAAATATCACAGGAGCTCCCCATGGTGAGGAACTAGGATGAATGTACCCCTTTCCGGTCAATTCTCTTAAATGATCCTTGAGTTCTCCTAGGTGCTTGGAGTCCATCTGATAAGGTCTCTTGTATATCGGAGCTGTTCCAGGCACTAGCTCAATTGCAAATTCCACTTCACGATCAGGAGGCATACCTGGCAACTCCTCCGGAAAAACGTATGTATATTCCCTGATAATCCTGATCTCCTCCACTTTCACCTCAACTTTATTTAATTTAATTTCCCTCCTAGGCTCTTGTATTGTTATGAACTTTACTCTTTTGCCACTAGGGTGAGTTAGTTCCACCATTCTGGTCGAACAATGGATGACTCCCTTATGTTTGGTCAACCAATCCATGCCCAAAATAATATCTATCCCTTGTGAATCTATCACTATGAGGTTGGCAGTAAATACTACCCCATTAATGTCTAGATTCACCTTGGGACACACTTGTCTTGTCCTTATTTCTCCACCTGGAGAGTTTACTGCTAGCATATGGTTCATTTGTGTTGTTGCTAGATCATGCTTCTTAACAAACCCTTGGGCAATGAACGAGTGGGTAGCACCAGAATCGAACAACAGGGTTGCAATGTGTAAATTGGCAGGAAACTTACCAACTACCACGTCGGGTGCCTCTTGCGCTTCCTCCATGGTCACGTGGTTCACCCGTCCTCGCATCACATTCTGCTGTTGCGGCTGCACGGGCTTATTCTTTGGGCATTTATGGGCATAGTGCCCCACTTCACCACAGTTAAAGCATTGCACCCCGACCTTAGGTGTCTGGCCTTTGTTGTCTTGGGGTTGGTTCGGGGGTCCTTGTACTGCTGGTCGAGGTTGATATGTGGGGCGAGGCTGCTGTACAAACTGACGTTGTGGCTGTGCTGTGCTGACGAAGGCCTGAAATTCGGGTTGTACCCTCTCGGTGCTGAGTAGGGTACCACAGCATGGCTCGTCTGCCCTGCGGGTGGCTGCATCAGTCGTGGGCGTGTGTTGCTACCCGAGGCTTGGTGTGACCATCCCGCCTTCCTCTTGTTTTCATTTTCCAGGGCCTTCAGCTTCCTCTCCACCACAAATGCTCTGTCCACCATCTTTTGGAAGCTTTCGTACTCGTTGTAGGACATTGCACACTGCATTTCCGCTATATGTCCTTCCACAAAGCAGTCCTGTTTCTGCTCATCAGTCTCTATGTCCCGTGGTGCATAACGGGATAGTTGGGTGAATTTAGTGAGGTATTCCCTCACCGTCATGTTTCCTTGCTGCAGCCCCAAGAACTCCTTTCTCTTGTTTTTAAGTTCACCCCTTGGTATGTAATGGTTACGGAAGCTACGCTTGAACTCTTCCCAAGTGATGTTCTCAGGGTCATGATGCGCGGCCACATAAGCGGTCCAACAATTAGCAGCAGGTCCATGCAATTGGTGAGAGGCAAACCGCACCCTCTCATATCCTTGGCATTGTATGATCCTCGTCTTGCTCTCAATGGTCTTTAGCCAATCATCTGCCTCCAGAGGTTCAGCAGCACTTGCAAACTTTGGAGGTTGAGTCCCTAGAAACTCACTCAACCTTGGTTGGCGTGGTGCAGCTTGTGGAGGTGGAGCTTGATGCAAGTTGGCCACCACTTGAGTCAGGCTATGGATGAGCTGATTCTGATTTTCAAGCATTTGGTGGATGGGATCAACTCCTTCACGGCGACCACCCCTGTCTTGTCCTCCAGAAAGATGAGGGTTGTCGGCCTCATCGTTGTTGTTGGCGGGGTTGGCACCACGACCCTTTCCTCTTCCGGCCATCTATCATGATCAACCAGATGTTAATTTAAAGCATTATGCATTAACTTCCCAATTTGCTTGTTTAAACTTAAACTTTTGAGGCCTTATTATATTTACATTTTATGAGGGTTTCATGTCTCACACGAAAATAAATGCACTCTTAATTTAGGGGTTCACACATCAAAGCAAAACAACCTGAAGATGAGGTTGTGGACAAATGCCCATGGCTTCCACAACTCACGTCACACACCAAACATTAACATACCATTAACTAAGGTATTGACTCGACTACTCGATAACCTGCTAAACTACGGGAAAGGACTCTACACGACTTGTATCACTGAGCTAGCTCCTCGGGATCTTCCTCATTATTGCGGCTGCCCTCTGACTCCGCTTTGGGTGGGGAAGCTGCTGGTGGAGAAGTGCGGCGACGCCTGCTCGCCCGGCGATCTGGGGAGTCAGGAGTCCATGTGTCATTCACGGTGACACACAGTTCATTCCCATATCCTCTTTTTCTTGCCCTCAAGCTGGCCCGAAGCAACGCCTCAGTCTCCTTCAGGGTGTCACGTACATCCTGAAGCTCCTGCTGACACTCCTGCAGTCGAGTGCTGAGCATAGCAGCATCCTCCAAGCACAAGTCCATGTGCTCATGGGAAGTCCCCTGCTGCACTTGCGGGTACTTGTACTCCGTTGTACCACTCTCACGCTGGAGGACATACATGTACTCAGTCCTGTCCAGGTGGCGACGATAGATGTGACTCTGGCAGGTGATTGCCTCGTAGGTGACATCCTTCTCCGCATCGACCTGTGTCGCTCGACAAGCTGGAGAGCGATCGATCTTGAGCAGCTGATTTTCGTGGATAATCCTCATTTCTGAACTCCATTCTTCCCGCTCCTCACAGATGGTTCGGGTGGAGCTGTAGTGTATGATTACCTTGCCCGTATTGCCGGCGGCTTAGAGCATGCGTCGAAGACGGTGCAACAATCCTCCTACTGCCAATCCGTAGGAGAGATACGTCACCGGACAGTTCTCCTCTCTCAGGGCAAGGGCAACTACGGGAACTCTACCTCCGGTGGACTTGCACGCGGTGTGGATCATGCGAACCATCTAAAACATAAAGCATTTAAAATTAAGTTAGATAAGATTTTAAACAAAAATCCTATTTTGAATAAAAGTTGGGGTAAGATGAATAAAGTGACCCCATTAAATCACACCTTCAACCCACACCTTTGTAAAATAGTTTTTAACAAAATAGGTCCTTAAATACGTTCAATTCTACCTAGGTCCACGTTCCTACGGGCAACCTTGGCTCTGATACCACTTCTGTCACACCCGGTTTCTCCGAAGAACAACCGAGTGAATATCACATGTATGCCAGGATCATTTTCTCATACATGTGATGACAAATAGTGAAGCATCATTTATTACAAGCCAGGTGTCGAATATAAATAAGTCTTACATAGCATATGTCTCGATGGACGATAATAAGTTCATAACATGTAAATAAAATAGCAGCGGAATATTATTCTTGTGGGCTCCGTCACAGGCGTTGCCCGGGGGACTCCATGAACCTAGAATCCTTCTTTGGGTCCGAAGTCTTGGTCATTGAACACCACCTCATCCCCTTGACCTGAGCAGCAATTTAAACAAAAAATATGCAAGTTTGAGTTCCATTGGTACTCAGCAAGTGTGGTAAAGTTATGTCATGCATGGCTAGAACAAGGAGAGGTTGAACTCGTGGTTAAAGCACTACGCAATTAATACCTATCACCTTAGCTTATTAAGCACCTACATTACTACATAGGTGAAATGGTCCCAATCTCCCAACCCATCATCATAATCAAATAACCATAACATCATTTCAAATGTTAAGCTCCCCGCTTAACATCCACAACTTCCAAAGTCATCATCCTCTAATCATGAATAAGTCCAAGCCCCTCTTGACCGTGAGCACGGCTGTCATGATAGTTTTGACTCTGCAGAGTTTGCACCACTGTAGCCACATGTAGTGATTTCATCCCCCGTTGCCGGGTGGACTAAAAGAACCTCCATTATGCCACTGGCCACGAACCACATTCACACTTCCCAGGTGTGTAGCCAGGAGATCACTACGAAGCCTTTACAAAGGGATTCCCGACGAGCGTGGGCCCACTGAGGTTTCACCCCTAACAGCATACAAGAGGCTCCAACCCCGCTGCAGTGGTCCCCTCTTGAGCCTTACGGTTCATATGGTAGTCCAGCTGACACCTATTCCCCGCACCATCCAACACACCCATACTACGCCAGGGATACACCTAATTAATTGGCCAAGCTGCCCCATCTCAGCATGTGGTTGGCCCGGTAAAGCCAGGTTACATGCTCCATGAACTGGTCCTTAGGATCTAGGCAAGTACTAAACACAAACCCGAGTCTCGTGCACCCAGCACCAACCAAATCATCCAACTTGCCTCGATCCCTACCTCTACATAACTAATAATGTCTCATTCAAGAGTAACGTAAACAAGTTGATGATCTCATATCCCACTTATCCCACTCTAAGCATGGCTAAGCATAAGTAATATGAATGAAGGACATACTAAAATGAATCCCAACCCAAGCTACAAGGAAAAAAGATAATGCAGTTCTAGGGAAACTTACTAGCATGGGTGTCATATTTCAATTGACAATGCAAATAATTCTATCTAGACATCCTAGTATAGGATCAAAATGGTCAAGGACACTTGCCTTCTTCCTGCTGCTCTGGGAATGGATAGTCCTGATCTTGGAAAGGAAGAACTTGCTCTGGGGCAGGCTCTACTCATGCCAACACACATAGCAAAAGAAAACAACAATCCATAAGACATAGTTCACACTTTCACTCCACACATACATTCATATGATAGTCATCCACATTTCTGAGTGTTGTGTTTACTCTAGCTGTGTTGATTTTTAGCCTTCATGCACTTTTAAACATATGTATATGATTTCTAACTTTTGTATTTCAGATTTCTGTTTGCACACTATATATGAATTTTCAATTTGAATAAATTCTTTAAATTTAATTAATATACTTCTTAACTACCAAGTTTGCATGGAAGGTATTTTCCTACACCAAATGGGATTTCAGATATTCTACCAAATCAGAAACTTAAATCTTTGGATTTCGAAACTTCATTTATCATTTTCTAGTTATGCATAGCTATTTTCCTATATTTTCAGATTCATTTTCTTTGCCTAAATATGAACTTTATTATGAAAATAGTAAGACACATCATCTAAACAGAATAGGTTCTGATCTAAAATATTAAATAATACATTTTTGAACTTCTCCTCTGATGTGAACTAATTTAAATTTATTTTACAAATTTTCAGAATTATTTCCTAACCTAAAAATGTGTCCCTATAACTAATAAATGTGAACAATCAATTAGACAGATTCATTTCAGCTTAAAATCTACTTTTAACTCATTCTAAAGTTTTCCAAATGCTAGGATAATTTAAATTTGAATTTACAATGTGTTTGCTTCACCTTTTTAAATTTAAATCCTAATCACATATTCAATTTTCTGAATTTAATATCATATAGGGTCAAAAAGGTAAATCCACCCTACAACAGGGTCTAATTTATTATTTCATAAATTTCCAGGGGTCTAGCTACACATAACAGAGGGGTTTTCCTAATTTTTATTAAGTCCAGGGGCTAAAACTGATTTTTAAATGAATTTACATGAATTTCTGAAGTTCCAGGGGCTAGATCAGAAGTTTCCGGGGCTAGCTCGTGTTTTCCGAGATCCCCAGGGGGTAGCGCGTAAGAATCCCGGCCTTTATAACGCGGGGCTGATGTGGACCGTTCGATTTAAAACAGACAGCTCAGATTAGATCGCCGAACCGGTACGCGCGGGTTTTAATTCTACCGTGCGATTTAAAATAGACGGCGCACAAGCGGCCACGTCGCCCTGACCGTGCGCGGGCGGCGCTGCCCGGCGGCGCGCGGCGGCGGAAGGCGGCGATCTCGCCGGATAACTTCGGATCTTCGTCTATACTTCCTAAAACTGGGATTTCATGGCATAGATCAGTAGAGGGGAGGTCGGGGATCTCACCTCGGGGTTTTTCTTGAGCTCAGAGGCCCTGGAAGGCGGTCAGCGTCGAGGTCCGAGGTGGAACCGCTGTGGTGCTCGTCGGAGCTGTGCCTAGGGCGCAATCTACCGAGTTTTCTGCACCTGCATGATTCCCCGGAGGCGGTGGAACAAGCTCGGCGCGTTAGATCAGAAATCCCGAGCGAAGATCGAGAGAAAACGGCCGAAGAAGCTCTGGTTTTCACCGGGAGGAAAAACAGGCGATCGGGATGAAAAGAACGGGCGATGCCGGCGCTTATATAGACGAGGGAGGGCGGCGTTCGGTTGGGATCGAGCTGGAGTCGTCCAGAACCAAAATTCGGCTGGGGAAACGCGTGTTTCCGGGGTGGTTTGGATTCGGCGCGCGGAGGAGTCCCGGCGGTTGGCGCGATCGCACGAGGTAGAAGATGACGGCGGGCCCCGCGTGTCAGTGAGAGGGAAAAGGGGCGCGCGGCTGTGGGCTGGCGGGGGAAAATGATGGGCGGGTGGTGGGTTTTGGCCCACTGGCCAGGGTTTTTTTTCTTTTTCTTTTTATTTTTCTTTTCTGTTTTGATTTGAATTTGAATTTCTGCACCACATGCAATACGTCCAAAAAATTTTAAATTCCACTCTCAACAGATTTTGGGGTGTTACAGTATCGTGGAAGTCGTTGGAAGGTGTTTGCACGTGTGCAAGGAGTGCATGGACGTGGAAATATGGTTCCAAGCTATGATGAAGAGATATGGACGTGAAAATTGGTCGGAAAGGTTCTACCGGCTGGATTATGGACTCAGGCTGCGGCTGAGTCGGTTATGGCTCATTTATGGAATGTTTCGAGTTGGCTATAATAGGATTTCGTGTTAGGCATGAAGTAGAGTTTCTTTAGGAATGTTTGGGACATTTCTAAGGTGTTTGGAAATCTAAGGATTGCTTCTATCTGCGTGTAGAAGAGTCTTGAGCAGTATTGGAAAGTTACAATTTGAATCCATGTAGGAGTAGGAGTAGGAGTAGGAGTCCTAGTTTTAATTAGGATGGCCTTAGGGCTGGTTATATAAGAAAGGGAGGCCAAGGCTCGTGGTGTGCATGACTTTGGGCTGTTCCTCTTATTTTTTCTCAATAAAATTCGTAATTTAGAGGAGCTTTTGTGCCTTGTTCGTCCAACTTGTTTTTGTAAAGTCTTTCTCGTCGAGTTTCTGGACAGCACGATAGTGCTTGGTTATTTTGATCATAACTAGAGTTTTACAGATCCAATTGACGTGATTCTTTTTGGGTTGTCTTAAAAACTTGATTATCTATCATCTTTGAAAATTTCACGTTCATTGGATTTTTAGTTTCTGATATAAATGAGTTTCTTTGGAGTATTGCAGATCTGGTTTTTACTCAAGTAGAACAGATTGACCCTTGTTTGATCTTTCGATCATAACTTGAGTTATTTTTGACGAATTTCTGTGATTTTTATTGTCGTGTCTTCGTGACTTGATTGTCTATAACATATACCACTTTTGTCATGATTGAACATGTTTAGATTAGTCGCATACACGGTTTCTTTAACAGATCGATTTTCTGCCAAGGTGGTTTTTTGTTGCTTCCGCTAAAAAGTTTAAATCTACCATTCACCCTACTCTGGTAGCTTTTCACATGCTCTTTGATCCTACAGCTATTCTCAATGCGACTCTGATACCATGCTCTGTGGGGACCCCTTCGATGTCCACACTTCCCAAAAATCAAATTGGGTGGTGTCGTGCGATGCGGCACCCAACACCACACATAACAAAGGTATCATATTAGATAAATCATAATGGAAGCTTACAAAGTCTTATGTTTACAAATACTTTACTTCAAAGTACACTACAGCGGAAGAATAATACAACTCACATCTCATATCTAGCCTAAGCAACAGAGAAACCGTCCAGCCCGCGGATGCTCCTCACTAGCAACACGAAGACATAATGCAGCGGCAGGGTTGCTCATGAGTATACCGCTCGGAGGGTTCTGGGTCTCATCGGACAACCGTACTCATAAGCGTAGTGGTCAATATCCTGCAAAACAAAAGTGTAGCAACTGCGAGCACGAGGCTGAGCAAGACTTAACTGTTTTACCTAAACTTGGAACTCTATATGAGTGTAAATACTTAAACATAGGCAGCAAGTTGCATAATGGACTCGCCTAAACGTGGATCCTTATTTTCAGATCTTATTAGCAGCAGATTAAGAATAACCTTGGGCTCCTCCACATCGGAAGTCCAAAATCAAACAAGAAACGCTTTCTCCCAACGTCAATTGCTCGGCGGAAATGAATCGAGTTTGCACATAATATAATCCCTACAAGCTAATCAATACGATGTGAGTATACAATTCACAACAGCAGGGATTAATTATTATCTCAAGTGCAAGTAATTACTATGTCACGTCTGTGAGAATATGCATGCTCAAATATCCGCGAGCGACGGTGATTTGAATCAAAAGACGTCGGGACTACACAACACGTACGCCCGTACTACGGGCCACCTCTGCGCACTCCACGGACATCGCACGTGGCAACCTTTCCCAAGTTTCACCTATTCTAAATCGACTCGATCGTCCCGGACAGTAGCCCCACCTCATGGTGCACCTTTTGACATGAAGATGCCACGAGCGAGTTACCCACTACTGCACAATGGCCGAACGCCTGACGTGACCGAAAAAGTCTCAAGGCAGACTTCCTGTGGCAGCTCTGTAGGATCATAGACTAGCCCCACATACCAACACTAGCCTTTTCTACGTATTTTGTCCTCACTCGTGCGCACTCGGGAAAACTTCCCGATCAGTCACCATCCCCGAATTTCTCCGGGCCAAGCACGCTTAACCCCGAAGTCCTTTGCAGGTGGGCTTCCGGAAAAGAAGTTATACCTTGATGGTATGAGTATTCTATCAATCCTATTAAGCCGGGAGCCAGGATATCACACAATCCACCCCCCTTTGAAGACCGACTTCATCGTTGGTCAATGCCAAGACAGGAACATACCTTTTTATCCACGCCCATACATTCAGTACTGGCATATGCATACCGTATGTGTCGAAGTGTGTCGTCGACACTTCCCCCGGGCCTGCTTCAGGAGCAACCCGCAGAGGTTCTTTTTCGGAGGGGCTAGTTCTCTCGGGAGGTCACGTTGGTTATGAGAGGATTGACACAAGGATTTTACGTGGTTCGGGCCACCGGAGCGTAATACCCTACGTCCACGGGAGCTGTATTGCTCGGAGCTTAGAACCGGAGTTCTAAGCTTGGTGATCTGGATGAGCTGAGTTGCCCTAGGCGCTAGAGGGAGCCAACCCCTTGCAACGTTGTTAACCCGAGTCTTTTACACTTCAAGGCTCGGGCGGCTTACAAGGTGGGCCTCAGGGCCGATAGGTGGCCCCGGGGAGATTTCCTGCCATCTACCATATCTTGCAGTGAATGCTGGTAGTTGTCTCTGGCAATGGCTTCTTAGTCGTCGCTCTGCCATCCTGCCCGTGCCGCAAGCTAGGCGTAGTGGTTGATGATGGCAGGGACGACGGCAGGGGATATCTTGTCGTCGTATCTATTGGTCAACAGCTTCTGACATGGCGTGCTTGTCTTAACCGTGACGCGACTGGTCACAGTGCCACGTGACAGGGGCATGCGTCGTGTCTCCAAGTCTTGGGAAGGCGCGGGTCTTTAATGTCTTGATCAGACAAGGCCTGGTGTGCCTTTACTCCTGCTGCCCACCGAGCTGGGGTGGGCAGCACGACACGTGGCGCCTTCGGAGCTCACACCTGCGGAGGGCGTGAGGTCCGGCACTGCTGGCCATGTGGCTGGCCCGGGGCTCGCCTCTGAGGAGAGGGGAGGCCCGGCCCTGCTGGACACGTGTCGCCTTCGGAGCTCACCCCTGCGGAGGGCGTGAGGTCTGGTACTGCTAGCCACGTGGCTGGCCCGGGGCTCGCCTCTGAGGAGAGGGGAGGCCCGGCCCTGCTGGACAGGTGGCGCCTTCGGAGCTCACCCCTGCGGAGGGTGTGAGGTCCTCAAGTGGTTTTTCTCCTGTGCGCGGGGGTACCCGGTACTGAGAGTACCGACAGTGGCCCCCGGTCCCACCTCGGGGAAGATAACGATCCCGCGGGTGAGGCCTTCTCCTTTTCTACCCCGCGCACTTTCTTGGAAACTCCTTTAGGCCCCTGCTAGCAACTCGTCAGGAGGTGGAGCAGCTCCGTTCTTTGTGGACCATCGAGGCCCAGGGAGTCTGGGACTTCGTTGGCCAGGCGGAGTCTGCTCTAGTGAGGACGGGGGCACCGGGGCAAGATATGGCCCAAGCGCTCCCGGCACTGCTGGCCATGTGGCAGGCCCGGGGCTCACCTCTAAGGAGAGGGGTGGCCTGGCCCCGCTGGACACGTGGCGCCATCGGAGCTCACCCATGCGGAGGGGGTGAGGACCGGCACTGTTGTCCACGTGGCTGGCCCGGGGCTTGCCTCTGAGGAGAGGGGAGGCCAGGCCCTGCTGGACACGTGGCGCCTTCGGAGCTCACCACTGCGGAGGGGGTGAGGTCCGGCATTGCTGGTCACGTGGCAGGCCCGGGGCTCGCCTCTGAGGAGAGGGGAGGCCCGGCCCTGCTGGACACGTGGCGCCTTCAGAGCTCACCCCTGTTGAGGGGGTGAGGTCTGGCATCGGAGCGCACCCCTGCGGAGGGGGTGAGGTCCGGCACTGCTGGCCACGTGGCAGACCCGGGGCTTGCCTCTGAGGACAGGGGAGGCCTGGCCCTGCTGGACACGTGGTGCCTTCGGAGCTCACCCCTACGGAGGGGGTGAGGTCCGGCAACGGAGCTCACCCTTGTGGAGGGGGTGAGGTCTGGCACTACTGGCCACGTGGAAGGCCCGGGGCTCGCCTCTGAGGAGAGGGGAGGCCCGGCCCTGCTGGACACGTTGCGCCTTTGGAGCTCACCCCTGCGGAGGAGGTGAGGTCCGGCACTGCTGGCCACGTGGCAGGCCCGGGGCTCGCCTCTGAGGAGAGGGAAGGCCCGGCCCTTCTGGACACGTGGCGCCTTCAGAGCTCACCCCTGCGGAGGGGGTGAGGTCCGGCACTGCTGGCCACGTGGCAGGCCCGGGTCTCGCCTCTGAGTAGAGGGGATGCCCAGCCCTGCTGGACACGTGGCGCCTTCGGAGCTCACCCCTGCGGAGGGGGTGAGGTCTGGCATCGTAGCTCACCCCTGCGGAGGGGGTGAGGTCCGACATGCTTGCCACATGGCAGGCCCGGGGCTCGCCTCTGAGGAGAGGGGAGGCCCGGCCCTGCTGGACACGTGGTGCCTTCGGAGCTCACCCCTGCGGAGGGGGTGAGGTCCGGCATTGGAGTTCACCCCTGCGGAGAAGGTGAGGTCCGGCACTGCTGGCCATGTGGCAGGCCCGGGGCTTGCCTCTGAGGAGAGGGGAGGCTCGGCCCCGCTGGACACGTGGCGCCTTCGCAGCTCACCCCCACGGAGGGGGTGAGGTCCGGCATCGGAGCTCACCCCTGAGGAGGGGGTGATGTCTGGCACTGCTGGCCACGTGGCAGGCCCGGGGCTCGCCTCTGAGGAGAGGGGGGACCCGGCCCTGCTGGACACGTGGCGCCTTCGGAGCTCACCCCTGCAAAGAGGGTGAGGTCCGGCATCGGTGCTCACTCCCGTGGAGGGGGTGAGGTCCGGCATTGGAGCTCACCCCTGCGGAGGGGGTGAGGTCCGGCACTGCTGGCCACGTGGCAGGCCCGGGGCTTGCCTCTGAGGAGAGGGGAGGCCCGACCCCGCTGGACACGTGGCACCTTTGGAGCTCACCCCTGCGGAGGGGGTGAGGTCCGACATCGGAGCTCACCCCTGCGGAGGGGGTGAGGTCCAGCACTGCACACGAGGTGGGAAACGTTAATCCTGCTCAGAGGTCCTCCCTTCCCTGTCTCTTAGTCTTATTTGGCTTACAGTCCTGGGCCGGTATATAGGGCTTGGGTATTCCAGTGCACTCGGTACCGGAGGCCCGGCTCCCTCCTTGGTCAGGTTGTATCTGTCCGGCCCCTAGTACTTAGACCATAGCGCTGGGGAGGCAGAGTGCGCATGCTTTGGGTGCAGGACCAGGCAAAGTAGGCTGCACACCCTGGACCTCCCGCTCTGGCGTAGGTCTTTTTCCGGAGGAGACCAACTGGCGTCACGGTACCCTAACAGGGGGAGGTCCGAGAGGCCCCCGGGCCTTTGGCAGGTACCTCAAGCACAACCGCCTTCAGCAGGATGGCAAATGCCGACTAGGCATGAGAGTGGGAAAGGAGAGCCGAGTATACGATGGACTTACACAGTCTTGAGCATGGGAAGGTGATCATAAAAATTAATGCATAATATAAATGAACACATAAGTAAGCGTGGTAGGACAGGGTTCTTTTCATTCATGTAAGTCCATAGGAGGAAAACAGGCTGTACATGGAGGCAACGACCCACCCCATTGTGAAGGGGGGAAGGGCCTACGCGCTTAGGGTACAGGACCAAGCTAAGCCGGATGTAGTCCTGGACCACCCCCTAGGGCTTAGTTGCTCCGAACACTGCTCCTGGGCTCTATGGATCTGTTACAGAAAGAATAAATCTGTCCTACCACTGCTCTAAGGGTAGAACTTACAGAAGCAAGGCGCACACACCCGGGGCGGCAAACTTTCTTAACTCGGAAGGGACCTTCCCTGCTGGGGGGAGAGTTTGTTGGCCACTTCTCGAGAAAGTATGCGCTGCAGCACCAGGTCGCCTTCCTTGAGCTCCCATGCACGGACCTCTGGTGGTAGCGCCGGAGCGCCTGCCGGTACTGTGCGTTTCGGAGCGTTGCTAGCCATCTTGCCTTGTCGATGAGGTCGATGTCCTCACGGAGGAGCTGGTCCTGTGTGGCTTCGTCGTATGCTCGAACACGGGGGGGACCCCATGGCGATCTCTGGGGAAAGCACAGCTTCGGCCAGCGCTACCATGAAAAAGGGTGTTTCCCATGGCCCGGCTCTGGGATGTCCGGCTGGCCCCTGACGTAGAGGAACCGGTATCCCCCGATGGCTTTGGCGAAGGGCCCAGGATGTCCAACCCCCATACCATGAACGGCCACGAGGGTGGGATCATCTGCAGCTTCTGCGCCATTGTGTGGATCTGCTTGGCATGGAACTGACACGCCTTGCATCTCTTAACCAGCTTGACAGCGTCCAGGAGGCTGTCGGCCAGTAGGAGCCATGCCGGAAGGCTTTACCGACCAGCTTGCAGGAAGATGCGCGTTTCCCGCACTCGCCTCCGTGGATTTCTGCGAGCAGGTCGCAGCCTTCTTCCTGTATGCACCACAATAGGATGCCGTTGGCGCCACGCTGGTAGAGATCCCCTTCTACCAGCGTGTATCTCTTAGCCATCCGCACAATCCCTTTAGCAGATGCATGTTCATCAGGAAGGATGTTGTCTTTCAAGTAGTCCAAGACCTCCGTGATCCATACATCGGGGCTTACTTGAGCTTCTGGATCTTGGGCGCTGGGTAGCACGGAGTCCCCAGTGGCGCATACGATCCTTGGCGGGCACCATGGCTGCAGGGCCGCTGGGACCACCAGCTTCGAGGTGCTGGTCTCGCCCCCTTCGCCCGGTTCGGCAGCCCAGGCTTTCGAAAGCTCCTTCAGGCACTGGGGCTCTGGTGGAGGCCTTCGTTGACAGGTCGTCAGCGACGGTGTTGTCGGCGCGTGGTACATGGCACAGGTCCAAGGCTATGTTGTTGGTTGCCTTGAAGTTGAGGCGCACCTTGTACTTGAACTGCTCCCCCGTTGGCGTGAGGAGCAGTACGCCGGCTCTGGCCCCCTGCTTCAACGAGGAGCCGTCAAAGTAGAGCGTCCAGTGAGGCTCGGTGAAGACCGGTGCCCGAGGCTCCGGTTCTCCACCTTCAGAGCCCCCTGGGTTGCTTGGTGATGAGGGCACGAAGAGCCAGCCAGTGAAGGAAGCTTGGTCATCTTCGTTGGCGCAGACCTGTCTCGAGAGATAAAAGCCCCCTACCTGGCGTGCCAAATGCTGAAGTGTGTCGTCGACACTTCTCCCAGGCCTGCTTCAGGAGCAACCCACGGAGGTTCTTTTCCGGAGGGGCTAGTTCTCTCGGGAGGTCATGTTGGTTGTGAGAGGATTGACACAAGGATTTTTACGTGGTTCGTGCCGCCGGAGCGTAATACCCTACGTCCACGGGAGCTGTATTGCTCGGAGCTTAGAACCGGAGTTCTAAGCTTGGTGATCTGGATGAGCTGAGTTGCCCTAGGCGCTAGAGGGAGCCAACCCCTTGCAACGTTGCCAACCCGAGTCTTTTATACTTCAAGGCTCGGGCAGCTTACAAGGTGAGCCCCGGGGCCCGACAGGTGGCCCCGTGGAGATTTCCTGCCATCTACCATATCTTGTAGTGAATGCTGGTAGTTGTCTATGGCAATGGATTCTTAGTCGTCGCTCTGCCATCCTGCCCGTGCCGCAAGCTAGGCGTAGTGGTTGATGCTGGCAGGGACGGCAGGGGATGTCTTATCGCCGTATTTATTGGTCAACAGCTTCTGACATGGCGTGCTTGTCTTAACCGTGACGCGACTAGTCACAGTGCCACCTGACAGGGGCGTGCGCCACGTCTCCGCGTCTTGGGAAGGCGCGGGTCTTTAATGTATTGATCGGACAAGGCCTGATGTGGTTTTAATCCTGCTGCCCACTGAGCTGGGGTGGGCAGCATGGCATGTGGCGCCTTCGGAGCTCACCCCTGCGGAGGGCGTGAGGTCCGGCACTGCTGGCCACATGGATGGCCTGGGGCTCGCCTCTGAGGAGAGGGAGGCCCGGCCCAGCTGGACATGTGGCGCCTTCGGAGCTCACCCTTGCGGAGGGGGGGCGTGAGGTCCGGTACTACTGGCCACGTGGCTGGCCCGGGGCTTGCCTGTGAGGAGAGGGGAGGCCCGGCCCTGCTGGAAACATGGCACCTTCAGAGCTAACCCCTGCGGAGGGCGTGAGGTCCTCATGCGGTTTTTCTCCTGTGTGCTGGGGTACCCGGTACTGAGAGTACCGACAGTATGTCTTTTTAGTAGCATATGTACCATACCGTGGCTGTGGCGGACCGGAATCCGCTCATCCAGGATCGCAGAGGGTGGTGCCGCACGATGCGACACCTGACAGCACACATCATAAGGACACCTTTTATTACATGGGAAACCAACTGAACTGTACAAACAGGTACAATCTTCACTTACAAACTATTGTTTATATTACACAGCGGAAGTCTAATTGTACAACTCACGCCCGCCTATCTAGCAAAAGTCGGTTGCCCAGCCCTAGGGCAAGCCACACTAGCTGCACTCCTCAGCTCAGCGCAGCGTGTATGGCTCCCACTCAGCCGTGGTCCCCAACGGAGGGTAACCCTCGCCGGTGGACTCGTAACCCGAGTCCGTGGGTAGCTCCTCACCTGAAAAACACTTAAGCAGCAACCGTGAGCATGATGGCTCAACAAGACTTAACCGACTCACATAGGCATGAAACTCTATATGTAGAGTACAATAACATGGGATGGTAAGATTTCGGCAAATGGACACGCCTATAGTTTATCCTCAGTTCATCTTTTAGCCACCAATTAACAGTTCATGAATATGAAATTTAGTGAGCAATATTTGGTGGCACACATGTAACAATACAATTAGATCATAACAGCAATACTGAATCATCACATTTCATACATTAGCCTACGTCACGACTCAGTGAACAAGTGGTACTCGTCACCGCGAGGGACGGCGAATCGACTCGATATACACCTGCAGGGAAACCCAAAGAGCACGTCACGTACGCCCACCCGTGGAGCTGCACAACACGCTCACTCGATGTCGTACGGGACAACCTTTCACCCAACAGCCCAAACGTTGAACCGGTCGCACCGAAACGGACAGGAGGTTCCCTACACGGAGCATCTCTCTATGCCCGTGATTTCCACCTTGCTGCCCTCATCCTACACCTATAAATCGGTGTGCTATGCCTCGACACCCGGAGGTTTAGGTTACATCGGTTTATCGGGGCCCATATATCCGATATGCATTCGGTACTTCAATACTTGTTCAGCAGGGCCGCACATGGATCGGTCCTCAATCGACACGGACAAGGCTGCACACACAATACTTCCTCTTGCTGCGCCTAGCCCCTGCCTAGTCTCATTTTCATTACTAAAGTGATCTCACATCACTCGAACCAATCCCGTGTGTCCCAAGCCTAACTCACGGGTAGATTCCAACTACTCGACTTGTACTGAAGTCCTATGAATCATTAAGCATAGTATGTCTACTCGAGGCCCTAGACACTACCCTCACTCTTATGGAAAAAATCTGGTTATGCAAGTGGGGTTCCATACATCCTACACCTAATGCACATACATACTTCACACTAAACATGTAAAGAAAACAAAACTTTATAAAAAGGGTTAGTGCAATCCGGGGCTTGCCTTGTTGCTGCTGGTCAGGAGTTAGGTTTTCATCCGGAAGAAGGAAGTCAAGTACTTCCGGAGTCTCCTCGCCTTCGGCGACTACACGTTAATGAGATACTACATGTCAATTCAAATGCAAATGTGTAAACTTGAACAAGTAATTATTAATAACTCTAGCTAGCCCTCCCCTTTGGTTCTGAAATTTTTATGATGGCTTGGTAGGGTCCTAACCAGAGTCTTGACCAACTTCCATTTGAAACAAAGTTCATTTGAGCCTTGTACAAATAAAAGCCTATTTGGTTAATATTTGAGCCTTTAAGTAATTCCAGGGGTTTTCATGGCTCTAACCATTACTTTTTGGAAACTAGAACTTAATATGGTTCTAATGGAATTGGTTTCATGTCATTTGAGGAATTTTAGAGGAAGTTATGCCCTAAACAAGATTTGAGAAAATCTAAAAAATGTTTCTGTATATTTTTCTATTTTCTCAGGGCTGTTCAATTAATCACACCATTAGGCGGACTAAATTAACTTGGATTAGTCTGAAACTTTTACTGTTACTCAAGGATTTTCCAATGAACCTCTCAGCCAAATTTCAGAATTTTTCATAGAGTAATTCTCCAGAAAAAAATTCCCCACAGTTTAAATTTTAGGGAATTAATTCTGGAAAACCATTAGGTTTCATGAGGTGAAATTGGTATTGCTGGAAAGTACTCAGAATCCTGAGTTCAGAAAAATTTGGTTCACTGAATTTGGAGTTTCCTAGCAAAAGTTCTAAGCATTTGATGATTGAACCGAATCTGAAAATTCAAATAAAGTTTAAACTGTCAGGTGGGGTACCCGGGCTACGTGTCAGCCTCCCAGCTAACCCACGCAGGAGCCCGCAGAATCACCCGCGCAGTCGCACGGGATCCCGGTGCCACAGCAAATCCGTGGTGCTCTCAGCAGAGACCGACACGCGGGGCTCGCGAGGCTTCTTCAACCTCGCGCTCCCGCGGCTCCCCGCCGCCCACCTCGCCAGAATACTCGCGGACGGGCGTTCTGCTGCCCGACCTCCGACGAGACTCACCGCCTGTGCAGATCTCGTCCTGGGTAACACGGTGGTGCCCTCACCAGAGCTCGGCAACGGCCGGAACAGTGCTCCCGATGATAACAGCGGCCGGGAGCTCATCGGCGACATCGAACTCGGCGTCCCCTGCATCTCTTTCGACGCGGTTTGCTCGGGGAGCTCCGCTGACACCTGCTGATCACAGACATGGGCACCGATCCCCGTGAAAACGGCCGCAACTACGACCTCACCGGCGAGGTGCCCTGTTCTCCGCCGCCGAGCCAAAATTTTGACAGAACTAAGGCCCTAGTGCATGGAACTGGCTGCTACTTGATTGAGGAGGTGCGCTAGGTATTTTAGAGCGTGTGTACGCTATAGCTTGATCGGCGGTTGCTCCTGTGCAACAAATTTCGCCGTAGACCAAATTCTAACCCTAACATGTACCGAGGAGGAAAACCAGGAATTCTCTCTCTACATCACCGGAACTGGTGCATGGTTTCCTCCTACGGCTTCAGCACAAGTAGGCGCACCTTTTCTTCTCTGTTGACGGCGCGTGAAACCATCGGGATCGGCCGGTCGCCGGCGATCAGAGGAGGCGGCGTCGAGTTCTTGCGCGGACACGGGAGAGTAGCTCGGTATCTGCTTGTCTTCACTCGGGAAACCGAAGGAGGGGAGAAGCAGCTCGTGCGCTGGCCTTTGAGCCACGATTTTTCACCGTGAGGTGGACGCCCGAGCGCTGCTGGCGGTCGGGGCGCGGTCGTGCTGGCGCGCGCGGCTTTGGCTGAAGGAAATATCACCCGAGGGAAAACTTCAGAGTGAAGTCTGCTGACATGTGGTCCTCCCCTCTAATTTCTTTTTCCACTTTTTCATTTCTGTTTTTGCTGAATATATCCACAGCTACTCACCATTGAATGTGAGACTTAGCCCCCAAGTGTTGGATTGAATTTGAGTTCTCAAATTTGAACCTTGTTTGGCTAAATTTGCTTCATGTTTGAACTGGAATTCAAATTCAGTTTTGAATTCTTGCAAATTTAGCTCCCGACAAGATGAACTCCAATGGGGATGAAAATTGGTGGATTAACTCAGAAAAATGTGCTGAGTTTGAATGTGAAGCTAACTTTTGAATTAAAGTGATGAAAGTTGCTGCAATTTGAATTTATATTCAAATTGGCCTCTTTTTTTCAAATGCCTCCAAAAGTGTTAGATTTACATGGAATTTGGCCTGAACCTTCCCAAGACTTTTTAAGTTCTAGGGGTGAGCTCAACCTCTCATGTTCATGTGTAGAAATCCTACTTTGTGAAAGTTAGGGCTTTCCCCTCTACTCACTCTTTTGATGGAGGTTACTTGCTCTTCACAATTCTTCACAAGATATCCATAACAAAAACTGTGGTGTTGTGAGGTGATGAAAAGTTTTTGCAAGTCCCTTTTTTTTTGGCTTTTACATCCCTCCCCCTTAAATGAATCTCGTCCCGAGATTACAAAATAAGAGACAGCGATGTAATAGGAACTTACCCGTGTTGAGACGCAATGAACTCCGGGTAATTTGAGCGAAGGATTTCCTCGCTCTCCCACGTCGCTTCTTCGGCGGTGTGGTTGCTCCAGAGTATCTTGTAGAACCACAACGTTCAGCTACGTGTGGTCCGAGCTTTCTCATCAATAATCGCCACCGGATATTCATCATATGTCAAATCCGGTTGCAACTTGACGATGTCTTCGGTAGGAACAGCAGCGGTATGCTTCAGACATTTTCGTAGTTGGGAAACATGGAAAGCATCATGAACACCAGCAAGAGATGCCGGTAGCTCCAGTCTATACGCCACTGGTCCGCACTTCTCGGTGATAGCATAGGGTCCAATGAAACGGGGAGCGAGTTTCCCCCTCACGCCGAATCGGTGCACGCCCTTCATCGGAGACACACGGAGATACATGTGTTCTCCGATGGCAAAGTGCAGCGCTCTACGCCTCTTATCAGCGTAGCTCTTCTGCCGGGATTGAGTGGCCTTCAAGTTGGCTTGAATCGTCCGAACGCGCTCTTCTGCGTCGTTCACCACATCAACCCCGAATGTGACCCTTTCACCGGACTCGCACCAGTTTAATGGGGTGCGGCATTTGCGACCATAGAGAGCTTCGTAGGGTGCCATCTTGATACTCGCCTGATAGCCGTTGTTGTACGAGAATTCCGCCAACGGTAGGTGAGCATCCCAGTTCCTACCGTGGTGGATGGCACACGCCCTCAACATGTCTTCTAGTACTTGATTTACCCTCTCTGTTTGCCCATCTGTCTGAGGGTGATAGGCAGAGCTCCTAATCAGCTTGGTACCCAATGCAGCGTGTAACTGCTCCCAAAAGCGAGACACAAATAATGCACCTCGATCTGAGACGATGGTCTTGGGTACACTATATAAGCATAGAATCTTCACTATGTACAGCTCCGCGTATTTACCGGCATTGTAATGTGTATGCACCGGGATGAAGTGAGCCGTCTTGGTTAACTGGTCAACAATTACCCAAATGGAATCATGCTTGTTGGATGTAAGGGGTAACCCCACAATGAAATCCATGCTCACATCTTCCCATTTCCATGCCGGAATCTTCAGGGGTTGCAACAGCCCTGATTTTCTCATATGATCAGCCTTCACTCGTCTACATGTATCACACTCGGATACGTACTGCGCTACTTCCCGCTTCATCCGTGTCCACCAAAATTTCTTTTTTCAAATCTTGGTACATTTTGTTGCTGCCCGGATAAATGGAGTATTTAGACAAGTGAGCTTCATAAAGGATCTTTTTCCTCAGCTCCATATCTCGGGGTATGACTATGCGGTCATTGAACCACAGTGTCCCCTCATCATCCTTCCGGAAACATTTGATCTCCCCATTGTCTATCCGTCTCCGGGGATGTGCCATGCCCTTATCAATCTTCTGAGCTGCAATGATGTCCTCCCTAATAGTAGGGATGAGGGCAAGGTTGTAAAGCGATCCGTAAGGAACCAAGTATAAACTCGGTTCTTCCTCCTCCACCGGTGTAATGGTGAGGTTATGGACATGTGGTTTCCGACTCAGCGCGTCGGCAACCACATTCGCCTTGCCAGGGTGGTAGTGAATCTCAATCTCATAGTCTTTGATTAGTTCTAACCACCTCCTTTGCCTCATGTTCAGCTCCTTCTGGGTGAAAATATACTTCAAGCTCTTGTGGTCGGTGTAGAGATGCACCAAATTCCCTAGGAGATAGTGCCTCCACATTTTCAGCGCCAACACCACAGCAGCAAACTCAAGATCATGAGTCCGATAGTGCTGCTCATGGTTCCGAAGTTGGCGTGAGCCATATGCGACCACACGTCCTTCCTGCATCAACACGCAGCCGAGCCCAATACAGGACGCGTCACAATACACATCGAAGGGCTTAGTTGTATCCGGTTGAGCTAAGACCAGGGCTGTTGTGAGATGCTTCACCAATGCTTGGAACGCTCCTTCACACGCCGTGTTCCAAATATTTTGTCCCCTTTTTCAGCAACTCGGTCATCGGCTTGGCAAGCTTGGAGAAGCTCGGAATGAATCTCCGATAGTATCCCTCTAAGCCGAGGAAACTTCTGACTTCATGGACTGAAGTGGGAGCTTTCCATTTCAGCACTTGCTCTATTTTGCTTGGGTCAACCGCAATGCCTTCCGCAGAGATGATATGTCCCAAGAATGGCACTTGGCTGATCCAAAACTCGCATTTGCTGAACTTGGCGTAAAGCTTGTGGTCTCGCAATCGTTGAAGAACGATTCTCATGTGCTCGGCGTGTTCTGCTTCTGTCTTGGAGTAAACCAAGATATCATCAATGAACACTACCACGAACTTGTCCAGCTCTGGCATGAACATCGAGTTCATGAGATACATGAAATGTGCTGGAGAATTTGTGAGACCAAAAGACATGACGAGATATTCATACAAGCCATATCTCGTTGAGAAAGTCGTCTTCGGGATATCCTCCGCCAGGATTTTTATCTGATGATACCCAGAGCAAAGGTCCATCTTGGAGAACACACTTGCACCCACAAGTTGATCAAACAATATGTCAATGCGGGGCAGTGGGTACTTATTCTTGATGGTGATGGCGTTGAGCGGCCGGTAGTCCACACACAGCCTCAAGGTTTCATCCTTCTTCTTCACGAACAGCGCCGAGCATCCCCAAGGCGAGGAACTCGGCCTAATGAAACCCTTGCTCAACAGATCATTCAGCTGTTCCTTCAGTTCAGCCATCTTGTTCGGAGCCATTTTGTATGGTCTCCGGGAGATAGGGGTAGTCCCGGGTGCAAGCTCGATCTTGAACTCGACATCCCACTCAGGTGGCATGCCCGGAAGATCATCCGGGAACACGTCGGAGGACTCCCGGACTACGGGGATGTCCCTTAACTTGAGAGCTTCAGCATTATTAATTTCTGAAACTTCCCGGACTGGATTGTCTAACACCATGGAGTGTGGACGGTGGAATGGAGAATTCAGATGAACCGTCCGTGTCCGAGTGTTCAGGACAGCGCCATGGTAGTATATCCATGACATCCCTAAGATTGCATCAATCTTTTGCCCCGTAAGGATTATTAAGGTGGTGGGATATAGCTGCCCACCTAAGCACAGAGGTGCTTTTGGAATCATCATATTTGCTGAAATCTTCCCTCCCGGTGAGCAAATCATATATGTGCAGTCGGTTGGGAAGACTTGCGTTTGATGCTTAGGCACATAGGATGCACTTATAAAACTGTGGGTTGCACCAGAATCGAACAATATGATGATGGCTTGATTGTTGAGAGTGAACGTACCCGCTAGCACGTTGTCTCCCTCCGGGGCGTCCTCATTGTCGAGGTTGCGAACGCCCCCAGTCCACTGACCAACCTTCCTGACCGGAGGTCGGCCTCGAGCACCGCCCTGGAACTGGGCTTGCCCTCTGCTCTGCTGCCCCTTGGGACAGTCCTTCGCGAAATGGCCCGCCTGGCCACACGTGAAGCAAGTGAAGCGAGGCGGTCCTCCGCTGATCGGCGGACGGAAACCCGGGGCGCGTTGTGGCGGTGGGAACGCCCGGGGTGTCGTCTGCTGCTGCTGCTGCTGTCTCGGTGGTGGCATCGGTGGTCGGAACGGCGGTGCTTGGAAAGAACGTCCTCCGAACTGCTGATGTCGCACCGGTGGATGCCACTGCTGTCCGGATGGTGTCCGATACACCATGCGGTACTTCTGGGGAGCGCCACCCCCACTGCTGGGTGGAGTGCTGCGCTTCCGCTGCTCAGCCGCCAACTCCCGCTGAGCATATTCTTGCATTATCGCGGCATTGACGAGGTCGTTGAAGGTGCCGCGATTGCTTTGGGCGAGATGTGTCTTCATCTAGGGGTGTAACCCCCGATAGAAATGCTCCCGCTTCTTCTCCTCGGTGGAGACGTAATCCGACGCATATTGCGCCAGATGGTTGAAGGCACGGGAGTAGTCGTGGGCACTCCTCCCGCCTTGCTTCAGCTCCAAGAATTCTTGGAACTTCCTCTTTATTATCCCGGGAGGGATATGATAGGCGCGGAACGCCTCCCGGAACTCTTCCCACTCCACGGCATGGCCAGCCGGACGTAAGGCGACATAGTTCGCCCACCACGCACCAGCGGCACCGTGAAGCTGCTGCGCCGCGAACAGAGTCTTTTGCCACTCCTTGCATTGGAGCAGCCCAAACATGGACTCTATTGTCCGCAGCCAGTTGTCGGCCTTGAGTGCTTCTTCTGCTTCAGTGAACACTGGAGGGTGCGTGCTCATGAAGTCCGAGTACGTCACATCACGGGGCTCACGAGGCCCCCGCTCTTGACGCCCCCCCCCCCCGCCTGGGATGTATTCTGCACAATCGTGCGGAGCAGATCGGTCTGCTCCACCGATTCCCCACCAGTGCCTCTATCACATCCGCTAGGGTAAGCGGAGGCGGCGGCGGTGGTTGCTGCTGCGGGGTGCTGTCATAGGCAGGTGGCTGGGAGTCATCGCCTCCCTGCTGGCTAGAGCCACCAATCTCGTGTGTGGTCCGAGTGCGAACCATCTGCAACCATATGACATTAAACATCAGTCCCGCAACATATTGCATGCAGTCCAATAAAATAGGCGTGAAACATAATGACATTAAAACGTGCGATACATCTCGTATACAGATAATGTAATAACTTTGCACAAGCTACACCATTACCAGACCAAATACAAGCTAGTTAAATCCAACTTGATGAACCTCCTCTTTGGAAGCTCACCACAACTAGGTTTGGTCACTACGAGACATTACTATCACTTGGTCATCACGTATACCACCCCTTTTATCTTCAATACGACACAAACATGGTCTCTAGCAAAAGAAACATGATCAAAGCATATACTCAATAATTCACTAGATGAAGATAACCACTTATGAGCATGTTCTACCCCATTGGAAGTACTTAAACACCCCAGGGCACAACAATTTCTCAAATAAGTTCTATTGTCATTCCCCTGTCAGAATGACCAGTTTCTACATATACAAGATTTTGATATGGTTCTGGGCATTCTCATGACTCAAGTTCAATACTAAAGTTAAAGTTAACCTCCGTATCTTTCCAACGAGTATTTATTTGCCCTCATATCAGCTCTGATTTAAAAGTTATGGTAATTCAAAGTCAACAGAATTTCTTTAAGAATTTTAACAGCACGTCCCTTGGAAGTTGCTGTTTTCGATTCGGGTTTCCACTGAATTCCGTGCTGAAAATACAGAAACTTTGAATTACAAAGATGTAACACATCTCCTACCATTTCCAAAGATGTATCATATGATAATTTCAGATTTTTCTACAGAAAGTTACGCTTGAAAAACAGAACAGTCCAGAGAGTGTTTTACATCTGCCCTGGTTCTGGACAGTTTACAATCCTCTGGGATTTAAGCCATCTTACGGTGTGATTCAGCCCTGGAAGTCTGCAACAAAGTTGTAGAGTGCTTAAACAGATTTCCAGAACTATCTCCCACACCTCCCTTGGCTAAATAATCTGTGAGTTATGCCCTGTCACAGTTCAGCAAATTTGTTGCCCAAGACAGAGCACTCTGTTTTTCAATCCTTTGGAACTACCCTGAGCAACTATCACCTTTTTCTTAGCCAACCCGGACCCTGAATATTGAAACTTAGTGATTTTAATTCCTTGTTATCATTATCTTTCATGCACATGCCTATGATCTGTCGGTACTACGTTCCTCACAAAAGAAAATCCTAACCGGATTATACCGGCATATACGTCTCAAGTGTGGCACTAAATGGGCTCTCGCAGATACGTTTACTACACACGGATACACGGATACATACGTTTACTACACGGATACATACGTTTAATACACACGTTTACTAAACGGCCTCTCGCACACGTTTACTACTAGCCATGTGGCTGGCCTGGGGCTCGCCTCTGAGGAGAGGGGAGGCCCGGCCCTGCTGTACACATGGCGCCTTCGGAGCTCACCCCTGCGGAGGGCGTGAGGTCCTCAGGCGGTTTTTCTCCTGTGCGCGGGGGTACCCGGTACTGAGAGTACCGACAGTATGTCTTTTTAGTAGCATACGTACCATACCGTGGCTGTGGCAGACCGGAATCCGCTCATCCAGGATCGCAGAGGGTGGTGCCGCACGATGCGACACCTGACAGCACACATCATAAGGACACCTTTTATTACATGGGAAACCAACTGAACTGTACAAACAGGTACAATCTTCAGTTACAAACTATTGTTTATATTACACAGCGGAAGTCTAAATTGTACAACTCACGCCCGCCTATCTAGCAAAAGTCGGTTGCCCATCCCTAGGGCAACCCACACTAGCTGCACTCCTCAGATCAGCATGGCGTGTACGGCTCCCACTCAGCCGTGGTCCCTGACGGAGGGTAACCCTCTCCGGTGGACTCGTAACCCGAGTCCGTGGGTGGCTCCTCACCTGAAAAACACTTAAGAAGCATCCGTGAGCACGATGGCTCAACAAGAATTAACCGACTCACCTAGGCATGAAACTCTATATGTAGAGTACAATAACATGAGATGGTAAGATTTTGGCAAATGGACACGCCTATAGTTTATCCTTAGTTCATCTTTTAGCCACCAATTAACAGTTCATGAATATGAAATATAGTGAGAAATATTTGGTGGCACACATGTAACAATACAATTATATCATAACAGCAATATTGAATCATCACATTTCAAACATTAGCCTACGTCACGACTCAGTGAACAAGCGGTACTCGTCACCACGAGGGACGGCGAATCGACTCGATATACACCTGCAGGGAAACCCAAAGAGCATGTCATGTACGCCCACCCGTGGAGCTGCACAGCACGCTCACTCGATGTCGTACGGGACAACCTTTCACCCAACAGACCAAACGTCGAACTGGTCGCACCGAGACGGACAGGAGGTTCCCTACATAGAGCATCTCTCTATGCCTGTTAGCAGATTTCCACCTTGCTGCCCTCAACCTACACATATAAATCGGTGTGCTATGCCTCGACGCCCGGAGGTTTAGGTTACATCGGTTTATCGGTGCCCATATATCCGATATGCCTTCGGTACGTTCAATACTTGTTCAGCAGGGCCACACACGGACCGGTCCTCAATGGACACGGACAGGGCTGCGCACACAAGACTTCCTCTTGCTGCGCCCTAGCCCCTGCCTAGTCTCATTTTCATTACTAAAGTGATCTCACATCACTCAAACCAATCCCGTGTGTCCCAAGCCTAACTCGCGAGTAGATTCCAACTACTCGACTTGTACCAAAGTCCTATGAATCATTAAGCATAGCCTGTCTACTCGAGGCCTTAGACACTACTGTGAAATCCCGAAAATTTTAGCAAGTGGAGCTGCAAATCACACCGAGAAAATGAGAGGGAATTTAAACTTTTGAATTTAAAGGTGTGAGCTCCAAGTCTAAACTTGAACTTGCAAAAATTCCCGAACACGGAGATCTAAATCTATCATTTGGTTCTCCACACATCCAATAATAGCCCGGCAAATTTTCAGAGCATTTGAAAAGGATTTCTTATTTGTTGGAATTTAAACGGGAGAAAATTCGAATCTGAATTTAAATCTCAGTTTCAAATTCCAACTTCACCGAAATTCAAATTTGAGTGCACCATTGTGTTCCTCATATTTCTTTTGGCCTATCCTATCAAATTTGGAGCTCATTTGCCATTTTAAACCAAATTGGGGGAGGATAAGAGTGAGATGGGGTGTGGACCCCACATATCATACACACACTAGAGTGAACCGACTCAGTTCATGGGAGAGCCGACACGTCCTGCTCACCGGCGCCTACCGCCTTGCCAGCTCCTGCTCTGTGGATGAGGATGCCGAGTGAAGCCACCCCGTGCCTCTGCCGTGAACCATTCCTCTCCCTCTTCCTCCACAGCCCTTGCACAGTCCGAAGGAAGTTGACAGCAGCCGACGACCTTCTCTGTTCTCCAGCAACCGAGCTCCACGAGCCTCTTCGTGGCTGACGGTCTACACGAAAAAGGAGCGCCCTCAAGTGTGCAAACCAAAGGTGCAAACCTCTCCTCCTCTCATGCATCACAGTGGATGAATTTTGCAATTCTTTGCTTCGCTATGCATAGAACCGAGCCTTACCAATCTTCAAAATTCGTCGTAATCAGTCCACCATCACGTGTGCCGAGTTGGAAACATGTTATAGACACTCCAACGCCCCTCTAGGATCAAAAACCATCGAAAATCATGAAGAATTTGTGCTGTTATTCGAGAATTTTGGGCCGGCACCGATTTTCACCCTAGGTCACCGATGAGTTCCTATTTGCAGCCATTTTGGAGCCGATTTGAGCCCATGCCGGTGATGAGGGATCCCCCACGGTGCTATAGAGCCCAAGAACCGACCATTTGGTGGAGATATCACCGTGCACGACCTCGCCGGAGCCCTAGGGTTAGCTGTTGCCGGTGCGCCCCATTTTCCGGCGAGTTTCAGCCGCCGGCGACCTCACCAACGAGTTCAGCATGGGGAAAAATGGGGGGCGGCCAGCAGGGGGTCCGGAGGTGGCCGGGAAGGTCATTTCCGGCGACCTCACCGGAGGCAGCCGCCACTTCTCTGTTTGGCGCGTGGCTGGAGGTTAGGGATGACGAGTCGGACCCGTTGTCAGCATTTAAACATTTTCCAGATTTTCCCATTTCAGTTCAAACTTTGGAGAGCCATAACTTTGTGTAGGAGTGTCCAAAAATTGTGAAACACATTTTTTTGGACTCTCAAAGAGTACTATCCATAGGTGCAGCCCAATAATTATGAAAATTCCTGGATTTGGCTCATTAATTCATTTAAGGAAAAACTTGTAGGAATTTTTACAGGAGTTCTGTTTATTGGAAAATTCCCAAATTTGGGCAGGACACCCTTCCAAAGATACTTGAACTCCAGTAAAATTTTCAGAGGCATTGGACTTCATTTGCTTAGCTAAATGTTGATTCAATCTTGTATGTCTCTGAAAATTAGGAAAAATAACAGAATGATTTTCAGCTTTTAGCTCCAACTTCTAAAATCCATATCTCTGTGTAGGAAGCTCCAAAAATGGTGAAACCAAGTCCTATGGACTCATGAGACTCTCAAGTTTCTGAAAAACCAAATTTGGAGCATGACAAGACACTATAATTGTCATAGGATTTCAGAGAAACCAAATAGTAAGAAAAATCCCTAGACCACATCTTGCATCAACTTTGTCTGAAATTTTGCTAGCCATTCTGTATGATCTATGGACCACTGTAAAAATTTCAGAACATGTTGAGATCATATTCTCCAGTTTTCTGCCAATTACGTCCAGCTTCCTACTTATGTCCATTATATAGTTCTTTGCACTTTAGTTCCAGAAACCTCCAACACTAAAAATGTTCCTTTCTCTGTTCCAGCACATAGCCAAACCAAATTCTCGAGTCTTAGTTAGTTAGAACCCTTCCTTAAGTCATAAAACATCTTTGTTTTATAATGTCTTTACTTGCAACATAAAACTGTGCATATTCATGTCGGTAGGAAATACAACGAAGGAGGTCAACGAGCAACTTGACTCGGAGCAGCAAGTTGAGGCTTAATCATCGCCAAGATACTGACTATAAAGTAGAACTAAACCTGCAAGAACATAAGGCAAGCCCCGGTTTGCATTTAATAGCTTTTAGTTATATTTTATGTTGTATAACTTATATGGGTCTAGTATGTATTGTGCATTAGGTCAGGATGATTGATACTCCAAATGCATGACCCACCAACCCTTGGAGTTAAAGGGTAGAATAGGTTACCTTCGTGTAGTTTCTGCTAGGCTAAAGTTGTATAGGATCCGGTACAAGTCAGGTAGTGGGAAGCTACTCGCGAGTTTAGGATGTGAATTCAGCGGGGTATGATTCTAGAGAATGAAAGTCCTGGAATAGAAAATGAGACCGAGCAGAGAGTAGGAGCAGCGGGACGTAGGGGCCCGTGTGGTGACACGACCCCACGGTCTTGTCGAGCCAGGATCATGCTGAGGGGTACTGCGTTACACAGCACCGGATAACACACATCAAAGGTACAAAGCGGAAGAAAAGTTTATATTACATAAAGTAGTTTATGAACATGTTTACAGCAAAATATGTCCAGTCTACACTCACGGGCGTAGACTACGGATCAAGTTCACGTTCAGCCCTTGAACGTGTCCTTGCTAGCACACACGCACACTAACTCTGCGGCGTGCACGGCTCCCACTCGACGGGGTTCCCCTCCTGGGGTTCCATCTCCTCTTCGGGAGCCCCTTCCTCATAGAACCCTGCAAAAGCTTCAAACACAAGCAGTGAGCACGAAGGCTCAGCAAGTCTGACCCGTCTCACCTAAACATGGAACTTCTACATGAGGGTTGATAGGTTACATGAGGTAAAAATCATTTGCAAGGACTCGCCTAATTAGTAGAACCTTATTTTCAAGTTTTAGCTGCAGGTTGTGGAGAACCTTACGCTAAGGCACATGAGAGCGCCCCAATCAAACAAGAAACGCATTTCTCTCATGTACTTTGCCCAAAGTTGAAAAGAACTTTAGTTAGCTTTAGACTACAGCAAATCATTAGCAATCAAGTCCATCTTTCAATCAGCAACATTTTAAACATGTAACTAGCCTGTTCTTTCTACGTCACGGTACAGTGAACAAGTGGTACTCACTGACCGCGAGGGATGGCGACTATAATCAATTTACACCTGCAGGGTTACCCGAATAACCCGTCACGTACGCCCGTACTCGATGTGCCTATAACAACCATCACGGACGCCGTACGCAACCACCTTTCACCCGTCAGCCAAACATTGAACCGGTCCCATCGTCCCGAGCAAGAGGTCTTTGCATGTGCATCTCAGTGCCGCCAGCCAATTTACACCTCGAGCTCTCAACCTACCCTCTGAACGACGGGCAATGCCTCAATACCCAGCTACCTGAGTTACATCGGTTTCCCGGTTCCCATATAGCTGGTAGGTCTTCGGTACTGTTCTAGCTTGTTCAACAGGCCCGCACACGGCTCGGTCCTCAATCGACACAAGCGGAGCTATAGCACACAGGCCCCAAAGTCCTGCTGCCCTTACTCTCCGCTCGGTCTCATTTTTCTTGACATGTGTATCATGTGCTATCTCTACCCGAGTCGAGTGCCTCTAGCCTATGCTCACGAGTGTTCCAACTACTCGACTTGTACCGAATCCTACACTATCTTAGCATTGCAGTAGCTAACGGGGTTTGCAATCCTAAACCCAACCCATGGTTTTATTGGATATGCAGTTGGGTTTCCAAACAAGACTCTAATGCAAAGAATAAAGTAATCAAGTATGTGCTCAAAACAATAAAAACTTGTAAAAAGGTTAATGCAAACCGGAGCTTGCCTTGCTGCTCCTGGTCGTAGGCTAGCTGTTCCTCCGGAGTAACGAAGTCTAGGACTTCGGATTCCTCCTCGACCTTAGCGACTACATGATAGAAGAAATACATGTATCAATTTAAATGCATTTGTATTAAGTTTGAACTTGTGAAGCTTGTAAGTCCCACTAAACAGATTCTATGACTGCAAAACTTTTACTGTGGCTTGGCTACAACCAAAACAAAGACTTGGTCAAGTTTTAGTTGCAGCAAAGCTCATTTGAGCCCTCCACAATTAATTATGTACTTGACCTTAATTGAAGGCTTTTAGGGTGTTTTAAGGATTTTCATGAAACAAACTATGACTTTCTGAAAACTAGATTTTCAGAGGGTTCTAATGGAGTTGTTCTCACTTAATTTGAAGGTTCCTAGCTAAAGATATGAGCTAAACCATTTCAGAGGAAATTCTGAAAATGTTTCTGAACATTTTCTATTTTCTCTGGAATAGTTTCACTAATCATACCATTAGGTGGATCAAATGATCTCAAATGGATCTGAAATTTTTATGGTAGTTCAAGGATAATTTGGTGAACATCCTAGCGAAATTTCAGAAGTTTCCTCCAAAGGATTCTCCAGTTAAATTTCTAAACATTTTAAACTTTGAGGAATTAATTCTGGAGAAATAAGGATTTTCATGAAGTGAAACTTGATTTGCTAGAAAGTGCTCAGAGAGCTTAATCCAACAAAATTTAGTTCACTCGATTTGGAGTTTTCTAGCCAAAGTTATAAGGATTTGAAGTTTGAATGAAATCTGAAAATCGGGGAAAAAGTTTAAATCTGCCGGGGCCCGCAGGGACACGTGTTGAGCGCCGAGGCGACAGCACACGGCGGCCCACAAGGTTTTTGCATGCCAGCACACCCTCAAGTTTGAAAGTGCTCAGAGAGCTTAATCCAACAAAATTTAGTTCACTCGATTTGGAGTTTTCTAGCCAAAGTTATAAGGATCTGAAGTTTGAATGAAATCTGAAAATCGGGGAAAAAGTTTAAATCTGCCGGGGCCCGCAGGGACACGTGTTGAGCGCCGAGGCGACAGCACACGGCGGCCCACAAGGTTTTTGCGCGCCAGCACACCCGATCCCGGCCGCAGCCCGATCCCGATTTAAAATATCTCCCGCTGACAGCTGGGGTCCACCCCCTTCGTCAACCTCCCGCCGCCCGCGCTCTGCCGCCGAGGGACCTCGCCTGAGAGCTCGCCGGCAGCTTCTGTGGAGCTTCAAACTTCACGATCTTGGCCACACCTGCCTACTTTTACTCGGAGAACAGGATTCTGGGGTCAGCTCGTCATGACAATGGCCGGTGCATGGTCGGCAACGAGCCGCCGCCTCGGAAAGGCTTCAGCCATGTCGGCTGACTTCCCTAGCACCTCAACTACTCGAGCAAACGGTCGGGAAGCATCAGTGGACCTCAGGGAAGGTCGACACGAGCTCGAGGCAGCTCGGGGGAGGCCCGAAGTAGGTCCTCACCGTGCGCCCGATGCCTCCCGTTTGTTTCGCCGTCGGTAAACTTCGAATTACGCCGGGTACAGAGGTCCTCCGGCCAAAGGTTGTGAAGGCAACTTGTGCGTTACCGTGTATAGTTTGTGTGAGAGCGGATTGAGGCCCTCTAATCCTTTCTAGAGTACGAATTCGACGGAACCGCACCCGAAGGTCGTTCTGCACACAGAAAGGGGAAAACTGGAAATTCGCCGCCGGTGAGCAAACACTCGGGCTGTGGCTCGGGGGTGAGCAGCACCGGTCACCAGCGCGTCCAAGGGTGCTTTGGCTCGGGCGTGACAACGCCCCGGTTGGGCTGTCCACGGGAGACCGAAGTGCGGCGGCGTTAGGTCACCGGATTGAACTCTCGGTATAGCCGAGATCGACCGGTTTCAGGTTAATTCTAGCAGCGGGGAAGACGGAGGAAGGTTTCTAGTACCTTGCCGTGGCTCTGGAGGGGACGGAGAGGCGGTGATCAAGCTTCCCTGATCAGCTCCGAGTGATCGGCAGCGATAGCGCGTTTCTGATGCGAGGAAGCAGCAGAGTGTGTGGTGACCACTCCGATCAGGGCGACGGCGTAGATAACGGGGCTGTGAGGAGGTTCAGCACGTCGGGGCGGTAAGCAGGTGGTGTCCCGGTCGCCTCTTCGCCGTGGCGGCTGCTCAGTCCGGCGCAAGAACCCGAGCTGGGTTTTCAGTCGGTTTGATTTGGAGTAGTGGCTGACATGTGGGTCCCACTTCCAATTTTCAACCTCTGAAATTTACTCCTAATCACTGTTAAAAACAGTGAGCCCCAAAATACCCATGGTGATTCAAATTATTCACCCATGGGCCGTTTGAATTGGTTAGAATTCAAATTGGGTTTGGTTTGAATGAATTTCAGCACATGTTCAGTTTGAAATTCAAATAAAGTTTGAATTTGCTCCACTTAGCTCATGTCAAGATCAACTCCAAATGAAGTGAAAATTGGTGGGTGAGCTCAAAAAAATGTGCTGAATAAGAATATGCCTCCCATTTTTGAATTCATGGGATAAAAACAGTTTGAATTTGAATATGCTTTCAAACTGCCCTCCTTCTAGCTATACCCAAAATGACCTCAAAAAGGTTTTGAATTTGGGTGAAACTTGGCATGGACATCCCTAGCAATGTGTAGGAGTTTTCATATGCCCAGCCCATCTATATCACATGTGGAAAATGCCACTTTTGCAATATGTGAGTTTGTTCTCTAATGAGCATGTTGATGGTGGTTACTTGCTCTTCATTTGTGTTCATCAACTTTCCTCAAATGAGGTGTGTGTGTATGGTGATGAACACTTCAAATATGTGTCAAAAACTGAGGCCCTTACATTCCTCCCCCCTTAAAAGAATCTCGTCCCGAGATTATAAGGTGAAAATGAGAGAGAGGACGGTGGAAAATTACCGGATATGCGACGTGAAAAATTTGGTGTAGTTGGCGCGAAGAAATCCTTCGCTCTCCCATGTCATTTCGTCCACGGAGTGATTACTCCATAGAACCTTGTAGAACCACAACGTACGGTGGCGTGTGGTTCGGGCCTTTTCATCAATAATCTGCACCGGTTCCTCTCGATAGGTTAGATCCGGTTGCAGTTCTTCAATGTCTTCCAGCTGAATGGTAGTTGATAGCTTGAGACACTTCCTCAGCTGGGAAATGTAAAAGACGTCGTGCACACCGGAAAGTGCTTCTGGTAATTTCAGCCGGTATGCCACTGATCCACATCTTTCGGTAATCTGGAATGGACCGATGAATCGGGGTGCCAACTTTCCCCTCACCCCAAATCTGTTTACGCCCTTCATTGGAGACACCCGTAGATATACGTGATCTCCAACTTCGAATTGTAATGGGCGCCTTCTCCGGTCCTCATACTGTTTCTGACAGGATTGAGCGGCTTTTAGGTTCGCTTGAATCAGTCGAACCTTTTCTTCCGCGTTGTTGACGAGGTCAATCCCGAAGGTAACCCTTTCACCAGACTCACACCAATTCAATGGTGTGCGGCGTTTTCTCCCGTATAGCGCCTCGTAGGGCGCCATCTTGATGCTGGCTTGGTACCCATTGTTGTACGAGAACTCGGCTAATGGCAAGTGATCATCCCAATTCTTGCCGTGGTCGATAACGCAAGCTCGTAGCATGTCTTCTAAGATCTGATTTACCCGCTCCGTTTGCCCATCCGTCTGCGGGTGGAATGCTGAGCTACGGATCAGCTTCGTCCCCAAGGTAGCGTGTAGCTGCTCCCAAAAATGGGACACAAATAAAGTGCCCCGATCCGATATGATGGTACGGGGTACGCCGTACAAGCATAGGATCCGTGAGATGTACAGTTCAGCGTACTTCTTGGCGTTGTAGTTGGTGTTGACCGGGATGAAATGGGCAACTTTGGTGAACCGGTCGACGATCACACACACCGAATCATGTTTTTGAAAGGTGGTGGGTAAACCGATGACGAAATCCATGCTCACGTCCTCCCACTTCCAGGCAGGAATGCCCAGTGGTTGTAGCAGTCCCTGTTTCCGCATATGGTCTGTCTTTACCCTTCGACATGTATCACACTCGGACACGTACTTGGCGATCTCCCGCTTCATCCGTGTCCACCAAAACTTGCTTCTGAGTTCTTGATACATTTTGTTGCTGCCGGGGTGAATAGAAAACTTTGACAAGTGAGCCTCATCAAAGATTTTTTCCGTAACTCCGGGTTACGGGGTACGACGATCCGGTCCTTGAACCATAGGACGCCGTCTCCGTCCTCCCGGAAACATTTCAACTCCCCACTATCTACACGTCTCCGCAAATGCGACATACCCTTGTCATGTTTCTGAGCTGCCGCTATTTCTTCATGGATGGTGGGGATCAAAGCTAGGTTGTAGAGAGCTCCATGTGGAATCACATGTAGCGGTGGTTCGCTCTCTTCCAACGGTGTGATGGTCAGATTGTTGACGTGTGACTTGCGGCTCAGCGCATCTGCCACTACGTTTGCCTTGCCCGGATGATAATGGATCTCTATTTCGTAATCCTTTATCAATTCTAACCATCTTCGCTGCCTCATGTTCAACTCCTTTTGAGTGAATATGTACTTGAGCCTTTTGTGGTCGGTATATAAATGTACGAGGTTACCGAGTAGGTAGTGCCTCCACATTTTCAGTGCAAGTACCACGGCAGCGAGCTCCAAATCGTGAGTTGGATAATTTTGCTCATGGTTTCTAATCTGCCGTGACCCATACGCGACCACCCTTCAGTCTTGCATCAGCACACATCCGAGCCCAATGTCGGATGCATCGCAGTACACATCGAACAGTTTTGTTGTATCTGGCTGCGCCAAAACCGGTGCTGCTGTCAGGTGCTTGACTAAAGCCTTGAATGCTGCTTCACACGTTGGACTCCAAACATATTTGGTAGCCTTCTTCAGCAGCTCTGTCATCGGCTTGGCAATCTTCGAGAAGTTCGGAATGAACCTCCGATAGTATCCCACGAGTCCGAGGAAACTCCGTACCTCATGAACAGTTCTCGGGGACTTCCAATTCAGAACTTGAGTGATCTTACTCGGGTCTACAGCGATACCCTCCTCTGAGATGATATGCCCGAGGAAAGGCACTTGCGATATCCAGAATTCGCACTTGCTGAATTTCGCGTATAGCTTGTGATCCCACAGCCGTTGCAAGACTATACGCAGATGCTTCTTGTGATCTTCCTCCGACTTGGAATATACCAGGATGTCGTCGATGAAGACCACGACAAACTTGTCCAGCTCCGGCATGAATACCGAGTTCATTAGATACATGAAGTGAGCTGGAGCGTTGGTGAGGCCGAAGGACATGACCAGGTACTCAGAAAGTCCGTACCTCGTCGAGAAAGCCGTCTTCGGAATATCCTCAGCCCTTATCTTAATCTGATGGTACCCGGACCTTAAGTCCATCTTGGAAAAGATCTTCGCTTCGACCAACTGATCAAACAACATGTCGATCCGTGGCAACGGGTACTTGTTTTTTATGGTTACGGCATTCAATGGACGATAGTCCACGCAAAGCCGCAACGTCTCATCCTTCTTCTTTACAAATAATGTCGAACAGCCCCATGGCGAGGAGCTCGGCCTAATAAAACCCTTTTCTAGGAGGTCGGTGAGCTGAGTCTTTAGTTCAGTCAACTCCTTGGGCGCCATCTTGTACGGCCTTCGGGATATTGGCATGGTTCCCGGTGGAAGTTCAATCTTGAACTCCACCTCTCTATCGGGCGGCATCCCCGGTAAATCATCCGGGAACACATCAGCGAACTCTCGGACCACTGGAATATCTTCCAATCTGATGGTTGTGGCTTGATAGACATTTGGAAGTTTTATTTCTGGATTGTCCAAAAATAATGAGTGAGACTAGTGCACTTCTGAGTTTAAGTGCACGACTCGAAGGACGGTGTCTAAAACAGCGCCATGGCGGGTTAACCACGACATCCCTAGGATGACATCAACCTTCTGTCCCTCTAAGATAATGAGAGACGTGGGGTACACTCTACCCGCTAAGCATAATGGTGCTTTGGAAACCATTACGCTTGCTGAAATCTTCCCACCCGGTGAACAAATTAAATATGGACTATCGGTGGGTAGTATTGGCAAGCTGTGTTTAGCAATGAAAGCTTGGCTAATAAAATTATGCGCGGCGCCTGAATCAAATAGTACTATAGCGGGATGCTGGTGGAGTTGGAACATACCCGCAAGGATTGGTTCGCCCTCCGGCACGTCCTCTATGGCAAGCTGGTGGACGGTGTCGGGCCTAGGGTTTGCCCGCCGCGCATAAGTAGGGTTCCGGGGTTGATTCCTCCCCGGAAACTGCGGTGCCACTTCGCCACCTTGCCTCCCCAGGCAACTGCTCGCAAAGTGTCCTGGACGACCACACTTGTAACATGTGGCCGCTGCTGGTGTAGTGCTCGGGGGACGAAAGCCCGGTATGCGTTGCTGAGGTGCATACGCACGCGGCATTGTCTGCTTCTGCTGTTGTTGTTGCGGAGGTGGTACTGGCAGGGCCGGCGTGAATGCTGGTGAAGAGTACGGCCGACTGCGGAACGGCATCGACCGCTGTGGTGGCTGCTAGCGTGGACCTGATGGTGGGCGATTCACCATCTGAAACTTCTGAGAAGGACCGCCTCCTTCTCCACTGCTCTGCGGCGCGCTTCGCTTTTGCTCAGCCGCCGCCAACTCCTTGCCGGAGTCCTCTTGAACAATCGCAGCGTCAATGATGTCGTTGAGGCTGCCGCGATTGAACATCGCCAATTTGTCCTTCAGGAGCGGGTTAAGCCCCTGGTAAAAGTGGTCCCGCCGCTTCTCGTCGGTATCTGCGTGATACGACGCGTAGAGCGCGAGATCGTTGAACGCCCTGGAGTATTCCAGCGCGTTCCGGCTCCCTTGTTGCAGGTGTAAGAATTCCTACGTCTTCCTCTTCATTAGACCTGGCGGTATGTGATAGGCCCTGAAGGCCGTCCTGAACTCCGTCCAGGTCATAACTCGATCGGTGGGCTGTGAAGCACAGAAGTTTGACCACCACGCGCTCGCGGATCCTTAGAGCTGCTGGACCGCGAACTGAGTCTTGCGCTGCTCACTTATCTGGAGCAGCCCGAACTTCATCTCTATTGCGCGGAGCCAGTTGTCCGCATCAAGAGGTTCATTCGCCCTTGAGAATACCGGGGCATGAGTAGCCAGGAAGTCGGAGTAGGAGCTCTGTTGATGCTCCTCACGATCTTGACGTCTCTCTGGGCGAGACGTATTAGCTATGAGAGTCTGCAGCAACTCCTTGTGCTTCTGATGTGAACCCGCCATTGCCACGACGATGTCGGCCAAAGTAACCGTTGGCTGTGGCAGTGGCGATGTTTGTTGTTGCTGTTGCTGCTGTTGCTGCTGCTGTCCCGAGGAGTCCTCGGGAGGCTGTTGGGAGGTCTCTCCCCCTTGGCTAGTACCCCCAACGTCAGGGTTGGCACGAGTACGCGTCATTATGAAATTCAAAACAGCAGCGATTAGCACATGTCTTACTTAAAATTCCATATGTAACAGTAGGTATTGAAGTGACACATGATTAATTTGCACAACATTCACATATGTTGATAAAGCATAAACTTTATACAAGATACATTATTCTTAGGTCTCCGAGAAGTCGTGCTCATGTCGTCATTACCTATACATACGCTACTGTCTACACGACATGTCACTGATTACAAAATTTGGGCTACACTACCCTGGCTGCCCTACATGGCAACAGTAACCCCCCACTCGGAGTAGAACTCGACCTCCTGTGGGTCGTCCTCCTCCGGTACCTCTGATGATGGCTCTGGATCTACCACCTCTTCTCCCATTCCGGGTTCTCCCATTGCTGGAAGACCCAAGACCACCGGTGTGCCCAATACCGGAGGTACGAGGTCCTGCAAAGCATGCACCTCGTCCATAGCCTGGTTGTAGTCCTCTTCCCAGCCTTGGCCTTCCTCAATAGCGTCGTCTCGCTCTTGAGAAAGGTCCTTGTTCTGCTGTGTCAGATTCTGTACCAATTCCTGTAACGCCGCGATGTCGACACGACTCTTCTTCTTTGCCTTCTTCAGACGATGCAACTGATTGTGTTGTTCATTCAGTCGTTTGATCGTCAGAAGGAGCACATTGCGGAGTGCACTGTGAGCACTCTCGAAATGGTCTCCACGGCTCGTGCTTTCCTTGAGCTTTGTGGCGAGATGCTCCGTATGAACAGCTTGGCTGTCCATCACGGCATTTCCCGCCCTCATCTGGAGGCTGAGATTTGCCTCCGCGGGGGTGTACCTTGGGCAACTCGGGTCCGTTGCCTCCAGGTACCTCTCTTCCCACACATGGTGAGCCCGTCCCTCCACCAGAACGAGCGCGTATGGAGTTCCCTCCATAGCCTGCACGTGTAGTTAGCAGAAACGTGACATGGTGTCACGGGCTGCCACTTGCCACATACCTTCCGGCTGTCTACCTCTCACCGTGACGGTGAACGGCACCCAACCAGGTGGCGTTGGTCCTGCAGAGACCTTGACCTGGATTGTCCATGTCTTGTTCCCCTCTTCGCCTTCTTCCTTGGCGATGTACTGCGGCATCTGGTTGTACCCGAAATATTGGAGCATTTGCCACAATGCTTCCGGGTAGCCGCTGCGGTGAGAACAGTTCTCCAACCCACCCGTTCTCCAACTGTTTATCTGCTGTCATCTGTAAAAATATATTTGAGAAATGTAAAATATTTATTTAAACAGTAAACCACTGAGTTATAACATAAGACATGTCATTGAACCCATAAAACTTGGAAACATAGTTCAAATTTTAAACAAATTTGACTGCTGATCTGCTGTTCCCATGACAGCCCTGACCAGTTTCAATTTCAACCTGATTTAGGCCATGTTAAAGGCAAAACCAATTCTGGAGCTCAACATCAAAGTTAAAGCTAACTTCAATAGATTTCCAGAAAATATTTGCTTGGCCTAAGATCTGTCCTGGTTCAAAAGTTATGAGATGTCAAAGTTAACAGAATTTCTGGAGAAAATTGGACAGCACCTCCCTGCTTTAGGTACTGATTTGATCAAAGAATTCCAGTTAATTCTGCTCTCAATCTGACAAAACTTTCTGTTACAAAGTTGTAACCCATCTCATAATCTTTCCATAACTACCTCATTTTCTATTTTTGAATTTTTATGCAGGATGTTATACTCAATTTACAGAGAGTTTATAGAGAGTGTTTGCTCGGTCCTGTTTTCTGGACAGTTTCAACTCCACTGCATTTTCCGATTGGTTAAGGGATGAAACACCTCTGGACCTCTACAGGAGAGTTGTAAAGCTCTTCCAAAGCTTTCCAGAAATGTATCATATGACCCCAACCTCGAAAGAACTCAACCTCTAACCTCTGATTACTTCAGCCTTAATTCAGCTGAAAACAACGTGCTCTGTCCTTAACAACCTATAAGTTGAAAACTTGTTAACTTTGAATATCCTGATTAAGGGAAGGAGTTACATCAAGTTTTTGCTTCTTTGGACCAAAACCTTCGAGTTTTACAATGAAGTTGTTCATTTAGTGGGGTGTGACGTCGATGCGTCACCAGAGCATGTCGGTACTACGTCCTCACAAAGAAAAACCTATACCGGACTTAGCCGGCTTTGTTAATTCAGTGGCACTAAACGTCACTCGCACACGGATGCTACATGTCTACCGTTTCATGGTCAGGCTACCTGCAGAAAACTCAAGCAATCGTCAGACTCGGCTGCACACCGAGCCCGGAATCCATACAGTTCGTACACCCGGCCGTCATCACTCGCCCGGATGTTCTCAAGCCAAACACGTCTTGAGTTACGTGTTCACGTTTTAGACCACGTGACGGGGTCTCCCAGATTGCACCACGCACGCCAGGGATAGACGTTGCTCGGATACCCCAAACGACATGAAGAGTCGTAGAGGATATCAAAGCGGGTCGGGTTACCTGCCACCCGTGGGGCTCCACCCTTCAGCTTGTGCGCACTGGTGGACAGCGCTTACGTGCACCCCCCAAGACATAAACATCCCGAGATACATAATTTTCGACATAGACAAATAGGTTAGTATGCCACTTTCTATACACTAATAACATCCTTATATGGGCTACTAACTCGTTCCTCACTGGATTTTTGAAAAAGATGACCTTTTTAGTGCGTTAAACCTCAAGCGAGCTCTGATACCAACGCTGACACGACCCCACGGTCTTGTCGAGCCAGGATCACGCTGAGGGGTACTGTGTTACACAGCATCGGATAACACACATCAAAGGTACAAAGCAGAAGCAAAGTTTATATTACATAAAGTAGTTTATGAACATGTTTACAGCAAAATATGTCCAGTCTACACTCACGGGCGTAGACTACGCATCAAGTTCACGATCAGCCCTTGAACGTGTCCTTGCTAGCACACACGCACACTAACTCTGCGGCGTGCACGGCTCCCACTCGACGGGGTTCCCCTCCTGGGGTTCCGTCTCCTCTTCGGGAGCCCCTTCCTCATAGAACCATGCAAAAGCTTCAAACACAAGCAGTGAGCACGAAGGCTCAGCAAGTCTGACCCGTCTCACCTAAACATGGAACTTCTACATGAGGGTTGATAGGTTACATGAGGTAAAAATCATTTGCAAGGACTCGCCTAATTAGTAGAACCTTATTTTCAAGTTTTACTGTGGCTTGGCTAAAACTTAAAACTTCGCTTCCGCTTTGTACCTTTGATGTGTGTTATCCGGTGTTGTGCAACGCAGCACCCTTCAGCGTGATCCTGGCTCGACAAGACCGTGGGGTCGTGTCATCTGTCATCTGCCTGTTCATCATTACGGTGACAAGACAGGATGACAAGGCATGACAGCGGTACAGTAACGCCCAACAGCACGAAGCCGCCCAAGCAAGGTGAGAAGACGTGGCGACAAGGTAGCATTTTCATCATCGCCTTGCACACGGACAGGGGCGCTCAGCGCGCGAGGCAGCGGGGCTTAACTTCTCCTCTGACTACTCTACTTAGAGTACAAAACCCTAAATCATGTATAGGGTTCGCATAGCTTCAGGGCCACCTGTCGGGCCTTAATCCACATTATAACCACCCCCGCCTTGGACTATTAAAGGACCGAGGTGACCACCCGACAAAAGGGTTCGACTTTCACAACCCAACACCCTCTCACGCACATACAAGCAAACAATACAACAAGCACTCTCGTGGATGTAGGGTATTACGCTTCGACGGCCCAAACCACGTAAATCTCGGTGTTCATCCGCTCCCTCGAGCCCGATCATGTGAGGGTGCCAAGCCCCCTCCAATCAAAGAACCTCGCGAGTTGCTTCCATAGCAGGCCGGAAGGAGTGTCGCAGCTCACACACTCCGACAACACCCAAGAGTTACAAACAATTTGATCTCCATTGGCTACTTTCACTTTCATTGGAGAGATCTTTCGCATCTGCAGACCAATCCTGGCTGCAAATTCAGAACTAATGAATGTAGAAGAGCTGCCCAAGTCCAGTAGAAGCAAGAATGCTTGATTCTTGAGCAATGATCTGAGCCTCAAACAGTCTCTGCCCTCTGTTCCAGAGATTGCATGAATGAACAATGTGCCCATTTCTTTGGATTGTCTATCTTCAATATCCAAGTTGAGCAAGACTTCATCAGTCAGCACCATGTTCAAGTCCTCGGCTGATAACCTGTTGATTGGAACTGAATTCTTTTAGGACACTTTGCAAGATGTCCTGTCTCATATTTCTCTACACATACATAGCATAGGCCATGGTGTCTTCTGTAGTCCCGAAGTTGCCTCTCTTTAGATAGCTCAGTGTTTGGCAGTGCAGGCTTCCATTCAGGCTTAGGCAGCGTTGCTGGTCTGAAATTTATCTGTTGTCTCAGTGGTCTGCTTCTGTTACGGTCTTGTATGTCTTGTTGAAGTCCTGCAAGCAGTGTAGCCCGAGTAACTGATGAGGGAACTTGAGACATGACATGTCCTTGTAGATCATATCTTAATCCCTTGATGAACCGAGTGATAAAGAATGTTTCATCAAGTTTAGGGTTGTGCATAGCAGTGCCGTATCTAGACTCCTCAAATGCACCAATATACTCCTCCAACCCCCCATTTTGCCTTAGATGCAACAAATCGTGCATAGCTTTAGGATACTCATAAGAACCAAACTTGTCTTGCACTGCTTTAGCAAATCTTTCCCAAGTGCTCAACCCTTCTGTGATTTTGTAGACCTGCAACCACCTCGCCGCATTACCCTCCATGTGAGTTGAGTCCGCTCTCACCCACAAAGACACATTCACGTTGTAAACTTAGAAATAATCAACACATTTGTCCAACCAAATGGTGGGGTTTTCTCCAGAAAATTTTTGGAATGGCAGCTTAATCAGAGATCTGTCACCTCCTCCCGCATCTCACCTTGGACGATTGTATTCATTGACTCCACCCCTCTCCTGCGGTGCTCTGTAGTACTCTAACACCCCTCCTTGTGTTCCTCCTCTCTTATCTCCCAGACCCCGCCGATCACCGGCCCCTAGACGATCAACACTTGAGAATCTCTCCTCCGAGGACCTATCCAACTCCTCCCCCATCCGTTCCAAGTGCAAGGCCGTGATGCGCTTCCCCTTCGCCACCTACTAAAATAGCATGTAGCACTCACATCCTACCCGCTCTGCCACATGAGTTGCTAGCGCATGTTGGCCCAATAATTGATTTTGCACTTCATCCAACCGATTCGCGATCGCCTCCGACCTCGTGAACATTTTCTCCCAACGTTCCCCATCGGACCTTGCCACGCTAGCCATCGCGTTGAGAATCAGCCGCAACTGCGCAGAAAGCTTCGTCGGCGCTGTTGTGCTTGATCACGACCCGAACCAACCGGAGGAGCACCCCACTGCAATGATCGCAACGAGAATCACCGCCTACCGCTTCCCTCCGCGATTTTACAGCTCGAACTCGCGATCTCCGAGGATCCGCCACCGACGCTGCAGAAAACTTCGCTAACAGCCGTTGCGCCCGATCTCCGCCCCTCACCTCTCTGTGGGACTTTACGACTCAAACTCGTGATCTCCGAGGATCCGCCGCTGTCGCAAAAGGAAACCTGGGCTCTGGTGCGGTGAGAACCCAACGGCCGCCGAGGTAGATCGGCGTCTTGTGGCGAAGAGGAGATAAAGGAGGATGCGTCTGGTAATATATTTTTTTCTGTTTTGTCTCTTTCCATAGCTCGGATGTCTGGCCACATATAGTCCGGGGAACACAGCCCCAGTTGTCCCATACTTAGTTACGAGTAACCTACACCATTAACACTTAATTACACTTTATATAATACGCTCTCAGCAGTATGGACGGCCGTAACACATAGCCGCCTCGCAATGGAAGGTTGAGATTGCTCAGGCTCCTCGTTTCACCATCTCCATCCCCCGTCTTCTTTCCAACCCACTCCCCCCTTGCTTCCCTTCGCCTCTCATGGAGGCTGATGCCGCCCAAAACCCTAACCCTAACCCCGATGCGCCGCCCATCTCCGCCTACTACCAGACTCGCGCCGAGCACCACGCCGTGGTCTCCAGCGACTGGCTCGCGCACGCCGCTGCGGCCGCGGACCCCTCCGCCGTCAGCGCCGCAGATGTCGATGCCGCCGCCCCGCTCCCCTCCCCCAGCAGCGGCGGTGGCGGCGTGATCGAGGAGTTCAATCTGTGGCGCCGCAAGCCCGACGCCGCGGAGGCGGTGGCGGCCATCATGGCGCTCGCCGCCGTCATCCGCTCCAGCAGGGCCACCACCATGATGGAGCTCGAGATCGAGCTCAAGAAGGCCTCCGACAAGCTCAAGGTGCCTAGACCATCGGTTCCCCAGCTTCTTCATGCTACTCCTGCTCTTTCCCCAGCTTTTAGCTGTCCTGGTCCTAGTGTTTTAGTGACATAATAATACGATTTCCCCGGGAAAGGAATCTGCATTCTTAGTAAAGTTCGTGATCTAAATTGTTCCACTCGATATTCCATGATGCCAATATTTGGTATGTGATCATATTCAACTAGGAAAGATAGTTATGACACTTATTTTGTAGTCTCTTTAATCTTCTTCGTACTCTTGTTCGTGATCTGAATTGTTTTTTTCCCTTGTTGTTCTTACATCTCTTCCTCTCTTTTACTTCATTGATAATTATTGGGTTTCATGTCTAGCCGACCTCAACATACTTGGAATACAGGCTTGGTTGTTGTTGTTGTTGTTGTACTCTTTGTTAACTGAACTTAAGCCTGTGTGGTGTGCTTTTGTCGAACTGCATTTCGAGTTTGAATTTTCCGTACAATTGCTCGTGCATGCCTTCACCATGGTGGCATTCACCTGCTATTTTCTTCCTTCTGGCTATCTCATATTTCCTCTTTCTTCTTTCTATCTCATATTTCTTTATGGTTCACCCCTGTGATCTTCGAGTGAGAAATAAAAACTGTGGATGTCTCTATTTTCAGTCCTCGGATGCTACTTCCATTTCTCTATCTGCTGCTTGTGATTTGTTCATGCGGTTTGTAACAAGAACCTCACATTTGGAGCACGAGAAGTTTGATGCAGCAAAATCACGCTTAATCGAGCGAGGAGAAAAATTTGGGGAGATATCCTTGAAGGTTGTTCAGAACTTAAAAATTACGATCTCGCTTATGGGCAAGAATCTATTCCTCTTTACTAATGCTATATGGGATGATGTTTATGTAGGCTCGCAAGACAATTGCAATGCTCAGTCAGGAATTCATTTCAGATGGATGTACCATTCTGGTACATGGTTATTCTAGAGTGGTATTTGAAGTTCTAAAGCTAGCTGCATCAAATCACAAGCTCTTCCGGGTTCTGTGCACAGGTACAGTGGTCTTGCAACTTTGCAACATTTGAACAGTTGAGCAACATATGCACTGCATGGAACTGCACTATAATGTGTTAATAATGTAGGGTGATGTTTATGGGAAATAGTATATCCATTGCATGAAATTGCATCATAACAGGCTCAAGCTCAAATTTCTTCTGTATGTATGTACGCTTCTTGTGGTCATTAGATGGCGTCCAGTTTTTGTTGCATGAGATTCACTTCTCCTGATGCATAGCACTCTGCAATTCTATGGAAATTGCTCTAGCCCATATTTTGCTATTTGCTTCCGTCATGGCCAGTTATAACAATTACATGTGGGCACAAGGCAGGTGCCTGCAGGGCTTGATAGAAGTCACATGTTCTGTGAATTAGTTACTGTACACGAAGCTCATACATGAAAGGCGAGGAAAAGACCTTCATGCTGCAACTATTTAGCAAAGCCTATACAAGGACAAATAGTAACTAGGACCAAAATCGAGTGTATGAGGTGTCACTTTAGTGGTGTTGGATGTGAGGAGAGAAATGATAGTCTACAAGGACAAATAGTAACTAGGAGGGACTCCTTTTGATATTTAGGATTAATGTTACAAAGTAATGACGATATTGATGAGGATGTTTGTCACATGATCAAGGTAGGGTGGATGAAATGACGACAAGTCTATGAAATCCTATGTGATAAGAATGTTTCACAAAAGCTAAAAGGGAAGTTCTATAGGACGATGATTAGATTTGCGATGCTATATGGGGTAGAATGTTGGCCAACTAAACGGCAACATGTCGAACAATTGACTGTCACGGAGATGCGCATGCTACGGTGGGTGTGTGGTCACACAAGAAAAGACCGAATCGTATGAGGCGATTCGTGATAGGGTAGATGTGGCACCGATTGAAGAGAAGCTAATCCACATCGACTAAGGTGGTTTGAGCATATCCAACGGAGACCTCCAGAAGCATCGATTAATAATGGGATTTTCAGGGGTAGGGAAAATATTAGGAGTAGGAGGGGCAGAGGACTACCAAGATTGACTTGGGAGGAGGCGGTAAAACGAGACTTGAGAGATTGAAATGTATCTAGAAACTTATCTCATGCATAGTTGTTAAGGCGTCGCTTAAGCGGTAAGGCGCCTGGGGTTGTAAGGCGTCCCGTCGCCTTAGATCCCGGCGTAAGGCGGGTGAAGGCAGCGGCGGCGCCTGCGCACAGGGGAGGCGGCGGCGGCGCCCGCGCACAGGGGAGGCGGCGGCGGCCGGGCACAGAGGAAGCGGCGGCGGCGGCCGGGCGCGGAGGAGGAGGCGGCGGCGGCGCCCGCGCTCCGCGCACAGGAGGCGGCGGCCGGTCGTAGAGAAGGCGGCGGCGGCCGGGCGCAGAGGAGGAGGCGGTAACGACCGGCCGCAGAGGAGGAGGAGGCGGCGGCCGGGCGCAGCGCAGAGGAGGAGGCGGCGGCGGCCTGGCGCAGAGAAGCGGAGGCGGTGGCCGGGCGCTGGACACTCATACTGTGAAAGTGGGGCGGCGGGGTGACTAGGGTTAGGGTAAATATGTGCTGTTGGGCTGGTAGTGGGCTGGATGGGCCATGGGCTTGTAGTGGGCTGGATGGGCCAAGCACATGTAGTCTTTTTTTCTTGTTTTTTTTCTTTTTTATTTTTAATTGACAAATTTTACCAGTAAATGCTACTATATTTGAGATTTTATTTTTATTAGTAAGACGTCGCCTTACGCCTGACCGCTTAAAAGATAAAAAGGGGGCAGGTCGCCTTACCGCCTTAATAACTATGATCTCATGATGGACTACATGGAAAGTAGCAATTCATGTGTCGGAATCTTAGATTTTTATATTTTGTTACTCTTATATCTTCTACTCTCTTTTACTTCATTTTCTTAAAATAAAAATAAAATTATTGGATTTCATGTCTAGCCTACCCCAACGTGCTTGGGACAAAGGCTTTGTTGTTGTTGTATTCAGCAAAGCCTATGTCACGTGTAATCGATTTTAAATTGCTATGGTTATTCCGATGTCTGGATTATTGGTGTTCATGTTTCTGGGATCAATGTGAAGCAGCTTTATATCCATCTAGCACCTCATTACTGCTTGCAAAACACACATACTCTTCTAATTTCTAATGTCGGTTATTTCAATTGCAGAGGGCAGGCCAGACAGAATTGGTTTACGGATGTCAAATGAACTTGCAGCATTAGGCATTCCAGTTAAGGTGTTAATCGATTCAGCTGTTGCTTATTCCATGGATGAAATTGACATGGTATTTGTCGGGGCTGATGGTGTTGTTGAGAGCGGAGGAATAATCAATATGATGGGCACTTATCAGATAGCTCTTATTGCTCATAGTATGAGCAAACCTGTTTATGTGGCAGCTGAAAGTTACAAGGTACTGTATGTTATGATATCATAAATGAAACTCTTTTGCTCATGTTGTTGATGTTTAAATTCTTCCCTTACTACTTTCCCAAAATAACTACAATGTAGTGTCTGCTGACTAGTAAAATATCTTCCTGAATACAGAGATAGAATCTGTTAGAGAATATTTTTTAACAGTAGATATTAAAATTCCCTTCCCCAGACCCCACAACGTGTGGGAGCTTTCAGCACTGGATATGCCCTTTAGTAGATATTAAAATTCATTTGTCAGTGTGATACATTGTGTTGATTTTTGCAACATTCTGTTCTATTATCTAATTGATGACTAGATAAGTTCCATATTGCACAGACAAGTCACTTGACCATGGTGTATTTAGACTGGCATATAACATGATGCTTATGCAGGTAATTAGTTTCTCATAATGTTTCTTATGGCTTTGTTATTTCGGCAGTTTGCTCGTCTATATCCCTTGGACCAGAAGGACATGACTCCAGCTCACCGACCCATAGATTTTGGAGTCCCTGTACCAACTGGTGTGGAAGTCGAGACGTCAGCAAGAGACTACACTCCTCCACAATATCTGACACTTCTCCTGACTGACCTTGGCGTCCTGACGCCATCTGTTGTGAGCGATGAGCTTATCCAATTGTACCTGTGATCGTTGCTGTAGACTTACATGAGATGTACCTTCTGTTCAATCAAGGGATTTTCCTGTCATCTTTTACTTGTACGAGGGATGTTAATAATACTTACATTGCTGTGCGAGAAGCAAACAGTTTTGTCGGGCAATATTTATGTACTTAGCAATCTTTTTGTGGCCATTTGGTAGTCTAATTGACTTCTTGCCATGGATTTAAAGAGTTGCTGAGTATATGAATTTTGTTCTTCTCAGAAGAATGACTCTTGCATTGTAACACCTCTTCTCCTTGCCGCCTACGCCAGGACCGCTAGGCAATGCCAAACGTGGCTTATCGAGATTCGCCTTTCCTTTCGTTTTTGGCTAAATTTTAATCTCTTTTTCTTTAGTCCAAACACGAATGCAGATTTGGCTGCTCTGTACGCAATGACTGCATTATATGAGCAGCTGCAGCAACCAAGAAATAGTTTACATAACCTTTTCTTTTACAAGAATAATTTAGATAAGCTAATAACCCGTTATACCTTCTTTTACTTTATTTTTGGTATTATATTTTAAACGTCTTAGGCCCGTTTGATAAGGTTTCAGACTCACTTTACAAGAATTAGAAACATTTCAGTTTCTAACATAGAAACGTTCCTCGACGTGAAGCAGAATCACTTTAGAAAATATTTGGTTAATTTTTTGTCTCAATTTCAATATGGAGAGGAGGATTTAAATGACCCATTTAACTTTGGATGGACTATTTTGTTTTTTGTCACATTATAGCATGTAATAAATCCTATGATATATATTATTTATAAATTAGCATTATAAAATATATGGCTGGGTGACGCTATTTGTGTCTGGGCGGGTTTGATGCTGCCAACGAAGGGGTAGAGTAGGGGCGGTGGCAGATTGCTGCAAATTGTACCAAGCTCTAAGGGGAGATTTATGGGAAAAATTGATTCGGTGTGTGAAACACCAATCTACCCGTTTCACTCTCATAAGCCAATTTCTAAAATTGTTTCTGGGTGATTCTCAACTGAATAGATTCATATTTTTTCCTGTTTGGACTGGTTTCTAGTGATTCTACCTAGAAACGTATCAGTTTCAAGTTGCCAAACGTGGTCTTATCTTTCTACCCCTCACTTCTGCTGTGGGTTTAATTAGAGGGGGAAAATGATTTCATTAACTCTGATAGGCTGTCAAGGAGGATATATATATATGGGTATAAAACTTAAGGGCCAAGTAACCCTAATACAAAGGACTAAACTGCCCCTATAGTATCCTAATACAAGTGCAGTCTAACCCCCCCCCCCCCCCCCCCCCCCCCCCCCCCCCGCAGTCCCAACATCTGGCCACGGCAGATGTTGAGACTGGACCGAAACTCGGTGAACACCGTCAAAGGGAGCCCCTTCGTGAAGATGTCGGCGAACTATGACGACGTCGGAACGTGCAGGACTCGCACCTCCCCGAGAGCCACCCTCTCACGAACAAAGTGAAGATCGATCTCCACGTGCTTCGTGCGTTGATGCTGCACCGGGTTGGTGGAGAGGTAGACGGCGCTGACGTTGTCGCAGTAGACCAACATACTCCGTACGAGGGGGGAGTGAAGCTTCTGAAGCAGCTGCTGAAGCCAGGAGGACTCGGCCATGCCGTTGGCCATGGCGCGATATTCCACCTCGGCACTCGAGCGTGACACCACGTGTTGCCGCTTCGAGGACCAGGAGACGAGGTTGCCGCCCAGGAAGACGGCGCAACCGGAGGTGGACCGGCGGGTGTCCGAGCAACCCGCCCAGTCAGCATCGGTGTATACGACCAACTCAGAGGCAGAGTCACACTGCAGAAGAAGGCCGTAGTCGTGGGTGCCACGCGGGTACCGAAGGATCCGCTTCACCACCGTGAGATGGGGCTCCCGCGGATCATGCATGTGGAGACACACCTGCTGAACCGCGTAGGAGATGTCCGGCCTGGTGAAGGTGAGGTACTGCAGGGCACCTGCAAGACTCCTGTAAGTGGTGGGGTCGGCGACCGGGGCGCCGTCGGCCGAAGACATTTTCGCCTGGGTGTCCACGGGAGTGGAGCACAGCTTGCAATTACCCATGCCCGCTCGCTCGAGGATATCTAGGCAGTACTGGCGCTGGTGGAGGAACAGAGCACCCGGGCGGTGCTCAACTGCAACGCCCAGGAAGTGGTGGAGCTGGCCGAGATCCTTCATCGCGAACTCGCGGTGTAGGGTGGAGATCGTGCGCTGAAGGAGAGCCGGGCTGGACGCCGTGAGGACAATATCGTCCACGTACAGGAGGAGGTAGACAATGCCATCCTCACGCCTATAGACGAAGACGGAAGTGTCCGACTTGGCCTCGACGAAGCCGAGCGAGGCCAGGAAGGAGGCGAACCGACTGTACCAAGCCCGAGGCGTCTGCTTCAGCCCGTACAGGGACTTGTTCAGTCGGCAGACCATGTTTGGAGAGCTGAATCAATGAACCCTATCGGCTGACTGCAGTACACCATCTCCATCAACGTCCTGTGGAGGTAGGCGTTCTTGACGTCCAGCTTGTGGACAGGCCAAGAACGCGATAGAGCCAGCGACAGAACGGTGCGAACCGTCACCGGCTTCACCACCGGACTGAAAGTCTCATCGTAGTCGACGCCGGGGCGCTGCGTGAAACCGCAAAGCACCCACCGTGCCTTGTACCTCTCAAGAGACCCATCCGCCTTCCTCTTATGCGTGAACACCCACTTTCCCGTGACAACATTGCCACGACCAGGACGGGGAACCAGGTCCCAGGTCCGGTTGGCTAGCAGGGCCGCATACTCTTCTTCCATAGCCCGACGCCGGTGAGGGTCGGCGAGGGCGCTACGGACAGAAGAAAGGATAGGCGAGATGGGTGACGAGGCAGGCGGCGGGGAGGTCGACGACGATAGAACGACCCCGGAGAAGCGTTCCACAGGTCGAAGGACGCCGGCGGCCCGTCGAGTCACCATCAGGTGAATGTGACGAGGGTCTCGGTGGAGCAGCGGAAGGTGGTACACCAGATCCTCAGGACGGGAAGAGGACGGATCACCAACCCGCGCTCGTCGCTGATAGACGAGAACGGGGTCGGTGTACCGCGGTCCAGGGGCCGCGGGTGGTGCGGCTGACGACGTCGGGGACGCCGTCGTGGACGTCGGGACCGTGCGAGGCGCGAGGGACGACGTCGGGGATACCGGGGCTGCACGTGGCACGACGGGCGACGTCGGGGACGTCGGGGCCGCGCGTGGTGCGGCTAACGACGTCGGGGCCGTGCGAGGCACGACGGACGACATCGGGGACACCGTCTGGGACACCGGGGCCGCACGTGGCACGGCGGGCGACGTAGGGGACGCTGGGGCCGCACGCGGTGCGGATGACGTCGGGGAGGCCGGGGCCGCGCGTGGCACGGCGGGCGACGTCGAGGACGCCGGGGCCGCGCGTGGCGTAGCGGACGTCGTCGGGGACGCCGGGGCCGCGCGTGGCACAGCGGACGACGTCGGGGACTTCGGAGGAACGGCCAGTGGCGGCAAGAACGCCGGAGCCGCGGGAGGCACGACAGGTGGTGTCTGAGACACCGTGGTCGTGTCCGGCGCAGCTAAAGGAAAACCTGCAGAAGGTAAAAAACAAGGTCTCTGGACAGGAGCGGCCTCAGGATCAGTGGAAAAAAGAGAATCCAACTCGGAGACCAAGTCAGAGGAGGACCCAGCGAAAGGGAAAGAGGACTCGTCGAACACGACGTGTCGGGAGACTAAGATACGATGAGTGGTAAGGTCGAGACACCGGTACCCCTTATGATCGGGGAGTACCCAAGGAAGACACAACGAGTCGAATGAGGCGCGAGCTTATGAGGGGCGGTGGTAGAGAGATTAGGGTAGCACGTGCACCCGAAGACTCGAAGGTGGTCGTAAAGAGGGGTGGTGCCAAAGAGAGCGAAGTGAGGGGTGGGAGCACTAATCGCCTTAGTAGGAAGGCGGTTAATGAGGTAGGTGGCGGTGTGAAGCGCCTCTGCCCAGTAGCGAGCAGGGGTAGAAGCCTGAAACATCAGGGAGCGCGTGACATCATTGGTGGTCCGAATCATGCGCTCAACCTTGCCATTCTAGGGGGAAATGTATGGGCAAGACAGACGCAACTGAACACCGCGAGAAAGCAGAAAGTCACGGAACACAGAGTTGTCAAACTCGTGCCCGTTATCGCACTGGACCGCACGAATCGTGCACCCAAAATGGGTGGACACCCAAGCGAAGAAGTGAGAAAGAGTGCCGAACGTATCAGACTTCTGTCGCAAGGGAAAAGTCCACGAATAGTGCGAAAAATCATCAATGACCACCAAGTAGTACTTATATGCAGAAACACTAAGAACAGGTGAAGTCCAAAGATCACAGTGAATCAAATCAAAGATGCGCTCGACACGAGTGAGGGAATGCGGAAAAGGAAGTCGAACGTGGCGACCCAACTGACAAGCATGGCAAAGAGACTCATGAGTACCCCGAGTGCACGAAATCACTGAACTACCAGACAACTTAGACATAGCATCAACACCGGGGTGGCCAAGCCGACGATGCCAAATGGTCGAAGAAGATGTCGTAGTCAGGGCAAGTGGCGGAGCGGAAGCAGGAAGACGCATCGTGTACAGGGGACCCATACTATCACAGCGAAAGAGAATGCGTCGAGTAGTAAGATCCTTCACAGTAACACCATAAGGATCAAACTCAAGGGAAACATGGTTGTCAGTAGTAAAACGACGAACCGAAAGAAGGTGTTGAACGATGTCAGGAGCAACAAGAACATCACGTAGCTGAAACAAATCCGACGAATCAAAATCACCTACTGAGGTAACTGGGAGAGCCGTCCCATTCCCAACAACGATAGATGAAGGATCAGAGGGACGGGAAGGGCGGGTAGAAGAGAGGATACCGACGTCAGGGGTGGTGTGGTACGAGGCACGGGAGTCCACCACCCAGTCAAGGCCAGACGCAGTGAGACCCCGCAGGTAGACCGACGGTGTAGAACGGGTCGCGACATGCCTCGCGGTGGCGGCGCCGGGAAGGAAGACAACACGCTCGGACCCTCGACGGTGGTGCCAACAGAGTAGGCAACACCCGATCCAGGTACACGGTGTAAGGCGGCGTCGCCTGAAGATGGCGGCACGGCGTAAGGCGGCGTCGGCTGCCAGGTCAGAGCCGGTGATGACCGGATGTGGGCCGATGGTGGCGGCCGAGGCGAGGCGGCGGTGGCCGAGGGTGGCAGCCTGGCCCACGTGTCCGGCAGCGGCGTGGCCTGGGCGGACGGCGGCAGCGTGATGTAGGCGGCGCTCCCCGGCGGCCGGATCTGACCACCAGACGGCGGTGGCGGCGTAGTCCACGCGGCCCAGGCGGACGGCGGCGGTGCGGCTGGTGGGGCAGCGGTGGCCCAGGGCGGCGCTGGTGAGGTGGCGACGGCCCAGGGCGACGCTGCCGAGCCGGCGGCGGGACGAACACCAGCATCTGTCCTCCGGAAGTGGGCGACCTCGCGGCCGCGGTCACCACCATCGGAGGCGGCGATGGCGTGGAGCAGGTGGTCAGACGCGGAGGAGCCAGGCGGGGGCGGTATGGGCGCGGGGTAGTAACACCGGGCCGGGACCGGCGCGGGATAATAGCACGGCGCCAGCGCGCATCCGCCGCCGCAGTCGTGGCAGCAGGAGCAGCATCCGGGCGGAGCGGGCTCGTTATTGGCGTGACGGGGCATTTTCCGTGCGATCTGGTGGGGGTCCTCGCCGCGGCAGATGGGATCTGGGCAGGGCGACTGCTGCTGCTGTGGCTGGGGAGGAGGCGCGGGCGCGGAGGAGCCGAGCAGGAGGTGGGCGGCGAGACGCGCGGAATTGAGGAGCGCGTGGGAGGAGGGGAGGAAGGAGGAGGAGGCCGGAGGGAGGCGGCGGCGGAGAGGCGCCAACGCGGCCGCGAGCGAGGCCCTGGCGGCCGATGGCATCTCGAAGGCGCTGCAGGGCGCGGGTGGCGACCTGTTCGGCCGAGGAAGGAGGGGCGGGGGCCAGCGGCGGCGGCGGCTTCAGCCCGCTCGGCTGCATGCAGGAGAGAGAGGAGAGAGAGAGTCTGATACCAAATTAGAGGGGGGGAAATGATTTCATTAACTCTGATATGCTGTCAAGGAGGATACATATATATGGGTGCAAAACTTAAGGGCCAAGTAACACTAATACAAATGACTAAACTGCTCCTATAGTATCCTAATACAAGTGCAGTCTAACAGGTTTCATTCTAGTCTATCCCAACTTGATTGGGCTTAAAAGGCTTTGATGTTATTGTTAGGCACCTTGCCGTGGTTGCACTTAATGAAATGTTGACAGCATTAACTGTCCCTCAATTCCACTTAATGATTCAGACATACAACAAAACGCGTTCCATTGACATCCCAACCAGTACATTGACTAGGAACACCAAGGATGGATACAACCGTATTGTGTCTGAATGGCTCCACATCATTATCTTCTTGCCAAACTGGAATGATAGTGACGTTCCAAGAAAAATCATATAGATATACATTTCACATCAGCTACACCTTTGGTGGCACTGTGGTTGTACAACAAGGGACCTAATTTGATGGGTCTGATGCACGAATCTGGCTGGATAAATGTGTAGCATATTTTACTCTTTATGAGATTCTTGCAAATTTCCAAGTCACTGCTGCCTCACTGCATATGGTTGATAGAGCATCACATTGGTACCAGTCTTTTAAGCATTCTATTCAATTGAATGATTGGAACAGTTTTGCCAGAGCTGTGTCTAATGAATTTGACATTGATACTCTTAGAGCAAAAACAATGGAACTACTGAACTTGAGACAAACTGGCTCTGTGGCTGAATATCGCCAAAGTTTTGAACAACTCGTTTATCACATCCGTTTGTATGATAGTTCTGGTGTCTCAGTTTTTATTAGGGCTGAAAGATAAAATTAGAATGGTGGTAGAATTGCATCTGCCTACCTCTGTATCACAAGCAGCTATACTTGCTTCAATCCACGAGCATTTACATGAGAAATTGAAGACTAAAGCACTGAGAACTCCTAACTTTCAAAACACTGTTGCTTCTTTGTATAAAAATGACAACAAGCAACACTTTACCACTACTGAATTGTGGAAATCTAGGCAGCTAAAGGATTTTAGGCGTGCCAACAACCTATGCTTCAAGTGTGGAGCAGGCTTGTAAATGGGCGCCTGGACGCTTGCCGGCCGCCTGGACGCCCAGGCGCCCGCCTAGTCGCCTGGCCAGGCGCCGACGGCAGCAGAGGAGGGCGGCAGCGGCAGATGCGGGCGGCGGCGGGTGGGTGGGCGATGCCGGCGGTGGCAGAGGCGGGCGGGCGGCGGCTGGGGGCGGGCGGCGGCTGGTGGGCGCGGGTGGAGCAGCTGAAGACTGGGCCTCACGCTGATTTGGTCCAAAATAACGTGGACCGTCGGATTTTTAGATTGGGTATATAAAAACCTACTCACTCTAACCCTAACCATTTCTCCCTCAACCCTCTCTTTTCCACTGGTCTGAGTGGCGGCGGCGGCGAGCAGCAACACTGGCGGCGGCAGCGGCGAGCAGCGACACCGGCGGCGGCAGCGACAGCCAGTGTCAGGCGCGAGCAACAGCGAGGCGGCTACGGCGCTAGGCGGGCGGCAGCAGCGGCGGCGGCCAGTCGCCGGCCAGGCGAGTCGCCAGGCCATGGCGTCCGGGCCGGAGCGCATGGACGCCTAGTCGCCGGCTAGGCGTCGCCTAGGCGACGACTTGAAAACGCTGGTGTGGAGAGAAGTTCAGTCCCACCCATATATGTGCTGCTCCTACAGGGGTCAGTTGCATGCACTGGACTCTGAAACATCAGATGGGGTGGTCTCTTATCAGATGAGATATTGGACACTCTAGAGTTGTCTCAACTACATTGACTACATAGACATGACGAGGATAGTTGTCTTTCTTTATATGTCTTGTTAGGACAACCTCAACATAAGGCCATTCAATTACAAGCCTTAGTGCAAAACCAGACATTATTGATATTGGTGGATTCTAGGAGTTCTCATACTTTTATCAGCACCATTTTGGCACATAAATTTCAGTGTCATTTATCTCCAGTCGCAGAAATGAAAGTGAAGGTGGCCAATGGAGCTTCTATTATATGTTCTTCTGAAGTTCAGAACTTGACTTGGTACATACAGGGTCATACATTCACTCATACTGTTAAGGTGATTGATATGAGAGCTTATGATCTCATACTTGGCATGGATTGGTTAGAAAAATTCAGCTCTATGCACTGCCATTGGTTGGAAAATTCAAATATAACAACCTGTTTGTTAGTCTGCAAGGCCTTCTGCAATCTTCTGTTACTCACTTACTTGAGGTACAGGAAGCCACTAGAGAGCAGTTGATGAAATGGCATAAGAGTAACGAGTTGTGGGCAACCATACTGATTGAGACAGTGCACAAACAATCAACCTTGGAGGATCAATATTTGCTTAATGGTATTCCTATGGCTATTAAAAATCTGATACAGGAATTTGACTGTATTTTTCAAGAGCAGACATCATTAACTCCCTCCAGAATATATGATCACTCCATATCTCTGTTACCTGACTCAGTACCTATCAATTGTCGACCATATAGGTATTCACCTGATCAAAAAGATGAAATTGAGAGACAAGTAAAGGAGATGTTGAACTCAGGTACTATTGTTCCTAGTTTAAGTCCTTTTGCATCTCCAGTCTTGTTAGTTAAAAAGAAGGATGGATCATGGAGATTTTGTGTTGATTATAGGAAGTTAAATTCTATTACTATAAAAAACAAATTTCCTATGCCGGTTATTGATGAGTTTTTAGATGAAATAGCTGGTGCAATTTTTTTTACTATTGATATGGCTTCAGGATTCCACCAAATTCGAATGACACCAGCTGATGAGCACAAAACTGCATTCAAAACACACTATGGCCATTATCAATTTAGGGTCATATGCCTTTTGGGCTGACTAATGCGCCTGCAATATTTCAATGTTTGACGAATGTCGTGTTTGCAAGTTTTATAAGGAAATTTGTCCTGGTATTTATGGATGATATACTCATATACAACAAATCTCTTGAGGACCATGTTGATCATACCCGACAGGTTTTTCAGTCTTTGAAAGATCAGAGACTGTTTATCAAATACAAAAAATGTGTATTTGCACAACAGAAGATTTCATATCTGGGGCATATAATTTCTTCCTCTGGAGTAGCTACTGAACCATCTAAAATTGAAGCTATGCTAAAATGGCCAGTACCTACAAACTTCACCCAACTAAGAGGCTTTTTGGGGCTCATAGGCTACTATAGAAAATTTGTTAGCAATTATGGTATTATTGCTAGGCCACTCACTAATCTGTTGCATAGCAAACAATTCCATTGGCCGACGGATGCACAAGGGGCCTTTGACAAACTCATTAGCTATGACAACCATCCCAGTTTTGGCATTCCCTGATTTTTCTCAAGAATTTATTTTAGAAACTGATGCCTGTGATAGTGGAATAGGGGCTGTTCTGTCTCAGAAGGGACATCCTGTGGCTTATTTCAGCAAAGCATTGAGTACTACTCACCAGAAATTATCTACTTATGAGAAGGAGTTCTTAGCTGTCATGATGGCAGTAGATAAATGGAGAAGCTACTTACAACGGCAACCTTTTGTGATTAAAACTGATCATCAAAGTCTCTATCACCTGCAAGATCAGACCTTGTCCACTGATCTTCAGAAAAAAGCCATGCGCAAGTTAGCTGGCCTGACATTTAAATTTATCTATAAGAAGGGCTCTGACAATAAGGCTGCTGATGCTCTATCACGAGTTGGTCAACACTTCAATATTTCTGCTGTCTCTGCGGTAGTTCCAGTGTGGACCCAAGAGGTCATCAACTCCTATCACATAATTTATTAATTGAATTGGCTGTTGTTAATCCAAATGCTCAGGGATATTCCTTGCTAGATGGTGTTATACGGTACAAACAAAGAGTGAGTTGGTAATAACTCTGCTCTCCAAACAAAACTGATCTCCACTTTTCATTCTTCGGCTTTGGGTGGACATTCTGGGATTCAAGCTACTTATATGAGGTTCAAGAAACTTTTCCACTGGCAAGGTATGCAGTCTCATGTTGAATCATTTGTAAAACAATGTTCTATTTGTCAGAAAGCAAAGCACGAATTGTGTAAATATCCAGGGCTACTGCAACCCTTGCCTCTACCACATTCATCTTGGCCTGACATTTCAATGGACTTTATTGAGAGTCTTCCAAATTCAGCAGGGTATTCTGTAATTATGGTGGTGGTGGATCGATTTACTAAATATGTTCATTTTCTTCCTCTGAAGCATCCTTTCAGTGCTGCTGTGGTAGCTCAAATATTCCTAGACAACATTGTCAAACTACATGGAGTCCCCAAGACTATAATTTCTGACAGAGATTGTATATTCACGAGTTCCTTTTGGACCGAGTTGTTTAAACTGTTGAACATCGGATTACAACTCAGTTCAGCCTATCATCCTCAAACTGATGGCCAAACTGACGTGTCAATCAATGTCTTGAAATGTTTCTTCGGTGTTCAGCTCAGTCTACCCCCAGAAAATGGACAAAATGGCTTTCATTGGCAGAGTTATGGTGTAATACCTCTTTTCGCTCTTCCTTGCAATGCTCACCCTTCAAGGCTCTATATGGTGTTGATCCTCCTACAAGTCTGTTACTGTCATTGGGGCACACTAACAATACAGATGTAGCTGATCTATTGAAAGAAAGGGAACTATTCTCTGTAATTTTAAATGATCAACTAGGAAGAGCTCAGAACAGGATGAAGTTGTATGCTGACAGGAAGAGGACTGAACGTCATTTTCAGGTAGGCGAGAAAGTTTTACTCAAGCTGCAACCGTATGTACAGCAAGGGGAAGACTGGCCTGGCGCAGTGGTAGAGTCTCTCCACTTGTGTTCTGGAGGTCCTGGGTTTGAATCAGCCTCCTTGCACAATAAGCAAGGGGAAGGCTGCCTAGAAATTCCCTTCCTTAGACCCCACAACGTGTGGGATCTTTCAGCACTGAGTATGCCCTTTTTTGCAACCGTATGTACAGCACTCAGTCATACATAGACCATGCCTGAAAATGTCGTATAAATATTATGGACCATTTGAAATCACTGGTCGAGTTGGAGAGGTAGCATATAGACTGAATTGTTATGAATATGACTTACTCATTATGAAGGCCAAAGGCCTGTATAAATAGAAGTACAGGAGACAACAATTATACAGAAAACCCCTTATGCAAAAGGGAAAATATAAATACATCCCTATATCTCTAACACCCCCCTCAAACTCAAGGTGCATCACGAACACCGAGTTTGGAGAGATAAAAACTATGCTGAGCTCGGGTCTGTGCCTTCGTAAAGAAATCAGCCAGCTGAAGCTCTGAAGGCACATACTGAAGATCAACAACACCATTCTGTACCTGTGCTCGTGTATAAGAAGCATCAACACCAATATGCTTGGTAAGCTCATGCTTGACTGGATCACGAGCTGATAGCACCTGTACTGTCAGACAAAAGAGGAGTCGACATACCAACAGAAACACCAAAATCCTCAAGTAACCACCGCAACCAAGTAACCTCTGCACTCACAGGAGTCATAGCACGCAACTCAGTCTCTGCACTCGAACGAGAAACTGCTACCTGCTTCTTAGTCTTCCAAGCGATGAGGGAACCACCAAGAAAAACACAATAAGCAGAAAGAGATCGACGATCAGAAGAATCACTAGCCCAAGTAGCATCAAAATATGCTTTGAGCTGTAGAGAGCTAGAGCGTGGAAAGAACAAGCGTCTAGAGATAGTCCCACGAAGATAACGCAAGACACGAAGCAAGTGACTATAGTGGACCTAGGTGGGAGCCGAAACAAACTGACTCAGAATATGAACAGAGTACGAGATATCAGGACGAGTGATAGCAAGATACACTGGACTCCCTACAATATGACGGTAATGAGTAGGATCATCAAGAGGCTCACCATCAGTGGCTCGAAGATGGACATTGAGTTTCATGGGAGTCTCAACAGTTCGGTGATCAGTAAGAGAAGCCCGATCAAGAAGATCCTGAATGTACTTTTTCTGAGACAGATAAATTTCCTCAGAGGAAGAGGAAACCTCAATTCCAAGAAAATAGCGAAGAGCACCATGATCGGACATAAGAAACTGCTCACTGAGACGGGCCTTCACGAAGGCTATGTACTCAAAATCGTCTCCGATGATAATCATATCATCAACATAGAGAAGAAGAAGCGTTCGACCACGAGACGAAGTGTGCACAAAGAGCGCCGGATCATGAGTACTAGCAGAAAAACCTGCAGAAGTGACCACAGACGCAAAATGCTGAAACCAAGCACGAGGAGCCTGCTTAAGACCATAAAGAGAACGTCGAAGACGGCAAACCATACCCTCAGGAACAGAATACACAGGTGGTGGCTGCATATAAATCTCCTCACGCAGCTCACCATTAAGGAAGACATTCTTCACATCAAGCTGAGAGATGGACCAGTCACGAACAGAGGCCACAACAAGTGGAGTGCGAACAGTAGTCATGTGAGCAACAGGAGCAAAGGTCTCATCATAATCACGACCATGTTCTTGCTGGAAGCCACGGGCGACTAAACGAGTCTTATAGCGCTCAAGTGAACCATCAGAGCGAGTCTTAACCTTATAGACCTACTTACAGGTGATAGGACGAACACGTGGGGGACATGGCACAAGTTCCCATGTGCCGGTGCGCTCGAGAGCAGCAATCTCCTCGGCCATCGCATGTTGCCATTCCGGATGAGGAACAACACCACGATACGTAACCGGCTCATGCAGAGCAGCAATAACAAAGCTAGAAGGAGAATACCGATCAGGAGGCTGTCGAGGACGATGACCACGTCCAAGAGGCTACTCAGGAGAAGAATCATCGGAAGGAGATGATCTCTCAGGAGAAGAGAACGTACTAGGATAGGCAGACTGATCCGCAGAAGATGGATGATCAGAAGGTGACCCAACTGGAGTAGACGGCTCATCAGAAGAAGATGGTACTTCTGAAGGAGGGACAACTCGTCGAGTATAGACCTGCGTCACAGGAGCCTTCAAAGTATAATCGGGAACCAAAGAAGCAGACTCCGAAGAAGAAGAAGTCGTGGAACACGAGACCGAGTATGAAAGTGGTACACTAGTAACTAGAGCATCTGGAAAGAACAGAAACGAAATGGGATCGGCCACAGATACAGAAGAAGTATCAGAAGAAGGATGAGGATAGAAAGGACGTGTCTCATCAAAAAAACATCTCGTGAAATCCTCATCCGTCGATCAATAGGATCCCAACAATGATATCCCTTATGCTCCGAACTGTATCCAAGGAAAACGCACTCGACCGACTGAGCAGTCAGCTTAGTGCGCTCACGAGGTGCGAGCAGCACGTAGCAAACACATCCAAAAAGACGAAGGCTGGTGTAGTCAGGCGTCTGACCCGTAAGACGCTCAAAAGGAACCCCCCTCTAAGTGCAGACGACGGCTGAATGTTAATTAAATAAGTGGTAGTCGAGACCGCCTCGGCCCAAAAATGAGGAGGAACAGAGGAAGCAATCAGAAGAGTACGAGCCGTCTCAAGAAGATGACGATGATTACGCTCAGCAACACCATTCTGAGCATGAGCACCAGGTCAAGAAAACTGGGCAAGAGTACATTGCTCAGAAAGAAACTTACGAAGAGCATCAGAAATGTATTCACCCGCGAAATCGACTCGAAAAATACGAATAGGAGTGTCAAACTGAGTGCGGACCATAGTAGAGAAAGACTTATAGATAGATAACGCCTCACTACGATGTTTCATAAAGTAAATCCATGTGTGCCACGAAAAATCATCTATAAAAATGATATAGTATTTATGTCCTCCTTTTGAAGCAAAAGGTGCAGGTCCCCATACATCTGAATGAATAAGATCAAAAGGACGCTCAGACACCGACTCACTAGAATGATAAGGAAGATGAATCTGCTTCCCTAACCGACAACTCTGACAATGAGCTAAAGACTCAAAACTAGAGACTGATCCTAAAAGACCACGCCGAACTAGAACGGACAGACGAGAGCCACAAAGATGACCCAAACGGTGGTGCCACTGAGCAAACGTCGAAGTGGACGAAGCAACAAGACTGGCAGGCGCAGCGGAAGGAAGACGCAGCCAGTCAAGCTCCCAAAGACGTTGTGAATCACGACGATGAGGGCCAGTACCAACCAGGCGACCCGTGCAACGATCCTGAACGTAACAAAGATCATGATCAAGAATCACTCGACAATCACTATCAGTGAGTTGACCAGCGGATATAAGCTGCATTGTAAGTTCAGGAACAAAGGAAACATCAAGAACAGCAAAAGAGTCAGATAAAAGATTGTCCTGTCTAACAAACGAAAGAGGAGAACCATCGGCAGTATGAACAGTAGAAGAACGATACGAAGGACTCAAGGAAGACAAACTGGTACGATAAGGAGTCATATGGAAGGAAACACCAGAATCAAGAATCCATGGACAAGTACCTGGAGCAGAAGTAGGAGGTGGTCCCTCAGTGGAAGACGAAAAAGCAGCAGTAGTACTCGAAGGTGCAGAAGACTGAGCCACGGAACCAGCAGCTCCCGATGGTGCAGAACTAGCGAGGCAACGAAGAAGCATGAGTAACTGTGCATCCGTAGTAACAGAACTCCCCTGAGATCCTCTAGTACTAGCACCACCAACACCCTGTGAAGACCGACGAGCCTGAGCCTTCTTCTTCCTGAAACAATACACCTCCACATGACCATATTTACCACAATAATCACAGGGAAGAGAACCACGCCCCCCCAGCCGTAGAAGGAGGAGCAACTGAAGACGAAACGGTCGGTGGAGTAGTCGTGTGCGTAGGTGTCGTAGAGCGAGCTACCAATACCGAAGAAGTAAGCAGTAACCCAACAGCCTGAAGACAAGTCTTCTCATTACGAGCACTCGTCAGAGCGTCCATAAGAGAGACACAGGGGTGACGAGCAAGTAGCTGAGCACAAAGAGGCTCAAATTCGGCACGAAGACGGGTCAGAAAATCATAAGTGCGTCGAAGCTCAAGTGCAACCTTCTGACTCTGATAAGACTGACAAGTATCTGTCGACAATCGAGGACCGAGAGCATCAAGCTGACGTCAAATAGCAGAGATCTGACCGAAGAACTCCTCCAATGTAGCATCTCCCTGCTATAACAACTGCTCCTGACGAATAACAGCAAGGTAGGTAGACCGTCCAGTAGGCTCGTAACGAGAGTGTAGAAAATCCCACATCTGGTGTGCATACTCAAACTCAACTATATCAGCAACAAGACGATCCTCCATACTGGCAGCAAGAATAGCAGCAGCTCGAGCATCATCATCCAACCAAATTCTGTATAAGCTGAAACGAGACTCATACGCAGACAGACGAGTCTCATAATCCGCAAGCATCTTCTTCTTATCATCATCAGTAGCATTATCTGAAATAACGGGCTGAGAAGGAACCGCAGGGCAAGGCGGACATTTGAGATCATCTGTGAGATACTCCCAGAGTCGTAGACCACGCATGTGCAGACGCATGCGGGGAACCCAGTCGCGGTAATTGGTGCCACTGAAAAGCACTGGACATCGCACAACTGGAACCCCACCCGAAGAAGAAGTCATCCTGATAGGATAACTAGCGACGGCGAGAGCGCAAAAGAAGCAGCGGCGGACGACGGTGAGAGCGCAAAGAGAAAGCGGCGCAAGCTGCAAATTTTTTTTGTTCTTTTTTTTTATGTGGGCAGCAGCCTGAGAACCTAAAAAAAATTACCAGGCACGCTGCAACGAGCCGCTCGTGGGCGGCGGCAGGAGAAGCGTGCTTGAAGGTGCCTCGGTCCTAAGCGGCACTGAGTTTTGTCGGTCACCCAGATTGGAGCGGGACAGAACACGCAACCGGCGGCTTCACAAGGCGCGTGCAACAGGCAGCGATCCAATACCTCCAGCCGCCAGCGACTTGCACGTGGGTGCTGGTTGCAGGCAGCACGATCCTGCAGGGGCTGCAGCCGCCAGCGACTTGCATGTGGGTGCTGGTTGCAGGCAGCACGATGCTGCAGGGGCTGATTCGAGGCTGCACGTGAATCTGCTTGCTCCATGCGAATCTGCCTGCTCCAGCCGCGCTGTCTCCGAGGTAAAGACGCCGCACACGCCAAGCCGACGACCAGTCCCGATCGGCTTTCTCCAGCCGCACGCCCCCGAGGAAAAACACGCTGCAGGCGCCTAGCGTTGACGAGCAGGGCGAGCGGGCTGAATCGCCGAGGCACAGCTGGACATGCGGACGGCCGGCTGCTGAATAGATCTGTACAGGCGCGCGAAATCACGGGACAACCCGAAGAGAAGACGTCCAAAAGACGTCGACACCAGATCCGAAGAGGAGCCGCCGACGCCAGAAAAATTAGGGTAGATCTAATGCCCTGATACCATGTTATGAATATGACTTACTCATTATGAAGGCCGGAGGCCTGTATAAATAGAAGTACAGGAGACAACAATTATACAGAAAACCCTTTTTGTAAAAGGGAAAATATAAATACACCCCTATATCTCTAACATGAATCTTCCCGCTAACAGTCTAATACATCCTGTTTTTCATGTATCCCAACTGAAAGCCTTCACTCTGGACCACTCTCCAGTATTTGCAACATTGTCTGTTATACCTGAACTGGATATCGAGGATTTATCTCCTGTTAAGATACTGGATTGACGCCTGGTCAAAAAGGGGAACTCAGCTGTGACACAAATTTTGGTGCAATAGGAGAACTTACCTAAAACTGCTGCAACTTGAGAAGATTATCATGTCTTAGAAGACTCGCTTTCCTTCGGTAGCAGCTTGGGGACAAGCGGGCATTGTCACAGCTGCAGCTGCAGGCGGCGCTTCTTCAGACGGAGCACTGAGCGCGAGCGCGGGAACGGCTTCGTCGTGAGCGTTTCACGCGGATGTCTTCATCAGCCCAGTGTTTAAATTTTATAACGGCCCACGGCTCATTGGTGGGAAACGTTAAGAGAGGAGAGAGTGCTGTGCTTGCACTGCAGGTTGTTATGCTGTAACGGAATCTATTTCTCTCTTCTTCTTCCTCCTCTCCTCTCCCCTCCTCTCCTTCCCCGATCCACCATCTCCCTGCTGCTATACTGAGTTATCGAGTTTGAGGAAGGAGAATGAACCACTGAGTTCGAACCTCTAGCTGGTTTTTTTTTCTATTTGTTTTTTTGGTTAGCTCTACTCTGCTGTTGGATTTTCTTCAGACTCCGCTCGAGTCTTGTTCTGAACTTGCTGCAGGCGATTCTATCTCTCGGTACTCTTACAGTCGTCCCCGCGCCAGCCAAAGCAGCACGACGCCCCAACTTCCGCGACGGCGTGGCTTGCCGGCTCGCCGTATAGTGCCTGGCTGCCTGTCGTGGTGGCGTGGTGCCCTGCCCCCCTTCCTCTGCCAACTCGGCGTTCAGCGCCCGCCGCGCTGCATCCCCCGATCTTCCCGTTGAAGAGGACCACACATCACAGCCAGGGTAATTCCAATTTCCAAGGTGCCAACCTTGTTTGATGTTAATAGCATATGGTTTATGTTGTCTCTGTTGTCTTAGTCTGATAACCCAATGCCGTATGCCCATATGCAATCTGATTATCTTTTGATTGTACTGTAGAACACTAGAACAAATTCTTTTAGGTAATTACGTTGTCTTAGCTTGATAACTCAATGCCATTTAGCCATATGCAGTCTGATTATCTATTGATTGCATTGTAGAACACTAGAACAAAACTGACTCTTATATTTGAAATGATTGTCAGGTATCAGGTCTTCATATTTATATTAGATGACAGAACCTAATTCACACACGGAGATGGAGGTTGACTCAGTGCCAGTGGGTACTCAGCCACCGCAGAATAATCAAATGCAATTGCAGCATCACATTCACAGGGGTTAGCTGTTGAGCAAGTGATTATTGAGTTGGACAAGAATGGAGATGAAGGGGGGGGGCGGAGGAGATGACATCTAGGTCAGAGATGTGGCAACACTTCTTTAAGATTAAAGATGGTAAAAATATTGTTAGGAGCCTTACGAAGGGGGGCCTTGGTGCAGCGGTAAAGCTGTTGCCTTGTGACCATGAGGTCACGGGTTCGAGTTCTGAAAACAGCCTCTTACAGAAATGCAGGGAAAGGCTGCGTACAAAAGACCCAAATGGGTCGGACCCTTCCCCGGACCCTGCGAGCGGGAGCTACATGCACCGGGCTGCCCTTTCCTTATGTGTAAACATTAAAATCGTACCATGAAGGCAGACTCAAAGACAAATGATACTCAATGTTTACAAGCGCAATTCACACAAGTTTAATAAAGATCCAACACAAGGTATTCTACAAGTAACTCAAGGTGAAGTTATTGACACTAAAGTCTGATCAAGATGAACTTAGGGTTGTATTTGATGAAATTGTCTTAGAAGATGAGCAACCCTCTTGCTTTGGTGAGAATCAAGGATTGAGAAAGTTTATGGCTAAAGTCTACCTTGTTCCAACTTCCATCTACAAGAATGGAGATGGGGGGGGGGGAGATGACATCTAGGTCAGAGATGTGGCAATACTTCTTTAAGATTAAAGATGATAAAAATATTGTTAGGAGCGCTAGGTGTAAATATTACAGTCGTACCATGAAGGCAGACTCAAAGACAAATGATACATATTCCCTGAAGAGAAATTTCAATGTTTGCAAGCGCAATTCACACAAGTTTAATAAAGATCCAACATAAGATATTCTACAAGTAACTCAAGGTGAAGTTATTGGCACTTGAAGGTTTGACCAAGATGAACTTAGGGTTGTATTTGATGAGATTGTCTTAGAAGATGAGCAACCCTCTTGCTTTGATGAGAATCAAGGATTGAGAAAGTTTTGGCCAAAGCCTGTCCTGTTCCAACTTCCATCTAGAAGAACATGTATTAGAGATATAGTGCGTTGTTTCTTCCAAGAGAAAGCCAAGCTAAAACAATTTTTTCAGTGATTCCTGTCAAAGGGTTTGCTTAACAACATATGGTTGAACTTCTCAATAGAAAGATGACTATTGATGATAATTGGAGACTACATAAGAAGGTGATGATATTGGAAAAAATGTGATGAGATGCATGGCTGAATGAGGTCTAGAAAGAGTAATAACCATTACAGTTGACAATGCAAGTGCCAATGACACTGATATTGGTTATTTGAGAAGGCAACTTAGCAGAACTAATGTGTCTAACGGAAAGTATTTGCACATGAGGTGTGCAACACATATTGTTAACCTCATCGTGCATGATGGCCTAAAAGAAGTGGACCTCTCTGTGAAGCATGTTAGAGCCGCTATTAGATATATTAGAAATGGTGGTCTGAGAATAGTCAAATTTAAATATCTTGTAGAGGAAGAGAAGTTGAGCAACAAGCCATTTTTAAAACTTGATATCCCAACGAGAGGAAACTCTACATATATTATGCTTAAAGCTGCACTCGTTTATGAGAAAGTATTCACAAGTTTAGCCGACGAAGACATGAGTTATGCCATTGATCTATCTGAATCTAGAGGCGGATTTGGTCATCCAAATGAAACTGATTGGCAAAATGTTGAGAAGATGGCAGATTTTATAGGGCATTTCCATGATCTTACGGTATGTGTCTCTACTACACTCCATATCACTTCACATACATTCTTTCATGAGACTGGAGAAGTGAATTTGTTGATTCAGTCTTGTATGGATAGTAAGATGTTTTGCAATCAGCTATAAGAAAAAGAATGAAAGATAAATCTAACAAATATTAGGGACTTTGGCACACAAGCAACAACGACAACATGAATGAGAATGATTAGAGGGGAAGGGGGGAAAGAGAAGGAGGACCTTAATTTTTTGATTTTTTGTTGCTGCCTGTCTTGATCCAAGATACAAGTTATCTTTGTACACAAAGATGATTGTTGAAGAGATATTTGGTGAGGCAAGAGGACAATTTATTTGGGAAGCTATTAACAATTGTGTTCATGAGTTGTTTGATCCAGATGAAGAGACGACAGATGTTAGTGATCCAATAGCATCAATGGAAGGTAGAGGAGGCAAACTGAAAGAAGGTATTGCTAAGAGGATGAAGCTAGGCAATGGTTCAAGGAAAATACTAAGTCTGAACTTAACAAATATTTTGTTGAAGAAACTGAAGACATAGAAATGAAACCTTTTAGTTTGGTGGAAGAACTCTGAGCAACGTTTTCCAAATTTGTCTCGCTTTGCCCGTGATGTGCTTGCCATACCTATCTCATTAGTAGCTTTAGAGTCTGGCTTTAGCATAAGTGGACACATTCTAGATGACTTTCGAAGCCCCCTTATTCCATTTATGCTTGAAGCACTAATATGTACACAGAATTGATTTATATGGTCAGTACCTGCTGACACTAAAGAGAATGTTGAGGAACTAATCATGTCGGAACAAGATACAATAAATTTATTTGTTTCACTGTTATTAAATTGTTTAATACTGATATGACATTGGCTCATTGCAGAATTAATTGAAAAATTCGGTGCAAAAGGAAAATAGAGATAAACAAGCTTTCACTTCAAGTACACATGCAATGACAACAGGAGGCAACTCTATAACGGAATGCATTTTCCTGTATAGAATCTAATTCCTTGTTGCTTGTTAATTTGTGCACTATTAGAGGGCTAATAGAGGCTGTATTAGATAATAATGATAATGAGGGTACAGGTTCCATTATATAGAGGGATTAGGTGAGGGGAAAAGACTAAACTACCCCTAACCCTAATCCCTCACTAATGACTAAATTACCCATGTATTACCCACACAATTACAAAGTCTAACACCCCCTGCAGTCACAAGATCTAGCCACTGCAGATGTTAAGACTGGACCGAAACTCGGAGAACAGCGACGACCGGAGGCCCTTCGTGAAGATGTCGGCGAACTGCGTCGTCGTCGGGACATGGTGTACCCGAACCTCGCCACGTGCAACCCGCTCACGAAAAAAATGGAGGTCGATCTCCACATGCTTTGTGGGCTGATGCTGGACCGGGTTGGTGGAGAGGTACACGGCGCTGACGTTGTCGCAGTAGATCAGGGTGCTCCTGGCGACGGGAGTGTGGAGCTCCTGAAGCAGCCGCTGAAGCCAGGAAGTCTTAGCCACGCCGTTAGCCACAGCGCGATACTCCGCCTCAGCACTCGAACGCGACACCACGGGATTTCGCTTTGAGGACCAGGAGATGAGGTTACCGCCCAGGAAGACGGCGTACCCAGAGGTAGACCGGCGAGTGTCCGGGCAGCCTGCCCAGTCAACGTCGATGTACACGACCAACTCGGAGGCCGCGTCACGTCGAAGGAGGAGGCCGTAGTCGAGGGTGCCTCGTAGGTATCGAAGAATCCGCTTCACAGCGGTGAGGTGCGGCTCCCTCAGATCATGCATGTGGAGGCACACCTGCTGAACCGGATAGGAGATATCCGGCCTGGTGAAGGTGAGGTACTGAAGAGCACCTGCAAGACTCCTGTAAGTAGTGGGATCAGTGACGGGTGTCCCCTCGATAGCGGAGAGCTTCGCCTGAGTATCCACTGGAGTGGAGCACGACTTGCACTCAGCTATGCCCGCTCGCTGGAGGATATCCAGGCAGTACTGTCGCTGGTGAAGGAACAAGCCGCCTAGTCGGTCGTCGACCGCAATACCTAGAAAGTGGTGAAGGCGGCCCAGGTCCTTCATAGCGAACTCCTGCTGTAAAGTAGAAACAGTGCACCGAAGAAGAGCCGGACCGGACGCTGTGAGTACAATGTCATCGACGTACAATAAAAGGTAAGGAGTGTCACTGCCACGTCGATCGACAAACAACGAAGTGTCCAACTTAGCTTCGATGAACCCCTATGAGACTAAGAAGGAGGCGAACCGGCTATACCAGGCTCTCGGTTCCTGCTTTAGAATGTACAGGGATTTGTTCAGCTTACATACCTTGTCTGGGTGAGCTGAATCAACAAATCCTGTCGGCTGACTGCAGTATACCGTCTCGGTTAGTGTACCATGGAGGAAGGCATTCTTGACGTCTAATTGGTGGACGAGCCAAGAACGCGAGAGAGCCAGTGACAGAATGGTACGAACCGTTGCCGACTTCACCACCGGGCTGAAAGTCTCGTCGTAGTCGACTCCAGGGCGCTGAGTGAAGCCCCGAAGTACCCACCGAGCCTTGTACCTCTCCAAGGTACCATCCGCCTTCTTCTTATGTGTGAATACCGACTTGCCCGTGACAACATTGCCACGACCGGGGCGGGGAACCAGGTCCTCGGTCTGGTTAGCAAGCAGGGACTCACACTCTTCCTCCATAGCGCGGCGCTAGTGAGGGTCGATGAGGGCGCTACACACAACAGTAGGTATTGGTGAGATCGAAGAAGAGTCGGTCGGTGGAGATGTCATCAACGAAAAAGCAGCTCCGACGAAGCGCTCAACGGGTCAGAGACTCCCGGACGCACGTCGAGTCACCATCGGGTGGACGTGACTAGTATACTTGTGGAGAAGAGGAGGGTTGTACACCGATCGCTCGGGTACAACAACCTTCTTTCGTCGTGGGTAGACGAGAGTGGGTCTCGAGGCCGCGCGTGGTGCAGCTGGAGCAGGGGCCCCATCCTGCGCTCGTCGCTGGTAGACAAGTGCGGGGTCAGCGAAGCAAGAAGTCGTCGTCGGTGCTGCGCCTGGTGCATCTGGTGACATCGGGCTCGCTGCAGGTGACGTCGGGGAAGCCGAGGCCGCGCGTGGCGCAGCTGGTGACGTAGGGGTTACCCAAGGCTCAGCAGGCGATGCCGGAGACGTCAATGCTGCGCGTGGCGCAACTAGTGACGTTAGGGTCACCTGAGGTACAACAGGTGATGTTGGGGAAGCCGAGGTCGCGCGTGGCGCAGCTGGTGATGTAGGGGTCACCCGAGGCGGAGCAGGTGACACCGGAGGTGTCGGTGCCACACATGGTGCAGCAGGTGACGCCGAGGGCACCTGAGGCATAGCATGTGTCGAACCTGTAGAAGAAAGAGGACATGGCAGCTGGGGAGCAGCCTCGGGGTCAGTAGGAAAAAGAGAATCTAGCTCTGTGGTGGAACCGGAAGAGGTGGTGGAGAAAGGAAAGGAGTACTCGTCGAAGACGACGTGCCGAGAGATCAAAAGGCAGTGAGTAGTGAGATCTAAGCACCGGTACCCCTTATGATCAAGGGAATACCCGACAAAAGCACACCGTGTCGAGCGGGGCGCAAGCTTATGCGGGGCAGTGGCGGAAAGGTTTGGGTAGCAAGCACACCCGAAAACTCGAAGGTGATCGTAAAGAGGATCGGTGCCATATAGAGCAAAGTAGGGGGTGGAGGCACGAATCGCCTTGGTAGGAAGACGATTAATTAGAAGTGTGGCAGTATGAAGAGCCTCCACCCAGTATCGGGATGGAACAGATGCCTAGAAAATCACAGAGCGCATGACATCATTGGTGGTGCGAATCATGCACTCTGTCTTGCCATTTTGAGGAGAGGTATACGGACAAGACATGCGTAGCTGTACCCCATGTGCGGAGAGAAAGTTACAAAACGCAGAGTTATCAAACTAGCGTCCGTTATCACACTGGACAACTCGAATGGTGCGCCCAAACTGAGTGGAACTCCAAACGAAGAAGTGAGAAAGAGTAACGAAGGTCTCAGACTTCAATCGTAATGGAAAAGTATAGGAAAATTGAGAAAAATCATCAATGATCACCAAGTAATAATTAAAGCCCGATACACTGATAATGCGGATGTCCACAAATCACAATGTATAAGATCAAAAACGTTCTCAACATGAGTCACAGAAGTGGGAAAAGGAAGCCGAACATGGCGACCAAGCTGACAAGCATGACATAGGGAGTCATGTGTGCCCCTAGAACACGAGATAACAGAACTACTGGACAACTTCGACATAGCATCTGCACCAGGGTGGCCATGCCGGCGAATGCCAAATGGTGGATGAAGCTGTCGTAGTCAAAGCAAAAGGCGGTGATACAGCGGAAGTAGGAAGCCAAAGTGTGTATAGGGGCCCCGAGCTATCACATTGAAAAAGAGGTCGTCGGGTAGAAAGATCCTTCACAGACAAACCAAACAGATCAAACTGAATGGAAACATTGTTGTCAGTGGTAAAACGACGGACAGAAAGCAAGTTTTGAATGATATCCGGAGTGACAAGAATGTTTTTAAGCTGGAAAGAACCCGGAAGACCGGAATCACCTACTGAGGTGACCAGAAGAACAGACCCATTCCCAACAACGATAGATGAAGGAAAAGAGGGATTAGGAGGGCGGGTGGAAGAGAGTATACCAGCATTTGGGGTGGTATGCTATGACGCTGTCGGAATCGACTATCCATTCAGCACCTGGTGGAGTAAGGTGCATGGTGCTAAAGGAAGAAGCCAGCGATTGTCGATCCCACGTCGAGGGTGGCTCCTGGAGAGGTGCCGACGGCTCCGAGTACTCAACAGGATAGTCGGTGCTTCCATGGGTCGAGGCTGACTGTCCGCCAGAAGGGTAGCCAAGCCCACCATAGGCCTGAGTCGGCGGCCCACCAGCACTGTAGGCTGGTCCATTGTAGCCCGGGGTGGCTACGAACGTCGGCTGGGGACGTGGTGGTCGTGGAGGCTGAGAACCCGGAGACGGCCTAGGCCACATGTAGATCTGGCCAGTCCACGGGTTCTAGGGTGTGGGCTAGGGTGCACCTCCCCGGCCGGTACCACCACTACCACCATTAGCCTGAGTAGTCGGTATAGGAGTGCCTCCTGCACTGCTACCTCCTCCACGGCCGCTGTGCTTGCCTCGATGGCGACGATTTCCACCTCCAGTACTCGCATGAGTGCCTGGGGTGTAAGGTGGTCATGACGGTGGTCCACCAGCAGCTGGTAAGGGTGGACGATGGGACTGCCCAGAGCCATAAAAAGGTTGTGGCAGACCCGGAGCTAGTAGAGCCTCCTGTAGTGATCTTCTCAAGCTCAAGATCAGAACATACCTTCTCGAAGGTAGGGAGTGGCTCCAGTCGGAGTAGCCACGTCCGTAGGTGACAATAGCGCTCATTCAGGCCCTGAAGGACCCGAAGAACAAGAGTGCTGTCAGTGATCGGCTTGCCAAGGTCACGTAGAGCATTCTCCATGCCCTTCATCTCCCGACAGTAGGTGGAGACAGAGCGGTCACCTTGGACAGTGTTCTGGAACCGAGTGCTAATGTGGAGGTCTCGAGTCACCCGGTTCCCTAGAAACCGCTGCTCAAGGATCAACCAGGCCCGTCGAGCAGTGCCACCACCGCGCTGCCTGACGATGTCCTGTAGCTCCTCCGACAGGGAGCCAAGGATCCAGGATAGGACCAGGCTGTCCATGCTGATGAAGGATGTGGTCGTGGAGAACGTGGTCGTCGAGGCAGTAACGCCTCAGCGTGAGGAGCACCAGGTCACACCACCGGGCATATGAAGTGGACTCGGAGCTGAGAACAACCGGCACGAGCGTCCGGATGTTCTGAATCCCGGCGGCCTGCGCATGAAGAGCCGCCACAAGTGAAGCCGAGTATGTACCAGTGTCCAAGGGAGGCTCGTGTGCAGCACTCATCGGTTGGTGAGCACTCTCCTCGAGCTGGTGTGGTAGAGCGGCCACGGAGGCACGCTCCTGCTCCAGGGCGAGAGCGAGTGCCCGCTAGCACTTGCTAGAGGCAGCTAGAGCTGCGGCGATGTCGGAGGTGCCCATCGTGTCGGTGCCATAGACGGAGGCAGTAACCGCGCTGTCAGCAGCAGCGCTAGTAACTAGAAACGTGAGCACCGTTGGAACGGTGGTCATGCTGCTCCCGTCGTCGAGACCGGTAGACGTGGCAGCTGGATCGTGAGGCCCGGATGTAGTACCTGCCATGAGCACAACTACAGCGGCAGGTTTGCTGGTGATACCTACGAGAGGTTCGCCGGCATCCGGTCCGGTCTTCGGAGATGCAGCGGTGGCAACAGCTGCCGGCGTGGGGTGGGAGGCATAGGCTGATCTGGTGTTGGGTGGCAGCACAGCAGCGCGTGCAGAGGAGGCGGTGCCAGCAGGGGTGGCGGCGGCGAGGTAGCGTGCGGCTCCGGGCGCGGCGGCAGAGGCGTGGGGCCTGGCGGTGCCAGCAGGGGTGATGGCGGTGAGGCAGCGCGCGGCCCCGGGCACGGTGGAGGCTGCACCTGCGGGCGCAACAGCCCAGGGCGTGGCGGCGGCGCCAGCGGGGGCGGCGGCAGCGAGGTAGCGCGCGACCCCGGGCGCGACGGCGTGGGGCGCGCTGGTCCAGGGCTCTGTGGCGTGGGGCCTGGCGGTGGAGCCGGCGGCAGCGCTGGCGGCTGGCGCGGCCCAGGGAGCGACGGCGGTGGCGTGGGGCTTGGCGGTGGAGCCGGTGGCAACGCTGGCGGCTGACGCGGCCCAGGGCGCGACGGCGGCGGCGTGAGGCGTGGTTCCCCTGGGCGTGGCGGCGCACCAGCGGGGGCAGCGGCGGCTCCGGTGGGCGGCGCACCGGCGAGGGCGGCGGCGGCTCTGGCGGGCGGCGCGACGGCGAGGGTTGCGGCGGCGCGAGCCCAGGCTGGCGGCGGCGGCTGGGCCATTAGGATTAGGGTCAAACCCTAATCCCAATTAATCCTTGCTAATGATACCATATTAGAGAGCTAATAGAGGCTGTATTAGATGATAATCATAATGAGGGTACAGGGTCCATTATATAGAGGGATTATGTGAGGGGAAAAGACTAAACTACCCCTAACCCTAATCCCTCACTAATGACTAAATTACCGCTGTATTACCCACACAATTACAGAGTCTAACATGCACTAGGAAATTATTTTTATCCAACTAATTCACATTTTCACCAGCGTTTTCACGGCGCCGCCTAGGCGTCCAGTCGGTGCAGTCCCGATGCCTGGACAGGTCGCCTTGCCTGGAGGCCGCCGGTCGCCGCGCCGCTGCCGGGTCGCACCGCCAAGTCGCGCCGCCGCCGCCGAGTTGCGCTGCAGCCGCCAGTTGGGAGAAGGGGAGGAGAAGCCGCCGCCAGTCGAGAGAAGGGAAGGAGCAGCCAGGAAAGGAAGAGTTATAGGGTTAGAAGAGTGGCATATTTTATGCGTGTGATCTGACCATTGGATGAGGATCGGATGGTTCACACATAACAAGCCTATTCTCAGCCCAGCCCAGCCCACCGCCTCCCTGCCTCCCCTCCTCGCCCCGCCGTCGCCGCCTCCCATCCTCGCCCCACCGCCACCGTCTCCTCCTCCCTTCACCTCGCCTCGCCGCGGCCTTCTCCTCCCCGCGCCCCACCGCGGCCGCCGCCAGGTCCTCCTCCCCTCGCCTCCCGCCGCTGCCGCCTCCTCCTCCTCCCCTCATCCCGCCATCGCCGCCGGGCGCCCAGTGGCGCCTGGGCGCCCGGGCGGTGATTCACAAGCCTGATTTTCACACAACAAACAGTTACCATCTTTTTACCGTCTGGTGTACTATTATGGAAGGTGCCATTTTTGTGAAACTAACTATGATTTCATTTTGTGTGGACTGTGCAGTACACAAACAAGTTGATCTCATGAGTTAAGTTCAGGAAGAACACTGGCATCCAAAACTTCCTGTACAGCAAGAGTATCCGAAGGATTCCCACGCGTATCACCCGGTAAACCCTGAGGACCCACCTAGAAGCCACCCGGAGTAAGCACACCGAGTCTGGGGTCACCGAGGTCCTGCCCCCAAACTAGGTCATCCTCCACATGTCGACTCCCTGTGGCTCCCTCAAGTCGGTTCTGGTTTATTCGTGTATATATTCTGGCGAGAACCGACCTCAACTCAAGTATATATAGGACCCAAACCCCTCACTTCTCACATACACTACTTGAGTATTACTCTCTTGTATACACACTCATTCAAGTCCCTAGTGGAGTTTAGGCTGTAGGAAGGAGCCTCTAGTTCCTTTCTTATTGACTCTATTCTATTTAGTAATATTAGTTGTTATTATGATAGTATAGTAACATTGTTCTTATGTTATCATAAACATTATAGTCCTCCACTATAGTCTAATTAGGTATTATATGAATATGTTAGTATAAGTAATATAGTGCTTGGTCTCAACATTGGTTTAACAATGTTTAGGTTAGTCATTGCCTTCGGACAGTAATTGTACTACATCTTCTAAGGTATTTACTTAGCATGTAAGCATGGTTCTTGGATAGTTAAGTAGCGTTGGATGTCTCATAGACCCACGGATTGTAGGGGTAGGCGGGAAGATGGTGACAACCCTGTTCGTCCATCGTAATCTCCCACGTTTGTCTATACCACATGCTCTTGGCGAAAGTCGCTCTGGTATTATCAGTGGTAAGCCCGTGTCCGATATGTTGGACTACTAAGTCCTAGTATTCACTACTAGCATATCCATATGTACACTATTAAGTGTATAATAGAAGCACATTGGGAACAACCCCTTACCTTAGTCTAACTCTTTTTATCTTTAGAGTAGATTGCTCAGTGTGTGTCACACTTTCCCATTACTATCCTTTTCCCGTTATCCTTGGTTTCCTACTAGAACCCCCTATCCTATCCATCATCTTTCTACCCTTCACCTTCCTTTGGGATTATATGATACCCTAGGGAATACTCTTGGATGAAATGCTATAGCGGTATCTTCCGTGCGCTTGCAGAACTCATCTTGATTTGGCCCTAGGTTAGCCTAGTTTTCATAAGCCTTGCTACATCCACTGCTAGGATGATCTGTAGACGTAAGAAATATCAACAGTGCACTCAAATACTTTTAGCCTTGCCACTCCTGAGTTGCAGTCGTACCACTTGACGGGATAACAAACCTCGGGTACCCAAGAAGCAGCCGACCAACCGGCCGTACAAGGACACGTGGCTCCATGGGCCATGACTAGGGACACATGGTTGAGGAGACGCCATCGAAGACCGACTCCCGGGACATGGGCAACGACCAACCTCCAAGCTCGGACGACAAGGCCGGGAGACATAAGCAACCCGGGCTAGAGCCCGGACCGGGAGCAGGCGGAAAACTCAAATGACGATGCAACGGAACGACATAAGGGATTTGAGATGGAGTGGGAGGCCACACACGACTTGACAAGCACGACACCGGGCCATCATCACCACCCGTCCTGTCCCGCTCGACACAAGTGTATAGGGGCGGAAAGTAGATGTATACCATAGATTAGACGGGAGCAGGTGTACTCATCGCTCCTATATCGTTTTGGGCCGCCATAGGCACTGACACACCATGTAAACCCCCACCCTATTTATGAGGAGTCGGCGGGTAGGTATAGGCATCCGAGCTATAAAAGGGGAGGCCCGAAACCCCCCCTCGCACGACGAACACAGCTCACACACACACTAGACACTTATGCTTTCTCTTCGTTCTCGCACACGGGACAACCTCGCTTGTGACCGCGGCTACTCGAACCGCCTGAGCTAATACAAGACCGACGAACACGCCAGACTGGACGTAGGACACGTTGTACGAACCAATATAAATCCTTTTCTTTTTTAGGTAGTTGTCGGTACCCTACGAACCAAGTACCCCCGCATAGTGGATAGAAAGCACATGGGCCCCGCCTTCTCGGCTTAGGCGGGCCCTAGCATAAGCCACGTGCCATGGGCCCAATGGGCGGTCCCGGGATTGCCGTGTATCTTTAGGCCCTGAGCCTGAAGACCGGCCGAGGGTGGCTCAGGAGCCGCCACGTGTTCAGTGGTGTCAGGCCCGATCTTCCACCAGGGAAGGCTCCAGCGCTGCCACGTGCCCGGAACCTCCGAACCACACCCTCCGCTAGAGAGAGCTCCGGAGGTGCCACATGTCCTGTGGCTCCGGGTTCGACCTCCAGCATAGGAGGGCTCCGGTGCTGCCACGTGGGCTACGACCCTTGGAATACCTTTCCCCAAGGAGTGCTTCGGATGTGCCACGTGTCCTACGGCTCCGGGCCCGACTCCAGCCTGGGAGGGCCCCGGTGCTTCCACGTGCGCAACAACTCCGGACCGCCCTCTACGCCGCAAGACAGCTCCGATGGAGACGCGTGTCTCGAGGGCCACCCGCCAGGAAATCACTCCACGAGCAACGGGAAGATGGCCAAGGAGTAAAGAGGAAGGTATGCTGTCAGGCCAGGCATTCAAGGCTCATGCCTTTCACAGAAGCATGTCGCACGGCGCACACCTCCAATCCACGTCTGCGCACCATTAAGGTGAAAGACAGGGTGGCGAGGCGTGACAGCACAACAGTGCCGCCCAACGGCACAGAGCCGCCTAGCAGTGCGAGGAGACGCGGCAACAAGACAGGGGCCAAGGGATTCATCATCACCGGCCACCCGGTCAAAAGCGCCCGGCGTGTCAGGCGGCGCGCCGTAACTCCACTGACAGAGACATTGCATATAGCTGTAAATTCCTATAGCTCATGTATAGGATGCAGATAGCCGCGGGGCCACCTGTCGGGCCCAGGGCTACCTTGTAACTGCCCCGGCCTTGGATTATAAAAGGACCGGGGCAGCCATCGTAGAAAGGGTTCACTCTCTGATCCCTGTAGCACCCAGGGTTCACAACCCGGCCAACTCACACACTCACACGCGCGAGCAATACAGCAAGCACTCCCGTGGACATAGGGTATTACGCTTCGGCTGCCCGAACCACGTAAATCCTCATGTCCCTCTCACCATTGTGCTCCGACCTTCGAGATCCACTAGCCCCTCCGAAAAAATAACCTCCGCGGGCTGCTTCTAAGCAGACCGGAGGAAGTGTCGCAGGAAAACACTTCGACAGTAGTCATCTAGACATAAAATGCGAAGCATTCGGTAACTAGCCGATGGTAAAAACACTGACACCACTGCCTGAGGAGTTCACTAGCACCACTCATCACATGCACCATAATTACTTGGACACACGCACTAATAAATAACAAAATTAGACCCAACAATCACTCTCCTAATCTTGTTAAGATTATTCCACACCTCCACATGACTTCACAACAACATTGTCTCGTAGTCAGCGTCTAATATGGCAAGTTGCTCCACACCATTCGACATCTTCTTCACCACATCACACTCGTTAGCGAAGTGACCAAACTCACCACACTTACGGCAATCGATTTGGACTCATCGAACTTGTTGCGAAACTTCTTCTCACAATTCTTGTTGTCGTGGCTCTTCAACAATGATGGCCTCCCACTCGTCACGTGTGAATCGCGACTCCTCATGCACCACTAGTAGCTTATCCGCATCACTGTCGCGTTGTCGCCCCTTGGAAGACTCCTCGAACGCCCGTAGGCGCCCAATAGCCACCGACATCGCTGTCACATCCGCCATTGCTCTATGGTGCTCATCATCGGAAGGAACTTGTCAGGGACAGAATGCAGGAGCCTCTACGACGGTTGCCTCCTCCACTTTCGTGCTAAGAGCGCGTATCTCATTCGTGACATTGGCCACCTTCAAAGCAAACTCATTAAACTTTTCAGAATTACCCATATACATACCATCAAGCTCTCTCTTGAGAGTCTGTACGCGAGTCTTCTTGACACGATCTCCACCGACTCGCATTTCCTTTAGCGGGTCTCACGCCTGCTTTGCTGTCTCCTTCTACGATATGGCCATCGTTAAGCCTTCTGACATAGCTTGGTCAATGGCGGCGAGAGACATTTGGTCCATCCTCTCGTCGACACCTTGCTTGCACTCCACGGCTGCCCACACACCTTGGGCACGCAGAGAAATCTTCATCTTCACCGTCCACACGCCGTAGTTGTCCTCTAAAAGCATGAGGCAATGCAATGTCACCCCGCCTTCTTCACAACCATCTCATGGTTGCCGTCTCCGTCGTTGTTGCCGCTAATGCGGCGACTCGGCGACGTGTAAACTCCCGAACCTTTGATGGACATGGCTGCAATACTCACCTAAGGCTCTGGTACCAATTGTTGGCTCAACTCTTTTTCTCACACACACAAAGGCACAAAGCAAAAAAAAATTTGAAGCACCGACACAAACCAGGCTCCACACACACACTAGTCTTTTATTTACCTTCACTTGCTATACACCAACACTCACACCGTAGCAGTACATCAGGAGCTATTTATAGGCTATAACACACATTCATGTCAACATATAAACTCCTGCCGCTTGCACTGAACCTTTCTCTACTCACTGCATGCATCCTGCATGCTTATATCTTGGTCTGCGTTAGTTGCCTGACATGTACAACATCATGCCCACTAACAGCCTGTATTCCAGCAGTCACTTGCATGAGCTCTGACCACCAGCAATGTTGCAGAGTGCCTTTCACAAGGTCCTACTTCTGAGTTGCAGCCGCACAACTGTCCGAGGAGTTCACTAGCACCACCTCATCGCATATGCATCATAATTATTTTACTCAAACACACGCACTAATAAATAACAAAATTAGACCGAACAGCCCTCGCCGCCGCATGCTAACCACGTACAGCTCGTCGATTGTGTTGAGAAGCCCCGACAGTGTCACCTTGCCGTCATCGTCCTCGCCGTTCTCTGGCTTCTTCTTTTCCTTCACCTTCTTCTTGTCGCGCTTGCCAGTGAGGCCGACGAAGCAGTCGATGTCCTCGATGACGATGATGGACTTGCCCGTCGTCTCGATGAACAACCTCCGCAGCTCTATTTTGCTCTTCACCGCCGTCAGCTCTAGCTAGGTCGTACACGTCGTAGTCGAGGTGTCGAGGAAGTTGGCCATGGCGGCGATCATGGTGGACTTGACGGCGCTGGGCGGCCCGAACAGAAGTACCCGTGCTTCCACGCCTTGCCCACCGACGCCTAGTACTCCTCGCCGCTGCGGAACATCTCCAGGTCCTCGATGAGCTGCCGCTTCTTGACCGGGTCCGTGGCGAGCGTCGAGAATGTGGACGGGTGGTCCAGCTTGACGTGGGTCAAGCCGTACTTGTCGCCGGCGCCGCCGGCGCTGTTGGTGAAGAGGCAGCGCTGGCGGCGACGTACCAACAGTGTTGAAACTTGGCGTGTTACCCCAACAGGAGCTCCACGAGCTTTATATTTATAGTGATGGATACGATTCACGATAGGCTCGGTTTCTAACTTGCTACGTATTTGATTTGGTTAGCCAAGATTTTATCTATGATTTACTTCCTTCTAACAGCCCCATCAATCATAACTTAATTAAGTTAAGATTGTCTTGAATTTTTTCGCTTGGTGAAACCGTCTGCTGTTTGATCTTTTGATGAGATATGCTGCACATCAATTTGCTTGTTCACCACTTTTTTTTGAAAAATGATAATCAATCTCAACATGTTTAGCTCCTTCATGGAATACTCGATTTGCGGTAAGGTACGTAGCTCTCAAATTATCACACCACAAGCACGGTATGCTGTTTTCTTTCAAACCGAGTTCTCTAAGACTAAATTGCAGTAAAATTACCTCTGAGGTGGCATTAGCAATTGACTTATACTCAACCTGCATTGATAATTGAGACACCGTTGGCTGCTTCTTTGCGCTCCAAGAAATCAAATTGGGACCTAGAAATATAGCAAAGCCAACTGTGGAACGTCGGTCATCTACACATCCTGTCCAATCCGCATTAGAGAAAGCATAAAACTTTATTGAAGATGACTTCCGGAAAGTTCAAGATTTCTTGTCTTCTGAACAAACCGGATAATTCTTTTTACGGCTGTCCAATTGGTTGAAGTGGGTGCATGCAAGAATTGTGAGACCTTATTATTCACAGCATAAGCAATATTTGGCCTTGTGATGGTCAAGTATTGTAGAGCCCCTACAATACTCTTATTATTAGAGCCTTCTTCAGAATTAAGAGGAGTCCCACTATAGGCCGAGATTTTTTCAGAGACGGATAAGGGAATGGAGACAGGTTTACATTTGTCCGTCTTTACTCATTTCAGAATATCACAAGCATATTTTCCTTGTGATAGCACAAGACCATCTTGAGTTCTCTTTACTTCAATGCCCCAAAACTAATGCAAGTCACCTAAATCCTTCAATGCAAAGTTGTTTCTCAATTCCACCAGTAGCTCGGATACTGCTTTGTATGATGAACTTGTTACTATGATATCATCCACGTAAATTAGCATAAAGATTGTTACACCTTCCTTTTGATAAATACACATCAACTGATCTGCCTTGGATGATAAAAAACTGAGCTGCTGCAATTTAGTATTAACCTTGAATACTAAGCTCTAGAAACTTGTTTCAATCCATATATTGCTTTGTCTAGCCTACATACATGAGTAGGCTGACTCTTATCTTCATACGCAGGTGGTTGTCTCATATATACTTCCTCTTCTAGAATGTCATGAAGAAACACATTCTGCACATCTAACTGCCTTAGACACCAATCATTTGAAATAGCAATTGATATCATAAGGCGAACAATTGCATTTTTTACTAAAGGACTGAAGGTATCTTCATAATCTATCGTGTACCTTTGTTGGAACTCTTTTGCCACTTACCACGCTTTGTATCGATAAATTGTCCCATCTACTTTTAGTTTGATCTTGTGACACCCGATTCTGAAAAATGAACCAAGTAAATTCATATGTGTGCCCAGGATGTTTATCACACATACACGGATTTATCACAAACTAAATCCAGAATATAACCACGTACAAATAGTATTTTAAGTACCTTATTAGAATAACTCAATGTCCCAATCATAGTATCTAACTTATCCTGTGGCCGAAGACTCTAAACGACAACGAAAATAACTAAAGATGATGGGGCTCCACTTCGACTCCACAGGCATGTTGACGGTAGTGCGCATGCCTAGTACTCCACCTGCTCTTTAATACTCTTCTTCTGTAGTTGAAGTATATGTGGGAATGTAAGCGTGAGTACATGTCGTACTCAGCAAGTGCGGGGAAAGTATGACATGTAGCTTAAAACAAGATAAGAAATAAACAGTTTCATTGCAGCAAGCAAGTTTTATTTCATAATCATGATAAAAACAACAACTATCTCTAGGTAAGTTAAATCCCGATATAACCAAGTAATTCATCACCCCTCATATTCCATACCATCATAATTCATCATTTATCAAGTCTCAACCAGCCAATGCTCTTTCTCAAGTTCATCTCATATTCGCAAATGCTTATGTTCAACACATATTCATATAACCGAATCCAATCACATAATCATGACTAAAACCAGTCCTAATGATAATACCATAACCATACCCAAATAACCATCCTAAGTTTTGTCTCTAATCATGGAAGTTGGCCAGGTGCTTGTAATCGGGAGCACGGCTAACATGATAGTTTTACACTTTGCAGAGGTGGCACCACTTTACCTTTAAGTTCGTGATTTCGTCACCCGTCGGCGACTAGAGAAAACCTCCATTCTATCACTACACAACCATCGGTGTATGGCCAAGAGATCATAAAATAGCCTTTACAAAAGGGGCTACTAGAATGTACGGACCCACTGAGGTTTCGCCGAGAGGCTTGAATCTGCATTCTCCCACCCACGGACCCCCTCGTGTGCCATGCAGTTCCCAAGGAAGTCCTCCTCGACTTCCATTCCCCGTGTCATCTAATGGTCCATACCAAGCTAGCAACACACCTAATTAGTTAGCTAAGCCGCACCCATATTTGGCCTTGTGGTGACACTGTTTTCCTGGCATGTTCTCGCATATGAACCGGTCCTTAAATCTAAGGCAAGCAAACCACCATCTCATTCAGCACAACCACGAACCAAGCTTGCCTAGATCTCCCCGATTCCATGCTCATTAACATTATCATGTTCTCATCATCTTTAATATTCATGAGTGCAGTAGCTAAACATTTTTATTTTAGTTTTCCCGAATCCCGTAAGTTATGCGACGCAAAAGAGAAAACGACCATACCCGACTCAACAAGTTCCCGGCGACAAGGGTGGCTAACAAAACTAGTAAACTCCTATTAAAGGGTTTCCCATCAAGTTGACACGAGCATGAAGTTTTCACAATCAAAATAGTTCAAAAACTTAGGTTCAATATGGTCAAGGGGCATTTGCCTTGCTCCCGCGGTTTGTGTTGCTCAAGCGTCTTGAAGTCTTGGTGCTGGGGTCCTCGTAGACGGCCTCTTGAGTGTGCTCTTCTACTCACGACCACATACATACAAATAACACAACAATCAATGTCATGCACAAGCTTTACTCAAAATGCAATGATGTGGATGCATGTAATCCTATGGTGCAGCCTATAGTGATCAGTTTACATGTGTTCTTGCAAGTTTTAGTAAGCTTTCATGGGGTTTTATGATGAACCGTGCTGCTGGAATCAAGTGTGGACGTGTCTATGATCCTAACTTGAGTAGTAGATCAATTCCACCATCAAAACTTAACCGGAACGTGATCTACCTACATGCAGTAGCTCCTGATCGCAGGGGGTGGAGAAAACGGTGTTCGTAGCAACAGCAGCGACGTGGTATATAAGAGGGATGACGGGGACCTAGCTCTCGTCTTCCTCCTCTCCACCTTGCGGCTGGCCCTTTTTCCTTGCAATGGCAGTAGCCGGGGTTTTTCCTCGAGGAAGAATAGAGTTGCGGCTAGGGCAGGACGTTGGGGTCTTCTTCTCCGGCGACGGCGAGGCAGGACAGAGCTTCGACGGCGGGAAAACACCAGCAGGGGCAGCGATCAGAGCTTGGCAGCAAGGAGAGGGCGACGGCCAAGGATTTTTGGGGCAGGGGTGGCGGCTAGGGGGGGGGGAGGGTTTTATTTATAAGGGGGGAAATAGCTTTGGGGGCTAGGATTTCAGCAAACCTTTTAATCAAGGGCTAGGATTTAATTTGAGAAAAGGTGGGAGCTAGAAGCTGAGATTTAATCCAATATTTTCCATCAAGGGCTGAGATCAATTGGGGAAAAAGAAAATCCCAAAAGGGGGGGGGGGTTGGTGTGGCTAGGGTTTCTCCCCCCCTAAGGGGTGCAGCCAAGGAGGGGAAGAAAATCCCCCAAAGTGGGGAAAATCCCTAGGGATTTTAGGCCGGCCAAATTTAGGGAAAATCCCACCAAATGTGGGGAAAAAATCCCTAGGGGGGATTTAGGAGAAAATTAGGGGGGAATTTGGGGGACATTGGCGGCGTCCAGGTTTTATTATTTTTATTTATTTCTTTTTATTTTCTTTTTATTCTTTATTATTTCCTATTTTTATTTCCCTTTATTTATTTATTTGTTTCCATATTCCTTCCTTCCCTTTCTTTTTCTTTTCTATTTATTTTTATTATTTCCTATTTTTATTTCCTTTTATTTGTTTATTTATTTTTCTATATTCTTTCCCTTTCTTTTTTTTTTAAATGCTTCTCTACATGAAAATAGATGCAATGCATGGTGATGAATATGAGGGTGTTACTGATCTTATAGACCCATTTGCAATCTATGATGTTGCTGCCTGGTTTAGCATGCACCAAGTGCCATGTCTTGTTATTTTCTAATGCTTTAATTTCTTCATTCATTGCATATTTCCACCTGCTACTGTTGAGTGCTTTCTGCAAATACTGTGGTTCTCCTGTAGAAGAAAAATAGTAGTATCTGACAGTCCCATTGGTATAGACCTTAGGCATAGAAATCCCAGACTGCTGTCTTGTGCGCGCTCGTTGCACAGGCTGAGCTAGAGCATTGGCGGGCACATGAAATCTTTCGTCTTGAGGTGCAGGTGCAAAATCATCATTAGTTTTCGCAACGTGCGTTTCACCCTCTGACATGTGTTCCCTGGTCGCGCGAGACCCACTGTGAGGACTGCTGCCCCCCTGTCGCGCGGGAAGAACAGAGCCAGGCTGCGGATTTTGATGCTGAAATGGCTCGGGAAGCTGCACCGAGGATGATGCAGCTGGAATCTCCCTCGGATCGGACACGAGATCTGTTTCGTTTTCAGTGCCTGCCTGATCACTAGGGAATTCTTCTATTGCATCCCCTATGTTTCCTGAATTTTCAACAGCGCCAGAAATCTCAGGAAATATTTCTCCTTCTTCTTCATCAAATTCCTGCAGTTCAACGCCCTCATGTACATGATTAGTAGCATCAGTTATATCAGCATTACTTGATGTATTCCCTAATTTATCAAGATTTACATAAAGATTTTGTGGAAGAAGTAATATTTTTAAGTCTTGCTCCAGCATTCTCATGCAAGGTTTTGAAAGGAAATATTTGCTCTTCAAAGATGACATCTCTAGAGATGTATACCCGTCCTGACTTAGGTTCTAGACATTTGAAACCTTTATGCATGGAGCTATAACCAAGAAAAACACATTGTATGGATCGAAATGAGAGCTTTCTAGTATTGTAGGGTCTAAGATTTGTCCAACAAGCATACCCAAAAATTCTTAAGTTGGAGTATTTCGATATTTGGCCGAGAAGAAGTTCAGTAGGAGTTTTCATCTGTATTACTTGAGATGGTAATCTATTGATGAGATATACAGCTGTCAGGAATGGTTCATCCTAAAACTTGAGAGGCATGGATGCATTTGCTAACAAGGCAAGTCCCATCTCGACTATGTGCCAATGTTTCCTTCCCGCTGCACCGTTTTGTTAGTGAGCATAATGACATGATGTGAAATTCCTATTTGCTTAAAGAAGGAATTTAATTTTCCATACTCACCATCCCAATCGGTTTGTATGGCAAGAATTTTTTGGTTAAATTGCCTTTTGACAAGATTCTGGAACTTGTGAAATATTTTAAAGACCTCCGTTTTGTTTGAGTAAACATATTCATGTGTACTTGCTAAATTCATCGACAAAAATGACATAATATTTCTTCATATTGATGGATTCTGGGGCAGGTCCCCACACATACGAATGAATAAGTTTAAGAGGACGGGTACAAACACTCTTTGATTTTTGATAAGGAAGCTGATGACTTTTAGCCCTTTGACAAGTATCACACATGACTCTATTACTCAGAATTTTCAGAAAAGGAAAGACCATTATTCTTTAGAACACGATCTACTATAACAAAATATGGATGACCTAAACGACTATGCCAAGGCTCTATGAGGATTTGATTGCTGCTAGACTTTTCTTGTGATGAGGCTGAACTAGAGTTTTTATTGGGTAGAGGCCATCTTCGCATTTGCCTTCAAGGATTGTGCTCCTCGTAGCTCGATCCTTAACAAAAAAACATACCAAGGATGATATTTAAGAAATACATCATTATCTCTTGTAAGTTTATTGACCGAGCAAAGATTTATTTTAAAGCTAGGAACATGAAGAATATTATCAAGATACAAATATTTCTTAGGGGTGTAAATCAAGTATTGCCAATATCACTAATGTACATACATTTTCCATTCGTGGCGTGAACTTGATCTTGCCCTTGATATTTTTCTCGTGTCATGAGTTTGTCTAACTCACCTGTGATATGGTTTGTTGCACCTGTATCGGTGTACCAGTTAGTATCCACCCCATATGATGGCATAACTCTTCTTTTTTGAAATCTTGATCAAACCGATGCCAACACTCTATGGATTGATGGTTTGGCTTGCCACAAATCTAACAGAATACTTTCTAACTTGAGCTTGATTAATTTGATCTTGAGAAAAACCTACGGTCTCCATTTCGGTTCTGGCCATGAACAGAGTTATTTCTTCCTCTTCTTCTAAGGCTTCTACCACGGCCGCGCCCTCTCATAGCTGAATTTGCAGATGCCAAAATATACTGCTCTTCTCCTTGTAACATCTCTTGCCGATGTTCATAGCCAAGTGCTTGCCTATAGAGTTCATCAACAGATATTCGATCAACTCTAATCATTATAGAGGACACAAAGGGTGTATAATCCGAATCAAGACCATTAAGAATATATCAGACAACTTCTTCATCATCAAGAATTTTTCCTATGGCTGCCAACTCATCTGCCAACCTCTTCATCTTAGCAAAATATTGTGTCATCGTCATTGTTCCTTTCTTCATATTGTGAGTGTGAATCTCAGATTTGTCACTTTTGGCTCGGGATTGTGAGGCAAAAGAATCTTGCAGGACCTTTCAAGCTTCGGCTGATGTTTCCTTCGTAGCAACATGTGCTAAAATCTCTTTGGAAAGAGAATTCAGAAGATATGCAAGTACTTGTTGATCCTATGCAATCCAAATCGCATATTCAGAATCAGAGATAGTCTCTGTCTTCTTGTCCTCTTGGGTTATATAGATCTTCTCGAGTGGAGGCTGCGCGGCCTCACTGAGATAGCGCATGAATTGTGCACCTCTCAGGACAGGGAGAAATTGAGCCTTCCAAAGCAGGAAATTATCCCTGGTAAGTTTCTCTATGACCGGTGGTCCAAGCGCCGGCAACACCATCGATGCTGATGAGAAAGAACTCGCCAACATTGTGTTAGATGTGTTTTAGAAAAGTCTAGCGCTGATTACCATATCAACAATGTTGAAACTTGGCGTGGTACCCCAACAGGGGATCCACGAGATTTATATTTATAGTCTGGTAGAGAGTACAAGATGGATGCTATTCATGATAGACTCGGTTTCTAACTTGCTACGCATTTGATTTGGTTACCCAAGATTCTATCTATGATTTACTTCCTTCTAACACGACAGATCGGCCCTCAGCGAGGACGTGCAGAAGGTATGCAGACTTGATGATCGCGGTGGCGGCAGTTGACCATGAGCCGGTAAGCGTGGGGTGTCACCACTCTGGGCAAGTCGGTTCAGCAGCGGTGAACAAGGCGAGAAGAGAAGCTGGCCGGCCAATTCATTCGTCACGACTGAGCCCACTGTGAGGGGTTTAAAAGGGGCGGCGGGAACACAGAGAGCTCCATCTTGTAACAGAAATTAGTTGCTCCTCTCCCAAACTCTTTCCTCCTCTCCTCCCTCCTTCATCTCCCTGAGAACTTGTTCAAAGATGGAAATGGAGAAATGATTGCGGAATCTCGCTGCCGGTTGGTCGCCTCATTTCGGTTGCTCTGTTTTTCTCTGATCGTGTTCGGTTTCTCCTGAGTTCATTGGAATTTCTATTCGCCTACTGCCGCACGACCGATCTCCTTTACACTGGTATCAGATTTAGGATTGTGCTGTACTCGCTGGGATTTCGGTGCTGATCCATAAAATCCCAATTTCATTGGTTGGATCAACTCCGAAGTCCAGTACAACGGCGAAGCACTATACACCCTGCCCGCAGGCGCGCTTCCTGGTTCAGAAGATGGCGGATTCAGAGGGGCATCTACTTGATGCGGTGAACAAGCTTACTGCCACATTGGAAGTGGTGGAAAAGCGAGTTGCGGTCATTGGCTTCGACCTGTGCAAGGTCCAATCCCAAGTGGACCTATCCATGAAGTCGATTGCGGTTTTACAGCAAGAGCAGGTCCAATTGGTGAAGCATCTACGATCATCTGAACCTGGCACTTCGACCGCAGGCAATGGGGCTGGAATCATGGGTTCATCTCCGCCTTCTGTAAGTCACCCGCCCAATCTAGCGTGCAATGATCATGTTGGGTTTTGATCGGGTTCTATGCCTATTGAGTTCGATGGGGACCAAGCTTGCCATAGACCCAGAAAAAATTGCTTGTCTAAGATTGATTTTCCTAAATTTGATGACAATGATGTCCATGTGTGGCTGGATAAATGCACGGCTTACTTTAGTCTATATGACATCCCTGCAAATTTTCAAGTCACTGCTGCTTCACTTCATATGGTAGACAGTGTCCCACTGGTTTCAGGCTACTAAGCATGTTTTGCAGTTATATGATTGGTCAAATTTTGCTATGGCAGTTACTATGGAATTCGATGTTAATACCCATAGAGCTAAAACTATGGAACTTCTGAACCTTAAGCAGTTGGGCCGGTCTCTGAATACCGTCAGACCTTTGAAACCCTGGTTTATCACATTCGATTGTATGATGGTTCCCTCAGTGAGACAATGTTAGTGTATCAGTTTCTCTTGGGTTTAAAAGATGAGGTTCGTTGGGCAGTAGAAATGCATTTGCCTAGTACTGTGTCTCAGGCTGCTAATTTGGCTTTGGTGCAAGAACATTTGAATGAGAAATTAAACGTTAAGCCATGGAAGGCAGCAAGGCTTAAACAACATTCTTCCTTTCCTTTGAGAGGGGACAACAGGACATCTGTTAATTTTGAATTGTGGAAGGAAGGCAGCTTAGAGATTTTAGAAGAGCTAATAATCTCTGTTTTAAATGTGGTGAGAAGTACACTCCCACTCATACTTGCGCAACTGCATGCTTGGGTCAGATAAATGTCATGAATTCCCTTGAAACTGATGGTGGAGGTATTATTTCTAATGAAATACTCGAGACCCTGGAACTTGGCCATCAGGAGTCAGAAGGGGATGTTGGTCATTTATCATTATATGCTCTGTCTGGACAACCCCAACCAAAGGTTCTTCAACTGCAAGTCTTGGCTAGAAATCAAACATTACTGCTGTTATTGGATTCTGGAAGTTCATATTCCTTTATCAGTTCTGCTACTGCTTCTAAATTGCAGTGCAAATGTTCTCTTGTTTTCAGTCTGAATGTTAAAGTGGCAAATGGGGCATCTTTAACATGTTCTTCTGAAGTGGTCCATTTTCAGTAATATATACAAGGCCATACATTCTCTCATACAGTCAAGGTACTTGTAGGTACCATGAGAACCGGGTACCCCCACGTGGAGTGGAAAAGACAACCCAAAGGCTCCGTCTCCCTGCTGAGGCAGGCGTTAGAGAGGCCACGTGTCTCTGGCACCGGGGTCAGCCCCGAGGCTGCCACGTGCGTCTAGACTCTGGAACCAGCACGTGTCCTTGGCTCCGTACCTAGCCTCCCCGCTGAGGTGGGATCCGGAGCTGCCATGTATCTCCGGACTCCGAACCTCCTCCCTACTGAGGAGGGCTCCGGGGCCGCCACGTGCCCTTGGCCCCGGACCCAACCTCTTTGCTGAGGTGAGATCCGGAGCTGCCACGTGTCCCCGGGCTCCGAACCTCCTCCCTGCCGAGGAGGGTTCCAGAGCCGCCACGTGTCCTTGGCCTTGGATCTAGCCTCCCTGCAGAGGTGAGGTCCGGAGCTGCCACGTGTCCCTAGGCTCCGAACCTCCTTCCTGCCAACGAGGGTTCCGGAGCCGCCACGTGTCCTTAGCCCCAGACCTAGCTTTCCTGCTGAGGTGAGGTCCGGAGCTGCCACGTGTACCTGGGCCCCGAAGATCCCTCCCTGCTGAGGAGGGCTCTGGTGGCGACACGTGCCCTTGACCCCGGACCCAGCCTCCTTGCTGAGGTGAAGTCCGGAGCTTCCAAGTGTCTCCTGGCTCCGTACCCGTCAATGAGAGCTTCAATGCCACTATGTGCCCCACGATCCGCCGTGGGCCATGGGCCGACGAAGTCAAAGAGGAAGTCTATTGTCACGTCGTGCATTCAAGGCTCGCACCTTCCCCAGAAGCATGGCACACTACGCACGCCTCCATACTCCGCCCGTTCACCATTACTGTAACAAGATATGGCGGCGAGACGTGACAGCGGTACAGTGCCGCCCAACGGCACAGAGCCGCCCAAGCAGAACAAGAAGATGTGGCGACAAGACGACGTCTTCATCATCACCTGGCACACGGACAGGGGCGCTCAGCACGCCAGGCGGCGGGACCTAACTCCCCCACTGACTACTCTACGCAGAGTGTAGAACCCTAGATCATGTATAGGGCTCACTAGCTTCGGGGCCACCTGTCGAGCCCCAAGCCACATTGTAACCACCCCGGCCTTGGACTACAAAAGGACCGGGGTGACCACCCGATAAGGGGTTCCACATTCGCAACTCTTTACCCTCATACACTCGAACGCACGAGCAATACAACAAACTCTCCCGTGCACTAAGGGTATTACGCTCCGGCGGCCCGAACCACGTAAATCCTAGTGTTCACCCGCTCTCTCGAGTCCAGTCGTGTGCGAGGCGCCAAGCCCCTCCAATCAAAGACCTCCGCGGGCCACTCCAGTAGCGGGCCGGGGGGAGTGTCGTAGCTCAAACTCCAAAATTTGGCTCGCCACGAAAGGGGCTTTTCGCGCTCTCAACGTGACCATGGTGAACATCACCTCCCTAGGCGAGCCTTCTCGCCCAATTCACCGTCGCCTCCAGACGGGAGACGACGAGGCTACCTCCCGTTCTAGAGCGGGTAGGTCTGGCTAGACCGACGGCCAGACGGTCGGCATGCCTGCGGCGCCCACGGCGCCCAGATCAGTCAGAGCCGATGGCCAAACAGCCGGCACACTCTGCGTGATGTATGGGGGCTCTTCCGACGTTTCGTCTTGGTGAGCCGTCAAAACTCTCTTTCGAGCACTGGCAGCAGCCGCTCCAGCCCTTGGGCCGGCGCCACATCGCAAGTGGATGGAGACGTCGATCAACTTTGACGCCTCCGGCTGCCCCAAGAACATGGCAGGCGCCGGGCAGTTGCCTCTCCTCATTGCGCCGACCATCTCTAACGTGAAGCTCTACTACGTGCTGATCGATAGTGGGGCGTTCCTCAGCGTTATCAGTCTTGCATCTTTCAAGAAGCTGCAAATCCCTATGTCTCAGCTTACCTTCTCGAGACCATTCTCGGGGGTTGGACGGGACCCAATCTTCCCATGAGGTAGCATCTCCCTCCTAGTGACGTTCGGGACACTTGAGAACTATCGCACGGAAAGCGTCGTCTTCGACGTTGCGGAGGTCAGCCTCACCTTCAACGCCATAATCGGTAGGCCCGTCCTGTACTAATTCATGGCAGTAGCCCACTACGGCTACCTGGTCTTGAATATGCCATCCCGGAGAGGCTTCCTCAAGATCTGTGGAGACAGTACTGTGGCTGTCTCAGCGCTGGAAAATCTTCAAGCGCTGGCAGTTGCTCAGGAGGCTACTTCCGGTCACGCAGAAGCTAGCCTTTCACCTCCAAGCACGCGTCAGTGAGGGATGACATCTGCACCCTGTGTGTAGCCCTCAAACGACGAGGACGTACCAGTGAAGGTCATCCAAGTCGGTCCTAATGCTGCCCAGACCACCCGAATCACCGGGGGCCTAGGGGGCAAATAGGAAGACGCACTCGTCACCTTCCTACGGGCCAATGTCGACGTGTTTGCATGGCAACCGCCCGAAATGCCCGGGATCCCCAGGGAGGTGATTGAGCACCAACTGAAGATTCGCCCCGACGCCAGGCCGACCCAACAGAAGCCTCGGAAGCAATCCATCGAGCGGCAAGGCTTAATTCGTGAAGAAGTCAAGAAGTTACTCGATGCTGGCTTCATCCGAGAGGTCCACCATCCACGATGGTTGGCCAATCCTGTTGTCGTCCCCAAGGCCGGTGGCAAGCTTCGCATGTGCATCGACTACACCACCCTCAATAAGGCATGTACAAAGGATCTGTTTCCCCTTCCCCGTATAGAACAAATAGTGGATTCTACATCCGGCTGTGATCTACTATGTTTCCTAGACGCATATTCAGGTTTCCACCAGATACCTATTCTAGGGAAGATGAAGAGCATACCGCCTTCATCACAGTAGATGGTATATACTGCTATGTGTCCATGCCTTATGGTCTTAAGAATTCCCTTTCCACTTTCGTACGTGCAATGCACAAAATGTTTGGGAATCTCATTTGAGACCTAGTAGAGGTGTTTGTCGACATCGTAGTAAAGGTTAAGTCGCAAGCATCTCTGCTCGACAATCTAGCCCTAGTCTTCGACAGAATGCGTTCGACACGCACGAAGTTGAACCCAGACAAGTGTGTCTTTGGGGGCTGCTAGAAAGCTACTCGGTCTTGGTCTCACACCGAGGGATAGAAGCTAACCCAGAGAAGATTAAGGCGATAGAATTGATGCAGCCCCCAGTCCGCATCAAAGATGTGCAGAAGCTTACCGGATGCCTGGCTATGCTCAGTCGTTTTATCTCTAGACTGGCCGAGCGGGCTCTTCCATTCTTCAAGCTTCTACGCAAATCTGGTCCATCCGTATGGACCGAAGAGGTAGATGAGGCTTTCCAAGAGCTGAAGAAGTTCCTCACAACGCTACCAATCATGGTGACCTCGAAACAAGGCGAGCCCCTGCTCCTCTACATCGCTGCTACAGCTGAGGTCGTGAGCATGGTTCTGGTCGTGGAGCGACCATAACTCCATCGACCTCAAGTCCTAGATAAGGCTCCTGTTGTCGTAGGTCAAGAGTCCCATGACTCATACTCCGCAGGAGATCCTAGGGACGGGGAAATAATGAGGTCCCAATCAGCTGGATGTGATGGTCAATGCATATCTGGGTCTGAGCTCCCGGAATGCAGTCCCGGACCCGGGGGCCTGGGGGCCCCGAGTCCCGGACCTCCCCAAGAAGAACCAGCCAGGTCTCAGCCAACTAGACCTGGCAACCAGTGCACGTCTGGGTCCGAGCTCCTAGAGTGCAGTTCCGGAACTTGGGGCCGGGGGCCCTCGAGTCCTGGACCTCTGCAAGAAGACGCATCGGACCCCTCCGAGAGGGTTCGAATAATCCAACGTTCAGTCTACTTCATCAGCGAGGTCCTCCACGACGCCAAGGCAAGATATTTTGAGGTGCACAAGCTACTCTATGCAGTCCTCGTTGCTTCAAGGAAGCTAAGCCACTACTTCCAAGCTCACAAGATCTTGGTGGTTACCTCATACCCGCTGAGAACTGTCCTCCACAGCCCCAACGCAACCGGAAACATAGCCAAATGGGCTGTGGAGCTGGCGGAGTTCGATATGGACTTCTTACCGCGCCATGCGGTGAATAGCTAGGCGCTAGCTGACTTCGTGGCAGAGTGGACACCACCACCATGCCATCCAGGGGGCCAAGACATCGATGGACCAGAGCCTAGAGCTCTGGTCTTCATTGGACCTTACTGGGATCTCTTCTTTGACGGGTCCTCGCGGAAGCAAGGTGCCGGAGCGGGGGTTCTGCTCATTACAAAACCCGGAGAGCAGTTCAAGTACATGGTGTGACTTGACTTCAAGGCGACCAGCAACATGGTGGAGTATGGGGCTCTCTGCTGGAATAAGTCTTGTAGTCCTTTGGTCTTTGGTCCCCTAGTCCCTTGTACCCTAGTCCTTTAGTTTTTGCACTTTAGTCCTTGGTCCTTGGTCCTTGTTGTACTCTAGTCCTTTGGTCTTTGTGGCCCCAATTAGGACAGCATCTAAGGACACTAGGACAGCATATTAAGGACACTAGGACATCATCTTAGTGTCAGCCAAGGACAGCATATTAGGACAGCATCTAAGCATCTTAGACTAGCATCTTTGTGACATATGCTTGGCTGCCATTGCAGCTATAAATATGTAGCCTCAACCCCTTGGGTTGGTATGGCATTGTGTGAGAAATAGACAAGAAAATTGCCCCAACTCCTAGTGTCATCCTCTCTTCCAAAGAGAGTAAGAATTCAACTACTAACATCTGATATCAGAGCCGTTCTATCCTGCAGCTTAAACATCTCCTGCTCATCCCCTTCCCGCACCTCTCTCTGTACGCAACCGGCAGCAGGAACACCGGCTGTTCCAGCTCATTCCTCTTCTGCACAGACGAGCAGCAGCTTGTCTTCCACACACAACAGCCCTCCCCCACTAGTGCGCCATGTCCGACGGACAGTTTCAGCGCTCGGTCGCCTCGAGCGCGCGACAGACGGAGGTCGCCGCTGCAGAGGAGCGCGAGCGACCGGCGGTAGAGACTGCGGCGACGGTGGCAATGGCGGCAAGATTGGCGGCGGCGGAACTGGCAGCAGCCAGGGCGGAAGTGGAAGCAGCGGCGGCGGCAGCTGTAGCGCGTGCGGCGGCAGCAGAGCTAGAGGCTCTGTGCGGCAGTAGCTCCAGCAGCTCTGTCGACGGCGGTGTCGACGATGAGCTCAGGCCGGTGAGGGAGGCGGCACGAGCACGATAGGTGCATCGAGCAGCCGCGCGCCCCCATGGGTGCGACAACCGCAGCCCAGACGGGCGCGGACGCGCCGGTGGCGCTCCCGGCGGCGGCGGCTGGGTCGACGGAGAACGTGGCCATTACAGGCGGCGCGGTTCTCCCTCTCCGGACAGGTACCATGGACACCACGGGGTCCAGGCCATTGTCAGGGACGTCGGTCCCGGCGGTGGGTGGCCTACCCTCACCAAGAACAACTACGTCGAGTGGGCCGCGGTGATGAGGGTACGGCTCTAGGTGCGACACATGTGGGAAGCAGTTCAGTACAGCGACGTCGACTACTACGAGGATCGACGGGCGTTGGATGCCCTCATTGCTGCAGTCCCGCCCGAGATGCAGTTCTCGCTTTCCAAGAAGCGGACTGCTAAGGAGGCATGGGATGCCATCGCTGCGGCACACATCGGCAGCGACCGCGCCCGCAAGTCCACACTGCAGGCGCTTCGCAAGGAGTGGGAGAACCTGGCCTTTAAGCCAGGTGAGGACGTTGATGACTTTGCTCTCCGTCTCAACACTTTGTTGCAGAAGTTGGTGCAGTTCGGCGACGACACCTACGACGAAGAGAGAGCTGTTGAGAAGCTCCTTCGGTGTATCCCCGAGAAGTACAAGCAGATCGCTCGCTCGATCGAGTGTCTGCTGGACCTCTCCACGATGTCGATCGAAGAGGCGATAGGTCGCCTCAAGGTCGTCGACAGCGACGAACCACAACCTCTCTCAGGGCCTATCACCATTGGCGGGAAGCTTCATCTCACTCGCGAGCAGTGGGAGGCTGGCTGGGGTGACCGGAAGAAGGGGGAGTCCTCTTCCTCGACAGGCGGCCGCAAGCGCGGCAAGTCGCGCAAGGGGCGCGGAGGTACCCAGGCCGGGGCACGCGGACGTACCGAGGGTGGCTGACATGACCCCAATGGTCTTGTCGAGCCAGGATCACGCTGAGGGGTGCTGCGTTGCACAGCATCGGATAACACACGTCAAAGGTACCAAGCGGAAGCGAAATTTTATATTACATAAACTGGTTTATGAACATGTTTACATCAAAATAGTTCAGTCTACACTCACGGGCGTAGACTAAGCATCAAGTGCACGTTCAGCCCTTGAACGTGTCCTTGCTAGCACACACGCACACTAACTCTGCGGCGTGCACGACTCCCACTCGACGGGGTTCCCCTCCTAGGGTTCCGTCTCCTCTTTGGGAGTCCCTTCCTCATAGAACCCTGCAAAAGCTTCAAACACAAGCAGTGAGTACGAAGGCTCAGCAAGTCTGACCCGTCTCACCTATACATGGAACTTCTACATGAGGGGTGATGGGTACATGAGGCAAAAATCATTTGCAAAGGACTCGCCTAATTAGTGGAACCTTACTTTCACGTTTTAGCAGCAGGTGGTGTAGAACCTTACGCTAAGGCACATGAGAGAGCCGCAATCAAATAAGAAACACATTTCTCTCATGTATTTTGCCTAAAGTTTGAAAAGAACTTTAGTTAGCTCTAAGCTACAGCATATCATTAACAATCAATGTCCATCATTCAATCAGCAACATTTTAACATGTGACTAGCCTGTTCTTTCTATGTCACGGTACAGTGAACAAGTGGTACTCACTGACCGCGAGGGACGGCGATTATAATCGATTTACACCTGCAGGGTTACCCGAACAACCCGTCACGTACGCCCGTACTCGATGTTGACTACAACAACCATCACGGACGCCGTACGCAACCACCTTTCACCCGTCAGCCAAATATTGAACCGGTCCCATCGTCCTGAGCAAGAGGTCTCTGCACGCGCATCTCCGTGCCGCCAGCCGATTTACACCTCAAGCTCTCAACCTACCCTCTGAACGACGGGCAATGCCTCAATACCCAGCTACCTGAGTTACATCAGTTTCCCGGTTCCCATATAGCCGGTAGGTCTTCGGTACTATTCTAGCTTGTTCAACAGGCCCGCACACGGCTCGGTCCTCAATCGACACAAGCGGAGCTACAGCAAACAGGCCCCAAAGTCCTGCTGCCCTTACCCTCCGCTTGGTCTCATTTTCTTGCCATGTGTTTCATGTGCTATCACTACCCGAGTCGAGTGCTTCTAGCCTATGCTCGCGAGTAGTTCCAACTACTCGACTTGTACCGAATCCTACTCTATCTTAGCATTGCAATAGCTAACGGGGTTTTGCAATCCTAAACCCAACCCATGGTTTTCTTGGCTATGCAGTTGGGTTTCCAATCAAGACTCTAATGCGAAGAATCATAATAATCAAGTAAGTGCTCAAAACAATAAAAATTTGTAAAATGGTTAATGCAAACCGGAGCTTGCCTTGCTGCTCTTGGTCATAGGCTAGCTGTTCCTCCGGAGTAACGAAGTCTAGGACTTCGGGTTCCTCCTCGACCTTAGCGACTACATGATAAGAGAGGTACATGTATTAATTTGAATGCATTTGTATTAAGTTTGAACTTGTGAAGCTTATAAGTCCCACTAGACAGACTCAATAACTGTGAAACTTTTACTGTGGCTTGGTTACAACCTAAATAGAGACTTGGTCAAGTTTTAGTTGCAGCAAAGCTCATTTGAGCCCTCCACAATTAATCATGTCCTTGACCTTAATTGGAACTCTTAGGGTGCTCTAAGGATTTTCATGAAACAAATTATGACTTTCTGAAAAATAGATTTTCAGAGGGTTCTAATGGAGTTGGTCTCACTTAATTTAAAGGTTCCGAGCTAAAGATATGAGCTAAACAATTTCAGAGAAAATTCTGAAAATGTTTCTGAATATTTTCTATTTTCTCTGGAGCAGTTTCACTAATCACACCATTAGGTGGATTAAATGAGCTCAAATGGGTCTGAAATTTTTATGGTAGTTCAGGGATATTTTGCTGAACATCCCAGCAAAATTTCAGGATCTTCCTCCAAAGGATTCTCCAGTTAAAATTCCAAACAGTTTAAACTTTGAGGAATTAATTCTGGAGAATTAAGGATTTTCATGAAGTGAAACTTGATTTGCTGCAAAGTGCTCAGAGAGATGAATCCAAAAAAATTTGGTTCACTCAATTTGGAGTTTTCTAGCCAAAGTTATGAGGATTTGAAGTTTGGAAGAATTCTGAAAATCGGGGAAAAGTTTAAATCTCGCGGGGACCCGCGAGGACACGTGTCGAGCGCGGCGGTGTCCGGCACACCGGGGCTCACAGGGTATTTGCGCGCCAGCACACCAGATCCCGGCCGCAGCCCGATCCCGATTTAAAATATCTCCCGCTGACAGCTGGGATCCACCCCTTCGTCAACCTCCCGACGCCCGCGCTCTGCCGCCGAGGAGCCTCGCCGGAGAGCTCGCCGCCGGCTTCTGTAAAGCTCCAAACTTCACGATTCTGGCCGCCCCTGCCTATTTCCACTCGGGGAACAGGATTCTGGGGTCAGCTCTTCATGACAACGGCCGCCACCTGGTCGGCGATGAGCCGCAACCTCGGAAGAACTTCGGTCGCGTTGTCCACCCTCCCTAGCACCTCCCCCGATCAAGCTAAGGGTCGTCGAGCATCAGTGGACCATAGGAAAGGTCGACATGAGCTCTACGGAGCTCGGGAAGGGCTGTGTAGGGCTGTCACCGTGCGACCTAGGCCGGAAATCAGGATTTCTACTAAAACTCGAAGAACAGCGGTTTCCCTCCACGGTTCTTCGTGGTTCTTGATCCTATGGATCCGCACGGGCTACTAGAAGTGATCCTCTCCATGAGAGGATGAGTGATGCAGTGTGGTTAACGAATTTCTCGGATCAGTACCGACCTCACTTTTGCACACCGTCGCGAAAATATGAAATTCCGGCCGAAGCAGTGCTTGTCACGCCGCCGGAGCTTGCGGAAAAGAAGAGGGGTTGAAGGCGAACCTCTTTGCTGTTTATAGCTCCGTGAACGGTGGGATGTGGTGGCCGGAAAGGCGGTTCCCGCAGCGGCGGCTCGAGCTGAACTGGCAGGGCAAAGATCGCCGCGGTGGAGCTCGGGGAAGGCTGCGCAGGGTCTGGAACCGATGCGAAGGTGTCGAAGATGGCTTGGCGCACCCGGTGCTGGTCTCAGATCGCCGAGAGGGTCACTGGATTGGCCGGGCGATAAGGAACCGAAGTTTCACTCGGGCGGCGAGGTGTTTCGGCGTTTTGGGTGGAAGTGCGACGAGGCAGCGATGGAAGGTGCCGGTGACCGCTCGGGCGGGTAGATAAAGACCCAGGGAGTCGGTTCCGCGGCTGAGATCGGCAAGAAGCTGGTGGCTTCGCCGTTTCTTCGCCGTGGCGGCAGCTGCAGCGCGCGCGGTTAACCGAGCTGAGTCCTCAGTCGGTTTCTTTTGCTTCAGTGGCTGACATGTGGGTCCCACCCGGGGTTTTAACCTCTGAAATTCACACCTAATCACTGTTGTAAACAGTGAACCCCAAAATACCCATGGTGATTCAAATTATTCACCCATGAGCCATTTGAATTGAGTAGAATTCAAATTGGGTTTGGTTTGAATGAATTTCAGCACAAGTTCAGTTTTGAATTCAAATAAAGTTTGAATTTCCCCCACTTAGCTTATGTCAAGATCAACTCCAAATGGAGTGAAAATTGGTGTGTGAGCTCACAAAAATGTGCTGAGTAAGAATATGCCTCCCACTTTTAAATTCATGGGATAAAAACAGTTTGAATTTGAATATGGTTTCAAACTGCCCTCTTTCTAGCTATACCCAAAATGACCTCAAAAAGGTTTTGAATTTGGGTGAAACTTGGCATGGACATCCTTAGCAATGTGTAGGAGTTTTCATATGTCCAGCCCCTCTATATCACATGTGGGAAATACCCCTTTTGCAATATGTGAGTTTGTTCTCTAATGAGCATGTTGATGGTGGTTACTTGCTCTTCATTTGTGTTCATCATCTTTCCTCAAATGAGGTGTGTGGTGTGGTGATGAACACTTCAAATGTGTGTCAGAAACTGAGGCCCTTACATTCCTCCCCCCTTAAAAGAATCTCGTCCCGAGATTATAAGGTGAAAATGAGAGAGAGGACGGTGGAAAATTACCGGATATGCGACGTGAAAAAGTCGGGGTAGTTAGTGAGAAGGAATTCTTCGCTCTCCCATGTCACTTCGTCCATGGAGTGATTACTCCATAGAATCTTGTAGAACCACAACGTACGGTTGCGTGTGGTTCGGGCCTTTTCATCAATAATCTGCACCGGTTCCTCCCGATAGGTGAGATCCGGTTGCAGTTCTTCAATATCTTCCAGCTGAACGGTAGTTGATAGCTTAAGACACTTCCTCAGCTGGGCAATGTGAAAGACGTTGTGCACACCGGAAAGTGCTTCTGGTAATTTCAGCCGGTATGCCACTGATCCACATCTTTCGGTAATCTGAAATGGACCGATGAATCGGGGTGCCAACTTTCCTCTCACCCCAAATCTGTTTACGCCCTTCATTGGAGACACGCGTAGATATACGTGATCTCCAACTTCGAATTGTAATGGGCGCCTTCTCCGGTCCGCATACTGTTTCTGACGGGATTGGGCGGCTTTTAGGTTCGCTTGAATCAGTCGAACCTTCTCTTCCGCGTTGTTGACAAGGTCAATCCCGAAGGTAACCCTTTCGCCAGACTCACACCAATTCAATGGTGTGCGGCACTTCCTGCCGTATAGCGCCTCGTAAGGTGCCATCTTGATGCTGGCTTGGTACCCATTATTGTACGAGAACTCAGCTAACGGCAAGTGATCATACCAATTCTTGCCGTGGTTGATAGCGCAAGCTCGTAGCATGTCTTCTAGGATCTGATTTACCCGCTTCGTTTGCCCATCTGCGGGTGGTATGCTGAACTACGGATCAGTTTCGTCCCCAAGGCAGCGTGCAGCTGCTCCCAAAAACGGGACACAAATAAAGTGCCCCGATCCGATATGATGGTACGGGGTACGCCGTACAAGCATAGGATCCGTGAGATGTACAGTTCAGCGTACTTCTTGGCATTGTAGTTGGTGTTGACCGGGATGAAATGGGCAACTTTGGTGAGCCGATCGACGATCACCCACATAGAATCATGTTTCTGCAAGGTGGTGGGTAAACCGACGACGAAGTCCATGCTCACATCCTCCCACTTCCAGGCAGGAATGCCCAGTGGTTGCAGCAGTCCCGGTTTTCGCATATGGTCTGCCTTCACCCTTCGACATGTATCACACTCGGACACGTATTTTGCAGTCTCTCACTTCATCCGTGTCCACCAAAACATGCTTATGAGTTCTTGATACATTTTTTTTCTGCCGGGGTGAATAGAAAACTTTGACAAGTGAGCCTCATCAAATATTTTCTTCCATAACTCTGGGTTACGGGGTACGACGATCCGGTCCTTGAACCATAGGACGCCGTCTCCGTCCTTCAGGAAACATTTCAGCTCCCCACTGTCTACACGTCTCCGCAAATGTGACATGCCCTTGTCATTCTTCTGGGCTGCCGCTATCTCTTCACGGATGGTGGGGATCAAAGCTAGGTTGTAGAGAGCTCCGTGTGGAATCACATGTAGTGGTGGTTCGCTCTCTTCCAACGGTGTGATGGTCAGATTGTTGACGTGTGACTTGCGGCTCAGCGCATCTGCCACTATGTTTGCCTTGCCCGGATGATAATGTATCTCTATTTCGTAATCCTTTATCAGTTCTAACCATCTCCGTTGCCTCATGTTCAGCTCCTTTTGAGTGAATATGTACTTGAGGCTTTTGTGGTCGGTATACAGATGTATGAGGTTACCGAGTAGGTAGTGCCTCCACATTTTCAGTGCAAGTACCACGGCAGCGAGCTCCAAATCGTGAGTTGGATAATTCTGCTCATGGTTTCTAAGCTGCCGTGATCCATACGCGACCACTTTTCGGTCTTGCATCAGCACACATCCGAGCCCAATGCCGGATGCATCGCAGTACACATCGAACGGTTTTGTTGTGTCTGGCTGCGCCAAAACCGGTGCTGATGTCAGGTGCTTGACTAAAGCCTTGAATGCTGCTTCACATGTTGGACTCCAAACATATTTGGTAGCCTTCTTCAGCAGCTCTGTCATTGGGTTGGCAATCTTTAAGAAGTTCGGAATGAACCTCCGATAATATCCCGCGAGCCCGAGGAAACTCCGTACCTCGTGAACCGTTCTCGGGGATTTCCAATTCAGCACTTGAGTGATTTTGCTCGGGTCTACAGCGATACCCTCCGCTGAGATGATATGCCCGAGGAAAGGCACTTGTGATATCCAGAACTCGCATTTGCTGAATTTCGCGTATAACTTGTGGTCCCGCAGACGTTGCAAGACTATACACAGATGCTTCTTGTGATCTTCCTCTGACTTGGAATATACCAGGATGTCGTCGATGAAGACCACGACAAACTTGTCCAGCTCCGGCATGAATACCGAGTTCATCAAATACATGAAGTGAGCTGGAGCATTGGTGAGGCCGAAGAACATGACCAGGTACTCATAAAGTTCGTACCTCGTCGAGAAAGCCGTCTTCGGAATGTCCTCCGCCTTTATCTTAATCTGATGGTACCCGGATCTTAAGTCCATTTTGGAAAAGATCTTTGCTTCGACCAACTGATCAAACAACATGTCGATCCGTGGCAACGGGTACTTGTTCTTGATGGTTACGGCATTTAATGGACGATAGTCCACGCAAAGCCGTAACGTCTCATCCTTCTTCTTGACAAATAATGCCGAACAGCCCCATGGCGAGGAGCTCGGCCTAATAAAACCCTTCTCCAGAAGGTCCGTGAGCTGAATCTTTAGTTCAGCCAATTCCTTGGGCGCCATCTTGTATGGCCTTCGGGATATTGACATGGTTCCCGGTGCAAGTTCAATCTTGAACTCCACCTCTCTATCGGGTGGCATTCCCGGTAAATCATCCGGGAACACATCAGGGAACTCTCGGACTACTGGAATATCTTCCAATCTGATAGTTGTGGATTGATAGACACTTGGAAGTTTTATTTCTGGACTGTCCATAAATAATGAGTGAGACCCGTGCACTTCTGAGTTTAAGTGCACGACTCGAAGGACGGTGTCTAAAACAGCGCCGTGGCGGGTTAACCACGACATCCCTAGGATGACATCGACCTTCTGTCCCTCTAAGATAATGAGAGACGTGGGGTACACTCTACCCGCTAAGCATAATGGTGCTTTGGAAACCATTACGCTTGCTGAAATCTTCCCACCCGGTGAACAAATTAAATATGGACTATTGGTGGGTAGTATTGGCAAGCTGTGTTTAGCAATGAAAGCTTGGCTAATAAAATTATGCGTGGCGCCTGAATCAAACAGTACTATAGCGGGATGCTGGTGGAGTTGGAACATACCCGCAAGGATTGGCTTGCCCTCCGGCACGTCCTCAATGGCAAGCTGGTGGACGGTGCCGGGCCTAGGGTTTGCCCGCCGCGCATTAGTAGGGTTCCGGGGTTGATTCCTCCCCGGAAACGGTGGTGCCACTCTGCCGCCTTGCCTCTCCGGGCAACTGCTCGCAAAGTGTCCTGGACGACCACACTTGTAACATGTGGCCGCTGCTGGTGTAGTGCTCGCGGGACGAAAGCCCGGCATGCGTTGCTGAGGTGCATACGCACGCGGCATCGCCCGCTGCTGCTGTTGTTGTTGCGGTGGTGGTACTGGCAGTGCCGGCCTGAATGCCGGTGAGGAATACGGCCGACTGCAGAACGGCATCGACCTCTGTGGTGGCTTCCAGCGTGGACCTGATGGTGGGCGATTCACCATCCGAAACTTCTGAGAAAGACCGCTTCTTTCTTCGCTGCTTTGCGGCGCGCTTCGCTTTCGCTCTGCCGCCGCCAACTCCTTGCCGGAGTCCTCCTGAACAATCGCAGCATCAATGATGTCGTTGAGGCTGCCGCGATTGAACATCGCCAACTTGTCCTTCAGGAGCGGGTTAAGCCCCTGGTAAAAGTGGTCCCACCGCTTCTCGTCCGTATCTGCGTGATACGATGCGTAGAGCACGATATCGTTGAACGCCCTGGAGTATTCCAGTGCATTCCGGCTCCCTTGCTGCAGGTGTAGGAATTCCTGCGTCTTCCTCTTCATCAAACCTGGCGGTATATGATAGGCCCTGAAGGCCATCCGGAACTCCGTCCAGGTCATCACTCGGTCGGTGGGCTGTGAAGCACATAAGTTGGCCCACCACGCGCTCGCGGATCCTTGGAGCTGCTGGACCGCGAACTGAGTCTTGCGCTGCTCGCTTATCTTGAGCAGCCCGAACTTCATCTCTATGGCACGGAGCCAGTTGTCCGCGTCAAGAGGTTCATCCGCCCTTGAGAATACAGGGGGATGAGTCGCTAGGAAGTCAGAGTAGGAGCTCGGTTGACGCTCCTCATGGTCTTGACGTCTCTCTGGGCAAGACGTATTCGCAATTAGAGTTTGCAGCAACTCCGTGTGCTGCTGATGTGAACCCGCCATGCCGCGACGATGTCGGCCAATGTAACCGTTGGCAGTGGCGGTGGCGGTGTTTGCTGTTGCTGCTGCGGTCCCGAGGAGTCCTCGGGAGGCTGTTGGGAGGTCTCTCCCCCTTGACTAGTACCCCCAACGTCCGGGTTGGCACGAGTACGCATCATTCTGAAATTTAAAACAGCAGCGATTAGCACATGTCTTACTTAAAATTCCATATGCAACAGTAGGTATTGAAGTGGCACATGATTAATTTGCACAACATTCACATATATTGATAAAGCATAAACTTTATACAAGATACATTATTCTCGGGTCTCCGAGAAGTCGTGCTCATGTCGTCACTACCCATACATATGCTACTGTCTACACGACATGTCACCGATTACAAAATTTGGGCTACACTACCCTGGCTGCCCTACATGGCAACTGTAACCCCCTACTCGGAGTAGAACTCGACCTCCTGCGGGTCGTCCTCCTCCGGTACATCTGCTGGTGGCTCTGGATCTACCACCTCTTCTCCCATCCCGGGTTCTCCCATTGCTGGAAGACCCAAGACCACCGGTATGCCCAATGCCGGAGGTACGAGGTCCTGCAAAGCATGCACCTCGTCCATAGCCTGGTTATAGTCATCTTCCCAGCCTTGGCCTTCCTCGATAGCGTCGTCTCACTCTTGAGCAAGGTTCTCGTTCTGCTGGGTCAGATTCTGTACCAGTTCTTGCAACGCCACGATGTCAACACGGCTCTTCTTCTTTGCCTTCTTCAGACGATGCAACTGATTGTGCTGTTCATTCTGTCGCTTGATCGTCGAAAGGAGCACATTGCGGAGTGCGCTGTGAGCACTCTCGAAATGGTCTCCACGGCTCGTGCTCTCCTTGAGCTTTGTGGCGAGATGCTCCGTATGAACAGCTTGGCTGTCCATCACGGCGTTTCCCGCCCTCATCTGGAGGCTGAGATTTGCCTCTGCGGGGTTGTACCTTCGGCAACTCGGGTCCGTTGCCCCCAGGTACCTCTCTTCCCACACATGCTGAGCCTGTCCCTCCACCAGAACGAGCGCGTATGGAGTGCCCTCCATAGCCTGCACGTGTAGTTGGCAGAAACGTGACATGGTGTCACGGGCTGCCACTTGCCACATCCCTTCCGGTTGTCTTCCTCTCACCGTGACGGTGAACGGCACCCAACCGGGTGGCGCAGGTCCTGCAGGGACCTCGACATGGACTGTCCACGTCTTGTTCCCCTCTTCGCCTTCTTCCTTGGCGAAGTACTGCGGCATCTGGTTATATCCGAAATATTGAAGCATCTGCCTCAGTGTTTCCGGATAACCGCTGTGGTGAGAACAGTGGGATACCACCCACCCGTTCCCCAACTGCTTATCTGCTGTCATCTGTAAAAATATATTTGAGAAATGTCAAATATTTATTTAAACAGTAACCTATGGAGTTATAACATAAGACATGTCATTGAACCCATAAACTTGGAAACATAGTTCAAATTTTAAACAAATTTGACCACTGATCTGTTGTTCCCATGATAGCCCTGACCAGTTTCTATTTCAACCTGATTTAGGCCATGTTAAAGGCAAAACCAATTCTGGAGCTCAACATCAAAGTTAAAGATAACTTCAATAGATTTCCAGAAAGTATTTGCTTGGCCTAAGATCTGTCCTGGTTCAAGAGTTATGAGACGTCAAAGTTAGCAGAATTTCTGGAAACAATTGGACAGCACCTCCCTGCTTTAGGTACTGATTTGCTCCAAGAATTCCAGATAATTCTGTTCCGAATCTGACAAAACTTTCTGTTACAAAGTTGTAACCTATCTCATAAGATTTCCAGAACTACCTCATTTTCTATTTTCGGATTTTTAAGCAGGAAGTTATGCTTAATTTACAGAGAGTTTACAGAGAGTCTTTACTCTGTCCTGTTTTCTGGACAGCTTCAACTCTACTGCAGTTTTCGAGTGGTTAAGGGATGAAACACCTCTGGACCTCAACAGAAGAGTTGTAAAGTTTTTCCAAAGCTTTCCAGAAATGTATCATATAACCCCAACCTCGAAAGAACTCAACCTCTAACCTCTGATTAACTTCAGCCTTGATTCAGCTGAAAACAGAGTGCTCTGTCCTTAACAACCTATAAGTTGAAAACTTGTTAACTTTGAATATATTGTTCAAGAGAAGGAGTTACATCAAGTTTTACTACTTTAGATCATAACTTTCAAGTTTTAAATGAAGTTGTTCATTTAGTTTGATGTGACGTTGATGCGTCACCATATTATGTCGGTACTACGTCCTCACAAAGAAAAACCTATACCGGACTTAGCCGGCTTCGTTATTTCAGTGGCACTAAACGTCACTCGCACACGGATGCTACACGTATACCGTTTCGTGGTCAGGCTACCTGCAGAAACTCAAGCAATCGTCAGACTCGGCTGCACGCCGAGCCCAGAATCCATACAGTTAGTACAACCGGCCGTCATCACTCGCCCGGATGTTCTCAAGCCAAACACGCCTTGAGTTACGTGTTCACGTTTCAGACCACGTGACGGGGTCTCCCAAGTTGCACCACGCACACCAGGGATAGACGTTGCTCGAATACCCCAAACGACATGAAGAGTCGTAGAGGATATCAAAGCGGGTCGGGTTAACTGCCACCCGTGGGGCTCCACCCTTCAGCTTGTGCGCACTGGTGGACAACGCTTACGTGCACCCCCCAATACATGAACGTCCCGAGATGCACGATTTTCCGACATAATCAAATAGGTTAATATGCCCCTTTCTATACACTAATAACATCCTTATACGGGCTACTAACTTGTTCCTCACTGGATTTTTGAAAAAGATGACCTTCGTAGTGCGTTAAACCTCAAGCGAGCTCTGATACCAGCGCTGACACGACCCCAACGGTCTTGTCGAGCCAGGATCACGCTGAGGGATGCTGCGTTGCATAGCACCGGATAACACACGTCAAAGGTACAAAGCGGAAGCGAAATTTTATATTACATAAACTGGTTTATGAACATGTTTACATCAAAATAGATCAATCTACACTCACGGGAATAGACTAAGCATCAATTGCACGTTCAGCCCTTGAACGTGTCCTTGCTAGCACACACGCACACTAACTCTGCAGCGTGCACGACTCCTACTCGACGTGGTTCCCCTCCTGGGGTTCCGTCTCCTCTTCGGGAGTCCCTTCCTCATAGAACCCTGCAAAAGCTTAAAACACAAGCAGTGAGCACGAAGGCTCAGCAAGTCTGACCCGTCTCACCTATACATGGAACTTCTACATGAGGGGTGATGGGTACATGAGGCAAAAATCATTTGCAAAGGACTCGCCTAATTAGTGGAATCTTACTTTCACGTTTTAGCAGCAGGTGGTGTAGAACCTTACGCTAAGGCACATGAGAGAGCCGCAATCAAACAACAAACACATTTCTCTCATGTACTTTGCCTAAAGTTTGAAAAGAACTTTAGTTAGCTCTAAGCTACAGCATATCATTAACAATCAATGTCCATCATTCAATCAGCAACATTTTAACATGTGACTAGCCTGTTCTTTCTACGTCACGGTACAGTGAACAAGTGGTATTTACTGACCGCGAGGGACGGCGATTATAATCGATTTACACCTGCAGGGTTACCCGAACAACCCGTCACGTACGCCCGTACTCGATGTTGCCTACAACAACCATCACGGACGCCGTACGCAACCACCTTTCACCCGTCAGCCAAATATTGAACCAGTCCCATCGTCCCGAGCAAGAGGTCTCTGCACGCGCATCTCCATGCCGCCAGGCGATTTACACCTCAAGCTCTCAACCTACCCTCTGAACGACGGGCAATGCCTCAATACCCAGCTACCCGAGTTACATCAGTTTCCCGGTTCCCATATATCCGGTAGGTCTTCGGTACTGTTCTAGCTTGTTCAACAGGCCCGCACACGGCTCGGTCCTCAATCGACACAAGCGGAGCTACAGCAAACATGCCCCAAAGTCCTGCTGCCCTTACCCTCCGCTTGGTCTCATTTTCTTGCGATGTGTTTCATGTGCTATCACTACCCGAGTCGAGTGCTTCTAGCCTATGCTCGCGAGTAGTTCCAACTACTCGACTTGTACCGAATCCTACTCTATCTTAGCATTGCAATAGCTAACGGGGTTTTGCAATCCTAAACCCAACCCATGGTTTTCTTGGCTATGCAGTTGGGTTTCCAATCAAGACTCTAATGCGAAGAATCATAATAATCAAGTAAGTGCTCAAAACAATAAAAATTTATAAAACGGTTAATGCAAACCGGAGCTTGCCTTGCTGCTCTTGGTCATAGGCTAGCTGTTCCTCTGGAGTAACGAAGTCTAGGACTTCGGGTTCCTCCTCGACCTTAGCGACTACATGATAAGAGAGGTACATGTATTAATTTGAATGCATTTGTATTAAGTTTAAACTTGTGAAGCTTATAAGTCCCACTAGACAGACTCAATGACTGTGAAACTTTTACTGTGGCTTGGTTACAACCTAAATAGAGACTTGGTCAAGTTTTAGTCGCAGCAAAGCTCATTTGAGCCCTCCACAATTAATCATGTCCTTGATCTTAATTGGAACTCTTAGGGTGCTCTAAGAATTTTTATGAAAAAATATGACTTTCTGAAAACTAGATTTTCAGAGGGTTCTAATGGAGTTGGTCTCACTTAATTTAAAGGTTCCTAGCTAAAGATATGAGCTAAACAATTTCAGAGAAAATTCTGAAAATGTTTCTGAACATTTTCTATTTTCTCTGGAGCAGTTTCACTAATCACACCATTAGGTGGATTAAATGAGCTCAAATGGGTCTGAAATTTTTATGGTAGTTCAGGAATAGTTTGGTGAACATCCCAGCAAAATTTCAGGATCTTGCTCCAAAGGATTCTCCAGTTAAAATTCCAAACAGTTTAAACTTTGAGGAATTAATTCTGGAGAATTAAGGATTTTCATGAAGTTAAACTTGATTTGCTGGAAAGTGCTCAGAGAGCTGAATCCAACAAAATTTGGTTCACTCAATTTGGAGCTTTCTAGCCAAAGTTATGAGGATTTGAAGTTTGGAAGAATTCTGAAAATCGGGAAAAAGTTTAAATCTCGCGGGGGCCCGCGAGGACACGTGTCGAGCGCGGCGGTGTCCGGCACACGGGGGCTCACAGGGTATTTGCGCGCCAGCACACCAGATCCCGGCCGCAGCCCGGTCCCGATTTAAAATATCTCCCGCTGACAGCTGGGGTCCACCCCTTCGTCAACCTCCCGACGCCCGCGCTCTGCCGCCGAGGAGCCTCGCCGGAGAGCTCGCTGCCGGCTTCTGTAAAGCTCCAAACTTCACGATTCTGGCTGCCCCTGCCTATTTCCACTCGGGGAACAGGATTCTGGGGTCAGCTCTTCATGACAACGGCCGCCACCTGGTCGGCGACGAGCCGCAACCTCGGAAGAACTTCAGTCGCGTTGTCCACCCTCCCTAGCACCTCCCCTGATCAAGCTAAGGGTCGTCGAGCATCAGTGGACCATAGGAAAGGTCGACATGAGCTCTACGGAGCTCGGGAAGGGCTGTGTTGGGCTGTCACCGTGCGACCTAGGCCGGAAATCGGGATTTCTACTAAAACTCGAAGAACAGCGGTTTCCCTCCACGGTTCTTCGTGGTTCTTGATCCTATGGATACGCACGGGCTACTAGAAGTGATCTTCTCCATGAGAGGATGAGTGATGCAGTGTGGTTAATGAATTTCTCGGATCAGTACCGACCTCACTTTTGCACACCGTCGCGAAAATATGAAATTCCGCCCGGAGCAGTGCTTGTCACGCCGCCAGAGCTTGCAGAAAAGAAAGAGGGGTTGAAGGCGAACCTCTTTGCTGTTTATAGCTCCGTGAACGGTGGGCTGTGGTGGAAGGAAAGGCGGTTCCCGCAGCGGCGGCTCGAGCTGAACTGGCAGGGCAAAGATCGCCGCGGTGGAGCTCGGGGAAGGCTGCGCAGGGTCTGGAACCAATGCGGAGGTGTCGAAGATGGCTTGGCGCACCCGGTGCTGGTCTCAGATCGCCGAGAGGGTCACTGGATCGGCCGGGCGATGAGGAACTGAAGTTTCACTCAGGCGGCGAGGTGTTTCGGCGTTTTGGGTGGAAGTGCGACGAGGCAGCGATGGAAGGCGCCGGTGACCGCTCGGGCGGGTAGATAAAGACCCAGGGAGTCGGTTCCGCGGCTGAGATCGGCAAGCAGCTGGTGGCTTCGCCGTTTCTTCGCCGTGGCGGCAGCTGCAGCGCGCACGGTTAACCGAGCTGAGTCCTCAGTCGGTTTCTTTTGCTTCAGTGGCTGACATGTGGGTCCCATCCGGGGTTTTAACCTCTGAAATTCACTCCTAATCACTGTTGTAAACAGTGAGCCCCAAAATACCCATGGTGATTCAAATTATTCACCCATGAGCCATTTGAATTGAGTAGAATTCAAATTGGGTTTGGTTTGAACGAATTTCAGCATAAGTTCAGTTTTGAATTCAAATAAAGTTTGAATTTCCCCCACTTAGCTTATGTCAAGATCAACTCCAAATGGAGTGAAAATTGGTGTGTGAGCTCACAAAAATGTGCTGAGTAAGAATATGCCTCCCACTTTTAAATTCATGGGATAAAAACAGTTTGAATTTGAATATGGTTTCAAACTGCCCTCTTTCTAGCTATAACCAAAATGACCTCAAAAAGGTTTTGAATTTGGGTGAAACTTGGCATGGACATCCTTAGCAATGTGTAGGAGTTTTCATATGTCCAGCCCCTCTATATCACATGTGGGAAATACCCCTTTTGCAATATGTGAGTTTGTTCTCTAATGAGCATGTTGATGGTGGTTACATGCTCTTCATTTGTGTTCATCATCTTTCCTCAAATGAGGTGTGTGGTGTGGTGATGAACACTTCAAATGTGTGTCAAAAACTGAGGCCCTTACAGTGGCGCCCGCGGAGGCGCCCAGGGCGGCACCGTCAGCAACCACAAACCGACACGAGACGACAGCCACAACTGTGGCAAGCTTGGTCATTGGGCCAGGGAGTGTCGACAGCCACGACGTGGCCAGGCTCACGTGGCACAAGTGAAGGAGGAGGCCCATGTGGCACAGGTAGAGGAGGAGCCAGCTTTGCTTCTGGCACACGGAAGCATCAAGCCACCTCTAGTGGCATCAACCGCAGCGGCTCTCCTTCATCTTGATGAGCCAAGAGCACACGCTTTCCTTGGCGACGGCTCCAGCAACGACAAGACTGACGGGTGGTTCCTCGACACCGGCGCCACCCATCACATGACCGGTCGACGGGAGTTCTTCATTGAGCTTGACTCCAATGTCCGAGGCTCTGTCAAGTTTTGTGACGCCTCCGGCGTGGAGATCAAGGGTGTCGGCTCCGTCATCCTCACCGTCGAGTCTGCTGAGCACAGGCTGCTCATCGGAGTCTACTACATCCCCGTGTTGAGAAACTCCATCATCAGCCTGGGACAGCTGGATGAGAACGGTTCGCGCGTGGAGATTAAGGACGGAGTCATGAGGATTTGGGATCACCATCGTCTCCTTCTTGCCAAGGTAACTAGAGGCAACAATCGACTCTATGTCCTTCACGTGCAGGTAGCACAGACTGTCTGCCTTGCCACTCGTCGGGACGACGAGGCATGGCAGTGGCACTTGCGCTTTGGGCATCTTCACTTCGAGGCCCTAAAGCAGCTCAGTGCCAAGGAGATGGTGCGAGGCATGCCATGCCTTGACCACATGAAGCAGCTCTGCAATGTCTACGTATTGACGAAGCAGAGGTGGCTTCCTTTTCCCCAGCAGTCGAGCTTTCGAGCTAAGGAACGGCTCGAGCTCGTTCATGGGGACTTGTGTGGCCCGGTGACACCAGCTACACCAGGAGGACGACGCTACTTCCTGCTGCTCGTCGACGACCTCTCCCGCTACATGTGGGTCGTGGTCCTTGGCAGGAAGGGAGAGGCTGCAAACGCCATTAGGCGCGCGCAGGCCATTACGGAGGCGGAGTGCGGCTGCAAGCTGCGTGTGCTGCGCACCGATAACGACGGCGAATTCACGGCGGATGAATTCACGTCGTATTGCACGGATGAGGGTGTTCAGCGCCACTACTCCGCGCCCTACAGCCCGCAGCAGAACGTCGTCGTCGAGCGGCGCAACCAGATGGTTGTGGGGATGGCTTGGGCCCTCATCAAGCAGAGGGGAATGCCGGCTATCTTCTGGGGAGAGGCGGTGGTGACGGCTTTCTACATCCTCAACCGCTCGCCCACCAAGGCTCTTAACGGCAGGACGCCGTACGAGGCTTGGTATGGGCGCAAGCCGGCGGTCTCTCATCTACGGGTCTTCGGCTGCCTCGCGTTCGCCAAGGAGCTTGGCCACATCAGCAATCTCGATGATAGGAGCACTCCGGGGGTGTTCATCGGCTACGCGGAGGGCTCGAAGGCCTACCGCATTCTCGACCCAGAGACACAGCGTGTGCGCACGACGCGCGATGTTGTGTTCAACGAAGGGCGAGGATGGGCATGGGACAAGGCGGTGGACGACGGCTCAACTCTGACATACGACAACTTCATCGTCGAGTATGTCCACTTCAAGGGAACTGGGGGAGTGGGCAGCTCTTCTCCACCAACTTCAGCGCCACGCTACCCAGTCACGACCTCGGCTGCGACGACCTCTCCACCACCACAACCGGCGACCCCACACACTCCAGCACCGACTGCCATCTCTCCGGGTACGTCCACTCCGACACCAGCTCATGACGAGCACAAACCGGTGCAGTTCGTTACTCCGCTCTCCCACGACGAGGAGCGCATCGACGAATACCACGACGGCGAGCCGTTGCGGTATCGTACGATGGAGGATCTTCTTGGTGACCAGTCGGTGCCGGGACTGGTCCCTCGCGATCTGGAGGCGCAGTTGCATCTTGCGTGCGACGACGGCGAGCCTCGGTCTTTCGCGGAGGCTGAGAGACACGCGGCATGGCGTGCCGCGATGCAGTCGGAGATGGACGCGGTTGAGACGAACCGCACTTGGGAGCTTGCTGATCTCCCTCACGGTCACCGTGCGATCACCCTTAAGTGGGTGTTCAAGTTGAAGAGGGATGAAGCCGGCACCATCGTCAAGCACAAGGCTCGCTTGGTGGCACGCGGCTTCGTGCAGCAGGAGGGGATCGACTTCTACGATGCTTTTGCCCCCGTGGCACGGATGGAATCCGTGCGACTCCTTCTTGCACTCGCTGCCCAAGAAGGCTGGCGTGTCCAGCACATGGACGTCAAGTCGGCGTTCCTCAACGGCGACTTGAAGGAGGAGGTCTACGTACACCAGCCGCCGGGGTTTGTGGTCCCTGGCAAGGAGGGCAAGGTGTTGCGCCTGCACAAGGCTCTCTATGGCTTGCGGATGGGCTTCGGGCAATGCCCGCACGCGGCGGCCATCTACCAGCGGGGCAATGGAGGAAACACCCTACTGGTGGGTGTCTACGTCGACGACTTGGTGATCACCGGCACCAAGGATGCGGAGGTGGCAGCGTTCAAGGAAGAGATGAAAGCCACCTTCCATATGAGTGACCTGGGATCTCTCTCCTTCTACCTTGGGATTGAGGTGCACCAGGCCGACTCCGGGATCACACTTCGACAGACCGCCTACGCCAAGCGCATTGTTGAGCTAGCTGGGCTCACAAACTGCAACCCAGCTCTCACTCCGATGGAGGAGAGGCTGAAGCTAAGCCGCGACAGCACGACGGAGGAGGTGGACGCTACGCAGTACCGGCGTCTTGTGGGGAGCCTTCGCTACCTCACCCACCCACGGCCGGACTTGGCATTCTCCATCGGCTACGTTAGTCGGTTCCTACAACGACCGACGACGGATCACCAGCAGGCTGTGAAGAGGATCATCCGCTATGTTGCGGGGACTCTCGATCACGGCCTCCACTACCCGAGGTGTCCTGGGGAGGCACACCTTGTCGGGTACAGCGATAGCGACCACGCCGGCGACATCGACACCAGCAAGAGAACGAGCAGGATCCTCTTCTTCTTCGGCAAGTGCCTCGTTAGCTGGCAGCCGGTCAAGCAGCAGGTGGTGGCCCTGTCCAGCTGCGAGGCCGAGTACATAGCGGCCTCCACCGCTTCGACTCAGGCGCTCTGGCTTAGTCGACTGCTTGGTGATCTCCTCAGCAGAGACACTGGAGCGGTCGAACTCAGGGTGGACAACGTGTCCGCTCTGGCCCTGGCAAAGAATCCCGTTTTCCATGAACGGAGCAAGCACATCCGGGTGAGGTACCACTTCATCCGAAAATTCTTGGAGGAAGGGAGCATCAAGGCGAACTACATCAACGTCAGTGACCAGCTTGCGGACCTGCTCACGAAGCCCCTTGGGAGGCTCAAGTTCATTGAACTTCACGCCAAGATCGGGATGGTCCAACCCTCTCAGAAGACGACGTACAAGACTTATGGGGAGAATGCTGGAATAAGTCTTGTAGTCCTTTGGTCTTTGGTCCCCTAGTCCCTTGTACCCTAGTCCTTTAGTTTGTTGCACTTTAGTCCTTGGTCCTTGTTGTACTCTAGTCCTTTGGTCTTTGTGGCCCCAATTAGGACAGCATCTAAGGACACTAGGACAGCATATTAAGGACACTAGGACAGCATCTTAGTGTCAGCCAAGGACAGCATATTAGGACAGCATCTAAGCATCTTAGACTAGCATCTTTGTGGCATATGCTTGGCTGCCATGGCAGCTATAAATATGTAGCCTCAACCCCTTGGGTTGGTATGGCATTGTGTGAGAAATAGACAAGAAAATTGCCCCAACTCCTAGTGTCATCCTCTCTTCCAATGAGAGTAAGAATTCAACTACTAACACTCTCATCTTCAGGTTAAAGACCACGCTGTCCCTCAGCGTCCAGCAGTTGTTGGTCAAGGCTGATTCTTAGTTGGTCATCAAACAAGTCAAGGGAGAGTGCTGCTGCAACGACCCATAGCTTGCAGCCTATCTCCTCCAAGTACAGAAGGTTCAGAAGGACTTCTTATCCTTGGACTTGTGCCATGTTCCCGCGTCAACAATACAATAGCCGACGACCTGTAAACGAAGGCTTCCACTTGGGCTCCGATACCTGAGGGGGTCTTTGAAAGGAAGTTGCTGCGACCTAGCACCTGGCCGGCCGAACCAGGCGAAGGGGGCGGGACCAGCACCTCGAGGCTGGCGGTCCCGGCGGTCATGCTACCATGGCGCCCGCCAAGGATCGTAAGCATCACCGGGGACTCTGTGCAACCTGGCGCTCAAGATCCAAGTGCTCAAGTAGGTCCCGACGCATGGATCAAGGAGAACCGGGACTACTTGAAAGACAATTTCCTTCCCGATGAACGTGTATCCGCTGAACGAATCGCTCGGTTGGCTAAGAGATACACGCTGGTAGAAGGGAATATCTACCAGTGTGGCGCTAATGCGTCCTATTGCGGTGCATAACCCGGGAGGAGGGCTGCAACTTGCTCACAGAGATCCATGGAGGCGAGTGTGGGAACAAAGCATCTTCCCACACGCTGGTCAGTAAAGCCTTCCGACATGGCTTTTACTGCCCGACAGCTCTCCAGGATGTCGTCAACCTGGTAAGGAGATGCAAGGCATGCCAGTTTCACACCAAACAGATCCACACACTGACGCAGACGTTGTAGATGATCCCACCCTCATGGCCCTTCGCTGTGTGGGGGCTAGACATCCTAGGGACATTCCCCAGATCCGTCGGAGGGTACCGGTACCTCTACGTTGCTGTAGACAAGTTCACCAAGTGGCCGGAAGGTGTCCCTGTAGTAACAATCAACAAGAAGTCAGCAGTTAAGTTTATCAAGTCGATCATCTGCCGGTTCGGGGTCCCAAACAGAATCATCACCGACAACGGGACCCAGTTCACCAATGCAGTGTTCCAAGACTACTGCGAAGACCTCGGCATCCAAGTTTGCTACGCTTCCATTGCTCACGTAGTGAGCAACGGTCAAGTCGAAAGAGCAAACTCCGAGATACTCAAGGGCTCAAGACGTGCACCTACAACAGCTTGAAGAAGCACGGTGCCAATTGGGTTGAAGAGCTTCTGTGTGCACTGTGGGCTAACCGGACATCCCACAATCGCTCGACAGGGGAAACGTCCTTCTTCTTATTTTATGGGGCTGAGGCCACCCCCCTCGCCCGGAAATCACCATGGGTTCATTCCATGTCCAAGCGTACGACGAAGCCACGCAGGACCAGATCCGACATAAAGATATCGACCTTGTCGATGAGTGAAGGTGGCAAGCAGCTGCTCGAAATGACGATACCGTCAATCGCTCCGGCGTTATCAACAGCGGTTCGTGCAGAGTAGACAGCTCGAGGTGGGCGACCTTGTGCTTTGGCGAATACTTTCTCGAGAAGGGGGGAACAAACTCTCCCCTAGCTGGGAGGGCCCCTTCCGAGTGACACAAGAACGCGCCCTGGGTGTGTATGCCTAGCCACGGAGGATGGGGTACCTCTACCCAATCCATGGAACATAGAACACCTCTGTAAGTTCTATCCTTAGCGCAGAGGTAGGGTTATATTTTCTCTAAAAGGGTGTCATAGTGTCTAGGAACAGCGCTTAGAACAGCTAAGCTCTGGAGGAGTCCTGCTACTCTTGTCATTCAGAGCGGGTCGCTGTCTTTTTGTACGACCTGTTTCCTCCTATGAAAGAAGTCTAAAATGAGAAAATTTTGTCTTACCCTGCGTACTCTCTCTTTACAGTTTGTGCTTTTTCATGCATATCAACTGTAAATGGCATGTCTGGAGCCCATCCTACACACTTTTCCAAGGTCCCATGGCACTGGAAGGCCTCCTTGCTGAAAGGTTAACGCCCGAGGGAGGTCCAGGACGCGCAGCTTGCTTAGCCTGGTTCCGTACACTAAGCCTGCCGTCCTGCTTCCCTTGCTACAACTGAGTACTTGGGGGACGGAAAGAATACGCCTACGGACAAGAAAAGTAACCGGACCCCGGACATCACCTTCTCTCTTTTCATGCTTTCTTTCCATACTGCTCTGGCCGTGTGGCCAGTCACCTTTCCCTGTGTTCAACCATAGCAGGAGTTGTGCTATCCTTCTACAGATGGGTCTGTTTGAGGTACCTGTGTCGTACCCGGGGTTCTGCGGTTGTCTCATTGCTTGGGAGCCTTATGGCGCCAAGTGGTCCCTCCCCCGAAAGGCTTACACCAGCGGGAGGTCCAGGGTGTGTAGCCTGCTTTGTCTGGTCCTGTACCCCAAACCTACACACTCTACCTCTCCAGCGCTACAGCTCAGTACTGGGGAGCCAGGTGGCTCATACCCCTAAGCAAAGCTTTAACCATAACCCAGATGACCCGCATCGAATTACCCAAGCCCCGTAGCTCAGCTGAGCATCGTAAGTCACAGTAAAGCTACCAAACAGGGAAAGAGTGACCAGAGAGCACGACTACTCCTTTTTTCTGCTATGTCTACAGATCCTTGGCATCCCGGACCCCTCAGGAGGCCCGATGCTGGCGTCCTGCCTCATCTAGTGGTAGGTGCGCCCCAGCACAAGGGCCACACCTGCCAGGGGGCCATCATGGTGAACCAGCGGGCAGGACATCGGACCACTGCAGCAGCAAGCAGAAGACTCGAAGCGCCAGCTACAACAAGTTGAAGACACTAGCCGAAGTTCCCTCGAGTCCTTATGCTGCAAAGGACCCGGGAGGAGTGTCGGCCACACTGTGGGAGCGCCCTGGGTCCTTACGCTGTTAAGGACATGAAGGAGGAAGCACGGTACATCGGCAAAGAGCTATCCACGTCGGCTAAGTCATTCTGGACCTTTGCGCTGTCAAGGGTCTGGAGTCTACATCAACAACTCAAAACAACACAAGACTTGAAGCAAAAAAGTCTTTATTAATGGCAGAGCTCTGGTGTTAGATATAATCCCATTTTTCTAGAATAATTAGTGTTAGAAATAGAGTCCAAGTCAAATAAGAGTAGGAGTCTAGGTAGTATTAGATTAGGGCTCTGTAATTTGGGGCTATATATACAGCCCCCCAAGAGAAAAATATGAGAATATTAGAGAGGAAAATAACTCCGGATTTCCAACAATTGGTATTGGAGCCTAGGTTTAGATCTAGTACCTCGACAACCCTAGCTCTTCGGCCGCCGCTGATCTCCGAGGAGTGCCGCACCTGGTCGCACGAGGCAGAGACCCGACCGAGAAGAGGCGCGAGATCGGGTGGTGGCGTGCGGCGCAGGTGGCCGGGCGGGCGACAGCAGTGGGCGAGCGACCGAGGCAGAAACTTGCGCGGCGAGGTGGCTTCTTTGAGGAAGATTGAGAAGAGCGTACCTCAAGAGAATCAGTGTAGCTCATGTATCTAGAGAGGAGGAGGCGAATCCCATCTTCTCTAAGGCGGACGGGCACGGGTGGGACGCTCTGCTGGTGAGCGCCCGCATCCTGACCTCACCGCGCATCGTCGGGAGCAGGGAGGAGGTCAACCGCTGGCGGGGAGGAGGCCAAGGGCCTTCACACCTCTCCTCCCATGCGGTGGGCAGTGGATCCGATGCCACCGGAAAGAAATCAGTGCGTGCCCGAGTGGATCTCGGCAAGGCGCACTCGTCCTAGCGAGAAGAGGCTGCTGTTGTTGTCTCGTGCGCCAGGAGCTCGCTGGCAGAGGAGGCGAGGTGTGCAAGGAGAGAAAATCAATGGCGCTGCAATATTCCCTATTAACAAAGACCAATTACACAGCATGGGCTACGAAGATGAAGGTTTTTCTGAAGGCACAAGGGATATGGGAAGCTGTTGAGGAAACAAAGAGCGATGTTGATCCAAAGCAAGATCAGTTGGCTCTTGCGACCATCTATCATGCTATTGACGAAGACACTCTCATGCAAATTTCTGAGAACGGCACAGCGAGAGAAGCGTGGGAGTTGATCAAAATCAAGTTCTTAGGTGAAGATCACGTGATGGAAGCAAGAATCCAAACTCTTCAGAACGAGTTTGATTTGATGCGCATGAATGAAGGAGACTCCATCGACGACTTTGCCACAAGAGTGATGATTATTGTCACAAAGATTCGTAGTCTTGGAGGAAGAGTTGAAGAAAGCTACATCGTGAATAAATTGTTGCAAGCTCTACCTTCGAATTCCTTCACATTGCATCCACCATTGAACACTTTGTGGACTTAAAGGTAATGACTGTGGAGGAACTCGTCGATAGGCTCAAGGCACATGAGGAACGTGTACACATGATTTCAACAACCAAGATCATGAAGAAAGACTCCTTTTAACAAGAGAGGAGTGGAGAGGAAGAGAAGCAAAGGGTGGAGAGAAGCTTCTTTTGACAAGAAAAGAGTGGAAGACTCAAGAGGGTGGTCAAAAGAAGATCAAGAAATTTGACAAATCAAAGATTCGATGCTTCAGTTGTCAAAAACTTGGTCACTTTGCCAAAGAATGCTCCAAGAACGAAAAGGAAGGTGAGATGGCGCTTCTTGCATCACAAGATACTTTGTTTTGATCTCACAAGCAAGGTGTGCTCGAGATGAAGATGTGACCATCTCGAGTGTGTGAGTGTGTGATCGGATTGAAGATGTGTCCATTCCGAGATCAAGTGCAGGATGAAGATGAGCCCATCCTGGGGTTGAAGATGTGACCAACCGAAATACGTGTGCAGGGTGAAGATGTGACCATCCTAGGGTTTAGTGGCGTCCATCCCAAAATTGAGTTGTGCAAGGTGTAGATGTGACCATCCTGGGGGTGCAGTTGTGTCCATCCCGAAAGTGTGTTTATGATGGAAGTGTGTCTCTATCCTAATTAGTGTGAGTGTTATTTAGAAAAACGAGATTAGGGGGTGAGTGTTAGATATAATCCCGTTTCTCTAGAATAATTAGTGTTAGAGATAGAGTTCAAGTCAAATAAGAGTAGGAGTCTAGGTAGTATTAGATTAGGACTCTGTAGTCTGGGGCTATATATGCAGACCCCCCCCCCCCAAAAAAAGAGAGAAAAAGAGAAGATTAGAGAGGAAAATAACCCTGTATTTCCAACATCTGACATACAAAGGGGGATACAAGGCAACTGAGAAACCCAACAGCTACAAGTCGGGCAATCTCTTGCTCCATGACATACTTGGTTGTCCCCCAAGCCAATCTCTGTGTAGAGAGACAACCACCTGCTATAAGCTTAAGAATGGCCATCAAACAGATGAGTCTGATGCCTCAATTCTTGTCATACGTCACCGATCTGCCGCAGAGCGACGTCGGTGACGTCCAGTGTCACGTGGGCCAGGCGTCATCTATGGCAGACTTGGTTGTCTACGACAACGCCTAGTGTCGTGTGGGCCATGTCCTACAGACACCTTAACGGAGAAGGACGATCTGGCGGGACCGAAATATGGTCAAGACCTTCAGGGAGGTCAAGCCTTCCTCCACCAAGTCCTTTAGGGAAGTCAAGCTTTCTTCCGACAAGTCCTTTAGGGATCTTGTACCTGACGGCCTCCTCTGCCATCAGCAAGCTGCCCGGATGGCTTGTGCTTATATCCAGAACCGTCATGGAGAAGGATACCCTAGAGAGCTGCTCTGAAGACCGCATGCACACGAACATCGCGCAGAAGTGGATGAAGATGGTCACTGATGCGGCGGCATCAGGTGCGAGGTGGATGAGAGCACTGAGAAGCAGTGGTTTCAGATGCGCAAGAGGAATACGAAGATTGCAAGGGGCAGGGGGGTACTGCCCTTCTCCGGAAGGCCTCCCTTTATACACCCACGACCTCAGGCAGAGCAACAGGCGCTATGTTTTGGTTTGCGCCACTGTGCGTAGAGGGCTACTCGCCTCCCCCAATGATGGGAGGACCCAGGTTCACCCGTCAGACACTGGGGGCCAGGAGGGTAACTCCTCGGGAACATCCGACGGTTCCCGAGGAAAGCGACACAACATGCCGCGGGCTACCCACCTCTCCTAACGATGGGTAGGGCCCAGGTCCACCTGTCGGACACTGGGGGTCAGGCGGCTAACTTTTTGGTAAACATCCGGCGGTTCCCAAGGAAAGCGGCGTGGTGGAACTGTGGTGACCGACCCATGGGCTGCCGCACTAAATACCCCGGGGCAACCCCTCGAGCACGTCACCACGACCCACCAGTCAGGAGCAGGCACGTGTCTACCACACCGACGACGTGTTGTCGCTTTGACTGTAGAGTACGCCCACTATGCCAAGGACGTGCAGCCTTTTTGTCTCCCAGGTACAACCGCGCATCCACTGCGCTAAAATATCACCACCGCTTCAGTTACCTAAGTGCAGTTTCAAAGCAATCACGTGGGAAAGATGGAGGCCCCACCTGCGGGCTCGCTGTCTCCCCCGACATGGGCCCGGGGGCCACTGTCGGTACCCTGAGAACTGAGTACCGCCGTGTGGAGGGGAAAAGACAATCCAGGCCCCGCCTCCTTGCTGAGGCTAGCGTTAGAGAGGCCATGTGTCCCTGGCCCCGGGGTCAGCCCCGAGGCTGCCACATGCGTCTAGACTCTGGAACCACAATGTGTCCTTGGCTCCGGACCTAGCCTCACAGCTGAGGTGGGGTCCGGAGCTGCCACGTGTCCTCGGACTCCGAACCTTCTCCCTGCCAAGGAGGGCTCCAGGGCCGCCACGTGCCCTTGGCCTCAGACCCAGCCTCCCCGCTGAGGTGAGGTCCGGAGCTGCCACGTGTCCCCGGGCTCCGAACCTCCTCCCTGCCGAGGAGGGTTCCGGAGCCGCCACATGTCCTTGGCCCCGGAGCTAGCCTCCCTACTGAGGTGAGGTCCGGAGCTGCCACGTGTCCTTGGGCTAGGAACCTCCTCCCTCCTGAGGAGGGTTCCGGAGCCGCCGCGTGTCCTTGGCCCCGGACCTAGCCTCCCTGATTAAGTAATGTCCAGAGCTGCCACGTGTGCCTGGGCTCCGAAGCCCCCTCCTTACTAAGGAAGGCTCCGATGCCGACACGTGTCCTTGGCCTCGGACCCAGCCTCCCTGCTGAGGTGAGGTCCGGAGCTGCCACGTGTCTCCCGGCTCCGTACCCGTCGATGAGAGCTCCGAAGCCACCATGTGCCCCACGATCTGTCGTGGGACATGGGTCGACGAAGTCAAGGAGGAAGTGCATTGTCAGGTCGTGCATTCAAGGCTCGTGCCTTCCCTAGAAGCATGGCACACTATGCTCGCCTTGTCCTCCGCCCGTTCGCCATTACGGTGACATGACAGGGTGGCAAGACGTGTCAGCAGTATAGTGCCGCCCAACGGCATAGAGCCGCCCAAGCAGAACGAAAAGACTCGGTTACAAGACAGCGTCTTCATCATCACTTGACACACGGACAGGGGCGCTCAGCACGCCAGGCGGTGGGACTTAACTCCCCCACCGACTGCTCTACTCGGAGTGTAAAACCCTAGATCATGTATAGGGCTAACCTAGCTTCAGGGGCCCGACAGGGCCACCTGTCTGGCCCCAAGTCACATTGTAACCACCCCGGCCTTGGACTATAAAATGACCGGGGTGACCACCCGACAAGGGGTTTCGCGTTTGCAACCCTTCACCCTTACACACTCGAACGCACGAGCAATACAACAAACTCTCCCGTGGACGTAGGGTATTACGCTCCGGCGGCCCGAACCACGTAAATCCTGGTGTTCACCCGCTCTCTCGAGTCCGATCGCGTGCGAGGTGCCAAGCCCCTCCAATCAAAGAACCTCCGCGGGCCGCTCCAGTAGCGGGCCGGGGGGAGTGTCATAGCTCACACTCGGACAATACTGGACACAAGAGCTTATGACTTGGTTTTGGGAATTGATTGGTTGGAAAAGATCAGTCCCATGCAATGCAATTGGAAGAAGTGGGTGGAGTTCCAGCACAAGAATACCACTGTTCGGCTCCAAGGATTCAAGGATAATGGGTCCATTAATAAAATACCATAAGCCTCTAGGGGAACAGCTGACGAAATAGGACAAGTCTAATCAGTTGTGAGCTGCTGTCCTGTTACAACCTGTTAATGTGGAACAGAGAAATGCAGAAATTGATTTTCACCCTGATATTCAAAATCTCATCAAAAAATTTGACTGCATTTTTCAAGAACCAAATACTTTGCCTCCTTCAAGGGTTTATGATCATTCTATTTCTTTGTTACCTGACTTGGCCTAAGTCAACTACAGACCATATCGTTATACCCCTTTCTAGAAAGATGAAATAGAGAAACAAGTCTCTGCAATGCTCAAATCAGGTATTATTGTTCCAAGTATGAGCCCTTTTGCTTCCCCTGTGTTACTAGTTAAGAAAAATGACGCTCATGGAGATTTGTGTTGACTATAGAAGATTAAATTCTGTTACTGCGAAAAATAAATTTCCTATGCCTGTCATAGATGAATTCTTGGATGAGATAGCTAGTGCTTTATACTTCTCTACTATGATTTAGCTTCAGGCTTTCATCAAATAAGGATTACACCTGCTGATGAACCCAAAACTGCCTTTAAGACACATCATGGCCACTATCAGTTTTGGGTAATGCCTTTCGGATTAACAAACACTCCAGCTACCTTCCAGTGTCTGATAAACTCTGTTTTGCTGATTATATGAGAAATTTGTCCTCATATTCATGGATGACATTCTTACATTCAGCAAGTCTTTTTTTGAACATATGCATCATATCAAGTTAGTTTTTCAGAGTCTGGAAGACCAGAAATTATATATTAAATATAAGAAATGTTGTTTTGCACAACAACAACTCTATTATTTGGGGCATATCATTTCTCAGCATGGAGTCTCCACAGATCCATCAAAAATTGAAGCTATTATAAGGTGGCCTGTTCCCCAAAACTTCACAGACCTAAGGGGTTTTCTTGGGCTCACAGGATACTACAGAAAATTTGTGAGACACTATGGGATTATTGCTAAACCCCTTACAAGCCTTCTGCCTCACAAGCATTTTCAATGGTCTACAGAGGATCAAATGGCCTTTGATAAATTGAAGGAAGCGATGACTACAACTCCAATTTTGGTATTTCCTAATTTTTCTAAGATCTTCATAGTGGAGACTGATGATTGTGAAATTGGGATCGGTGCAGTACTGACTCAGTATGGCCACCCTGTGGCTTATGTTAGTAAAGGATTAAGCCAGCAGCATCAAAATCTTTCTATCTATGAGAAAGAACTTATGACGGTTTTATTGGTGGTAGACAAATGGAGAGCTTATTTACAGAGAAATACTTTTATCATAAAGACTGATCATCAAAATTTTTGTCATCTCCAAGACCAAACATTGTCCATGGAACTTCAAAGCAAAGCCATGAGGAAATTAGCGGGGTTAAGCTTCAAGTTTATGTATAAAAAGGGAGCTGACAATAAAGTGGCCAATGCTTTATCAAGGGTGGGGCATTGTTATCACATATCTGCAGTTTCTGCTGTCGTTCCAGTGTGGATACACGAGGTACTCAATTCTTACCAAACTGATGTTGTGGCACAATCTTTACTGACTAAACTTGCTATAGTAAGTCTAAATGATCAGGGGTATGAATTGGTGGACGGCTTGATACGTTATAAACAGAAAATATATGTGGGAAACAATTCTGCTATTCAAACAAATATAATATCTGCATTTCATTCTTCAGCAATGGGTGGTCATTCAGGTATTCAGGCCACATTTATAAGGATGCAGAAACTCTTTTATTGGCCAACAATGTGCACTGATGTTGAATCATTTATGAAGCAGTGTGCAATCTGTCAGAAGGCCAAGCATGAACTTTATAAGTACCTAGGCCTTCTTCAACCCTTGCCCATTCCTTAGTCTCCATGGGCCGATATATCAATGGATTTTGTCGAGCGCCTTCCTAACTCTCTTGGGTACTCAGTAATTTTGGTGGTTACTGATAGACTGACTAAATATGCTCATTTTCTTCCATTGAAACATCCATTTCAAGCTACAACAGTGGCACACCTATTTTTGGATAATATTATCAAGCTTCATGGAGTTCCTAAAAGTATCATTTCTGATAGCGACATAATTTTTACTAGTGTCTTTTGGACTGAACTCTTTAAATTATTGAACACTGAGTTGCAGTTAAGCTCCGCTTACCACCCCAAACCGACGGCCAAACAGAGTACATTAATTAGTGTTTAGAAATATTTCTTCGGTGTTCCACTAAGGAGACTCCAAAAAAGTGGGTAAAGTGGCTTTCCCTAGCTGAGCTCTGGTATAATACTTCCTTTCATTCATCAATTCACTGCACACCATTTTGAGCCTTATATGGAGTGGATCCACCTGCTAATTTTTGTCCAGCCTTAAGTGTCACTGATAATCTTGAGGTTGCAGAACTGTTGAAAGAAAGACAAGTATTCACTGAAATGTTAAAGGAACAACTTGGTGGTGCTCAAACAAAGATGAAATTGTTTGCTGATCGGCACAGATCAGGGAGGGAGTTTCAAGTTGGAGAATTGGGTTATTGAAACTGCAGCCGTATGTGCAGAGCTCCATTGTTAACCGACCTTTCCCCAAGCAGGCTTTCAAGTTTTATGTGCTGTTTAAAATCATTAGCAAGATTGGAGCTGCAGCATATAAGTTGGAGCTCCTAGCAGAGAGTATGATTCATCCTATCTTTCATGTTTCTCAACTAAAGCCATACACCAAATTTTACTCCAATCTTTGCTGCTCTGCCTACTATACCAGAGCTTGATGTCAGTGATTTGGTTTCTCTGAAGATCTTGGACACAAGACTTGTTAAGAAGGATGTTGCAATTCCGGTCCTGTTCTTGCTGAAACTGTGTCTGAACCTGCTGTATAACCTGATCTGCACTAGCAGATAAGTCTGCCTTCCAAAGAAAACAGACCAGAAACTGATTTATAGCAGAAGACAGAAACCTTATTTAGCAGAGAACAGTAGGGGGATTGAATATTCAGCAGTTCTGTTCAGAGGAACAGAACAGATGTGAGGAAGATCAGGAGAGCAGCCAGCCCAGATCTGATTTGATGCGCTGAACAGATGAGAACAGGGAAAGACAGGGAGCCGCAGATCCGTTCTTCTGTTGAGGGAGGCTCAGAAACGGAGGAGAGGCGGGGGCGGCGGCGGCTGCTCCAAGGGAGAGAGGGAGGTGGTGGCTAGGGCTAGAGAGGTGGAGGAATTATTTTTCTATTGATCTGAATAAAACTAGGGTGTTTTTGGCTTCTTTATATAGCCCCCCTTACAAGAGTCCTGATCTATTACAACTCAATCTCTAGTCTATCTTTAATTCTATCTCTAAGTAGACTAATCCCTAAACTCTTCTAGAAGGAGGATTCAGCCCTGATCCTAGGCGCGCGCCTGACAGGGGGTCCTGGTTCGGCCCCCCTGTTCTGGCCGCCCAGGGCCAGCGGGAAGATCAGCCCATATTCTCCTCCTGATCCTGACGCTGTCCCACATCTAGGACTCCGATCCTTCTTCTCATCTCCACGAACTTCTGTCTTCCAAGAGCCTTGACCAAGATGTCCGCCATCTGGTTTTGGGTGGAGATTTGCTCAAACACAATAGTACCGTTGTCCACACATTCTCGTATGTAGTGGTACTTGACATCGATGTGCTTGCTTCTATCATGGTCTACCAGGTTCTTTCTCAAGTCTATAGATGACTTGTTGTCAACCCGCAGCACTAGCGCCTTTGATTTTTCAGATAAGTCCTCCATCAGTCGTGTCATCCATACACCTTGACATGCCCCTTGAGCTACTGCGATATATTCTGCTTCACATGAGGACAAGGCCACCACCTTCTGCTTGCAGGACTGCCATGAAACGGGGCTGTTTCCAAGACAAAACAGCATCCCGCTTGTGCTCTTGCGGTCCTCCACATCTCCCGCACAGTCACTATCCGAGTACCCAATAAGCTCCATGTCTTCTCTTGCATAGAAGACTTCATAATCGATTGTACCTGCTATGTAGCGTACAATGCGCTTGACTGCAGCAAAGTGCTCCTCCTTGGGCTCCTCCAGAAACCGACTCATGTACCCGATCGAGTAGGCGAGATCGGGACGTGTGTTCACCAATTATCGCAGCCCTCCCACAAATCTCCTATAGTCCATTGCATGCACCAACGGACTATCCCTTGTCTTGTAAAGCTTTAGGCATTGCTCCATGGGGAATGCACAGGGGTTGCATCCCTCCATGCCAGCTTTAGAGATAAGTTTGGAAGCGTAGGCCGCCTGCCCAACGCTTATCCCTGCATAAGCTTGCCGCACCTACAACCCAAGATAATATGACAAGAGACCCAAGTCACTCATCTTGAACCTCTTCATCATCTCTCCCTTGAACTTCTTGAGATCGCCCCCTCCCGTGATCACGAGATAGTCGTCGTACACGCCGACGATGAGCTTCTCATCTTCAGCTCCATGGAAATAGATCCCGTGCTTGCTCGTACTCTTCTGGAAACCAAGTGATAGCAATCTATCGTTGAGCTTGGCATTCCAGGCCCTGTGTGCCTGACGAAGTCCATATAAAGCCTTCTTGAGCCGATACACCTTGTGTTCGGCTCTGTGATGATGAAGCCAGCGGGCTAGGAGACGTACACCTTCTCCATCAAGTCGATGTTCAGGAAGGAGCTCTTCATGTCCATGTGGTGTACCTCCCATCCCTTGTGCGCAACAACTGCAAGGAGCAAGAGAATAGATTCGAGATGAGCTACAGGAGCAAATACCTCGTCATAATCTATTCCTTGCCGCTGGACATAGCCTTTTGCCACCAATCAAGCCTTGTGCTTCACCACCTCCCCATGCTCGTCCCTCTTCACCTTGAGCACCCATTTGAGGCCAATGGGTTTGTGTCCTGCAGGAAGATTAACAAGTTGCCAAGTCTTGTTTTCTTCTATGGACTCCATCTCCTCGAGCATGGCCCGTCTCCAGCAGGTGTTTCTCAGCATTGGCGAAGGACGTGGGCTCCTCCGCAGTGGTGAACATGAGATCCCCCTCCTCCAAGCTTGGTGGGCGCTCAACCCGACCAGGAGGAGTGAGGGTTCCAAGCACGTTGCACATCGTGTGGAATCGTAGTTTCGCGCCGTTGTCGTAGTAGGCATCGACGACATTGCTGCCAGGGTCCAACAGTGGTGTGGCGAAGCGGATGGGCCGTGGAGGATTCCGGGGCGTGACGAAGGTGCTAGAATTTTCAAGTCCGGAACCTCCCTCTTCTGCTGACCCCTGCAGGACTGTCCTAGCCCTGATCTGTGCTGGACAGTCCCTGCAGGAGCCTTGGGGTGATGCCGCGGGTGCTGGACTCCCTCCAGCAGGTCTGGAGGCTGGCGTAGGAACTCCTAGGGTCTGGACAGACCCTTCTGTGCCCCTCCCAGGCACTCCAAGGGTTTTGTTCGGCCCCTCCGGACCCTGCAGCACCTCTCCAGCAGGTCCAGCAAGTGCTGGATCTAAGGAGTCGATGTGGAAGGCGGTGTAGTCCTCTTCTCCTGCTCCTTCCCCTGAGTCCCACTTGGCCACCTTGTCGAATATCACGTCACGTGATATGTGTGTGCGCCCATAAGCCGTATTATACATTTGATAGCCCTTCGTCCCTGCAACATAGCCAAGGAAAATCATCGGAGTACTCCGGTCTTCCAACTTTTTCAGGTGGAGGCGCGTGTTATTGACATGCCCCATGCACCCAAAAGTTCGCAAGTAGTTGACGGCTGGTCGTTCTCCATGCCAAGTTTTATATGGCGTCTTCCCGTCGAGGCCGCGGGTGGGGGATCGATTTAAGATGTAGACAGCTGTGATAACTGCCTCACCCCAAAAAATCCCGGGCATATCCTTTGCCGTTAACATACTCCTCGCCATGCCGACCACCGTCTGGTTGCTCCGCTCCACAACCCCGTTTTGCTGCGGCGTATACGGGGCTGTGAGCTGACGCTGTACTCCGCGCTAAGTGCAGTACTCGCCAAACTCCCGTGGGGTTAACTTCCCTTCGGAATCAGAATGGAGTAGCTTCAGCCTCCTCCGGGACTCTAATTCAGCCGTTGACTGGAATTGCTGAATTAAGTCAGGCACCTGGTCCTTGGTTGCTAGAAGATAGAGCCACATATAGCGGCTCATGTCATCCACTAGCAACAAGAACATCTTCTTTTCACTTGGAGTCGTTGGCATGATAGGCCTGCAGATGTCGCCGTGGACGAGGTCGAGCGCGCCCTCCGCCCGTTGCCGAGCTTGCTTGGGGAAGCTGGAGTGCCTCTGCTTTCCGGCCAGGCAAGCTTCGCACAATCGATCGATGTGATCAATTTGTGGAAGCCCGAGCACCATTTCCTCTCATGCCAACTTCCGAAGTGCCTGGAAGCCGACGTGTCTGTAGCGTTTGTTCCAACGCCACGCAACATCATCACGCCTCGTGGTTAGGCAAACTGGGCATGTGAGGTTGAGCCTAACGAAGTACAGCTTGTTGTCGTCGCGCTGAACTCGTGTGAGGAGACGCTGCTGCTCATCCTGTATGTGCATCACTCTTCCATGCACCGTGATGTTGTAGCCATGCTCATCCAGCTGGCCGATGCTGATTATGTTGGTGGTGAGGCGCGGGATGAGGTAGACGCCGGTGAGTCTCCTGTGCTCACCTGTCTTGGCGGCGAATGGGACCGTACCCCTTCCTCTGGATACACATGAAAGAGTTGTTGCTGAACTTGATGGTTCCGACGATGTTTTCGTCGAGCTCGGAGAATACGGCGCGCAAACCCGTCATGTGGTTGGTCATGCCCGTGTCGAGGTACCAACGAGTGTCGTCAAAGTCATCGTCGTTGCTGCGGTGAGCGAAGAAACGTCCTTCCACTATCTCCAGTGGGCGCGTAGGACGTTCCGGCTCCTAATGTTTTGAGGCCACCCTTGTCATGAACAAGGCGCTCTCCTCCTCCGCCTTCCCCACGAAAGCCTGCTGTTGCGGCTCCTTATGCTTAGGATTCGACCGACACTCCCTGGCCCATTGGCCCTTCTTCCCGCACATCCTGCAGTGGTCCCGCGGAATATCCTTCCCAGAACCTCCCTTCTTGCCCCCGTTCTTCTTGGGCGGGCCCTTTCGGCCGCCCCTCTTAGAAGAACCCGTGGACTGGGTGGACCACTCCTCCTTCTGCTGTTCCTCCCACTCCTCCTGAGTGAGGTACAGCTGGCCATTGTGTACTCCTCCCTTCCGCTGCGTCGAGTCGAAGGCGTTCTCTGCCGCCTTGAGACGCCCGTCACCTCCGACAAGGTGAGGGTCGACACGTCCAGCAGTGTCATGATTGCCACCACAATCTGTTGGAAGCGTTCTGGAAGCTTCACATGAGCTTCCATCTCTTCTCCTATCTCCTTCCCTAGCGACGCAAGATGTGATAGAATGCCGCTCAGGCGGAGGGAGAAGCCCTCCACGCTCTAGCCACCCTTGAAGGCAGCGGCTTCGACCTCCTTCCGGAGTTGCCGTGCCGTAGTATTCTTCACGCGGTAGGCCCTGACCCACATGATGGCGATCGTGTCCCATGCCTCCTTCGCCATCCTTCTCTCTCCGATCATCGTGATCATCTCCGGTGGGACAACACTGACCAAGATGTCAAGCGCCATCATATCTTCTTGCTCACTCACGTTGCCCTCCTCCACGGCCTTCCAAAGTAGTTGTGCCTTCAGCTTGATCTTCATCATGACAGCTCACTCCGCGTAGTTGGTCTTGGTGAGCACGGGGAACCCCGTCCCGGTGTTCACCTCATGAGCTGCCGGAGAGGGAGTCGCATGGCTGGTGGCGCTGCCGCTGCTTGGAGGTGTGGATAACATTGTGCAGAATTCAACCTAGGATTGAACCGGCTCTGATGCCACGAATGTTGCAATTCCGGTCCTGTTCTTGCTGAAATTGTGTCTGAACCTGCTGTATAACCTGATCTGCACTAGCAGATCAGTCTGTCTTCCAAAGAAAACAGACCAGAAACTGATTTACAGCAGAAGACAGAAACCTGATTCGGCAGAGAATAGTAGGGGGATCGAATATTCAGCAGTTCTGTTCAGAGGAACAGAACAGATGTGAGGAAGAGCAGGAGAGCAGCCAGCCCCGATCTGATTTGATGTGATGAACAGAGGAGAACAGGGAAAGACTGGGAGCCGCAGATCTATTCTGCTGTTGATGGAGGTGCAGAAACCGAGGAGAGGCAGGGGCGGCGGCTAGGGTTGGCCTGGTGGTGGCGTCTGCTCCAAGGGAGAGAGGGAGGTGGCGGCTAGGGCTAGAGAGGTGGAGGAATTGTTTTCTTTTGATCTGAGTAAAACTGGGGTGTTTTGGCTTCTTTATATATCCCCCTTACAAGAGTCCTGATCTATTACAACTCGATCTCTAGTCTATTTTTAATTCTATCTCTGAGAAGACTAATCCCTAAACTCTTTTAGAAGGAGGATCCAGCCCTGATCCTGGGGGCGCGCCTGACAGGAGGGGTCCTGGTTCGCCTCCCCTATTCTGTCCGCGCAGGGATAGCAGGCAGATCAGTCCACAAAGGAGAACTCAGATGTGGTCCAGGTATTGGTTTAATGGACATCCTTGCCAACATGGAAGGACTATAATGTGTTGAAGACCAGATTTCCGTCGACAGCAACTTGGGGTCAAGCTGCTTCTCAAGGGGAGGGCGCTGTCACCACTCTGGGCGAATCGGTTCAGCAGCCATGAGCAAGGCGCGAAGAGAAGCTGGCCGGTGATTCATTCGTCGCGACTGAGCCCACTGTGAGGGGTTTAAAAGGGGCGGCGGGAACACAGAGAGCTCCATCTTGTAACAGAAATTAGTTGCTCCTCCTCTCCCAAACTCTCTCTTCCTCTCCTCCCTCCTTCATCTCCCTGAGAACCTGTTCGAAGATGGAAATGTAGAAATGATTGCGGAATCTCGCCACCAGTCGGTCGCCTCATTTCGGTTGCTCTGTTTTTCTCTGACCGCATTCGATTTCTTCTGAGTTCATTGGAATTTCTATTCGCCTACTGCTGCACGATCGATCTCCTTTACACCGCGCCCCTCCTCGAGCGGCGCAGATGGCAGAACACGGGCCCCGCCACCGCGGCGGACCGTTTTGCTGGACTTGCGCCACCACACTCTTGCGCCGCGGAAGTGGTCGGCGACCTCCTCATGGTCATCGAGGGCCAGGCGGACGCGGTCGCTGTCAAAATCGACCGGCTCGGCGCGGAGCCTGCTGGCGCGGCCGTCAAAGGCCTCACTGGATGTCGTGCATGGGCCAAAAAGTTGAAAATTCAAACCAGAATTTGAATTTGAAGAAGAAAAAGAAAAGAAAAAGGAAAATAAATGGAAAAACAGCAGTGGTCCGAATCTCCCGTGCTCAGCCCAGCCCGCCCGCAGCCCCTCCCCTCTCTCCTCTCGCTTCTAGTCGGGGCCCGCTCATCAGCACCTTCTTCAACCGCCGCCCGTTCTTCCCGCGCCGGACTCCGCGCGCCGCCCACCTCCGAATTCTCCGCGTGCAACCACACGATCGCCCCCACTCGTGCCCGTTACGCATGCACGTACCCCTCTCTGTTGTCCACCCCGCTCGCAAACTTTTCATCGGGTTAACTTGTCGTTGTGCACCGCAGGGACCTTCACAACCTCTCAGCGCCGACTTTGCGAAGGAACCCCGCCGGAAACACTGATCTCGTCGCTTGCCGGTGAGAGCTAGTCGCCGATGACCGTCAAACTTTTCGGAAACTTGAACTTTGATCCTGTATGACCCTCGATGCCTTATCTCCGGACCACAGCGAAGCTCGACGACCGAAAGTCCAGGAAGAAATGCGACACAAACGCCCTGCCGATGAAGCACGCCGACGACCACCGCCGAACGCCATCGCGGACCGTCTTCCAGACCTTTTGGGCCCAAGCAAAATCCCTAGGTGAGACCCCCTACCTCTCCTCTTTCGATCCATGCATGGAAACGCCAATTTAACAAGTATAGACGAAATTCGGTCTTCTCCAGCGAGAACGCCGGTGGGAACCGCCAGGCGCCGCCGCTAGCCACCGGATCGCGCCGCCCGCACCCCGGCAGGGCGACGTGGCCCTCTATGGCCCGCCACTTTAAAACCCACGGCTAAGACCTATGTGTGCTGAATACATTGGCAATTAAAAAAAAGTGAGGATTTACTTTCAAAATTTTGAATATTGCCAAAATACATGTGTCGGATTTTCCGAACTTTCTCATTGCATTTCAGGAGCTATCACTGCAGAGCGGCTGTTTTTATAGTGTTTAATTTTTAGTCACTCTGTTTTTAACTTGTAATGTTTCGAACTTGCTTCTTGGCTTATGGAATGTTTGCTTAGTATTTTATTACTAAGTTTTTGATGTGATATGGCTGATTATGGTGGTTAATACATTGCTATGATTTGCAACATGCTTATGTGAGGTGCTCATTTAAGGTGTTGTGGTTTTCGGACTAACTGAGTTAAGTCGCGGACTTGTGCTAAAAAAGTGGATGTTTGTTCATGTGCAGGTGTTGCTTGAGGTCAAGACATGGATGGTGATGGAGATCCTTGAACTAATCTTAGGGAGAAGATGAGGTTCAACAACCAAGTTCGGGAGGAATTGTGGTTGAGCTGATCTGGAGGTCAAACAACATGTTTGGGTTAAGAACAATGCATATGAAGGTATTTTGAATGTTTTGGAAAGTGTTTGCACGTATGCAAGACATGCATGGACGTGTATACATTGTTCCAAGGCATGGTGAAGAAATATGGAAGTGAAGATATGGTTGAAAAGGTTCAACCGGCTGGATTTGCACCCATGCACTCGTTTATGGAAAGTTTTGAGTTGATTATGATAGGATTTTGTGTTAGGCACAAGTAGAATTGTTTTAGGAATGTTTGGGACGTTCCTAAGGTGCTTGGAAGTCTTAAGATTGTTTCTATCCGCGTATAGAAGAGTCTTGAGCAGTTTTGGAAAGTTAGAGTTTGAATCTAAGTAGGAGTAGGAGTCCTAGTTTGAATTGGGTTGGCCTTAGGGCTGGTTATATAAGCAAGGTAGGCAAAGGATCATGGATTACACGACTTGTAGCTGCTTATCTTGAGTTTTGATCAATAAAGTCCGTAGTTTAGAGAAGCTTTGGTGCCTTGTTCGTCCGACTTGTTTCAGACAAGTTTTTCCTCGGCGAGTTTCTGGACAGACCGACGTTGCTTTGGTATTTCAATTACAACTCACGTTTTACTGATCCAATTGACGTGATTATTTTTGGGTTGTCTTAAGAACTTGATCACTGTCATTGGATTAGTGGTTTTTATCTACACGGGTTTCTTTGCAGCATTGCAGATATGTTTTTTAAAATCGGATAGAACAGATTGACCTTCGTCTAGTCTTTTGATCATAACTCGAGTTTTACTTAGTGTTTTCACGTGATTCTTGTTGTAGTGGCTTCGTGACTTGATTATATATAATATAAACTGGTTTAGTCACGTTTTAACACGTCAAAAACAGTCGCACACACGGTTTCTTTATCAGATCGATTTTCTACCAAGGGGTTTTTGTAGCTTCCACATAAAAAGTTTTAATCTACCATTCACTCCCCTTTGGTAGCTTTTCACATGCTCTTTGATCCTACAATCGGTATCAGAGCCATGGTGCTCTAATCCCATTGATTTGTACATGTTTTGGTAATCAACATGGAGAAATACTCCGCAAAATCTTATGTGTTCGATGACGTTGATTTTTAGTTTTAAAAGGCTCGTATGGAGGCTTACATACAAGCGCAAGGATTCACCATATGGTAAAAGGTCTACAAGTCCTTCGACGTGCCATCAAACTATAAAGTTACGGCTGCGAATATGAGGGATGTTGACAACAATAACGAGGCTCACAACTTGATCATCCAAGGATTGACTCAAAGCGATTTCGATCATGTTGCACACCTCCGATCTGCATACAATGTGTGGAAAGTACTTTGCGACTACCACAAAGGATCCAACACGATCAAGGAGGTAAGACAAAATATGTTCAACAAGAATATATGCGCTTTGAAATGCAACCAGGTGAGTCCATCGACGATTTATTTGCTTGCTTTAATAAAATTCTCAGCAACTTGCGTAGTGTCAATTTTAATTTTTCCGATGCTGAAAATGCTAAGCAATTGCTAAGTGCATTAGACATGTCAATTTGGGAGATGAAAATTACATCTATTCGTGAATCTACTGTCATGAGTACACTTACTTTAGATGTGCTATATTCTAAATTGAAAACTCATGAAATTGACATAATCTCACGTAAGGATCCCAATAAGTCCCTTGCTTTTATTGCACAACGTGACATGTCTAGCTCTAGCAATTCTTCATCTTGTGGTACACTTTCTTTGTTGTCCTTGACGGACTGTTTGCTGCGACACTCCTCCCGGCCTGCTCGGAAGCAGCCCGCGAGGTTCTTTTTTTTCCGGAGGGGGCTTGTCGCCCTACGCGACGTGGGCTCGAGTGAGCTGATGGACACCGAGATTTACGTGGTTCGGGCCGCCGGAGCGTAATACCCTATGTCCACGGGAGTGCTTGTTCTATTGCTTGAGCGTGAGTGCTTGTGCGTTGTGTGATCTCATATGTGAAATCAAGGAACCCCTTGCCGGTTGTTCACCCCGGTCCTATTATAGTTCAAGGCCGAGGTGGTTACAATGGGGCCTAGGGCCTGACAAGTGGCCCCAGAGCTAAGCAAACCGTATACACAATCTAGGGCTTCGTCCTCTGAGTAGAGTGGTCGGCAGGAGAGTTAAGTCCTGCCGCCCGGCACGCTGAGCGCCCCTGACCGCGTTTCAGGTGATGATGAAGATGTCATCTTTTCGCCACGTCTTCTCGCCTTGCTTGGGCGGCACTGTACTGCTGTCACGCTTTGTCGTCCTGTCTTCTCACCGTAACGGCGAACAGGCAAGGGACGGAGGCGTTTGAAGTGCGCCATGCTTTTGGGGAAGGCGTGAGCTTTGAATGCGAAGCCTGGCTGTGCACTTTCGTCTTGACTTCATCGACCCACGGCGCACGAAGGATCGTGGGTGCCACACCCGGTTTTTCCGAAGAACAACCAAGTGAATGTCACATGTATGACAGGATCATTTTCTCATACATTTGATGAAAAATAGTGAAGCATCATTTATTACAAGCTAGGTGTCGAATGTAAATAAGTCTTACATAGCAAATGCCTCGATGGACAATAATAAGTTCATCACAAGTAAATAAACTAGCAGCGGAATATTATTCTTGAGGGCTCCGTCAGAGGCGTTGCCCGGGGGTCTCCATGAACCTAGAAACCTTCTTCGGGTCCAAAGTCTTGGTCATTATATACCACCTCATTATCTTGACCTGAGCAGCAATATAAACCAACAAATATGCAAGGTTGAGTACCGATGGTACTTAGCAAGTGTGGGAAAGTTATGTCATGCATAGCTAGAACAAGGGGAGGTTGAACTCATGGTTAAAGCACTATGCCATTAATACCTATTACCTTAGCTTATTAAGCACCTACATTACTACACAGGTGAAATGGTCCCAATCTCCCATCCCATCATCATAATCAAATAACCATAACATCATTTCCAATGTTAAGCTCCCCGCTTAACATCCACAACTTCCAAAATCATCAATCCTCTAATCATGAATAAGTCCAAGCCGCTCTTGACCGTGAGCACGGCTGTCATGATAGTTTTGACTCTGCAAAGTTTGTACCACTGTACCCACATGTAGTGATTTCATCCCCCGTCGCCGGGTGGACTAAAAGAACCTCCATTATGCCAGTGGCTACGAACCACATTCACACTTCCCAGGTGTGTAGCCAGGAGATCACTACGAAGCCTTTACAAAGGGATTCCCGACGAGCGTGGGCCTACTGAGGTTTCACCCCTAACAGCATACAAGAGGCTCCAACCCCGCTGCAGTGGCCCCCTCTTGAGCCTTGCGGTTCATAAGGTAGTCCAGCTGACACCAACTCCCCGCACCATCCAACACACCCATACTACGCCGGGGATACACCTAATTAATTGGCCAAGCTGCCCCATCTCAGCAAGTGGTTGGCACGGTAAAGCCAGGTTACATGCTCCATGAACCGGTCCTTAGGATCCAGGCAAGTACTAAACACAAACCCGAGTCTCGTGCACCCATCACACAACCAAAACATCCAACTTGCCTTGATCCCTACCTCTACATAACTCACAATATCTCATTCAAGAGTATGGTAAAATAAACTGATGATCTCATATCCCACAATATCCCATTCTAAGCATGACTAAGCATATGCATAATAATAAATGACATGATAAAATGAATCCCAACCCAAGCTACAAGGAAACAAGGTAATGCAATTCTAGGGAAACTTCCTAGAATGGGTTTCATATTTTCAATTGACAATGCAAATAATTCTATCTACACATCCTAGCATAGGATCAAAGTGGTCAAGGACACTTGCCTCCTTCCTGCTGCTCTTGGAATGGGTAGTCCTGATCTTGGAAAGGAAGAACTTGCTCTGAAGCAGGTTCTACATCATATCATCACGCATAGCAAAAAGAAAAACAACAATCCATAAGACATAGTTCACACTTCCACTTCATACAAACCACACATTCACATGTATAAAAGCCATTCACAATTCTATGTGTTGTGGTTACTCTATGTGTGTTGATCTTTGGCTTACATGCACTTTTAATCATGTGTATATGATTCCTACTTTTGTATTCACATTTATACTTGCATACTATATATATGAGTTTCCAATTTTAAATAAGTTCCTTATATTCAATTACTACACCTTTTAGCTACCAAGTATGCCTGAAAGGTATTTTCCTACTCCATATGTGTCTTCAGAACTTCTACCAACCCTAAACTGAATTCTTTGGATTTTGGAATCTTCATTTATCATTTTCTAATTATTTATACCTAGCTTGTTATATTTTCAAATTTACTTCCTATGCCTAAATGTGCACTTTATTATGAAAATAGTAAGACACATCATCTAAACAGAATAGGTTCTGATCCAAAATAGTTAATAATATATTTTTGATCTTTTCCTCTGATGTAAACTATTTTACATTTATTTTTCTAATTTTCAGAATTATTCTCTACTTAAAAATGTGTCCCTCTAACTAATAAATGTGAATAATCAATTAAACAGATTCATTTCAGCCAAAAATCTGATTTTATCTCACTCCAAGGTTTTCTAAGTACTGAGAAAGTTTTTAATTTGAATTTGACAATATGTTTGTCCCACCTTTTAAATTTGAAATACTAACCACATATTCAATTTCCTAATTTTAACATCAAATAGGGTTAAAAAGGTAAACTCACCCCACTACAGGGTCTATGATATTATTTTAAGAATTTTCAGGGGTCTAGCTACACATAACAGAGGGGTTTTTCCTAATTTTTATTAAGTCCAGGGGCTAAAACTGATTTTTAAATGAATTTACATGATTTTCTGAAGTTCCAGGGGCTAGATCAGAAGTTTCCGGGGCTAGCTCTTATTTCCCGAGAACCCTAGGGGGTAGCACGTAAGAATTCCAGTCTTTATAACGTGGGGCTGACGTGGACCGTCCGATTTAAAACAGACGGCTGAGATTATAACGTCGAACCGGTACGCGGGGATTTAAACTCTACCGTGCGATTTAAAATAAACGGCGCACAAGCGGCCACGTCACTCTGATCGAGCGCGGGCGGCGCTGCCCGGTGGCGCACGGCGGTGGGAGGCGGCGATCTCGCCGGAAAGTTTCGGATCTTCGTAAATTCTTCCTAGAACTGTGATTTTATGGCATAGATCGGTGGAGGGGAGGTCGGGGATCTCACCTTGGGGGTTTTCTTGAGCTCGGAGGTCCTGGAAGGCGGTCGGCGACGAGGTCCGAGGTGAATTCACGGCGAGGCTCGTCGGCGCTGTGTTTGAACCGCAAACCACCGCGTTTTCTGCACCTGCGAGGTTCCCCGGAGGCGGTGGATCAAGACCAGCGAGTTAGATCGGAATTCCCGAGCGTAGATCGGGCAGAATTCGCCGGAGGGGCTCGGGTTCTCACCGGAGAGAAAATCGGCAGATCGTGGGGAAAACGGGACGATGCCGGGGTTTTTATAGATGGGGGAAGGGCGGCGTTCGGTTGTGATCGAGTTTGCGTTGCCCACGAACAAAATTCGGCTGGGATACGCAGGAATCCGGGTCGGTTTTGATTCGGGGTGAGAGAGAGTCCGGCCGAGCGCGGCGCTAGCGCGAGGAAGAAGAAAGACTGGCGGGCCCCGCATGTCAGTGGGAAGAAGGGGGCGCGCGCGGCTGCGGGCTGGCGCGGGATCGGTGGGCCGGCTGGTGGGTTTCGGCCCACTGGCCGGTTTTTTTCTGTTTTCCTTTTTCTTTTTCTATTTCTTTTCTGTTTTGAGTTTAATTTGAATTCCAGTTTGAATTTGAATTTTTGCAACATGTGCAACACGTCCAAAAATTTTTAAATTCCCCTCTGAACAGGATTTTGGGGTGTTACAGTGGGGCGCGTGGCGGCTTTAGAGCTCTTATCGACGGGCTTGGTCTCGGGGGACACGTGGCAGCTCTGGACCTCACCTTAGCGGGAAGGCTCGGGCCTGAGCCCAGGGCACGTGTCTGTACCGGAGCTTTCCTAAGCGGGGAGGCAGCTTGGAGCCTAGGGACACGTGTCAGCCCGGGCCTTACCTCAACGGGGAGGTTCGGGCCGGAGCCCAGGGCACGTGTCTGCACCGGAGCTGTCCTCAGCGGGGATGCGGCTCGAAGCCAGGGGACACGTGACAGCCCTGGACCTCACCTCAGCGGGGAGGCTCAGGCCAGAGTCCAGGGCACGTGTCAGCTCCGGTGCTCATGCGCACGTGTCAGCCCTAGGGCTGACCATGGGGCCTAGGGCACGTAGCTTACGCTGGGGCCCGCTTTAGCAGGAAGGCGGGCCCCGGGCTGTATTTTTACCCACTACGTGGGGTACCCGGTTTGCTAGGTACCGACAGTACTCTCCAACCCTTGAACAGATTGAAGAGTTTCCGGAGGAGGAGCTAGCACTTCTCTGTACTCGTTTCTCAAAAGCATCGCAAAATGTGAGAACAAGAAGGAGAGAAGTGGCAGCTTCCAATGATGCTTCGAATGTGGTAAGACAGGACATTTTTGTACAGATTACCCTAACTGTTCAGGTCCTACTTTTCATGATAAAAAACTAACAAGGATGAAGCACTCCTCTGCCAACTACAACAAGAAAAAGAAGGGTTTCACTCAACGTCAAGTGATGGACAAAATTTTCTCCGCAATTCAAGAGTATTGCTCGAGCGACGTTGATATTGGAAGTGATGAAGATGAAGCCGTGGCAAATGCGCGTTTCATGGCGATGATTCTTGCTGCGATCTGATTTATGAACAATTATACTCTTTAAAAAGTGTGCACACCTCCACACTTGATAGACTTGAACTTGAAATTAAAAAGAACAAAAAGTTTTCTGCACTTAATGATAAAAACATGAAAGATGCTAGTTGTTCTACAATTGATTTACATTGTTCTAGCTGTGATGATCTTAATAAGAAACTACATGATGCTACGGATGAAATTTTTGCTTTGAGCAATGCTTTATGTGTTCATGAAGTTAATTCTTGTTCTAATTGCAAACTAAAAGAAAAAACTTCATGTGAAAACTTTCTAGACTTGTCCAAGAAAGTTGATGACATGCATAGGATACTAGAATGGTTTTGTAGTGCAAATAAGAACCTAAACTAGCTGCTGAATTCATCTAAGTCTTGCAATGATAAAACTGGTTTAGATTTTGATTCTCATACTCATGCTAAAGCACATCCAGCTAAAATTGTAAAGTCATTAGGAAATGGTGTGATCCAAATAGTTACTAAACAAAAAGAAGTGGTTTTCAAATCTGCAGGAGTGTTCTCATTCGGTTTCTAATAAACATGTTGCTTGCTCATCTAGACATGAACATAAGGTTACTTTTCATTGTATATACTGTAGTAGATATGTTCATATCATAAATTTTTGTTATAGACTAGTTAAACAACATAAAAAGGATAGATTGATTGCTAGGTCACATAACAACCGAGCAAAACTTGTTGTACATGCTGAATCGAATGCTAGGAATATGTAACCTGCTGTAATGGGTCATAAAAATGCAAAGATTGCTCCTAAACCTATTGTTTTTTGTAATACACATAACACACTTCATAAATCAGTAGCTCGGAACAAGAATTCTCAAAACTTGGCTAATAATCCTGCTCTATTTTCTCAGCTTTCGCGTGCTATTCCTGCTGGATGTCGTGTGACTCAGTATTGGATTCCTAAATGCCTTTTGACTAACCCCAGTATTGAGTCATCGACGTATTATGCTGCTATGTAGGTTACACGCTTGAGGAAGGAGAACATTTGGATTGTGGATTCAGGTTGCTCACTCCACATGACCGGTAACAAAGAATGGTTCTCTTTCCTCTCTTTTGTGTCACGTGTAGAAAATGTTACTTTTGCCGAGAATTCTTCAATTCCTATAATTGCTAAGGGTTCGGTTAGAATAAATAAACACTACACTTTGAAGGATGTGACACTTATTAAAAATTTGAAATACAACTTGCTTTCCGTTTCACAATTGCTAGATGAAAATCTAGAAGTTAACTTCACTAAAAATTGCTGCAAGGTTGTAGATTCAAAAGGTGAGCTTTTGTTTCACATGTCTAGGATTGGAAGAGTTTTTAAAGCTGATTTTGATATGTCAACTTATAAGCATAGGTGTCTAGTTGCTAATGATTTAAAGGACTTATATTTTTGGCATCGTAGACTTGGTCACGTAGGCTTTGATCACCTCACACGTGTTAGTGGTCTTGATAGCATATGTGGGCTACCTAAGCTTAAAGGGGACAACAATATTGTGTGCTCTTCTTGTAGACATGCTAAGATTGTGACAGGTTCACATCCTCCTCTCACAATGACCATGACAACTGAACCGGGACAAATTTTACATCTTGACACTGTAGGTCCTTCATGTGTTTAATCTTTTGGAGGTAAATGTATGTGCCTGTGATTGTTGATGATTATTCTAGATACTCAGGTTTACTTTATGGCATCTAAGAATGAATAGTCACTTTAGAACTTTATTTCTTAGATTATCAATTGACAACCCAGGATCTTTAAAAGCAACTAGAAGTGATAACGGAACCGAATTTAAAAATCAATCTTTTGATCACTTTTGTGCTGAAAAAGGAATATATCATCAATTTTATTCACCATATTTACCTCAACAAAACGGTGTTGTAGAGTTGAGATGGCTAGGACTATGCTTGATGAATACCAAACTCCTATAAAATTTTGGGCAGATGCAATTGCAACAGCTTGTCATGTTTCAAACCGTGTTTTCTTGAGAGCTAAGCTAGGAAAAACACCAAAATGAGCTTGGGTTTGGACATAGACCTAGTGTCAGATATCTTAGGTTCTTTGGTTGCAAATGCTTTGTTAAGAAAGATGGTAATCTTGATAAATTTGAAACTAGATCTGTTGATAGCATGTTTCTTGGTCATCCATCTCATACTAGAGGCTATCGTGTGCTTTTAATTGACAATAACAAAATTATGGAGACTTGTGAAGTTTCTTTTGATGAAGCTAGCCCAGGTACTAGCTCGACTACTGCAGGTCAAGATACATATCTGCAGGGGGGTATTTTTATTGAAGATGAAGAAGGAGTGGAGCTGCTGCCCGAAATTTCAGAAATAAACAATGACGTTCCAGCTCTTGATCTCGCTCCACAATCAGCACCAATGACCACTACTGCTAGTCCAGATCTTCCTCAAGCCACAAGTTCTTCGATTTGTGATGAACATGAAGAAGGAGCTTGTGAAGTGTCTACTCCCCTCCGCGTCCTCAAAAGTCATCCTCCACAACAAATTATTGGAAGCTTGCACGAACGGGTCACACAGTCCAGGTTTTGCGATCCAAACTCTCATGCTCATTCTGCTTTTGTTGCTTCTTTTGAACCCAAACATATATCACACACACTCACTAATGAATCTTGGATTATTGCCATGCAAGAAAAGTCAGAAAATTTTGAAAGAAATAATGTTTAGAAACTTGTACCTCCACCTAAAGGTCACACTTTAATTGGAACTAAATGGGTGTTTAAAAATAAACAAAGTTAGGATGGGTTTGTGATTAGGAATAAGTCTAGCTTGGTTGCTCAAGGTTTCACACAAGTTGAAGGTTTATATTTTGATGAGATTTTTGCTCCCGTTGCTAGATTAGAAGCTATAAGAATTTTGTTAGCATTTGCTGCATCTAAAGGTTTCAAGTTATATCAAATGGGTGTTAAAAGTGCTTTTCTTAATGGCTACATAGATGAGGAGGTTTATTTTAAGCAACCACCAGGTTTTGAAAATCTAAATTTTCCAAATCATGTTTACAAACTATCCAAAGATTTGTATGGTATTAAACAAGCCCCTAGAGCATGGTATGATAGGTTAAAAATGTTTTTACTTAAAAAGGGGTTTACCATGGGCAAGGTTGATAAAACTTCTTTTGTTCTTAAGAATGGCAATGACTCACTATTCGTTCAATTGTATGTAGATGATATTATTTTTGTGTGTGCTTCTCATGATCTTGTGTCCAAGTTTTCAGCTATGATGAGCTCGGAATTTGAGATGAGCATGATGGGAGAACTCACATACTTTTTGGGGCTGCAAATCAAGCAAACCAAGGAAGGAACTTTTGTGCATCAAACGAAGTATATGAAAGACCTCCTTAAGCGCTTCAACATGGACAAAATCAAGCCTCTTCGGACACCAATGGGAACAACAACAACACTTGAACTTGACGAAGATGGTGAACCCGTGGATCAAAAAGAATATAGAAGCATGATCGGGTCACTTTTGTACCTCACAATTCAGCGTATGTCTCTGTGCACGATTTCAAGCTTCCCCACGTACTTCACATCGTCAGGCTGTCAAAAGGATTCTTAGGTACTTACATGGAACTCAAGAATTTGACATTTTTCTTCCTTCTTCCTCAATCGTTACTTTGAAAGCTTTTTCATATGCTGATTTTGGGGGTTGTAGGATCAATAGGAAAAGTACTTCGGGTGCTTGTCATTTTCTTGGTAGTTCACTTGTTGCTTGGTCTTCTAGAAAATAAAATTCAGTTGCACAATCCACGGCCGAATCTTAATATGTAGCTGCTGCTAGCGCTTGCCCACAAATTCTTTGGATTGTTCAAACACTTAAGGACTATGGGGTTGATCTATATAGTGTTCCACTGTTTTGTGATAACACTAGTGTCATTTGTATTGCTAGAAACCCCGTGCAACATTCTAGAACAAAGCACATTGACATTAGGTATCCCTTTCTCCGTGATAATGTTGAAAAATGAAACATTGTGCTTCACCATGTAGATACCAAACAATAATTGGCTGACATTTTTACAAAACCCTTGGATTTCACTCATTTTTGTTTCATTCATAGTGAAATAGGGGTTATGCATCCTCATGACTTAAATTGAGGGGGAGTTTTGAAACTTGGAAAGTCTATGTGTGAATCTGATTTTAAAATAATATGAGCAAAGTATTTCATACATATATGACTTTGTGATTCCTTTTACATGCTGAAAGTTCTTACTACATTACTCGTGTTATACATTTTGTGGTTTTTGCCATGACTAATAATTGGAATAACTACTTTCACTAAATATGATCAGGGTCAAACTTTCTTGCTATTTTGAACTTGTTGCATGCTCACAAGTGCTTTTAATAATGAAAAATTGGTCAATCAATTATCCACATGTTGAGCTTTTATGATTAAATTGAAAAATGAGATAATATCAAGAGAATATGCATGCATCACGCTTATTCTTTTGATATGGATTATCATTGCACTTAGATATGAACTTGAAAGAAGTTGTGTATGACTAAAACCATGTCCTTAAACTTCTGATTTTCAAATGACATAGGATTGGCTTGGTTGGTTAGAATAAGGCTGATGCGGCATATAATCTCTTGCAAATGTCATATGATGTGAACTTGTGTTTTAGAAGATAGTGAAAAATGCAGCAACATGTGTCGTGCTTTCAGTTTTTAAAATAGTTAAGTTTGTGAGATCATTACTTGCCTAAATAAAAAAATTACACTTGATCTCTAGCATGGCTTACACTACTTTATGTGTCTCATTGATTTGATAGTGTAAGTTATTTGAAAGTATGACTTGGATGAGCTTCGTTTTATATTTATATGTCATATTATGCTCATAATAAATTGAAATTTCTCTTTTGAACCTTGTTGAGTACATTGTCAAAAGGGGAGAAATATGTCACGTATTGCACATTTCGAGTATTTACACGTTCTTCTCAGGGGGAGAATTTGTTTTTTAAAATTTCTTTCTCGTTTGATTTTTTATTTAAAAAGAGGGAGAAATTTGCTTTCAAAACTTTTTCATGTGAATGAGCCAATGTTTGGATTCCAAGTGGTGTTGTCAATGCATTCATCAAGGGGGAGATTGTGAGACCTATGTGTGTTGAATACATTGGCAATTAGAATAAAAGTAAGGATTTACATTCAAAGTTTTAAATATTGCCGAAATACCCGCTTCGGATTGTCCGAACTTTCTCATTGCATTTTAGGAGTAACTGTCACTACAGAGCAACTGTTTTCATAGTGTTTAATTTTCAGCCACTCTGTTTTTAACTTGCAATATTTCAAACTTGCTTCTTGGCTTATGGAATGTTTGTTTAGTATTCTCATACAAAGTTTTTGATGTCATATGGCTGATTATGGTGGTTAATACATTGCTATGGTTTGCCACATGCATATGTGAGGTGCTCATATAAGGTATTGTGGTTTTCAGACTAACGTGAGTCAAGTCGCGGACTTGTGCTTGAAAAAAGTGGATGTTTGTTCATGTGCAGGTGTTGCTTGAGGTCAAGACATGGCTGTGTGGAGATCCTTGAACTAGTCTTAGGGAGACGATTAGGTTCAATAGCCAAGTTCGGGAGGAATTGTGGTTGAGCTAATCGGGAGGTCACACATCATGTTTGGGTCAAGAACAATGCATATGAATGTGTTGTCAACATTTTGGAAAGTGTTTGCACGTATGCAAGGGGTGCATGGACATGGCTACATTATTCCAAGGTGTGGTGAAGAGATATAGAAGTGAAGATATGGTTGAAAAGGTTCAACCGGCTCGATTTGCACTCAGACTGAGGCGGTTATAGTTTGTTTATGGAAAGTTTCGAGTTGGTTATAATAAGATTTCCTGTTAGGCACGAAGTAGAGTTGTTTTGTGAATGTTTGGGACGTTCCTAAGGTGTTTGGAAGTCTTAAGATTTCTTCTATCTGTGTATAGAAGAGTTTTGAGCAGTTTTGGAAAGTTGCAGATTGAATCAAAGTAGGAGTAGGAGTACTAGTTTGAATTGGGTTGACCTTAGGGCTGGTTATATAAGCAAGGGAGGCTAAGGCTCGTGGAGAGCACGACTTGTGGCTGCTTCTCTTGAGTTTTGATCAATAAAATTCGTAGTTTAGAGGAGCTTTGGTGCCTTGTTCGTCTGACTTGTTTCAGACAAGTTTTTCCTCGGCGAGTTTCTGGACAGATCGACGTTGCTCCGGTATTTCAATCATAACTCATGTTTTACTGATATAATTGACGTGATTATTTTTGGGTTGTCTTAAAAACTTGATTATCTATCATCTATGAAAATTTCACGGTCATTCAATTTGTGATTTTTGATCTACACGAGTTTCTTTGCAGCATTGGAGATCTGTTTTTAAAATCAGGTAGAACACATTGACCTTGGTCTAGTCTTCTGATCACAACTCGAGTTCTACTTAGTGTTTTCATGTGATTCTTGTTGCAGTGGCTTCGTGACTTGATTCTCTATTATCTCCACTAGTTTAGTCATGTTTGAACACGTCAAAAACAGTCGCACACATGGTTTATTTATCAGATCAATTTTCTGCCGAGGGGTTTTTGTAGCTTCCGCATAAAAAGTTTTAATCTACCATTCCGTCCCCATCTGGTAGCTTTTCACATGCTCTTCGATCCTACAGTTTTAGCACCTGGTTTTCTCAGAAATTGGGAAATTCTTTCTGTATTTGATGTTTAGGTCCCTGAACTTTATGTAAAATAGAATTTTGGACCCTATGACAGTGTATAATTGTAATTTAGACCCTGTAGAATATTTAAATTAGGCATTTAGTCAATTGAATATGATTTGAATTCATTAGGAATGCAAATACTTATGTAAATTCATTTTAAATTGGTCTAGCACTTTGAAAACATTTAGAACAGTATGAAACTGGGATCTAGATGAAAAATAAATTCTGAAAACGTAATTTAATTTCTGTTTAATTACTAAAATCCTATTTTAGGCATAGAAATAAATATAAATGTATGTAAAAAGGATGCTTTAAGAAAGATTCATATATGGTTTTGAATATGAAATTTCAGTTTGAAAGTTGATGAGAAGATGTGAAATTCTATTTTAGGGTGGAAAATACATTTATATGCAAGTTTTGAATTAAGAATTATGGTAGGCAATATAGAAATTGGATAAATTTGAGAATTTAGTTTGAGAGTTAGTTTGAAAATCTTAATTCCAAATTTAAGAACAATACATATGTTCAAAAGGTGTAGGTATACATGAATACAACTTGCAATTTGCAAATTTGATTAAAAGCAAAGTTTAAATGTAATATAAATGTACATATACACACCAAGGCTTAGTATAGGCATTAAATGATGTGGAAAGTGAAGATTTTGTCATAAGAAACTCAAATTGAATAAATTTATGAAAACTTTAGTGATTTTAGGCCAACACAAAAAAGAAAACTATATAGTTATGCATGATTGACTTGCATGAGGGGTGGTATATGTGGATGATTTCTTAAGGAGTGTTGTTTGTTTTTGCTATGTGTATGATTGCACGAGTAGAACCATCCCCAGAGCCGGTTCTCAACTTCGAAGAGCAAGACTTTCCATTTCTCGAGCCACAAGAAGAAGCCAAGTGTCCTTGACCACTTTGTACCTAAGCTAGGATGTTTAGTTAGACTTATTTGCATTGAGTATGAATTATGAAAACCCATGTTAGGATGTCTCCCCTAGCTTTTCATGACTTACTCCTTGTAATTACGTAGTATGCTTATTACTCATATTCTTTATGCTTAGCCATGCTTAGAATTGGTATACTTGGGATATCAAATGCAACTTTGATCCTTTACTATTGAATGGAATATGATGAAATGTTGTAGAGGTAGGAATCTATTTAAGCTGGATGTTCTTGGTTGGTGCTGTGTGCACGAGAACTTGGGTTCCTGTTTAGTGCTTACCTAGGTTCTAAGGACCGGTTCATAGAGCATTTAACCTGGCTTTACCGTGCCAGCACATGCTGAGATGGGGCAGCTTGGCCAATTAATTAGGTGTATTTACGATGTAGTGTGGGTGTTTGAAATGTGCGGGGAATAGGAGTCAGCTGGACTACCTTGGGAACCGCAAGGCTCAAGAGGGGGCCACTGCAGCGGAGGTTAGAGCCTCCTGGATGCTGTTAGGGGTGAAATCTCGGTGGGCTCATGCTCGTCGGGAATCCCTTTGTAAAGGCCTCGTAGTGATCTCCTGGCTACACACCTGGGAAGTGTGAACGTGGTACGCAGCCACAAGCATAATGGAGGTTCTTTAGTCCACCCAGAAATGGAGGATAAAATCACTACTTGTGGGTAAAGAGGTACACACTCTGTAGAGTTGGAAACTGTCATGACAATCGTGCTCACGTTCAAGAGCGGCTTGGACTTCTTCATGATTAGGGGATTATGAAGTGAAAGGTTGGGAGTGTTAAGCAGGGATCTTAACATGTATGATGAGATTATGAGAATGGGGTTGTCGGTACTCTGCAAACCGGGTACCCCCGCGTAGTGGGTAAAAGACAGCCTGGGCCCCGCCTCCCTGCTGAGGCTGCCAAGGGTCCGAAGTCTACATCAACAACTCAAAGTAACATAAGACTTGAAACAAAATATCTTCGGTAAACAGTAGAGCTCCGGCATACGCAGGAGGATACAAAGCAGACGGGAGACCTAGGAGCTACTCGCGCTGGAACCTAGCAGCTACAAGTCGGGCAACTTCCTCCACGGAAGACTTCGCCGCCTCCGACAGCTGTGCGCTGTGGCCCTGTACCACAGGTTCCAGGAAGATGTATGGATCGGAGCTCCGAAGGAAGGTGAGCACATGTCGTGCCACCATCTGGGCCAGAGCCTTGAGTTCAGCCTCCAGATGCTCCCCCACAACATTCTCCAACGTCAAGAGCTTCTCCCCGGCTGACTCCAGAGCAGGGAGCACCTGGCTCACCTCCTGGACTGGCCCTACGGAGCACAATGGACTGAAGCCAAAGGGTTCTAGGGCTGCCTCTGCGTGACCAAGGAAGTCCCAGACCTTCTCTGCCTCCGCGGCACGAGAAGCCCGGAGATCTTCAACCTCCTTGACGCAAGAAGCCAGCTCCTCCGCCGAACTCCTCCTTGCCAGCTCCTGTTCCCAAGCGGCTAGCCCCTGCTCCAGAGCAGCCAGGGTCTGCTCCCTGGTCACCAGTCACGCAGCCCACTCCTCCAAGTCGGACTCCCTGGATGCAGCGGAGACCTCTCGGCCATGGACGCCCTGAAGCCTCTCCTCCAGGTGCTTCTGCTTCGCCTCGTAGGCAGCCAGACAGTCGGAGAGCTCCTTCTCCCTTACTTCCGCCGCCTCCTCTCGACGAAGTGTCTCTCGGAGCTCCATCAGGGCTGCGAGACGTGCATCGGCGGAGGCATGAAGACTCACAGCCTCAGCGTGGGTCCTCTCTGCAATCCTTTGGAGGGCTGCGACGGTGGCCTTCGTCTCCGCAAGCACCTCCTCCCGAGCCTCAAGCTGCTCTACCCGAGCCTGAGCCTTCGCCCTGGCTTACTGGACCCACGCCTTCAGCCGGTCATCCCAGTCCTGGAGCCGTTCCCGCTCGGACCTCAGTTCGGCCCACTCTTGCTTGATTGTGTCTTGCATCTAGTCCAGGCTAGAGCGGACGGCCGTTGCGGCCCTAGGGACCGGGACAGCCTTCGGCATCATTAGGCGAGGCAGCGTCTCGACACCCTCTGGTTCCTCGGCGACCAGTGGAGTTTCCACCATGGCAACATGCAAAGGGAGAAGAGGAGGGCTAGCAGCCCGTCCAGTGGCAGCTGCACATCTTCCAGAGGAAGCCGCGCTTGCCGGTTGACTGGCCTCGGGGGCCCGGGTGTCGACATCCGGAGTTGCTTCAGGCTCAGGCTCCGGCATCATCGCCGGTGTTGGAGCTTCGGCGGACAGGGAGCTTCGGCTCCCGGCCTGCTGCGGTGGAGGAGGGGCAAAGGTGCGCTGCCGGGAAGTCCAACAAAAAGGAGCACCAAACATCACCTACAGCATCCCCCGATGCGAAAATCTCGCCATCACTTCGGTTTCCAAAGCGCAGATTCAAAGCCACCACACGGGAAAAATAGGGACCCCACCTGCAGGCTCAATGCCTCCCCCGAGATGGGCATGGGGGACACTGTCGGTACTTTGCGAACCGGGTACCCCCGCGTAGTGGGAAAAAGACAGCTTGTGCCCCGACTCCCTGCTGAGGCGGGCCCCAACAAGGGCCACATACCTCGGGTCCCATGGTCAACCCTAGGGCTACCGCCTGTGCCCGAGCTCCGGGGCTGGCACGTGTCCCGGGCCTCGGCCTGAGCCTCCCCGCTGAGCACAGGTCCGGGGCTGCCACGTGTCCTCGGCTCCGATCACCTCCCTGAAGAGGACAACATTGGGACACGTGCCAGCCCCCCCCCCCCACCCGCTGAGGACAGGTTCGGGGCTGCCACGTGTCCCCGGCTCCGAGTCACCTTCCTGAAGAGGACAACATCGGGGCTGAAACGTGTCCCAGCTACGACCTGAGCCTCCCCACTGAGGAGGGGTTTGGAGCTGACACGTGTCCCCTGGCTCCGATCCACCCTCCCGCTGAGGGCAGCTCCGGTGCTGACACGTGCCCCGGGCTCCGGTCTGGGCCTCCCTGGTGAGGTAACGTTCGGAGCCGCCACGTGACCCCATACACCAAGCCCGTCCATAAGGGCTCCAGAGCCACCACGTACCCCACGATCCGATGTGGGCCGTGGGTCAATGAAGTCAAGAAGGAATTGCGCTGTCAGGCTTTGCATCGAATCTCGTGCCTTCCCTAGAAGCATGGCGCATGGAACACACCTCCGTCCCTTGCCCGTTTGCCATAACAGTGACAAGACAGGACGGAAAGGCGTGACAGTAGAACAGTACCACCCAGCGGCACGCAGCCGCCCAAGCAGGGCAAGGAGACGCGGAGACAAGACGACATCTTCATCATCACCTGAGACGCGGTCAGGGACGCTCAGTGCGCCATACGGAGGGACTTAACTCCCACGCGGGTGACTCTACTCAGAGGAGGAAGCCCTAGATCATGTATAGGACACACAAAGTTTGGGGCCATCTGTCAGGCCCCAAGCCTCATTGTAACCACCCCGGCCTTGAACTATAAAATGACCGGGGTGACCACCCTGCAAAGGGTTTCATCCGCTCCCTCGAGCTCAGGTCGCGAAGGGTGCCAAGCCCCCTCCGGAAAAAAAGAACCTCGCGGGCTGCTTCCGAGCAGGCCGGGAGGAGTGTTGCAGCTCACACTCCAACAGGGATTATTTCATTTATGTAGTAATATAGGTGCTTAATAAGCTAAGGTGGTAGGAATTAATGCGTATGCAATAACCATGACTTAAGTATTTCCTTGTCTTAGCCTGCATATCATTACTTTCCCAAACTTGCTCAGTACCTTAGGTACTGAAGCTTGCTTTTGTTGGACTTATTTTCTACTTAGGCCATGGTGAAGGCATGGAGTTCAACGACGAAGACTTCGACCCTGAAGACATATACTAGGCTTGTGGAATTCCCCGGGCAACACCTGTGAATGGAGCTCCACAAGAATCTATTTCTGTTGCGTCGTCTTTCATGTATTTGACATTTTAATAGTCTTTAAGAGACATTTATGTAAGACTCTATGTATACGTTTAACTTGGCTTATAATTTATGATGATTCACTATTTGTCGCCACATGCATGAGCAAACAGATCCTGTCATACATGTGAGAATCATTCGGTTTGTCTTCGAGAAAATTGAGTGTGACAAAAGTGGTAATAGAGCCAAGGTTGCCCGTAGGAATGTGAATCTAGTTAGAAACGGACGTATTTAAGGACATTATATTCTTGAAAACTATTTTTACAAACTTTTGTGGGGTAAATGTGTTATTAATGATTGTTCTCTTATTTATTAGTATCTCATCTTATCTGTGTTCAAAATAGAGTATTTATTTGCTTTGAATCTCACTTGATTTTTAAATGTTTTATGTTTTAGATAGTTCGCACGCTTCGCACCGCCTGCAAATCCACCGGAGGACGAATTCCGATAGCTGCACCTGCCTGGAAGGAAGTGGATAACCCTGTGACGTACCACTCTCACGGGGTAGCTGCAGGAAGCATGGTGCAACGTCTTCGACGTCTCCTCCACACCGGCAAGCTAGTAGTGTACTACAACACTACTAAGGTCACTCGCACAGAGCGCGGGGAATGGAGCTCGTAGGCTAGGATCTACCACGACAACAAGCTGATCTAGATACACAACTCACCAGAAATGGAGAGTGACTATGGCAGAAGCAGGGAAAGATGCCACCTGGGAGGCGATCACTTGTTAGAGCTACATCAACCGTGATCACCTGGACAGGACCAAGTACATGTACACCATTCAGCAAGAGAGTGGCACGGCTGAGTTCAAGTATGTGCCAGTCCAAGAGGGGTGTACAGGTGAGCATATGGACATGAGCTTGGAGGATGGAGCTAAACTCAGCACTAGACTGCAGGACTGCCAGCAGGGCTTCAGGATACATGTGATATCCTGAAGAGAACCGAGGATACACTTCGTGCCTGTCCGAGGATGAGGGAAGGAGAGCAGAACGAGCTCTGCGTGACAGAGGATAACACTTGGACGCCGGACTCTCCAGACCGTAGAGCGAACAATAGCCTTCGCACTCCCCCACCACCCCCTTCCCCACCCAGAGCTGAGTCAGGGGCTAGCAACTCTGCAGATGAAGACCGACAAGAGCCAGAGCAGTTATACGAGTCGTTTAGAGATTGTTTCCTTTAATTTAGTATCCCATCGAGTAGTAAAGTCATAAACTCATTTGTGCTAGTTTGCTTATTAATGATTGTTGTGTGACGTGAGTTGTGGAAGCCATGGGCACTTGTCCACAACCTCGTCGTTATGTTTGGATTTGCTTTCGTTATGGAATTTTGTGATGATTACTTGATCGAAACCTTTTATTTCAAATCCTCTAAATTTATGTTGTCCAAATTTAAATTTATGCATAACACCATGCAAGCTACATAGGGAAGTTGATGTGTTATGATTAAACTGGTATTTGGTTGATCATGATAGATGGCCGGCAGAGGAAGAGGTCGTGGTGCCAACAAAAACAACAACTAGGCTGCCAACTTCCGAATTCTTGGATGGTATGGCAGGGGTGGTCGCCGAGGAGCGGCTGACCCGATCCATCAGATGGTCAACACTCAGAACCTGACACAAGTGGTGGCCAACATGCATCAAGCTCCACCCCCACCGGCTGCACCACGTTAGCTGAGGTTGAGTGAATTTATGGGCACTCAACCTCCAAAGTTTGTAAGTGCCGCTGAGCCCCTGGAGGCAGATGACTGGTTGAAGACTATAGAGGACAAGATGAAGATCATTCTGTGTCAAGGGCATGAGAGGGCGTTGTTTGCCTCTCACCAGCTACACGGACCCGCAGCCGATTGGTGGACTGTCTATGTCGCAGCCCACGAGGATCCCGAGAACATATCTTGGGAAGGATTCAAGCGTTGCTTCCGCATCCACTATGTCCCAGCGGGAGAGCCCAAGAACAAGAGGAAGGAGTTCCTCTTTCTAAATCAATGTAGCATTATGGTGTGATGCCTCACCAAGTTCACGCAGCTGTCCCGTTATGCACCAAGGGACATCGACACTGATGAGCAAAAGCAAGACTGATTCATGGAAGGACTCACCATGAAGATGCAGTGTGATATGTCCTCCAATGAGTATGCTAGCTTCCAGAAGATGGTGGACAGGGCATTCATTGTGGAGAGAAAGACGAGGGCCCTGAAGAATTAACGTAAGAGGAAGATGAACTGGCAAGGCCAATCTTCGGGCAGAAACACCCGGCCACATTTTTGCATCACAGCCTGCAGGACAAGTGAGCCGTTCTATGGTGCCCTACCCAGCACAGAAGGGTTACAACCCTAACTTCAGGCCTTCCCCTTCGCAAGTCCACCCGCAGCACCAGCAACTGCAGCAGCCACGTCCTGCTTTTCCACCGAGGCCGGCAAGACAAGGGCAGCAGAACCCACCCCAAGGCAACAAAGGTCAGGCACCTAAGGTTGAAGTGCAGTGTTTCAATTGTGGTGAAGTGGGACACTATGCCCACAAGTGTCCGAAGAAGAAGCCCACACAGCCACAACAGCAGAACCTGGTGCATGGAAGGGTGAATCACATGACTATGGAGGAAGCACAGGAGGCACCGGATGTGGTGATTGGTACGTTCCATGCTAATTCCCACATTGCGACAATTTTATTTGATTATGGTGCTACCATTCGTTCATTGCTCAATAATTTGTTAGAAAACATTATCTAGCAACAACACAAATGAACCATATGCTAGCAGTGAACTCTCCATGAGGAGAAATAAGAACAAGACAAGTATGCCCTAGGGTGAGGCTAGACATTAATGGGATTGTGTTTTCTACAAAGCTCATAGTGATAAACTCACAAGGGATAGATATTATTTTGGGAATGGACTGGCTGACCACACATGAGGGTGTTATCCATTGTTCAACGAGAACGGTGGAGTTAACTCATATGAGTGGCAGTTCATAGCCGTCCAAGAACCGAGGAAGGACATTAAACTCAATCAAGTGGAAGCAACGATTGAAGAGATAAGGGTGATAAAGGATTTTCCAGATGTCTTTCCCAAGGAGTTACCAGGTATGCCCCCTGATCGAGAAGTGGAATTCGTGATGGAATTAATGCCTAGGAGAGCCTCGATATATAAGAGGCCCTACATGATGGATTCCAAGCAGCTAGAAGAACTCAAGAACATATCCGGGAGTTGACAAAGAAAGGGTACATTCATCCTAGTTCCTCACCTTGGGGAGCTCCAGTGATATTCGTACCTAAGAAGGATGGAACTCAAAGGCTGTGCGTATACTACCGCGCACTCAATGAGGTGACCATAAAAACAAGTACCCGTTGCCTCGCATGGAGGACTTGTTTGACCAGTTAATAGGGGCATGTGTATTTTCAAATATTGATCTCAGATTTGGATACCACCAGTTGAAGATACGGCCATCCGATATTCCCAAGACAGCTTTTGTCTCTCGATATGGGTTGTATGAATACACGATCATGCCGTTCAGGTTAACCAATGCGTCGGCATACTTCATGTATCTCATGAATAAGGTATTCATGGAATATTTGGACAAGTTTGTGGTAGTTCTCATTGATGACATCCTCATCTTTTCTAAAGATGAAGAAGAACATGAGAAGCATTTGAGACTGGTGTTGCAAAAACTGCGAGAACATCAACTCTATGCCAATCTAAGCAAATGTGAATTTTGGCTTAGGAAGGTTCCTTTCTTGGGACATATAATCTCTGAAGGAGGAATAGCCGTGTATCCTGCTAAGATCGCGGATGTGCAGAAGTGGAAGACTCCTGAGAATGTCGGGGAAATCCGAAGCTTCTTAGGCTTGGCAGGATATTACCGACTATTTATCGAGGGGTTATCTAAGATCACAAAGCCTCTCACTAAGATGTTGGAGAAAGGAATCACATTCACATGGACACCGGAGTGTGAGTCAAGTTTTCAAGAGCTGAAGAAAAGATTGACAATGGTCCCAGTACTAGTGATGCCAGATATGTAGAAAAACTTTTCAGTGTATTGTGATGCGTGTGGACATGGATTGGGGTGTGTTCTTATGCAAGACGGACATGTCGTTGCATATGCCTCTAGGCAACTTCGGAAACATGAGAAGAACTACCCTACGCATGACCTAGAGTTAGCAGCGGTGGTTCATGCGTTGAATCTTTGGAGGCACTATTTGATGGGAAAGAATGCTAAGATCTATACCGATCATAAAAAACTTGAAATATATTTTCACACAACCAGATCTCAAGCTAAGACAAAGGCGATGGTTAGAACTGATCCATGATCTTGATGTGGGCATTAACTAACATCCGGGAAAGGCAAACGTCGTTGCAGATGTCCTAAGCCAGAAGATAGATGTCAACATGTTGAAATTGAATGATACACATCGCAATTATGCAAGGAATTTGCGAGACTCAACTTATGTCTCCTGAATAATAGTGAGGCCATTGCAATGGAAGTGGATTCCACATTGGAGCAAGATATACGCAGTGGTCAGAAAAACAATGAGAAAATTCAGGAGATTAAAAGACTCATCGGAGAGAATAGAGCTCCTGGGTTTAGAGAGGATGAATAGGGCACGATATGGCATGGGAAATGGATATGTGTGCCTAATGTGAAGGAAATCCAGGGATTGATTCTGAGAGAAGCGCATGATTTCGACTACTCCATTCATCCTGGGATTACTAAGATGTATCATGATCTTAAGAGTAGGTACTGGTGGTATGGCATGAAACGAGATGTCGCGGAACATGTTGCATTATGTGACACGTGTCAGTTGGTGAAAGTTGAGAACCAAAGACCTGCGAGATTGTTGCAACCACTCAAATTACCGGAATAGAAATGGGAAGAAATAAGCATGGATTTCATAGTATGGCTGCCTAGAACCCAATCGGGATATGATTCAATATGGGTAATAGTCGATCAACTAACCAAAGTAGCTCACTTTATTCCTGTAAAAGAACACTACAATGGTTCCAAGTTGGCTGAATTGTACATATCCAGAATCATGTGCCTAAACGGGGTGCCAAATAAGATAGTCTCAGATCAAGGAACACAGTTTACCAACTGCTAGATTTTGGCAGAGATTGCATGAAACCATGGGACCCATCTCAACTTTAGTTCTGCATATCACCCGTAGACCAACGGGCAGACAGAAAGAACAAATCAGATCCTTTAGGACATGCTAAGAGTTTGTGCACTCAAGAATATCAGAAGTTGGGACAAGAACTTACCATATGCGGAGTTCACCTATAATAACAGTTACCAGGTCAGCATGAAGATCTCTCCGTTTGTGGTGTTATATGGGAGAAACTGCAGAACTCCTTTGTTTTGGAATCAAATAGGAGAGAGTCAAGTATTTGGGTCAGAAGTGTTACGAGATGCCAAAGCAAAAGTGAAAGAAATCCACAAGAACTTGAAGATAGCTCAGACTCAACAAAAGAGCTATGCGGATACAAGACGAAGATAACTCACCTTTGAAGTACGAGATTACGTATATCTAAAAGTGTCTCCTATCAGAGGACTTCGTCGATTCAAAGTGAAAGGAAAACTAGCACTTCGGTATATCAGACCTTTCCAGATTCTAGAGAGAAAAGGGGAAGTTGCATATCGGTTGGAATTACCTTCTCTCTTATCTGATGTGCATGATGTGTTCCATGTGTCACAACTCAAGAAGTGTTTGAGAACACCCGAGGAGAGATTACCGATGAATGAGTTAGACGTTCAAGGAGACCTTTCATATACCGAGTATCCGGTTAAGATTCTTGAGAGTACAGAATGTATCACAAGGAACAAAAGAGTTTGCATGTGCAAAGTGTAGTGGAAATGTCACTCAGAAGAAGAAGCCACGTGGGAAAGAGAAGATGAACTCAAGGCACAGTTTCCAAACCTATTCCCCTAGGAGCTACCGAATCTCGAGTACGAGATTCCTTTTAAGGGGGGTAGAGCTCTAACATCCAAATTTTCAAATTCAATTTTCAAACAGAATGGATGTCGTGCATGGGAAAAACATTGAAAATTCAAACCAGAATTTGATTTTGAAGAAGAAACAGAAAAGAAAAAAGGAAAAGAAAAGGAAAACCGGCAGTGGGCCGAATCTCCCATACCCAGCCCAGCCCACCCGCAGCCCCTCCCCTCTCTCCTCTCGCTGCCAGCCGGGGCCCGCTCGTTAGCACCTTCTTCAACCACTGCCCGTTCTTCCCGCGCCGGACTCCGTGCGCCGCCCGACTCCGAATTCTCCATGTGCAACCGCCCCAACCCCCCTCTGTTCCACATGCAAGTGCAAGTACCCTCCCCGGACTCCAGCCCGATTTAAACCCCCCCAACCACCTTCTGTTCTCCACCCCGCTCGCAAACTTTTCTCGCCGGTGAGTACCGCCACCGCCCCGCCAAAATTCATTGCATCCAGGGCTGTTTTCATCGGGTTAACGCGTCGTTGTGCACCGCAGGGACCTTCACGACCTATCGGCGCCGACTTTGCGAACAAACCCTGCCGAAAATAACGATCCCGTCGCTCGCCGGTGAGAGCTAGCCGCCCATCGCCGTCAAACTCTTTGGAAACTTGAATTTTGATCCTGTCCGACCATCGGTGCTTTATCTCCAGACCACAGCGAAGCTTGACAACCAAAACTCCGGGAAGAGACGTGACGCAAACGCCCTGCCGACGACCACCGCCGAACACCGTCACGGACCGTCTTCCAGACCTTTCGGGTCCAAGCAAAACCCCTAGGTTAGACCCCCTACCCCTCCTCTTTTGATCCGTGCAAGGAAACACCGATTTTACCTAGTATAGATGAAGTTCGGTCTTCTCCGGCGAGATCGCCAGTGGGAACCGCCAGGCGCCGCCGCGCGCAGCTGGGTCGTGCCGCTCGCACCCTAGCAGGGCGATGTGGCCATCCGTGGCCCGTCCACTTTAAATCCTACGGCTGAAATTAGAAGACCGGCGTACCCCTTCGCGATCTAATCTCGGCCCTCCGTTTAGAATGCATCGGCCCGCGTTGATCCCGCATTATAATAGCCGAGAATTTTGCGGGCTACCCATGGCGCGATAGGAAATTTAGATCTAGCCCCAAAATCTTCTGAGCTACCCACTGTAGTTTACAGAATTCTGGAAATGCTAAATGTAGTTGTTTTAGCCCATGGATTTCTCAGAAGTTGGGAAATTCTTTCTGTAGTTGATGTTTAGGTCCCTGAACTTTATGGAAAATAGAATTTTGGACCCTGCAGCAGTGTATAATTATAATTTAGACAATGTAGAATATTTAAATTAGGCATTTAGTCAGTTGAATATGATTTGAATTCATTGGAATGCAAATACTTATGTAAATTCATTTTAAATTGGTCTAGCACTTCGAAAACATTTAGAACAGTCTGAAATTTGGATTTAGATGAAAAATAAATTCTGAAAAAAATAATTTAATTTCTGTTTAATTACTAAAATCCCATTTTAGGCATAGAAGTAAATATAAATGTATGTAAAAAATTTGGGATGCTTTAGGAAAGATTCATATATGGTTTTGAATATAAAATTTCAGTTTGAAAGTTGATGAGAAGATGTGAAATTATGTTTTAGGATGGAAAATACATTTTTATGCAAGTTTTGAAGTTAAGAATTATGGTAGGCAATATATAAATTGGATAAAATTGAGTTAGTTTATGAGTGAGTTTGAAATCTTAATTCCAAATTTAAGAACAATACATATGTTTAAAAGGTGTAGGTATACATGGATACAACTTGCAATTTGCAAATCTGGTTAAAAGTAAAGTTTAAATGTAATATAAATGTACATATACACACCAAGGCTTAGTATAGCCATTAAATGATGTGGAAAGTGAAGATTTAGTCATAATAAACTCAAATTGAATAAATATATGAAAACTTTAGTGATTTTAGGCCAACACATAAAAGAAAACTATATATTAATGCATGATTGACTTACATGAGTGGTATATGTGGATGATTTCTTATGGAGTGTTGTTTGTTTTTGCTATGTGTATGTTTGCAAGAGTAGAACCAACTCCAGAGCCGGTTCTCAACTTCCAAAATCAAGACTTTCCGTTTCCTGAGCAGTAAGAAGAAGGCAAGTGTCCTTGACCACTTTATACCTAAGCTAGGATGTTTAGTTAGAGTTATTTGCATTGAATATGAATTATGAAAACCCATGTTAGGATGTCTCCCCTAGCTTTTCATGACTTACTCCTTGTAACTAGGGTGGGAATTACGTAGTATGTTTGTTACTCATATTCTTTATGCTTAGCCATGCTTAGAATTGGGACACTTGGGATATGAAATGCAACTTTGATCCTTTACTATTGAATGGAATATGATGAAATGTTGTAGAGGTAGGAATCTAGGCAAGCCGAATATTTTTGGTTGGTGTTGTGTGCACGAGAACTTGGGTTCGTGTTTAGTGTTGTCTGGGTTCTAAGGACCGGTTCATTGATCATTTAACCTGGCTTTACTGTGCCACCACATGCTGAGATGGGGCACCTTAGCCAATTAATTAGGTATATTTCTGACGTAGTGTGGGTGTTTGGAAGGTGTGGGGAATAGGAGTCAGTTGGACTACCTTGGGAACCTCAAGGCTCAAGAGGGGGCCAACTGCAGCGGAGGTTGGAGCCTCCTGGATGCTGTTAGGAGTGAAACCTCAGTGGGCTCATGCTCGTTGGGAATCCCTTTGTAAAGGCCTCGTAGTGATCTCCTGGCTACACACCTGGGAAGTGTGAACGTGGTACGCGGCCACAAGCATAATGGAGGTTCTTTAGTCCACCCGGAAACGGGAAATGAAATCACTACTTTTGGCTAAAGAGGTACACACTATGCAGAGTTGGAAATTGTCATGACAACTGTGCTCACGGTCAAGAGCGGCTTGGACTTCTTCATGATTAGGAGATTATGAAGTGAAAGGTTGGGTGTGTTAAGCAGGGAGCTTAACATGTATGATGAGATCATGGGAATGGGATTATCTCAATTATGTAGTAATATAGGTGCTTAATAAGCTAAGGTGGTAGGAATTAATGTGTAGTACAATAATCATGACTTAAGACTTTCCTTGTCTTAGCCTGCATATCATTGCTTTACCACACTTGTTGAGTACCTTAGGTACTCAAGCTTGCTTTTGTTGGACTTATTTGCTACTCAGGCCATGGTGAAGGCATGGAGTTCAACGATGAAGATTTCGACCCTGAAGACATATACTAGGCTTGCAGAATCCCTCGGGCAACGCCTGTGAATGGAGCTCCACAAGAATCTATTTTCGTTGTGTCGTCTTTCATGTATTTGACATTTGAATAGCCTTTAAGAGATCGTTATGTAAGACTCTATGTATACATTTAACTTGGATTGTAATTTATGATGATTTCACTATTTGTCGCCACATGTATGAGCAAACAGATCCTGGCATACATGTGAGAATCATTTGGTTTGTCTTTGAGAAAACCAGGTGTGACACTCGCCGAGGTACGCCTAGCTGTGGCCGGAGTATTTGCTTATGTGCTCGTCGATGGTGACCATGATGAAGGGGTTGACGAGGGCGAGGAGGCGGCGCGTGAGTAGGGCACCAGGTCCTCCATGGAGAACGGGAGGTACTGCTGCACCATGGACCATACGAATACGATGCTCATCACCGCCGACGACAGCTCGGCCAAGCTGTAACCGTCCGAGGCGCCGGAGCCGTTGTCGCCAGTGGGCATCTCCATGATTGTGAGTACGTGCCAATCGTTGGAAGCCTCAGTAATCGATCTCAATTAGCTGTTACTACGCTTGCTGGATAGCTATTCTCTCTTAGCGGTGCAATCTGTGCAGTGTAATTAAGCTCGTCCTCATCCCTTAGCAGCGTATTTATAACTTAACAACAATATGACAATGAGTTCGGTTGACATAGGGCGTATTTAGTTTGAATCCACAACTTACCACATTTTACCACACCCAAGTTTAGTCAAGTTTGACCATGTTAGTCATATGTTTGCTTCGTAGCTATAATTGTGATAAGACTCCTTTTTATCTAACTAGATCCTATATGTCAAAGACTCATAAAAGTATGGAAAGATTCTCTAAAGCTTGCCAAATTGTGTCTATTAAGATTGGTCCAGTTCAGCAAAAATGTATGGCAAATGATGGTAACCTTAGTATATCAACCAAACATGTGCATATTCTCATTATGAGGTTTGACTAGACCGCTACATGAACCATTATGCTAAAGGGACAATTGTGTTTTACCATAGTTTTAGAGGTCAAAATATGATTCAGACTTAGAAATTCGAATTTTGTATTTTTGCCAAAACTTTTCTGATTCCAACATGATTTGTACCAATATTAGTCGAAAAGTGGAATAACATAATAGAAAAAACATTTAGAAGAAAAAGGACCAAACTGCCCTTCTTCCTAGTCTCTCTCTCTCACCCTCGATCTCTCTAGCGGCGACAATACACATCCTCAATCCTAGCCCTAGCGGCCGCAGCCGGTGGTGAGGAGGTTTTGCTTCTCTTTCATAGCTAGCCAATGACCGGTCCCTTCTCTTTTCCTTCTTCTTACTTGCAAAAGCAGGCTAGGGAAGCGAAAGAGGACAACAAGGAACAGGACAAAGTGGAGGGAGGTTAGCTGAATTGCTTAGGATTGGTGGTTTTGTTGTATAGGTATGAATTTACACATGTAAGGGGGCTACCTAGTATGAAGACTATGTAATTCTATGTGCCTATGGTGCATATGATTTCTGTTTCAAAATGTATGAAGAATGGAGTAAAAAATTATGCTTTGTCAAAATTATGTACAATTTTTGTAGGATTATTAATGAAATTCTGACCAGATTTCAAAATCTGCCCAAAATTCAGTTTTTACAAACTTTTATTTAATTTTTTCACTTGGTCTAATTTAATTTGTTTAAAATATGTTATAATCTTTTATGTCAAAACAATGGTACAAACACAATATGTACCATAAAAATGTGGCAAAATCACAAGGGGCACGTTTGTGTTTGCGCAACAAAGTTAACAATGTTTTAGGCTCTAAATGGACTCATGGTAAAAGTGTGGTTCAGATAAAAAAGTTATGATAAAAACGTAAAATTTGAAATTCAGGGTGACAAGGTAACGTACCCAGGTACCCAAGAGGCAAACGGCTAACCAATAGCATGGAGACACATGGCTGCGTGGGCCCCGGCTTAAGCTACAAACTTAGAATGACGTCGTTAGGAAGTCCGACCCCAAGGAAGCAGCCGACTCCCAAGGAAGGAAGCAACGTCCGACCGACAAGGCCGGAGGAAAGGGCGATCCGGGCTAGAGCCCGGACCGGAGGCAGGCGGGAGGCTTAAATACCGAGGTGACATAAAGGCAGAAGGAATTCAAGACGGAGTGATAGGCCACGCGTGACAAGACAAGCACGACACCGGACCATCATCACCACCCGTACCATCACGCTCGGGGCGGGTGTATAGGGACGAAAAGTAGACATAGACCGTAGGCTAGACAGGAGAAGGTGTCTTGTCGCTCCTGCACCCCTTCGGGCCGCCTTAGGCTCTGACACACCATGTAAACCGCCGCCCCATTTATGAGAAGTCGACAAGTAGGTACAAGCGTTCCAGGCTATAAAAGGGGAGGCCCGGGACCTCCTTTCACATGGTGAAACGGCTCACACGCGCGCGACACTTAGGCTTTTTCTTCGCTCTCGCATGCGAGGAAGCCTCGCTTGTAATCACAGTTCCTTGAACCGCCTGAGCTAATACAAGGCCGATGAACACTTCAGACTGGAAGTAGGACACGTTGTCTGAACGAGTATAAATCATTCTTTATTATCTAGCCATCCGGACATAAACCGTGAATCATTTTGATTATTAGCCGGTGGTAAAAACACCGATAGTTGGCGTGCCATGTAGGAGGCCGCTTCACGTTTCCGTTTTCTTCTGTGATGGCTTTTGTGAGCTCATGCTTCTGCGTTGGCGAGAATCTCCGTTTTAGCAGCATCGAGGTTGTCATCACCCCCAACAATAGGCTCGAGGCCAACGCCACCTTCATGCCCCGCCAGCTTTTAGTTTTGGAAGCCTGGAGTTTAACGCTGACGATGGTGGCATCCTACGACTGATGGACGGCGTGACCATCGACGTCGTCAACCGTGCCCCTGAAGAGAACTTTGTGGCCATGATCATCGAGGTGCCATCACCCCTTCTCTCCTCCTTGAGGACGGACATGACCGGTTGTGACTACAACAACGACACCGGTCCAACAAGGACCGTCGTCCCCTCCGTGAACGCTGCATCACGGAAACCTGCTACGACTCTCCAGTTGCTCCTTCTGCTTATATCACATCTTTGCCAGCTCTAATGCAATGGGAGGCTTTACGCCTGAGCCACAGCAGGGAGTTGGTGGTCCCGTTGGAACTGACTGAACAGCTCGAGACGCGCCACGACGTACTCGGGGCAGAGAGGGCATGACTAGACGTGGACGAGGCAGCATTCAGGACGTTGGACAGCTGCCGTCCTTGCAGTGGTGGCGCGCGAGTGCGTGACCGCCAAGCTAGGAAGAACATCATCACCGGTACGCGCAACCCCTCCCGGTTCGAGCAGCTAAGTCAGAGCATGGCGATTGCGGCTGTCATGGCGCGCAGCCTCCCGAAACCTAGCGAGCCAGAGGCACGACGGACGTACCAGAGCCTCTGCTTCTGGCTGATAAAGGTCATGGCGCAGCCTTCCGAGGGATCACTCGCTCAAAGATGAGGGGCATCAACCCATGGTGGGCCCCACGAGCACAACAGGAGCACCACGGAGGCCCCGCAAGTCCACGCCCCAGGCCAGGCCAAGAAACCCATTTTCTCCCCCCCCCCCTTCACGTGGGTTAATGACCGAGTGTGCACGGCCAACAGACCTACGCAAGGTTTTTGGGGCCGCAGGGGAGCCAAGGAGGAGCCCACGGAACTGCATCCTGAGCATCGGCAACAACCTTGCCTAGGAAGACTTTACGATGAAGATGAGGATCGGAGACCGAGCCTCGATGTTCCGCGACCCCGGGCCCCCGTGAAAAGGCTACGCCGGTCCCTGGAGCACGAGTTCGAACGCACGAAGCCGAAAACCCCAAAGGACATGCTCGACGTCACCACCAACCACGTCACGAGAGAGGAGGCGGCCGGGGAATCAGGCGACCAGGCGACGTCAAAGATCTCGGACCCGAAAAAGGGATGCGATGCCTCACCAAGAGAACGAGGGGCAGAGGAGGGTCGGCATCGGAGAACGGCTGCATGGACCAAAGCAGACTTAGGCTCGGTCGTGATGGCCGAACAGCGTGAAGACCGGAGGCCAGCCTGGACACAGGCCGATCAATTTGAGAAGCTGCTAGAGAAGTCGTGCACCAATCACCCCCTCCCAGTCAAGCATGCCCCAAGCAACAAAGGTAAAAAGTCTGTACAAACAGCCATAGAGCAGGAGGAGGAGGCCACCTACCCCGAGCCGACCAGCTGCCTTATGATTTTTGGCGGGGCTTGTGCTCAGGAAAACCGCCAGAGACGGAAGCTGACAGCTCAAGAGGTCAACTCGTGATCTCGACGTACTTTTGGTGGTACGATACCACTATCATATTTGACAGGTTGGATCATCCCGACCACATCCCGTAGCCAGGGTGTTTTCCTCTGGTCATAGACCCAATCGTTGGGCCCAAGCGCCTAACGAAGGTACCCATGGACAGTGGGAGCGGCCTCAACATCTTATATTGTGGGATGCTCGACGCCATGGGGTTAGCTCGGACCTGGCTACGGCCGACCCGGACGCCCTTCCACGGGGTCATCCCGGGGAAGCAAGTGACTCCCTTGGGGCTAATCGACCTCCCCGTTACGTTCGGAAATACAACCAACTTCCACACGTAGATGCTCACGTTCGAGGTAGCAAACCTTAACGGTGCCTACCACGCCATCCAGGGGCGACCATGCTATGCGAAGTTTATGGCTGTCCCAAATTACACCTACCTCAATCTAAAGATGTCGGGCCCACACATTGTCATCACCTTAGGCGCCAAGTTCAGACAAGCTCTCCTATGTGAGCAGTGTAGTTGCGAACAGGAAGCCACGGCCGTGGCGGCGGCCGAGCTTTCCGAGCTAGCTCAAGCGATTGAGGGCAGCCAGCCTGAATTCAATCGAGCGTCAGCTTCGGGAGCCTTCGTGCCGCGAAAGAAACAGAAGGTCATCTAGGCCAACCCAGAGGACGCGGCTAAGACCGTGCGGGTCGGTGCCGCCCTCGACACCAAATAGGAAAGTGCGCTTGTCGACTTCCTACGCGCGAACCAGGGTGTTTTCACCTGGCAATCCTCCGACATGCCAGGCATCTCGAGGAAAGTCGCCAAGCACACACTCAACATCAGGCCCGGCTCCAAGCCCGTGATGTAGAAGCTCTGACGCCTCGATGAAGAAAAGCGTCGGACCATCGGTGAGGAAATCACCAAGCTCCTAGCAGTCGGCTTCATCAAGGAGGTGCAGCACCATGAGTGGTTGACCAATCTCGTACTCATAAGGAAGAAGACCAGGAAATGGAGGATGTGTGTGGATTACACCGGTCTCAACAAGGCATGTCCCAAGGATCATTTCCTGCTGCCAAGGATCGATCAAGTGATCCATCTGACCTCAGGGAGCGAATCCCTGAGCTTTCTGGACGCGTACTCTGGCTACCACCAGATCGCTCTCAGTGAGGAGGAACAGCTGGCGAACGCGTTCATCACTCCATTCGGCTCCTACTGCTACGTAAGAATATTGTTCGGGCTTAAAAACGCAGGGGCCATGTACCAATGTTGCATGAAAATTTGCTTACAGTCGCAGATTGGGCAGAACCTTGAAGTCTACATTGACGATATCGTGGTGAAGTCCAAACAGGCGAACATCCTCGTCGTCGACCTTGAAGAAACATTTGGAAACCTTAGAAGATACGACATCAAGTTGAACCCAGAGAAGTGTGTTTTTGGCGTGACGAGGGGCAAGTTGCTCATGTTTATCATCTCAGAACATGGCATCGAGGCTAACCCCGAGAAGATAACCGCCATCAACAGCATGGGGGTCATCCACAATGTCAAGGGGGTGCAAAAATTGATGGGATGCCTCGGGGCTTTAACCCGGTTCGTCTCGCAAATCAGAGAGCGAGGCCTACCGCTCTACCGGCTCCTACGGAAGTTCAAGCCCTTTAGATGAACAGAGGAACCACAAGCAGCCCTTGACATACTGAAGACCTTCCTAACCAGTCCTCCCATGCTGGCCTCACAGGCAAGGCGAGCCTCTCCTCCTCTACATAGCTGCAACTAGCAAAGTAGTTGGCACTGCCTTAGTGGTAGACACGTTGGAGACCGATCGTACCCAGTCAGTCCAGAGGCCGATTTACTTTGTAAGTAAAGCTCTGACCGACCGCGAGGTCCGTTACCCTCATGTACAAAAGCTTGTGTACGCAGTCCAGATAACGAAACGCAAGCTACTTCACTACTTCGAGTGTCACCCGATAAAAGTAGTGACGGTGCATGGGCTCATTACGATCATCAACAACCGCGAAGCCACAGGTAGAATCGCCAAGTTGGCCCTTGAGCTCATGGGTCTCGAAGTATCGTACGCACCGTGCACGGCGGTTAAATCGTAGGTCCTGGCTGACTTCGTCGTCACCAAGTGGACGGAGACCCAAACCGCCACCGAGCCAACCATGCTAAAAAATATTGGACGATGTTTTTCGATGGGTTGTTAACCCTCAATGGGGTCGGGGCCGGTGCGATCCTCATATCCTCCGAAGGAGACCAACTGCGATACACGTGGCGGCTCCACTTCAAATCGACCAACAACATCGCCAAATACGAGGCACTCCTCAACGGACTCAAGACGGCTGTTGGACTTGGCGCTCAGCTGCTCTACGTGCAAGGGGACTCCAATCTCGTCATCAACCAAGTCATGAAAGAATAGATCTACCGCGACCCGCGCATGACCGCGTACTGCAGCGAGGTTCAAATGCTATGAGATCGGTTCGAAGGGCTCGAGCTCTGCCATGGTCCAGAAGGGACAACGAGATGGCCGAGCTTCTAGGCAAATGACCTCAAGTCGCGAGACCCTTCCTCCCGGTGTCTTCATCGAATACATCCATGAGCCGTCGTTTGAGCCGAAGAAGATGGTACAAGCTCCCGAGCGCGAGAGGAGCCCTGCATCAGGGAGGACAAGGATAAGGCTGACCTTTTTACTAACTCCCCCGTCCTTGTGACTGAGCAAGGCTGGGAGGCACCCTTCATCAAGTGTCTAAAACATGGCGAGCTCCTGGCCGAAGATACCGAAGCCTACCATCTTGCTCAGAGAGCTAAGTCCTTCGTCATCGTAGGCAATGAGCTTTTCTGGTGCAACATCATAGGGATCCTCCAGTGATGCATCCCGACCAACCAAGGGTGGGCACTCCTCAACATCCACGAAGGCATCTACGGCCACAACGCCGCGCCCCAATCCTTGGTCGGAAAGGTGTACCGTCAGGCTTCTTCTGGCTGACCGCAGTCAGTGAAGCCAAACAGATTGTGCGCGCCTGCAAGGATTGACAGTACTTTGCCCGGCAGAAGCACGTGCCGGTGCAGAACCTCCAGACCATCCCCATCATGTGCCATTTTTCCATTTGGGGGGCTCGACCTCCTTGGACCCTTCAAGAAGGCCCCCGGGGGCTTCACCGTTCTCATCGTAGCCATTGACAAGTTCACGAAGTGGATAGAAGCAAAGCCTTTCGTCTCGGTGAAATCCAAACAAGCGGCGAATTTTTTCAAACATTGTGTACCGTTTCGGGGTTCCCAATTCCATCATTTTTTGTTATCGACAAAGAAACACAATTCGCTAGGAAGTGATTTTTAGAGTTTTGCGGTGAATTTAACATCCAGGTCGACTGGGCTTTGGTGGCTCACCCACGGACCAACGGGATAGTCGAATGAGCCAACAGCATGATCCTGCAAGGGCTAAAACCTTGCATATTTGATCAACTTAATAAGTCCACCGGGCGACCCCATCCTATGGATCCTGCGCACCACGCCCAACCGGATAACCAGCTTCACGCCCTTCTTCATGACTTATGGGTCGAAAGCAGTCCTCCCGACTGAGCTCAAATATGGCTCTCCCTGAAGGAAAGCCTACGACAAGGCCCGATCATAAGAAGACAGGGAGAACTCCATCGACCAACTAGACGAAGCTCGCGACGTTGCCCTCCTAAGAACGGCGAAGCACCAACAGGCACTTTTCCGCTACCACTCGCAACGGGTCCTACCCCGATCCTTCCAGGTGGGTGATCTGGTCATCCAAAGGATCGAAACCAACAAGGACAAGCACAAGCTATCCTCCCCGTGGGAAGGCCCATACGTGGTGGTGAATGTCTTACGGCCCGGCGCGTACCGATTAAAGGATGTCAACGGTAACATCTTCCCCAAGACCTAGAACATTGAACATCTTAGACGGTTTTACCCATAGCGACCCTGACCTCCGAGCTAAAGGAAGCGAGTTAGAAGCCAGAAAATAAGTGTCCTCGTCCTCTTATTGAATTTTTACTTCCACACAAAGTAGGACCCTACCTCTCGGGCTCAAGCCCGGGCACATCATCTCGTCAAAAACGGCAATACCTCTGACCTCGAATGGTCAGAGCCCGGGCGGATCCATGCGACTCAAGTGCCACGAGGAGCACCGACCAGCTCGGCCACCATGTGCCACTCGGGGGCTACTACCTTAAGGCACTTACAAAAATTTTCTAAGTACTTCCTTCGCACTTCGCAACCTATGCCTAGAACCGCAAAAGTTCTCGGAGCTACGGATTGAGCGAAGTGCGGGAACGAAAGCGACATACTGTTTTTTCTGACCCAGTGACCCCCAAATAGAACTGCGAAAGTTCTCAAAACTACAAACCAAAAGCACAACGCAAATGAAAAATCTTACGCACATAGAAAAAAATTCTGCTTTTCTTCAATAGAAGAGCTACGAAGGGCTAGTACTTTTGCATTACAAGGAAATATTCTGTTTTTCTTCATTAGAAGAGCCACGAAGGGCCAGTACATTCTCAATACAAGGGAGAAGAGATGACAACCGAACAAAGGCTTACAAGAGGATGGTTGATGTCAGTAGGAAAATTTGTGATTACCGGCAACATCCTCAATTCAGCGTTCTTGGAGATTCACTTACCCAAAGGCAACGTTCTTGCAAGTTTGCTTGCCTTCTGTCATCCCCTCCACTTGTAACGCTTTGACGTGCATCTGGACCATGACGACTCATTGCTCGTATGCCTCCATGACGTCCCAGCACCACTAGCCCCGAATGACAGACGGCCAGCCCACGAGGAACGTAAGCATCAGACCTTCATTGCGGAGATGAAGCCGGTCTCGACACCAGTTCTCCACAGACTTCAGCAGCGGTAGGATGAAGGCGCCGCCGCCCATCAGGATCAAAGAGACGGCGTCCGCACCCAAAAGGAACGCCATCATAGTTCAAAGCGAGGCTCGATAGAAGGTAGAACCACACATTTTCTCCTTCAAATCTTGTCCTAACTCATGATGTCGAGTCTTGAAGGGAAGCAGGAGCGTGACAAGGCTGGAGCGGAAGAGGAAAACATAGGCATGAAGACCTGCACCCCAAAGGGTCGTTTATATAGTCGGCGCACAACGGCAACGAGTAAAGGCGCCAAGCCCATGGACGCACGCGCCCTGCAGCAACGTACGTAGAGCGACGGCATGCCTCTCAAGACCTCGGGACACAACACCCGCCACAATTTTGGTCAGATGATTCCGCCTCTCTGATATCCGTGATAATTTGAAGAGTCGTGCGCTGCCTTTCCTCTTTCCAAACCGCCTCTCTTTCACGCCCTCTCACCTACCCTTGACGCGATGTCAATGGGCCATACGAATCAAAGGCCCAGGTAAGTAGGTAAGTTTTTATGGCCCACTTTCAGGGTCCGATTTGGGTTCTAAGGTCTACCTGACATGCAGGTCGAAAGGACCGCCCGGAATGAACCCAAGCGAGGGACAAACGATGTGAGGTGGCCATCAATGGTGCACTCAGGAGCTCCGTAGCTCCTGACATCTCTAAGTCTAATGTCCAAGTCTTATATTGGTGACTCCCGGTAACCCCCCAAAGCATTGGCATCGAGCCGCCTAGGCCCATGAACAACTCAGGATCCGCGTGTATACCAAGAGGGATCTTATGGAACATGGGAATCGAGCCTCGATCAGGTCAACCTGATTCCTCAGCCCTTGCGGAAAGGCAACGGGGTTCCACTTGGATTAACCCATTAGGCAACTCACCGAGCCCGGGAATTTGGCCATCGAGGTAAATTCCCGTTTGTCTCAACCCCTCCAAGCCCATGAATGGTTTGCGGATGGGGAGCGAAGCGGATTCGCTAAACAAACCAAGCCCAACCCGTGAAGGGAGGCTCGGAAGCTATCGGGCGACTCAAATTCAAGATGGGCTCGACGCCTAAGGCTTTGAGCTCGGAAGTAGCCACGAACCAAAACAAAACAAGGATCTCACACAGCTTCCGTTTTCTCTTATCCTTTCAGTACCTCCATCATACACGGGAAAAGGGGAGTCCTACTCCAATTGGAGCTCCAATAAGAGTCCAACTCAATTTTGGATCTCAACAAACTTATCTTTTCAGTTAGGTGCGGCAGCCTTGGGGATTTTACCCCCCCCCCCCCCCCAAAATGTGGGGAAAATTCCCCTTTTGTGAAATTGGGGAATTTGGAAATTTTGGGGGAAATTTGGGGAATTTTTGGAATGGCTTATTTCAGCTATCTTTTTCCCATTCCTCACCATTTCTATGTCACTGCTCCATTTCTACATTCCCCTCTCCATTTCTATGTCCCATTCTCCATTTCTACATTCCCCTCTCCATTTCTATGTCTCATTCTCCATTTATATGCCCCATTCTCCATTTCTATATTCCCTTCTCCATTTCTGTGGTTTTTCCTCCATTTCTATGGTTCCTTCCTCCATTTCTATGGTTCTTTCTCCATTTCTATGGTTCCTTCCTCCATTTCTATGGTTCTTTCTCCATTTCTATGGTTCCTTCCTCCATTTCTATGGTTCTTTCTCCATTTCTATGGTTCTTTTCTCCATTTCTATGGTTCTTTCTCCATTTCTATAGTTCTTTCTCCATTCCTATAGTTCTTTCTCTATTTCTACATCTTTTATAATGTTTCTCTACATGAAAAATGTATGCAATGCATGGAAATGAATTTCAGGGTGTTACAAACCTAACCCCTTAAACTGAATCTCGCCGTCGAGATTTGATTGAGTGGAGAATAGATGAGAGAATTCTGCCTTGAGATCTTCCTCACGCTCCCATGTAGTTTCGGCTTCCGTGTGATGGCTCCACTGTACCTTGCACCAACGGAGCACTTTGTTCCTTGTGACCCTTTCCTTCACGTCCAAAATTTTGACGGGGTGCTCCGCGTAGATTAGATTCTCTTGAAGCTCGAGCTCATACATCGGTACTTATTATTCCGGTACTCTTAAGCATTTCTTGAGTTGGGATACGGTAAATACGTCGTGCACGTCGGAGAGGTGCGTTGGCAGCTCTAGTTGATAGGCTACTTCTCTTCGCTTGCCTAAAATCTTGAATGTCCCGATATAGCGAGGTGCTAACGTGCCTTTGACGTTGAACCGTCATTGGCCTCGGATAGGCGATACTTCAAGATACACGAAGTCTCCCACTTCGAAGGTCAATCTTCTGCGCCTATTGTCCGCATAACCTTTTTGTCGTGACTGAGCAGCCTTCAAGTTTTCTAATATCATTTGGACTTGATTTAGGCGTCTTGCAGCACTTCGGGTCCAAACACTTGGCTCTCTCCGGTCTCATTCCAGAACAGTGGCGTTCTACACCTTCTACCATACAATGCTTCGAAAGGTGTCATCTTCAAGCTGGCTTGGTAGCTGTTGTTGTATGAGAATTCAGCGTACGGCAGGCTCCTATCCCAACTACGTCCATGTTTCAAGGCGCAAGCTCTCAACGTGTCATCCAAAATTTGATTTGTCATCTCAGTTTGCCCATCGGTTTGCGAGTAATAAGCGGAGCTGAAATTCAGTCGTGTACCCATAGCTTCATGCAGCTTTTTCCAGAACCTAGAGGTAAATTGAGAACCCCGATCTGAAACTATCCTCTTCGGAACTCCATGACGACACATGATTTGCTCCATATACAGCTCGGCTTGTTCTGCGACGCGGTACGTGGTTCTAACAGGAAGGAAATGGGCTGTTTTCGTCAACCGGTCCACAATAACCCAAATGGAGTCGTAGCCAGACCGAGTACGTGGCAATCCAACTATGAAATCCATGCTGATGTCTTCCCACTTCCACTCGGGTACTTTCAATGGCTGCAACAATCCAGTGGGTCTTTGATGTTTGGCCTTCACTCGTTGGCACGTGTCGCATAAGGCAACATATTCAGCAATATCCCTTTTCATACCATCCCACCAATAGCAAGTTTTTAGATCCTTGTACATCTTTGTATAGCTGGGATGTATGGAATAAGGTGAGTCATGTGCCTCCTTTAATATCGTGTCACGGATATGCTTCACGTTAGGCACACAAATCCTCTTCCCTAACCAAAGCGTGCCTTTCTCGTCTTCCTTGAAATCTTTTTCTATGCCTTGTAGGATTCATTCCTTGATTTCATTGATTTCCTCATCTGTTGCTTGGCCATCTCATATCTCTTGTTCCAGCGAAGAGTTGAGTTCTATCACTTCCATTTCGTTCAAGAACCCGAGATGTAACTGTTTGAACTCCTTGTGCAGCTCGGGCGGCAGCTCCCGAACCGTGAGTTGGTGACATGCTCCCTTTCGGCTCAACACATCAGCTACTACATTGGCCTTTCCGAGATGATAATTAATTCCAACATCATAATCCTTGATGAGTTCCAACCATCGACGTTGCCTCAAATTCAGATCTGTTTGCGTGAATATAGACTTGAGGCTTTTGTGATCCGTATAGATCTCACATCGGTGGCCAAGGATATAATGCCTCCAAATCTTCAAGGCATGTACCACGGCTGCAAGTTCCAAGTCATGTGTGGGGTAATTCAGCTCATGTTTCTTTAGTTGTCTCGATGCATAGGCTACCACTTTTCCTTCTTGCATGAGCACACATCCAAGCCCTTGTCTTGATGTGTCACAATATATGTTGAAGCTCTTGCTCACGTCCGGCAATACCAAAACCGGCGCTGTGGTTAGTCTTTTCTTGAGCTCCTCAAAGCTTTCTTGGCACACTGGTGTCCACTGAAATGCTTTTCCCTTCATTAGCAATTCAGTCATAGGCTTCGCTAAATTGGAGAAATCCTTGATGAACCGGCGGTTATATCCAGCCATTCCAAGGAAATTCCGAATATCTCTCACATTCGGTGGTTGGTTCCACTTCAAAACATCTCCCACTTTTCCAGGATCAACCGATACTCCTCCCTCGGAGATGATGTGGCCTAGGAATGATATCTCCTTTATCCAAAATTGACACTTGCTTGACTTGGCATACAATTGATGCTCTCACAATTTCTGCAATGTCAATCTCAAATGTTCTTCCTTGCTTTTCGAATACACCATGATATCGTTGATGAAAACCATGATGAACTTATCCAAGTACTACATGAGGACCTTATTCATGAGGTACATAAAGTATGCGGGTGCATTCGTTAACCCAAAAGACATAACGGTATTACTCATACGAACCATATTGTGTTCGAAATGCAGTCTTGGTATGTTGGAGGGCTTAATCTTCAGCTGGAAGTATCCCGACCGAAGATCAATCTTGGAGAAAATTTGAGCACCTTTCATTTGGTCGAATAAGTCCTCTATACGGGGCAGCGGGTATTTATTCTTGATCGTCACCTCATTGAGAGACCTATAATCCACACACATCCTTTGGGTCCCATCCTTCTTGTCCACGAAGAGCACGGGGGCTCCCCACGGTGATGAGCTTGGGCATATAAAACCCTTTTCTAGCTGCTCCTGAATTTGCTTCTTAAGTTCCACTAGTTTATTAGCGGGCATCCTATATGGCCTTTTTGCTATAGGTGCAGTTCCAGGTACTAAATCAATGGCAAATTCAATGTCCCGGTCAGGTGGCATACCTGGAAGTTCTTCCGAGAACACATCTGAAAATTCTTGAACCGCCGGAATACTTTTCAAAGTCACTTCTTCGATGTGGTTCATCACTGCCTTCTTGGTTGCAGGTTGGGCTGCCTCAAACTCAATACGAGTACCGTGCTCACTCGTCAACTGCATGATCCTCTGAGCACATTGAATCACTCCACTGTGGTTGCTTAACCAGTCCATTCCAAGTACTATATCAATCCCTTGAGGATCCAAGACGATAAGGTTGGCAATAAAGTCTACCCCCCCTTATTTGAAGGCTCACTTTCGGACATACTATATTTGTAGGAGCTAGAATTCAGATTTGAGAGAAACGATTTCCCAACTATATGCATCAATGTGTATGAACTAAGTAACTTCTTTCATTAATATCAGCCTATATGAGGATGTGAACACGTGCCGAAGCATCTCACATCTCTCCACTATGTGTGGATGTGGACATTCGCCGAAGCGTCCCACAACTCACACCAGCACACAAACACAAGCAATCATCATAAAACATTCTGCACACCACTCCTATTTGACTTAATACGATCTAAACGTTCCTATCGCAGCTTACTCAATGGGAATCCTAAACTTAATTGTGAGAACCGGTGCTGTTCTCACCGTGTGACGGGGATGGTCCATATATGGGTTCACGCCATGGTGACTCGGCAGTCCATGTAGGGATAGATGACGCTGGTGCTCCATTTGCTCCCGCGTTGGCACGAGTCTCCTCCTGTTCCTCCAGCAAATACAGCTTCTTGCGGAGGTAACGGGTCTCTTCTTGTGCGCTTGCGTAGCGGATTCCCAACTCCACGAGCAACCTCTGAGACTTGTCAGCAGCTTGTGGGTTGGAAAGAGCTGTTACATGGGGTCCAATGATCTCCCTTGTACCACTCTTCCGATACGGGTGCAGCTCAAAAGTAGTGTACTCAAGCTGCTCACTGAAGGCGTAGCACAGTCCGGTGAGTGCATCCCATGCAACATCATTGATAGCTTCTGCCGTTGTAGCTCTCCATGTGGGTGCGAAGTGCCATGTGAAAACCCTACCGTTAGATAGGATGGTTACCTCAGCCTTCCACTCTTCATGTCCAAGACGATGGACTTTCTTGAGGAGATACTCCGGGTATAAGCTGCAGCAATCCAAAAATTCTTTGAGCTCCTTGGATATGTGTCCTCCTTCCATCCCGTCGGACCAAAATTCTTGAGCTGAACGGTTGGCCCATTCATCACTTTCATTATTGGCCTAAGCAAGGGGTGGCTCCTCCTCGGGTTCATCTCCTCCCGTCATAGCTTCATGAGGCTCCACGGGGTGTAAGCCCGCGTGAAACTCCTCCTGAGGTGCGTGCCAATGCCGTTCTTGTGGATCATCCTCCATATCGTCTTCGAATAGTTCCACCTCTTCCGGGTCCTCTTCCTCATGCATAGAGCTATTGACTTCCTCTTCATCATGAGGTTCCGTCTTCACCTCCTCCCAATATGGTCCATCGGACACCTCAATGGGGTTAAGGGCACTCCCACGTGGTGGTGGACGAGCTCTTATGCGTGTTGTGCTCCTGATCATCGACATCTATAAATAAGACATGAGAATCTTTAGAGAAGGAGAAAATAACTCCAAAACTTCAGAAGTTATGAAGCAAGCAAACAAAAGTGTTGCTGCCCACAAGAAAAGAAGAAAAGAGGGGCTGAAAATAGCACTTTGCGGTGGCTGAATTGACAAGAAAAGTGCAGCAGCAAGCAATTTTCAAAAATAGCAGTTTAGAGGGGTGTGCCTATGTGTTTTATAGTGTCCATTCTACCTAGGCTTGCATCCTACGGTCAACGTGGCTCTGATGCCAATCTGTGACACCCGGTTCTGAAAACAGAACCAAGTTAATGCATATGTGTGCTCAGGATGTTCATCACACATAAACATGTAATCCACAAACTGAATTCAGAATATAACCACAAATAAATAGTGTTTAAATACTTTATTACATTGACTCATTGTCTCACTCATGAATCTCTAACTTATTCTTGCAGTGGAAGTCTATAAACAACAGCGGGAATAACTAAATAGCAGCGGCTCCATCTTCAACTCCACAGGCATGTTGACGGTAGTTTGGACGCCTAGTACTCCACATGGTCCTCGAAGTACTCTTCTCCTGTTGTTCATGTTTATTTGATAATGCAAGGGTGAGTACATGTCGTACTCAGCAAGTGCGGGAAAAGTATGACATGTAGCTTACAACAAGGTAGGAATAAAAAGGGCTAATTGCAGCAAGCAAATCTTATTTCACAACATGACAAAAATAGCAACTATTTCTAAGTGATATTTATCCCAACATGACCAAGTAATTCAGCATCATTTTCTCCATCATAATTCACGATTTATCAAGTCTCAACCAGCCATTAACCTTTCTCAAGTTCATCTCATACTCATAAACATTCATAACCATCTCATATTCGTATAACTGAAACCAAACTCAATGTCATGACTCAAAACAGTCGCAAAACCAATCCCATACCATAACCATACCGAACATCCATCCCATGTTTTCCCTCTAATCATGTGAGTTGGCCAGGTGCTTGTGACCGGAAGCACGGCTATCATGATAGTTTTACACTCTACAGAGGTGGCACCACTTTACCCACAAGTTTGTGATTTCGTCACCCGTCAGCGGCTGCAAAACCTCCATTATACCAGTACACAACCGTCGGTGTATGGCCAAGAGATTACAAAATAGCCTTTACAAAGGGGCTACTAGATGTATGGACTCACTGAGGTTTCACCGGCAGGCTCGAATCACCATTCTCCCACCCACGGGCCCCCTCTTGTGCCATGCAGTTCCCAGGGCAGTCCCTCTCGACTCCCATTCCCCGCGCCATCCACGGTCCATAACAAGCTAGCAACACACCTAATTAGTCAGCTAAGCCGCACCCATATTTGGCCTTGTGGTGGCACTGTTTTCCTGGCATGTGTTGGCATGAACCGGTCCTTAGATCTACGGCAAGTAAACCACCATCTCATTTAGCAACATCCACGAACCAAGCTTGCCTAGATCTCCCCCGATTCCATGCTCATTATAATCATCAAGTTCTCATTATCATTATTCATATGAGTGCAGTAGCTAACCATGTTTAATTCAGCTTCCCGTATTCCGTAGATTAAGAGAAGTAAAAAGGAAAAACGACCATACCCGACTCATCAACTTCCCAGCGACAAGGATGGTTAAAAAAACTAGTAAACTCCTATAAAAGGGTGTCCCATCAAGTTAACTCAAGCATACAAGTTTTCGCAAACAAAACAATTTCAAAACATGGGATCAATATGGTCAAGGGGCACTTGCCCTGCTCCCGTGGTTCTTGTTGTTCGAGCGTCTCGAAGTCTTGGTGCTGTAGTTCCTCGTAGATGGCCTATTGAGCTTGTTCTTCTACTCACGGTCACGCACATACAAAATTTACAGCAATCAAACATCATGCACAAACTTTACTCAAGATGCAATGGGGTAGATTAATGCAAATTCTATGGTGATGTTTTATTAAACCAGTTTGTACGTGTTCTTGCATGTTTTAACGGGCTTTCATGGGGTTTTATGATGAACAAGGGTGTAGGGATCAAGTGTGGACAGGCAAATCCTATGGTGATGTTTTATGATGAACCAGTTTGTACGTGTTCTTGCATGTTTTAACTTGGCAGCAAGGAAGGGGGCTTGGCAGCAGGGGGGGACGTCCAAAATAGAGAGGGGTCGGCCAAGGGGGTGGGGGTTATATTTATAAGGGGAAAAAGAGGAGTCCTACTCTAATTGGAGCTCAAATAAGAGTCCAACTCAATTTTGGATCGCAACAAACTTATCTTTTCAGTTAGGTGCGGCAGCCTTGGGTATTTTATCCCCCCAAATGTGGGAAAAGTTCCCCTTTTGTGGAATTGGGGAGTTTAGAAAATTTGGGGGAAATTTGGGGAATTTTGGGAATGACTTATTTCATCTATGTTTTCCCATTCCTCACCATTTCTATGTCACTTGCTCCATTTCTACATTCCCCTCTCCATTCTATCTCCCATTCTCCATTTCTACATTCCCCTCTCCATTTCTATGTCCCATTCTCCATTTCTACATTCCCCTGTCGATTTCTATGTCCCATTCTCCATTTCTACATTGCCCTTCTCCATTTCTATGCCCCATTCTCCATTTCTATATTTCTTTCTCCATTTCTGTGGTTTTTCCTCCATTTCTATGGTTCCCTCCTGTAAGGGCCTCAGTTTTTGACACACATTTGAAGTGTTCATCACCACACCACACACCTCATTTGAGGAAAGATGATGAACACAAATGAAGAGCAAGTAACCACCATCAACATGCTCATTAGAGAACAAACTCACATATTGCAAAAGGGGTATTTCCCACATGTGATATAGAGGGGCTGGACATATGAAAACTCCTACACATTGCTAAGGATGTCCATGCCAAGTTTCACCCAAATTCAAGACCTTTTTGAGGTCATTTTGGGTATAGCTAGAAAGAGGGCAGTTTGAAACCATATTCAAATTCAAACTGTTTTTATCCCATGAATTTAAAAGTGGGAGGCATATTCTTACTCAGCACATTTTTGTGAGCTCACACACCAATTTTCACTCCATTTGGAGTTGATCTTGACATAAGCTAAGTGGGGGAAATTCAAACTTTATTTGAATTCAAAACTGAACTTGTGCTGAAATTCATTCAAACCAAACCCAATTTGAATTCTACTCAATTCAAATGGCTCATGGGTGAATAATTTGAATCACCATGGGTATTTTGGGGCTCACTATTTACAACAGTGATTAGGAGTGAATTTTAGAGGTTAAAACCCCGGGTGGGACCCACATGTCAGCAACTGAAGCAAAAGAAACCGACTGAGGACTCAGCTGGTTAACCGCGCGCGCTGCAGTTGCCGCCACGGCGAAGAAACGGCGAAGCCACCAGCTGCTTGCCGATCTCAGCCGCGGAACCGACTCCGTGGGTCTTTATCTACCCGCCTGAGCGGTCACCGGCGCCTTCCATCGCTGCCTCGTCGCACTTCCACCCAAAACGCCGAAACACCTCGCCACCTGAGTGAAACTTCGGTTCCTCATCGCCCGGCCGATCCAGTGACCCTCTCGGCGATCTGAGACCAGCACCGGATGCGCCAAGCCATCTTCGACACCTTCGCATCGGTTCCAGACCCTTCACAGCCTTCCCCGAGCTCCACCGCGGCGATCTTTGCCCTGCCAGTTCAGCTCGAGCCGCCGCTGCGGGAACCGCCTTTCTGTCCACCACAGCCCACCGTTCACGGAGCTATAAACAGCAAAGAGGTTCGCATTCAACCCCTCTTTCTTTTCCGCAAGCTCCGGCGGCGTGACAAGCACTGCTCCGGCTGGAATTTCATATTTTCGCGACGGTGTGCAAAAGTGAGGTCGGTACTGATCCGAGAAATTCGTTAACCACACTGCATCACTCATCCTCTCATGGAGAGGATCACTTCTAGTAGCCCGTGCGGATCCATAGGATCAAGAACCACGAAGAACCGTGGAGGGAAACCGTTGTTCTTCGAGTTTTAGTAGAAATCCCGATTTCCGGCCTAGGTCGCACGGTGACAGCCCAACACAGCCCTTCCCGAGCTCCGTAGAGCTCATGTCGACCTTTCCTATGGTCCACTGATGCTCGACGTCCCTTATCTTGATCGGGGGAGGTGCTAGGGAGGGTGGACAACGCGACCGAAGTTCTTCCGAGGTTGCGGCTCGTCGCCGACCAGGTGGCGGTCGTTGTCATGAAGAGCTGACCCAGAATCCTGTTCCCCGAGTGGAAATAGGCAGGGGCGGCCAGAATCGTGAAGTTTGGAGCTTTACAGAAGCCGGCGGCGAGCTCTCCGGCGAGGCTCCTCGGTGGCAGAGCGCGGGCGTCGGGAGGTTGACGAAGGGGTGGACCCCAGCTGTCAGCGGGAGATATTTTAAATCGGGATCGGGCTGCGGCCGGGATCTGGTGTGCTGGCGCGCAAATACCCTGTGAGCCCCGGTGTGCCGGACACCGCCATGCTCGACACGTGTCCTCGCGGGCCCCCGCGAGATTTAAACTTTTCCCCGATTTTCAGAATTCTTCCAAACTTCAAATCCTCATAACTTTGGCTAGAAAGCTCCAAATTGAGTGAACCAAATTTTGTTGGATTCATCTCTCTGAGCACTTTCCAGCAAATCAAGTTTCACTTCATGAAAATCCTTAATTCTCCAGAATTAATTCCTCAAAGTTTAAACTGTTTGGAATTTTAACTGGAGAATCCTTTGGAGGAAGATCCTGAAATTTTGCTGGGATGTTCACCAAAATATCCCTGAACTACAATAAAAATTTCAGACCCATTTGAGCTCATTTAATCCACCAAATGGTGTGATTAGTGAAACTGTTCCAGAGAAAATAGAAAATGTTCAGAAACATTTTCAGAATTTTCTCTGAAATTGTTTAGCTCATATCTTTAGCTAGGAACCTTCAAATTAAGTGAGACAAACTCCATTAGAACCCTTTGAAAATCTAGTCAGAAAGTCATAATTTGTTTCATGGAAATCCTTAGAGCACCCTAAGAGTTCCAATTAAGGTCAAGGACATGATTAATTGTGGAGGGCTCAAATGAGCTTTGCTGCAACTAAAACTTGACCAAGTCTCTATTTAGGTTGTAAACAAGCCACAGTAAAAGTTTCACAGTCATTGAGTCTGTCTAGTGGGACTTATAAGCTTCACAAGTTCAAACTTAATACAAATGCATTCAAATTAATACATGTACCTCTCTTATCATGTAGTCGCTAAGGTCGAGGAGGAACCCGAAGTCCTAGACTTCGTTACTCCGGAGGAACAGCTAGCCTACGACCAAGAGCAGCAAGGCAAGCTCCGGGTTTGCATTAGCCTTTTTATAAATGTTTATTGTTTTGAGCACATCTTTGAATACTATTATTCTTTGCATTAGAGTCTTGTTTGGAAACCCAAATGCATAGCCAAGAAAACCATGGGTTGGGTTTAGGATTGCAAAACCCCGTTAGCTATTGCAATGCTAAGATAGAGTAGGATTCGGTACAAGTCGAGTAGTTAGAACTACTCGCGAGCATAGGCTAGAAGCACTCGACTCGGGTAGTGATAGCACATGAAACACATGGCAAGAAAATGAGACCAAGCGGAGGGTAAGGGCAGCAGGACTTTGGGGCCTGTTTGCTGTAGCTCCGCTTGTGTCGATTGAGGACCGAGCCATGTGCGGGCCTATTGAACAAGCTAGAACAGTACCGAAGACCTACCGGCTATATGGGAACCGGGAAACTGATGTAACTCGGGTAGCTGGGTATTGAGGCATTGCCCGTCGTTCAGAGGGTAGGTTGAGAGCTTGAGGTGTAAATAGGCTAGCGGCACGGAGATGCGCGTGCAAAGACCTCTTGCTCGGGACGACAGAACCGGTTCAATATTTGGCTGACGGGTGAAAGGTGGTTGCGTACAGCGTCCGTGATGGTTGTTGTAGGCAACATCGAGTACGGGCGTATGTGACGGGTTGTTCGGGTAACCCTGCAGGTGTAAATCGACTATAATCGCTGTCCCTCGCGGTCAGTGAGTACCACTTGTTCATTGTACCGTGACGTAGAAAGAACAGGCTAGTCACATGTTAAGATGTTGCTGATTGAATGATGGACATTGATTGTTAATGATATGCTGTAGCTTAGAGCTAACTAAAGTTCTTTTTAAACTTTAGGCAAAGTACATGAGAGAAATGTGTTTCTTGTTTGATTGCGGCTCTCTCATGTGCCTTAGCGTAAGGTTCTACACCACCTGCTGCTAAAACGTGAAAGTAAGGTTCCACTAATTAGGCGAGTCCTTTGCAAATGATTTTTGCCTCATGTACCCATCACCCCTCATGTAGAAGTTCCATGTATAGGTGAGACGGGTCAGACTTGCTGAGCCTTCGTGCTCACTGCTTGTGTTTGAAGCTTTTGCAGGGTTCTATGAGGAAGGGACTCCCGAAGAGGAGACGGAACCCCAGGAGGGGAACCCCGTCGAGTGGGAGTCGTGCACGCCGCAGAGTTAGTGTGCGTGTGTGCTAGCAAAGACACGTTCAAGGGCTGAACGTGCACTTGATGCTTAGTCTACGCTCGTGAGTGTAGACTGAACTATTTTGATGTAAACATGTTCATAAACCAGTTTATGTAATATAAAATTTCGCTTCCGCTTTGTACCTTTGACGTGTGTTATCCGGTGCTATGCAACACAGCACCCCTCAGCGTGATCCTGGCTCGACAAGACCGTTGGGGTCGTGTCAGCGCTGGTATCAGAGCTCGCTTGAGGTTTAACGCACTACGAAAGGTCATCTTTTTCAAAAATCCAGTGAGGAACGAGTTAGTAGCCCGTATAAGGATGTTATTAGTCTATAGAAAGTGGCATATTAACCTATTTGATTATGTCAGAAAATCGTGCATCTCGGGACGTTCATGTCTTGGGGGGTGCACGTAAGCGCTGTCCACCAGTGCGCACAAGCTGAAGGGTGGAGCCCCACGGGTGGCAGGTAACCCGACCCGCTTTGATATCCTCTACGACTCTTCATGTCGCTTGGGGTATTCGAGCAACGTCTATCCCTGGCGTGCGTGGTGCAACTTGGGAGACCCCGTCACGTGGTCTGAAACGTGAACACGTAACTCAAAGGCGTGTTTGGCTTGAGAACATCCGGGCGAGTGATGACGGCCGGTTGTACTAACTGTATGGATTCCGGGCTCGGTGTGCAGCCGAGTCTGACGATTGCTTGAGTTTCTGCAGGTAGCCTGACCACGAAACGGTAGACGTGTAGCATCCGTGTGCGAGTGACGTTTAGTGCCACTGAAATAACGAAGCCGGCTAAGTTCGGTATAGGTTTTTCTTTGTGAGGGCGTAGTACCGACATAATCTGGTGACGCATCAACGTCACACCCAACTAAATGAACAACTTCATTTAAAACTTGAAAGTTATGATCTAAAGTAGTAAAACTTGATGTAACTCCTTCTCTTGAACAAGATATTCAAAGTTAACAAGTTTTCAACTTATAGGTTGTTAAGGACAGAGCACTCTGTTTTCAGCTGAATCAAGGCTGAAGTTAATCAGAGGTTAGAGGTTGAGTTCTTTCAAGGTTGGGGTTATATGATACATTTATGGAAAGCTTTGGAAGAACTTTACAACTCTTCTGTTGAGCTCCAGAGGTGTTTCATCCCTTAACCACTCGAAAACTGCAGTAGAGTTGAAGCTGTCCAGAAAACAGGACAGAGTAAAGACTCTCTGTAAACTCTCTGTAAATTAAGCATAACTTCCTGCTTAAAAATCCAAAAATAGAAAATGAGATAGTTCTGGAAAGCTTATGAGATAGGTTACAACTTTGTAACAGAAAGTTTTGTCAGATTAGGAACATAATTAACTGGAATTCTTGGAGCAAATCAGTACCTAAAGCAGGGAGGTGCTGTCCAATTGTTTCCAGAAATTCTGCTAATTTTGACGTCTCATAACTCTTGAACCAGACAGATCTTAGGCCAAGCAAATACTTTCTGGAAAGCTATTGAAGTTAGCTTTAACTTTGATGTTGAGCTCCAGAATTGGTTTTGCTTTTAACATGGCCTAAATCAGGTTGAAATGGAAACTGGTCAGGGCTGTCATGGGAACAGAAGATCAGCGGTCAAATTTGTTTAAAATTTGAACTATGTTTCCAAGTTTATGGGTTCAATGACATGTCTTATGTTATAACTCCATAGGTTACTGTTTAAATAAATATTTGACATTTCTCAAATATATTTTTACAGATGACAGCAGATAAGCAGTTGGGGAACGGGTGGGTGGTATCCCACTGTTCTCACCACAGCGGTTATCCGGAAACACTGAGGCAGATGCTTCAATATTTTGGATATAACCAGATGCCGCAGTACTTCGCCAAGGAAGAAGGCGAAGAGGGGAACAAGACGTGGACAGTCCATGTCGAGGTCCCTGCAGGACCTACGCCACCCGGTTGGGTGCCGTTCACCGTCACGATGAGAGGAAGACAACCGGAAGGGATGTGGCAAGTGGCAGCCCATGACACCATGTCACGTTTCTGCCAACTACACGTGCAGGATATGGAGGGAACTCCATACGCGCTCATTCCGGTGGAGGGACGGGCTCAGCATGTGTGGGAAGAGAGGTACCTGGAGGCAACAGACCCGAGTTGCCCAAGGTACAACCCCGCGGAGGCAAACCTTAGCCTCCAGATGAGGGCGGGAAACGCCGTGATGGACAGCCAAGCTGTTCATACGGAGCATCTCGCCACAAAGCTCAAGGAGAGCACGAGCCGTGGAGACCATTTCGAGAGTGCTCACAGCGCACTCCGCAATGTGCTCCTTTCGATGATCAAGCGACTGAATGAACAGCACAATCAGTTGCATCGTCTGAAGAAGGCGAAGAAGAAGAGCCGTGTTGACATCGCGGCGTTGCAAGAACTGGTACAGAATCTGACTCAGCAGAACGAGAACCTTGCTCAAGAGCGAGATGACGCTATCAAGGAAGGCCAAGGCTGGGAAGAGGACTATAACCAGGCTATGGACGAGGTGCATGCTTTGCAGGACCTTGTACCTCCGGCATTGGGCATACCGGTGGTCTTGGGTCTTCTAGCAATGGGAGAACCCGGGATGGGAGAAGAGGTGGTAGATCCAGAGCCACCAGCAGAGGTACCGGAGGAGGACGACCCGCAGGAGGTCGAGTTCTACTCTGAGTAGGGGGTTACAGTTGCCATGTAGGGCAGCCAGGGTAGTGTAGCCCAAATTTTGTAATCGGTGACATGTCGTGTAGAAAGTAGCATATGTATGGGTAGTGACAACATGAGCACGACTTCTCGGAGACCCGAGAATAATGTATCTTGTATAAAGTTTATGCTTTATCAATATATGTGAATGTTGTGCAAATTAATCATGTGTCACTTCAATACCTACTGTTGCATATGGAATTTTAAGTAAGACATGTGCTAATCGCTGCTGTTTTAAATTTCAGAATGGTGCGTACTCGTGCCAACCCTGACGTTGGGGGTACCAGTCAAGGGGGAGAGACCTCCCAACCACCTCCCGAGGACTCCTCGGGACAGCAGCAGCAACAGCAACAGCAAACACCGCCACCGCCACTGCCAACGGTTACATTGGCCGACATCGTCGCGGCAATGGCGGGTTCACACCAGCAGCACACGGAGTTGCTGCAAACTCTCATTGCGAATACGTCTCACCCAGAGAGACGTCAAGACCATGAGGAGCGTCAACAGAGCTCCTACTCCGACTTCCTGGCGACTCATCCCCCTGTATTCTCAAGGGCGGATGAACCTCTTGATGCGGACAACTGGCTCCGTGCCATAGAGATGAAGTTCGGGCTGCTCCAGATAAGCGAGCAGCGCAAGACTCAGTTCGCGGTCCAGCAGCTCCAAGGATCCGCGAGCGTGTGGTGGGCCAACTTCTGTGCTTCACAGCCCACTGACCGAGTGATGACCTGGACGGAGTTCCGGACGGCCTTCAGGGCCTATCATATACCGCCAGGTTTGATGAAGAGGAAGACGCAGGAATTCCTACACCTGAAGCAAGGGAGCTGGAACGCACTGGAATACTCCAGGGCGTTCAACGATCTCGCGCTCTACGCATCGTATCACGCAGATACGGACGAGAAGCGGCGGGACCACTTTTACCAGGGGCTTAACCGGCTCCTGAAGGACAAGTTGGCGATGTTCAATCGCGGCAGCCTCAACGACATCATTGATGCTGCGATTGTTCAGGAGGACTCCGGCAAGGAGTTGGCGGCGGCAGAGCGAAAGCGAAGCGCGCCGCAAAGCAGCGGAGAAGGAAGCGGTCCTTCTCAGAAGTTTCGGATGGTGAATCGCCCACCATCAGGTCCACGCTGGCAGCCACCACAGCGGTCGATGCCGTTCCGCAGTCGGCCGTATTCCTCACCGGCATTCAGGCCGGCACTGCCAGTACCACCACCGCAACAACAACAGCAGCAGCGAGCGATGCCGCGTGCGTATGCACCTCAGCAACGCATGTCGGGCTTTCGTCCCCCGAGCACTACACCAGCAGTGGCCACATGTTACAAGTGTGGTCGTCCAGGACACTTTGCGAGCAGTTGCCCGGAGAGGCAAGGCGGTGGAGTGGCACCACCGTTTCCGGGGAGGAATCAACCCCGGAACCCTACTAATGCGCGGCGGGCAAACCCTAGGCCCGGCACCGTCCACCAGCTTGCCATTGAGGACGTGCCGGAGGGCAAGCCAATCCTTGCGGGTATGTTCCAACTCCACCAGCATCCCGCTATAGTACTGTTTGATTCAGGCGCCACGCATAATTTTATTAGCCAAGCTTTCATTGCTAAACACAGCTTGCCAATACTACCCACCGATAGTCCATATTTAATTTGTTCACCGGGTGAGAAGATTTCAGCAAGCGTAATGGTTTCCAAAGCACCATTATGCTTAGCGGGTAGAGTGTACCCCACGTCTCTCATTATCTTAGAGGGACAGAAGGTCGATGTCATCCTAGGGATGTCGTGGTTAACCCGCCACGGCGCTGTTTTAGACACCGTCCTTCGAGTCGTGCACTTAAACTCAGAAGTGCACGGGTCTCACTCGTTATTTCTGGACAGTCCAGAAATAAAACTTCCAAGTGTCTATCAATCCACAACTATCAGATTGGAAGATATTCCAGTAGTCCGAGAGTTCTCTGATGTGTTCCCGGATGATTTACCGGGAATGCCACCCGATAGAGAGGTGGAGTACAAGATTGAACTTGCACCGGGAACCATGCCAATATCCCGAAGGCCGTACAAGATGGCGCCCAAGGAATTGGCTGAACTAAAGACTCAGCTCACAGACCTTCTGGAGAAGGGTTTTATTAGGCCGAGCTCCTCGCCATGGGGCTGTTTGGCATTATTTGTCAAGAAGAGGGATGAGACGTTACGGCTTTGCATGGACTATCGTCCATTAAATGCCGTAACCATCAAGAACAAGTACCCGTTGCCACGGATCGACATGTTGTTTGATCAGTTGGTCGAAGCAAAGATCTTTTCCAAAATGGACTTAAGATCCGGGTACCATCAGATTAAGATAAGGGCGTAGGACATTCCGAAGACGGCTTTCTCGACGAGGTACGGACTTTATGAGTACCTGGTCATGTCCTTCGGCCTCACCAATGCTCCAGCTCACTTCATGTACTTGATGAACTCGGTATTCATGCCATAGCTGGACAAGTTTGTCGTGGTCTTCATCGACGACATCCTGGTATATTCCAAGTCAGAGGAAGATCACAAGAAGCATCTGCGTATAGTCTTGCAACGGCTGCGGGACCACAAGTTATACGCGAAATTCAGCAAATGCGAGTTCTGGATATCACAAGTGCCTTTCCTCGGGCATATCATCTCAGCGGAGGGTATCACTGTAGACCCGAGCAAAATCACTCAAGTGCTGAATTGGAAATCCCCGAGAACGGTTCACGAGGTACGGAGTTTCCTCAGGCTCGCGGGATATTATCGGAGGTTCATTCCGAACTTCTCGAAGATTGCCAAGCCAATGACAGAGCTGCTGAAGAAGGCTACCAAATATGTTTGGAGTCCAACATGTGAAGCAGCATTCAAGGCTTTAGTCAAGCACCTGACATCAGCACCGGTTTTGGCGCAGCTAGACACAACAAAACCGTTCGATGTATACTGCGATGCATCCGGCATTGGGCTCGGATGTGTGCTGATGCAAGACCGAAGAGTGGTCGCGTATGGATCACGGCAGCTTAGAAACCATGAGCAGAATTATCCAACTCATGATTTGGAGCTCGCTGCCGTGGTACTTGGACTGAAAATGTGGAGGCACTACCTACTCGGTAACCTCGTACATCTGTATACCGACCACAAAAGCCTCAAGTACATATTCACTCAAAAGGAGCTGAACATGAGGCAACGGAGATGGTTAGAACTGATAAAGGATTACGAAATAGAGATCCATTATCATCCGGGCAAGGCAAACGTAGTGGCAGATGCGCTGAGCCGCAAGTCACACGTCAACAATCTGACCATCACACCGTTGGAAGAGAGCGAACCACCACTACATGTGATTCCACACGGATCTCTCAACAACCTAGCTTTGATCCCCACCATCCGTGAAGAGATAGCGGCAGCCCAGAAGAATGACAAGGGCATGTCACATTTGCGGAGACGTGTAGACAGTGGGGAGCTGAAATGTTTCCGGAAGGACGGAGACGGCGTCCGATGGTTCAAGGACCGGATCGTCGTACCCCGTAACCCGGAGTTACAGAAGAAAATCTTTGATGAGGCTCACTTGTCAAAGTTTTCTATTCACCCCGGCAGCAACAAAATGTATCAAGAACTCAGAAGCAAGTTTTGGTGGACACGGATGAAGCGAGAGACTGCAAAATACGTGTCCGAGTGTGATACATGTCGAAGGGTGAAGGCAGACCATATGCGGAAACCGGGACTGCTGCAACCATTGGGCATTCCTGCCTGGAAGTGGGAGGATGTGAGCATGGACTTCGTCGTCGGTTTACCCACCACCCTGCAGAAACATGATTCTGTGTGGGTGATCGTCGATCGGCTCACCAAAGTTGCCCATTTCATCCCGGTCAACACCAACTACAACGCCAAGAAGTACGCTGAACTGTACATCTCACGGATCCTATGCTTGTACGGCGTACCCCGTACCATCATATCGGATCGGGGCACTTTATTTGTGTCCTGTTTTTGGGAGCAGCTGCACGCTGCCTTGGGGACGAAACTGATCCGTAGATCAGCATACCACCCGCAGACGGATGGGCAAACGGAGCGGGTAAATCAGATCCTAGAAGACATGCTACGAGCTTGCGCTATCAACCACGGCAAGAATTGGGATGATCACTTGCCATTAGCCGAGTTCTCGTACAATAATGGGTACCAAGCCAGCATCAAGATGGCACCTTACGAGGCGCTATACGGCAGAAAGTGCCGCACACCATTGAATTGGTGTGAATCTAGCGAAAGGGTTACCTTCGGGATTGACCTTGTCAACAACGCGGAAGAGAAGGTTCGACTGATTCAAGCGAACCTAAAAGCCGCCCAATCCCGTCAGAAACAGTATGCGGACCGGAGAAGGCGCCCATTACAATTCGAAGTTGGAGATCACGTATATCTACGCGTGTCTCCAATGAAGGGCGTAAACAGATTTGGGGTGAGAGGAAAGTTGGCACCCCGATTCATCGGTCCATTTCAGATTACCGAAAGATGTGGATCAGTGGCATACCGGCTGAAATTACCAGAAGCACTTTCCGGTGTGCACGACATCTTTCACATTGCCCAGCTGAGGAAGTGTCTTAAGCTATCAACTACCGTTCAGCTGGAAGATATTGAAGAACTGCAACCGGATCTCACCTATTGGGAGGAACCGGTGCAGATTATTGATGAAAAGGCCCGAACCACACGCAACCGTACGTTGTGGTTCTACAAGATTCTATGGAGTAATCACTCCATGGACGAAGCGACATGGGAGAGCGAAGAATTCCTTCGCACTAACTACCCCGACTTTTTCACGTCGCATATCCGGTAATTTTCCACCGTCCTCTCTCTCATTTTCACCTTATAATCTCGGGACGAGATTCTTTTAAGGGGGGGGGAATGTAAGGGCCTCAGTTTTTGACACACATTTGAAGTATTCATCACCACACCACACACCTCATTTGAGGAAAGATGATGAACACAAATGAAGAGCAAGTAACCACCATCAACATGCTCATTAGAGAACAAACTCACATATTGCAAAAGGGGTATTTCCCACATGTGATATAGAGGGGCTGGACATATGAAAACTCCTACACATTGCTAAGGATGTCCATGCCAAGTTTCACCCAAATTCAAAACCTTTTTGAGGTCATTTTGGGTATAGCTAGAAAGAGGGCAGTTTGAAACCATATTCAAATTCAAACTGTTTTTATCCCATGAATTTAAAAGTGGGAGGCATATTCTTACTCAGCACATTTTTGTGAGCTCACACACCAATTTTCACTCCATTTGGAGTTGATCTTGACATAAGCTAAGTGGGGGAAATTCAAACTTTATTTGAATTCAAAACTGAACTTGTGCTGAAATTCATTCAAACCAAACCCAATTTGAATTCTACTCAATTCAAATGGCTCATGGGTGAATAATTTGAATCACCATGGGTATTTTGGGGCTCACTGTTTACAACAGTGATTAGGAGTGAATTTCAGAGGTTAAAACCCCGGGTGGGACCCACATGTCAGCCACTGAAGCAAAAGAAACCGACTGAGGACTCAGCTCGGTTAACCGCGCGCGCTGCAGCTGCCGCCACGGCGAAGCCACCAGCTGCTTGCCGATCTCAGCCGCTGAACCGACTCCCTAGGTCTTTATCTACCCGCCCGAGCGGTAACCGGCGCCTTCAATCGCTGCCTCGTCGCACTTCCACCCAAAACGCCGAAACACCTCGCCGCCCGAGTGAAACTTCGGTTCCTCATCGCCCAGCCGATCCAGTGACCCTCTCGGCGATCTGAGACCAGCACCGGGTGCGCCAAGCCATCTTCGACACCTTCGCATCAGTTCCAGACCCTGCGCAGCCTTCCCCGAGCTCCACCACGGCGATCTTTGCCCTGCCAGTTCAGCTCGAGCCGCCGCTGCGGGAACCGCCTTTCCGGCCACCACAGCCCACCGTTCACGGAGCTATAAACAGCAAAGAGGTTCGCCTTCAACCCCTCTTTCTTTTCCGCAAGCTCCGGCGGCGTGACAAGCACTGCTCCGGCTGGAATTTCATATTTTCACGACGGTGTGCAAAAGTGAGGTCGGTACTGATCCGAGAAATTCGTTAACCACACTGCATCACTCATCCTCTCATGGAGAGGATCACTTCTAGTAGCCCGTGCGGATCCATAGGATCAAGAACCACGAAGAACCGTGGAGGGAAACCGTTGTTCTTCGAGTTTTAGTAGAAATCCCGATTTCCGGCCTAGGTCGCACGGTGACAGCCCAACACAGCCCTTCCCAAGCTCCGTAGAGCTCATGTTGACCTTTCCTATGGTCCACTGATGCTCGACGACCCTTAGCTTGATCGGGGGAGTTGCTAGGGAGGGTGGACAATGCGACCGAAGTTCTTCCGAGGTTGCGGCTCGTCGCTGACCAGGTGGTGGCCGTTGTCATGAAGAGCTGACCCAAGAATCCTGTTCCCCGAGTGGAAATAGGCAGGGGCGGCCAGAATCGTGAAGTTTGGAGCTTTACAGAAGCTGGCGGCGAGCTCTCCGGCGAGGCTCCTCGGCGGTAGAGCGCGGGCATCGGGAGGTTGACGAAGGGGTGGACCCCAGCTGTCAGCGGGAGATATTTTAAATCGGGATCGGGCTGCGGCCGGGATCTGGTGTGCTGGCACGCAAATACCCTGTGAGCCCCGGTGTGCCGGACACCGCCGCGCTCGACACGTGTCCTCGCGGGCCCCCGCGAGATTTAAATTTTTCCCCAATTTTCAGAATTCTTCCAAACTTCAAATCCTCATAACTTTGGCTAGAAAGCTCCAAATTGAGTGAACCAAATTTTCTTGGATTCAGCTCTCTGAGCACTTTCCAGCAAACCAAGTTTCACTTCATGAAAATCCTTAATTCTCCAGAATTAATTCCTCAAAGTTTAAACTGTTTGGAATTTTAACTGGAGAATCCTTTGGAGGAAGATCCTGAAATTTTGCTGGGATGTTCACCAAAATATCCCTGAACTACCATAAACATTTCAGACCCATTTGAGCTCATTTAATACACCTAATGGGGTGATTAGTGAAACTGTTCCAGAGAAAATAGAAAATGTTCAGAAACATTTTCAGAATTTTCTCTGAAATTGTTTAGCTCATATCTTTAGCTAGGAACCTTCAAATTAAGTGAGACCAACTCCATTAGAATCCTCTGAAAATCTAGTTTTCAGAAAGTCATAATTTGTTTCATGAAAATCCTTAGAGCATCCTAAGAGTTCCAATTAAGGTCAAGGACATGATTAATTGTGAAGGGCTCAAATGAGCTTTGCTGCAACTAAAACTTGACCAAGTCTCTATTTAGGTTGTAACCAAGCCCCAGTAAAAGTTTCATAGTCATTGAGTCTGTCTAGTGGGACTTATAAGCTTCACAAGTTCAACTTAATACAAATGCATTCAAATTAATACATGTACCTCTCTTATCATGTAGTCGCTAAGGTCGAGGAGGAACCCGAAGTCCTAGACTTCGTTACTCCGGAGGAACAGCTAGCCTACGACCAAGAGCAGCAAGGCAGGCTCCGGTTTGCATTAACCGTTTTACAAATTTTTATTGTTTTGAGCACTTACTTGATTATTATGATTCTTCGCATTAGAGTCTTGATTGGAAACCCAACTGCATAGCCAAGAAAACCATAGGTTGGGTTTAGGATTGCAAAACCCCGTTAGCTATTGCAATGCTAAGATAGAGTAGGATTCGGTACAAGTCGAGTAGTTGGAACTACTCGCGAGCATAGGCTAGAAGCACTCGACTCGGGTAGTGATAGCACATGAAACACATGGCAAGAAAATGAGACCAAGCGGAGGGTAAGGGCAGCAGGACTTTGGGGCCTGTTTGTTGTAGCTCCGCTTGTGTCGATTGAGGACCGAGCCGTGTGCGGGCCTGTTGAACAAGCTAGAACAGTACCGAAGACCTACCGGCTATATGGGAACCGGGAAACTGATGTAACTCGGGTAGCTGGGTATTGAGGCATTGCCCGTCGTTCAGAGGGTAGGTTGAGAGCTTGAGGTGTAAATCGGCTGGCGGCACGGAGATGCGCGGGCAGAGACCTCTTGCTCGGGACGATGGGACCGGTTCAATATTTGGCTGACGGGTGAAAGGTGGTTGCGTACGGTGTCCGTGATGGTTGTTGTAGGCAACATCGAGTACGGGCGTACGTGACGGGTTGTTTGGGTAACCCTGCAGGTGTAAATCGATTATAGTCGCCGTCCCTCGCGGTCAGTGAGTACCACTTGTTCACTATACCGTGACGTAGAAAGAACAGGCTAGTCACATGTTAAAATGTTGCTGATTGAATGATGGACATTGATTGTTAATGATATGCTGTAGCTTAGAGCTAACTAAAATTCTTTTCAAACTTTAGGCAAAGTAGATGAGAGAAATGCGTTTCTTGTTTGATTGCGGCTCTCTCATGTGCCTTAGCGTAAGGTTCTACACCACCTGCTGCTAAAACGTGAAAGTAAGGTTTCACTAATTAGGCGAGTCCTTTGTAAATGATTTTTGCCTCATGTACCCATCACCCCTCATGTAGAAGTTCCATGTATAGGTGAGACGGGTCAGACTTGCTGAGCCTTCGTGCTCACTGCTTGTGTTTGAAGCTTTTGCAGGGTTCTATGAGGAAGGGACTCCCGAAGAGGAGACGGAACCCCAGGAGGGGAACCCCGTCGAGTGGGAGTCGTGCACGCCGCAGGGTTAGTGTGCGTGTGTGCTAGCAAGGACACGTTCAAGGGCTGAACGTGCACTTGATGCTTAGTCTACGCCCGTGAGTGTAGACTGAACTATTTTGATGTAAACGTGTTCATAAACCAGTTTATGTAATATAAAATTTCGCTTCCGCTTTGTACCTTTGACGTGTGTTATCCGGTGATGTGCAACGCAGCACCCCACAGCGTGATCCTGGCTCGACAAGACCATTGGGGTCGTGTCACCTCCTCCATTTCTATGGTTCTTTCTCCATTTCTATGGTTCCTTCCTCTATTTCTATGGTTCTTTCTCCGTTTCTATGGTTCTTTTCTCCATTTCTATGGTTCTTTCTCCATTTCTATAGTTCTTTCTCTATTCCTATAGTTCTTTCTCCATTTCTACATCTTTTATAATGTTTCTCTACATGAAAATGTATGCAATGCATGGAAATGAATTTGAGGGTGTTACATGCCTGACTTGTTTCCCTACTCAATCGTTGTCATGCCTGCCTGTGTCATCCCATCACCTTAATTGCAAGGTCAGCTACACGTCGCGCAGCTATAGTGACCTCACTGCTCATGCGTTAGTGACGCTCAGTGCCATTAATGCCCACTGCCTGAGCCGTCGCCTCACCTATGTGCCTCGCTGAGCCACTGCCCGTGTAGTCCAATCCATGGAGCCACACCATGTGCTAGGACTCATCAAGTAGCTTGCTCAGAGCACAGTGGCGAGCAGAGTTTTGTCATATCATCATTACCATCGTATGCAATGAGTGTTGGGCATCCCTCTCCCTTCCCTGTCATCTTTAAATGGCGCTCACAAGCTCGCCTCACATAACCTGTTAGGCACCAGCATTCGCGTCCTCCTCCCGCAGGCGTGGGGACGATCACCGACGAGGAGCCCTCCCTGCCCGAGTCATGGCCTAGGTGAGCACCCCCATGTCAATTTTTCTTCCCCGAGCTTGTCCTCGATCCATCTACCTCTCTCCTAGGGCCTAGCTATGACCACCCCGCGCCATGGCTGCCCTTCCATGAAGTTATCCTACTTCCCCTGTCCTCTACTTAAATCTACAGCTCAATCGAGTGGGCCACAGTGTTGGCTTGATTCCTTGCTCTCTTGCCACACTCTTCTCTGTTACCCTCCCTGATTTGAGCTCCCAAATTTCATCTATGGTGTTTGGAGGGAGAGGATATTGAACCGGAGAAGAAAGAAGAAGACTCTTATGCCTCTGTTGGGCTAATAGATTAGCTAGTCAAATATTAGTTAATTATGTATTTGGTCCACATGTCGAGTGCAATCTTAAGCAAGCACTTGATCGGGCCTTAGACCATATCTCACCCATACAAACACCACATAATCTGATTCTTCTTCTAAAATTCATCTAACATTATAATATATTTAATGCAAGCAAGCTTGAATGATGAGGTAATGTATGTTTGATTTGCTTGTATGTGTGCTTGCGCGCTGTGTTCCTTGATGGGGAACCAGCGCCAGAAGAGAACCCAGAGAAGCTGGGAGACCAGGAGCACGATGTCGCGGGCTGTAGTGAAGGCAAGTTCCATCAATCCCTCTTTGGTCATATTACACCTATATAATGCTCATCCATTGTGGCCAGTAGGGTATGTTCTTGCACTTGTTAATCATTAGCTATATGAGTGAAAGAGTGGATCCATGCTAGTTACCAATGTTGCATATTGACATGATGAGATCCCGCATATTGACGTTGCCTGTTGGATGTTTTGGTGGGAGCATGCATAAGTTGAGGCCGGGGCAGACAGGACAGTGTCAGCGTAAGTGCTATCGTGGTGGTAGAGTTAAGGTCGAGAGCTATCTTGTTGATAGACTTGACTATTGTGACTCTGGGTGTGGATCTGCCCTAGTGCGCCTTAAGGATCGAATTGTCTTGACATCTCACCTATATTATTGCTAGTGAGGTCACATGATCCTGTATGGGTGGGGCATAGTCTAATCCCACTAACTAGCTTGACAGTCGTCCACGGTGGACTGTTCTGTGTGGGTGTAGACTGAGGAAAGTCATGGCACGGGGTTTAGGGGCGACTGGGTGAGTGAAGCTATGACTAGGTGTCGGCTATGACGGGTTGTCTTAGACAATTTGTGCATGTGGATACAACGTACAACCTCTGTGTTGAGGGTCCTTAAGCGTCATAATTGACCGTCAATTGATCTAATAAAATGTGTAAAAATGATAACACAACATAGTGGTAGGGGTTATTTACTACTATTTCCACAAGTGTTCGTGTCTATTTGTATGTAGGTGAATTATGCCCCAAAATACTGAGAGTTGCATGGACTAATCCTAAAAACTAGTTTCCAACCAATCAGGTGTTGCCATGTGGCAACATGGATCTATGGACCTATTCTCAGGCATATCCGAAGGAATCCAACGACAATACACGCGGGGATGGAATAAAGGCTAACATGCCAGCCACCTAGAGGAAACACACCAAGACTAGAACCACCCTAGGTTCGGCCGAACCAGGGGTTCGGCCGACCTGGTCCTGGCCCCAATCTCGGTCAAACGATGCATGTCATCACTTGGTGGCTTCCTGATAGCAGTAACAACTGATTCCCTTGTAGATTGTGGCGCCAAACGGACTTAATTCATGTATAAATAGCTCCGCTCAGTCCCTCACTCTCACACACCACAAGTTTGAGTTTAGTACTCCACTCCATAGACTTGGTGTTGCCTTAAAGACTGCCAAGATAGGAGGAGAGTGACGAGAAGCTAGTAGGAGAAGGAGGCTTGGGCTTGTCAAGTCCCTCTACAACATTTGTACCTCTACGGAAGTTCTCTTCAAATGAGTAAGCCTTTGTGAATTACATTTAACTTTTGTTCTTCAATTCAAAATAATTTATTTCAGTAGTTGTTTGTTAGTTCATTGCTCTATTTGATTAGAGGCTCTAGTCTTAGCTTTACATTCGAAAAGATTAGAGTTCTAATCTATAACATAGGTGAGGTTCTTAGGTTAGAAATCATCAGTAAATATCTCGTAGACCCACGGAGGTAGGCGCTAGGTGGTGGCAGCCCTATCCATCCTTTGTAATCCTCCATGTTCGTCTATACCATAGGCTCTTAGCGGGAGTCGCTTTGGTAAACAAGGGGTAAGCCCGTGCACGAAACGAACAACAACCGTAGATTGCTTTGGATTAAGCACAAGCCTTAGAAATTCTTTTATGTCCCTTGCATATCAAACAAACTGTGTCTTTGGGTGAGGTGGTTAAAAGATTAAAAAACACGTTCCTTGGATTTGATACCCTTGGAATACTCTTACGGGGAATTGCTACGACGGTATTTCGTGCGCTTGCGGATCTTTAATCTGTTTTGTAAAAGACTATCTTGGAAATGGGAACCGATTGGAAGCACAAACTAGCCAATGCATTGTAGGCATATCGAACTGCGTATAAGACACCCATCGGCATGTCTCCTTTCCATATTGTCTATGAGAAGACTTGTCATCTCCCTGTAGAATTGGAACATAGAGCGTTGGGCTATAAAAAGGTGGAACATGAGCTTCATTCAGGACGGAAAGCATCGACTACTGCAAATTTCTGAACTTGAGGAATGGAGGGATAAGGCGTACCATAGTGCTAAGATTTATAAGTAGAGAATCAAGAAGTGGCATGACAAAAGGATCACACATAAGGAGTTTAAAACCAGGGATAAAGTATTGTTTTTCAATTCAAGGGTTAAACTCTTTAGACATAGGAAATTGAGAAGTAAATGGGAAAGACCATTTACTATAATGGAGATCTCACCTGATGGAGCCATCACACTCCAAGCTGATGAGGGACATCTATTTAAGGTAAATGGACATCGTCTCACACACTTCTTTGACTCCCATGAGAATAAAAAGAAATCGACGTGATCAACTTATTTAATTTTCACGCCATTTCTTCAAATGCCAACTAAATTCTCGATGTCCAAATAAGTGGGTCACCCTACGAAGTCTTTCCCACGGCACATAGAACCCGCACACGAAGACAGTGCCCACTATGGGGCACCCAGGGTTCGGCTGATCCCTAGGTTTGGCCGACCCCTGGTGGGCGCCACCGAGTTTTGTTTTCCCTCTCCTGCATCCCAACCAATCCCTCGGTGCTATCACGTTGAATATCGCTTCGGGAACAATAAAAAAGGTCAAACTACAGAGGAGAATTCTTGTGCCATCTAGAAAATACTCCCTCTCCTCTCCACCTTGCCAAAACCCATCTACAATCACCAAGGCCAGAAAGAACCTTATTCCCCATGCAACTTCAAGCTCAACCTTCGACCTTAGTGGGGAACCTATGCCGTCCAATGTGGAGAAACAACTTGCTATCGAGGAGGTAATGGCCCTTGATGACAAGCCATTGACCATGATGCCTCCTCCAAGCATGTCACGGGGATGCAACCCCACACCATGTGGTGCTGCTTGTTCTCTTTCTCCAAGGAAGGCGCCTAGGAAGACGCAATCACCCACACAAAGGCCAACCGCGGGCGCCCTCAAACCAATCAAGACACGTCTTTTCCATGACAAAGACGATGTCAAGCCCACCTTGAAGCCTAGCGAGAAAAATATGGGGACATTGAAGACAAAGGTCGGTGATGTGGTCAATCACCACTATTCGTTGCCTACTAGATCCTCTTCGGGAAGCCCCCACGATCGTTTATCATCCACAAGGTTAAGACCCTCATGGAGTACGCAAAGGGGCTATTCAAGCGTGTGGACAAGATGGTGGTTGATGAATCTACGGGTTCATCTCTGTAAAAAGAGCATGTGACATGTCACGTCTTGTATCGGAAGGACGAATTGAAAGGGGTAAGCTTAAGGATAATTTATACACCCTTAGTAAGGAGATTACCTTCGTCCGCCATGGCATATGCACCAAACTTAGATGCGCATGCGAGACTATAGGAAAACCCGCTTTACAACGCCCCATAAATTGGTTTCCCTATGAAGGCCTAGTGTGCTTACTGCTTTATTTTTATTTCCTTTCAAATTTTGTAATTCAATAATGTAAGCACCTCCATTTGTTTTCAATAAAGAGAACTTGCCGGTTCAGCTAACACCGGTGATGTTCTCCCTCTTTTTATTATATCTGCGGTTAATAAAGATTCTAGGAAACAAGTGTGGGGGGAGGAGTCCCTTCTAGCAACCTCCCGACATACAACCTCTCACAGGCACGAACCAGCCCGACGAAGTAGAGGGCTACTTGAGGACCCCCTGGTTTGGTCGGACCAGGGAGAATCCCCTGGTTTGGCAGAACTGAGATGGGCCCCTCTCTGACACACCTCGCTCCACGAACACAGTTTGACATTCCTACCCCCATTTTGACGTGAATTTCCGAAATTGGGTTGAAGTTTTATGCTTTCAATTCAATTTATCTAAATCAGCTCAAAATGGAAACTAAATTTTGGCAACTCTCTTTATATCTTGTTTTGTTAAAAGCTTTGATTTGCATATGTTTCATTTGAATTTCATCACCAAGTTCTCAAAACTAATATCAAAGTGTGAAAAACATGTCATCTATTTTATTAGTATGATATGATAAATTAGTAAACTTGGAAATCTTCATGCTTGAATTAAATTCTGGTATTGCAACTTTTGAAGTTATAAGAGTTTTGCCTACCTCCTCACTAGGATATAAAATTCCCACCACGTCCATATGATGAAATTATTGGAAAACCTTATTGCATATGCCACTTTGCATTTTCATTGAACTTTTGTTGACGTTGTTGAGTGACTAGCATGAAAATTTTGATTTCGGAAATTCTTGTGCACTCCATCATTGCTAAAATTTTCATATTTGAAAATTAGCATGATTCCATCCATCCACCATAAAAATATACTCCAGAATTCCTTGTCAAAATTCGCTCTCTACAAATATATGCAGGAAAAAGAGTAGAAGGCATGGCTAAAATAAAAAAAAACTACATGCTCTCAACAAAAGAGTATTTTCCGTGAAAAAAAGAGAGAGGGAAAGTAGCCATGCTTCATCCTTGTATGATAAGAGAGTATACATTTGGAGTTATCTTTATACATTCCTCCATGATATGTGTACAAGAAAATCCTCCTGTCAAATATTTTTATTCTATAGCCCCCTCATAGGATCTAGTTTTTGACTTAGTAACATATGAATTGCAAGTGGGACTCTTTATCCCAACCAAGCTCCACAAAAAGCCATATTTAGTTGTAGAGAAAGAATTTCTACCTCTCAAACACCCAAGATGATGTGGTAGCCACATAAAAAGGTTCTCGGACAAAGGCATGAGTTGAAATGTTTGTATAAAACATTCATACTTTAAGCAACACTATGATATCACTTAGATCTTCTCGCCTTCACTTGAGGATGAGCAAAGGACTGAGTGTGGGGAAGTTCGTTGACGCTCCTTAAGTGTCATAATTGACAGTCAATTCACCTCATAAAATGTGTAAAAATGAGAACACACATAGTGATAGGGTTACTTACTAACCATTTTCATAAGTGTTAGTGTCTATTTGTATGCAGGTGAATTATGCCCAAGATACTAAGAATTGCATGGACTAATCCTGAAAATTAGTTTCCAACCAATAACAAGTCACCATGTGGAAACACATGGATCTATGGACCCATTCTCAGGCAATCCAAAGAACAATCCTTAGGAATTTATCTCCGTCCCTTGCCAACCAAACAAATTGTGTGTCCTTGGGTGAGCTAGTTAGAAGATTGACAAACACATTCTTGAATTTGACGCCCTTAAAATACTGTTAAGGGGGAGTGCTACGATGTATTCTGTGCGCTTGCGGATCTTTAATGTATTTAGTAAGAAGTATCAACACTATGCAGAATGTAAAATCCATTCAAACGGTCGTGTCTTCGGCATATGACAGGTTACGGTGTGGTTCTAACAACTAGAGAACTACCTGATGAGAGATGGAGAGGAGGAATGTCTCTTGTTAAGGCATTGTTGGTATTTACTAACGTCTATAGTTCATCCTACCAATGGATGCCAACAATGCTTGTAATAAATAGGCTAACCTAGGGCCAAAGCAAGATCAACTACGTAAGCGCATGGAAAACACCGTTGTAGCGTTTCACCCAAGAGTATTCTCTAGGGTAACGTATTATCCCAAAGAAAGGCGGTGAGGTGCGGCAAGATTATGGATCGTATAAGGAGTTCTAGTGTGAAACCAAGTAGAATGGATAAATGGATAGTGAGGGTAGTGTGACACACACTTAAGCAATCTACTCCTAAAGGTAAGGTAGTCCTAATGAGAGTAATGCTACGAAATGGCCATTCCTAATGTGCTTCTAATATACATATGCATAGCCTAATAGTGTACATATGGGTATGCCAGTAGTGAACACTAGGGCTTAGTGGATCAACACATCGGGCATGGGCTTACCTCTCGTAACACCAGAGAGACTGCCGCTAAGAGCTTGTGGCATAGCCGAACGTGAGGGAGTATAGAGGACGGACAGGGTTGACACCACCTACCATCTACCCCTACAATCCTTGGGTATACGAGACATCCAATGCTGCTTAACTATCCAAGCACCACACTTGCATGCTAAGTAAATACCTTAGAAGCAATGGTACAAATATATTTCTAAGGCAATGAATAACCTAAACATCGTTGAACCAATGTTAGGACCAAACACTATGTTATTCATATTAACATACCCATAACATACTTAACTAGACTACAGTGGAGGCCTATGATGTTTATGATAATATAATAACAAAGTTACTATACTATCATAAGAACAACTAAACCTACCACATGCATGAATTCCACGATCAAACAAGAAATGCTTCATCCACTCATATGAAATAATTAGTCTTGACTAATTTTATAAATAAGAATAAAGTTGCAAATAAAAGAAAAGATACATGGGTTATACCTTTTTCAACTTGGACTTGGGAACTAGAGTCTCCTTCCTACAACCTAAACTATACTAAGGACATGGAGAGAGTGTGTACACAATAGAGTGATGCTCAAGTGGTGTGTGTTGAAGTGAGGGGTGAGGGTCCTATTCATAAACGAGTTGAGGTCAGTTCCGCCACTAATTGTGCATGAAACAGTCAGAATAGCCTTCACGAAGCCACAGGATGTCGACACGTGGAAGTTGACTGAGTTTAGTGGTAAGACCAGGGGTTCAGCCGACCTTGGCTTGGTCCCTGTCATCCTGGTTTTCCTTCAGGTGACTGCCAGGTGGGCCCTCAGGTGTTTCTCGGGTGATACACTATTGGATTCCCTCGGCTACCCCTGTAGGTGGGCCATTGGATCCATGGACTGCCACGTGTCATCCTCTAATTGGTACTTTTAAGGATTGCTCCCTTAGATACTCCTCAATTTTGTGTAAAATACCTACCAACATAATTCTTTCCAAGTACAAGTGGAACTACGTTATTTCTAAGCAATGCATGCAAGAAATTTTTACTCTTTCACATAATTGAGTAATATTGATGGCCAAAATTTTGGTACTTAATGAACCATCAACAGACATTCGGTTGTATCGGTACCCTCAAGACCGGGTACCCCCGCGTGTAAGAGCAAAATAAGACATACTTCAGCACGTATACAGAAGACAGGGACCCAGCCTATAGGCTGGGCCCAACCACCAGCTAGGGAGCACTCATGAGAAGATGTGTGTCCTAGGCCTTGGGTCCGACCACCTACTAAGGAGGGCTCCAAGGCTGCCATGTGGCTACAGGCTCTGAGTCTCACTACCGGCCAAGGATGGCTCCAGAGGCGCCACGTGTCCGATGGTGCTAGACCCGACCTCCCGCTGGGGAGGAATCCGACACTGCCACGTGTCTGGAGCCTTCGAGGCACGTCTTTCGCCGGAGAGAGCTCCGGAGGTGCCACGTGTCCTATGGCTCCGGGTTCGACCTCCAGCATGGGAGGGCTCCGGTGATGTCACGTAGGCAACAACTCCACGCGTCCAATCCCGCCAAGGAGGGATCCGGTGCGGCCACGTGCATGACAGCTCCGGACCTCCCGTCCTTCCAGGGAGAGCTCCAGCGTTGCCACGTGTCCAACTGACTCCGGACCCCTCGCTACTCCGCAAGACAGCTCCGGTGACGACGTGTGTCCCGGGGGCCAGCCCTCTAGACGCCGCACTGACAAGCAACGGGCAGATAGCCAAGGAGTAAAGAGGAAGGCGTGCCTGGCTGGAGAGACCAGTTGTGCGGCGCCTTGACGGAGCTACAGTGCAGCGCCGTGGGACAAGACGCGTTCCTACCACCTTCGTGAGACAACATTTAAGAAAGTCGACGTGACAGGACGACGTTGCCCCATGGTGTGATCAAGTGCTCTACTACTAGCAGAGAGCAGACTACCCGAAGTAGAGTCAGCTGCCCATAACGGGGTCACCAGCCAGGCTTCGGACCCACATGTAAGGCTGCTTGGCCTTGAACTATAAAAGGTCCAAGCAGCCAACGGGCAAAAGGGGGTCAGACTCCATTCCAACTCCATCCGTACGCTATTCGAATTCCATTCTAGCTCAAACATAGTCCCAGTCTCCGAACACCATTGTAAGCTTGCAAGCTCGAAACACCCTCAAACTCTGGCAACAAAGAACAACCAACACTCCGTGGACATAAGGTATTACGCCCAGGTGGCCCGAACCACGTAAATCTTTGTGTTCATCTCACCATCGTGCTACGACGCTCAAAAACACTACGCCCCTCCTAAAAAAGAACCTCCACGGGCCGCTCTAGAGTGGACCGAGGGAAGTGTCACAGAAAACACTACGACATTTGGTGCACCAAGAAGGGGGCTACTGGTTCATGAAGCTGTTCGTGTAGCTCACGATGCTGAACGTCCAGTCTCTCAGAGGCTCTTCCTACCCCTCGCGCTGCCAGCAGCAGAGGGAGCAGGAAGCCTCATCCCGTTCCAGAGCGGGGCCGACTAAGCCGGTGGCAGTCCCTACAGCGACGGTGCCCGCTGCCACCCGGTGGCCTTCAGTTGCGATGGCGTCGCAAGCACCGACTGAAGCCAGCCCGGAGAGTGTGCTACTAGCAGCTCGCGCGCTCCTTCACAACCCCCCGGGCGCGGGAGCTTCCCCGTCCGCTGCAGAGCAGTGGCGCAATGACGTCGACCACCTGGTCGTCGCCACACTCAACATACCGTGCCACCGGAGGCAGCAACTAGAGACGAGACAGCTGCCAACCCGTACCCTAACGATGGATTACAGGACGGCAGCAACCCACTCGACGACGACCTCCAGGCTCTCCACCGCCAAAAGCGAGCTGGACCACCGTCGTCGGAAAGAATATGGTCGCATCACCATCGAGCGACAGCGTGAGCGGCGTCGCAACCTCGAGGAGGAGTAATTGTACCCCGGGTGCCATGCGCCCCATCTACGCGGCCAGAACCCCGTCTCCCTAGGATCAGTGAGAGGCTGCATGGCTCTGGCGCCACACCTTCGTATGGCGGTGCGGTCGCATAAGTTCCAACCGCATTTGCCGGAGAAGATCACGAGACAGTCAACCCCGTCGAGTTCCTGCAGATTTACTCCACGGCCATACTAGTTGTAGGAGGGGATGAGGCCATCATGGCCAACTATTTCCCCATGGCCTTGACCGGGTCAGCCCGGTCATGGCTCATGAACTTGCCCCAGGAGTCTATATCCTCCTGGGAAGAGTTATGCCGTCAGTTCAGAGCCAACTTTGGGAGTTCCTACACCCGACTGGGCACGGAGGTCGACCTCCATGCCCTGCAACAGCAACCAGGAGAGGTGCTGCGCTCCTTCATCTAGCGTTTCTCTCAAGTTAGGAACACCATACTCCATATCTCGAACGCCGCGGTGGTAGTTGCCTTCACGCAGGGTGTAAGAGGTAAGAAGATGCTCGAGAAGCTTTCCCCCGCTGGGAAGGACCCTTCTGGGTGACACAAGTATGCCGACCAGGATGTGTCCGCCTGGCGACGGAGGATGGCGACCCGATTCCAAATCCTTAGAACATTGAGCACCTCCGTATGTTTACCCGTAGATCAGGGTAGGGCAGTCTTTTTCTGTAAAAGGACCATAGTGCTTAGGACAAGTGCTCGGATCAACTAAACTCCAGGGGGGGTCCGACTACCCCTGTCATCCCAGAGTGGGTTGTTGAACTCCTTTACAGCCTGACTCCTCCTATGTAACACCATGATAAAGAAAACTCTTGCCCTACCTTATGCACATCTATATTTTTGCAGCTTTCCTTTCAAGCTTGTGTATATTTTATGTGCCTCTTGACGTGTACATAGTTGTGTTTTTCTATCTCGCACTTGGCCAAAATTATGTCGTCCTGCTACAAGGCGGAAACGCCTGAGGCACCTATGTTGTCTCCAGACCCCTTGGTTACCTTCCTGCTCGGGTCCCGTGGCACTAGAAGAATGCCCCCCCATTCGGAGTGCCATGCCAGCGGGAGGTCTAGGGTGTGTAGCCTCCTTAACCTGGTCGTGTACCCTAAGCGTGCACACTCTACCTCTTCAGCGCAGCAGCCAAGCGTTGGGGGCCCGGATGGCACACCACCCTGGGAAGGATGGTAACCATGGTCTGGACACTACTACATCGAATTGCTTAGGTCCCATAGCTTAGCAGAGGATCATAATCCATAATGGGGCCAGCGAACAGGGAAAATACAACTACACGACACGGTTACCACTTTCTTCTAGTGTTTGTGTAGGCCATAGGGCTCCGGTCCGTGGGGTTGGTTCTGGAACACCATCTTTCCCAGTAGGCCACTCTCGGACTCCCAAGGTTGGCGTCTCCTGAAGGGTCCAGAGCTGGTGTCTTGTGCCTTTTTAGCAGGCATCTCCAAATACTTGAGCACACCTACCAGGGGGGCATCACAACTGGTCAAGGCAAGCAAGACGGCCGTACCCCCTGCAACGTGCAAGAAGGAAGTGTGTAGATATCTACAACAAGCAACAAGGAAGCATCAATCTCTTCGGCAAATTAGAGAGACTCCGGTCCTTGCGACATCAAGGACCAGGGAACCTCGCAAAAACTAATGTAATCGGACCCTACGCTGTCGCAGACCTAAGAGAGCGACTACGACAAGCAATCAAGTATACAGGCCTCAAGTGGATGAAGGATGGGAGACCAACAAAAAGGCTTCCGTTCGTCAACACAAAAGCACAAGACAAGACACAAAAGACAAAAGAAAAAAATACAAAGGCCAGGGCCAGCCTAGGACTCGCTAGCACCGCGCCTAAACCGCTCGGCGACAAGGGCTCCTAAGTCTTCAACCTCTGACCGGGTTGCCGCCTCCCTCACAGCGATGAGGCCTTGGACGACCGGCTCCAAAGAGACACTGGGGTCCCAGCTTCGGAAGCAAGTCAAAACATGTGTTGCCACCTCCTTAGCCAGGGCCTTTCCCTCCGCTTCCAGCTGATCGATGACAACGTCTTCCAACGCTACCATCTTCTCGCCTACAGAGTCAAGCGCAGAGAGCACTTGGCTCATCTCCTACGAAGGCTCACCGACGCGCACCAGGTAGAAGCCGAAGGGCACAAGTGCTGACTCGGCACGGCCTAGGAAGTCCCAGACTTGTTGGACCTCCGCCATGCGCGAAGCCCGGAGCTCCTGAAGCTCACGTTGTGCCGCTGCTAGGGCTGTTGCGCCACTTTCAAGGAGTTTTTTCCCCTGGCTCATGGGCACGGCTCTGCAGTCCCCCCTCATGGAGCAAAGCATTGAATTATGCAGCCAGGAGGTCCTAGCGCTCCTTCATCTGCCTCTCTCGCTCCTCATTCAGAGAGGCCTGCAGGCGGCCCAAGTCGTCGGCCTGAGACTTCAGCTCGGCCTGCTCCCGCTGCAAGCGCAACAAAGACTCCTCCTCCTTCTTTGCTAGCTCACGCTCGCACTCGCCTACTCGATCTCACGGCTAACCAGCTTTAGCCGTAGCTCTTCTAGATCTGCGAGGCGAGCATTGGCCTTCTGAAGGGCCTCGGTGGCTTCTTCCCAGAGCTGCTTGGTCTTCTTATCAACTGATCAACCCGGTCCTGCTGCTGGATGGTCATCCTCTGCTCCTCCCGCAAGCGAGCCTCCTTCACCTCCAACCTCCTCTGTGTCTCCCGGGTCTGGAAGTTGAGCAACTTTTACCAACCACCGAGGCGCTCCTCCTCCTGCTGAAGGGCTTCTCGCTCCTGGTCCGGCACCAGCTAAACTCGGCGGAGGCCTGCCTGAGCCGAGGCCATGGCCTCAGACAAGGGGACCCACGCGACACGTGTTGGAGGCTCCTGGGCATCATCCTCTGAGGTGTCGATGACCGTCAGAGTAATCACCACGACGCAGGGACCCAGGGGAGTTTCGGCTTGGTCCTTGGAAGGAGGCGGGTGAGCTTCCGGCTGGGGAGTGCTATCCTCTAGGGTAGGGCCCGCAGCATCCGACGCACCCTCGTTGACGGCACGAACGGGCTCATCGCCATGTGCCAAAGGAGCCTTGTCAGCTTCAGCTGACCCGGAACCAGGCCCCGAGGCTTGGACCGACGAAGGTTCCTAGCTGGGGTCCTCCGCACCAGGGGCCGCCGGGGAGACACCTTCAGAAGAAGTAGGCGGCGTGGACATCTGGCGCTGGAGGGTCTGCACCCTGGACTGGAGAAGACCTAGAAGCCGTTGGCGGATCGCTGGACACCACAGGCATGGGAGCGCTCCCAGGAGCACCTGCAGACGGAACCCTACGTAAAGAACGGGGTCGGCAAACAACATCAAAGCATAACCAAAAGCAGCAAGGGCTGGCCTCTGATGATCTACCTGGGGCCGGCAAAGCTCCATGAAGTGGCTCAGAAACACGTGCCTGAGCCTCCGGAGCCACCGGCAGCCGGCCTCTTCGTTGACGGCGGAGGCGGTGGACCTGCAGGAGTTCCCTCCAAGGGATTAAATGCAGGATCGGTCGCGCTGCCTCCAGTCACATCCTCCAGTTCAACCTCGGGTGCGCTTGGGGCCACCGTAGGCGCCACGGGGCCGGATGCCCAGGGAAAGCTCCCATCTCCATGCATCAGCCTCCGCTTCTTCTCGGGGGAGCTAGACTGGGGGGGCCACTAGCGCCTTCCCCTTTCCCTTGTCCAGGCTCGGAGCGGAGGAGTTCGGAGATGCGGAGCTCGATGTGGCAGTACTTGGAGCAGCGGGGGCCAGAGCGGAGGAAGCAGCCCTCCCGTCACTCGCTCCTGCCAGCCTAGAAATCACTACTCCTCGAGAAGCATCGCCAACCTTCCGGGGAGAAACGTCGATGTCGTCCAGCGTCGACATCGTCTTCAAGAGCTTCGACCTCATCTCCTAGTCCATGAAGATAGGTAAGCACGATGTCGGTGGGTTGACGAGATCGTCAAATACGCCGTAGGTATGACATCGACGCACAACTTTGCCAACATGGAGTCCAAGAGCTCTGTCTTCAAGTTGGTCCCGGGGCCACACTCCAGGCGAGTCGAGTCATTCTCGCTGGTATACATCCAGGCCGCGCGGCAACGGTGCTCGAGGGGAGCCATGCGCCGACTGAGGAAGTCGGCCAACACCATCAGCGAAGACAACCCCCGGTCCGCCAGGAGCTTAATCCTCGCCAACACAGGGGAGTAGGCGCTCTGAAGGTCGGGCATCTTCTCCCAGCAGGTCCGCCAGCTCGAGGGGGGGAGTCGGCAGGTCCAGCCGGTCGTGGACGTCGGTCTTCACAATGACCCAGTCATCCCTCCAGTTCTCCCAATTGTTGGGGGAGAAGGGAGAGATCACTGCAGATCTTGTGCGATGTCGGAAGTAGTAGGCGCCCAGGAAGCTCGAGCTCCTCCCCGATGACCGCAGGACGAAGAACGACCGGAACAGCCGCACTGACGGCCACACCCCCATGAACATCTCGCAGAGGTGGATGAAGATCGACACCATCACGAGGGAGTGCGGCGTCAGGTGCTGCAGCTGGAGACCATAGAACTCCAGGAAGGTCAGGAAGAAGGAAGAAGCGGGCAAGGCGAGTCCCGCCAGCATGTACCCAGTGAAGACGACGACTTCACCGGGCTGAAGGTCTATGAGTGGGAGGGATCCACAGCGAATCCTCCCATCGTAATGAGCCGCTTGCCAACCGATCAGGCGCCTCACACGCTCCACATCGCCAGTGCTACAAAGATGAGCTCTCAGAGGTTCGTCGCCATTGGAGCAGGCAAAGGAAGGAAGGAGAGGCGCAAGGAAGCAAATGAAGGAGGAGACTCGTGCCAGCTGTAGAGGATCTCTTTATTTTCCCCTGACTCTTCGGAAACCGTCGAGCGCGACATGCCCAACAAATCGCGCTTGCATCGGCTATACCGCCAAGGGCAGAAGCGCTAGGCCCACTGAGCAGATAGTGTGGGCAAAAAGCACCATGGTTTCAACAGATAAAATTGGTTCCCCGAGAAAGTCTAACAAGAGGAAGAGCAGGGGTCGTGTTGGGAACTGTCACAGTAATGCTGCAATTGGGCGCAATGTGCGCCCCCACGACCCTGCAACAACAAAGTGATACCTGTCCGTGGCAGCAGTGGAGTCTCTTCGTCTCAGTTGACTGAAGCAAGATTAGAAGACCACCACGCAGGATTTTTTACGGAGGCCCCATCCGCAAGAGCCTTCATCTCTGTCCAGATGGGCCCAGGGGCCACTGTAGGTACCCTCAAGACTGGGTACCCCCGCGTGTAAGAGCAAAAGAAGACATACGTCAGCACATATACAGAAGACAGGGACCTAGCCTCTAGGCTGGGGCCAACCGCCAGCTAGGGAGCACTCATGAGAAGACGCGTGTCCTAGGCCTCGGGTATGACCACCTGCTAAGAAGGACTCCGAGGCTGCCACGTGGCTACAGGCTTTGAGTCTCACTACCGGTCGAGGATGGCTCCGGAGACGCCACGTGTCCGATGGTGCCGGACCCGACCTCCCACCAGGGAGGACTCCGGCACTGCCATGTGTCCGGAACCTCTGAGTTACATCTTTCGCTGGAGAGAGCTCCGAAGGTGCCACGTGTACTACGGCTCCGGGCCCGACCTCTAGCATGGGAGGGCTCCGCTGCTGCCACGTAGGCAATAACTCCAGGCGTCCCTTCCCGCCAAGGAGGGCTCCGGTGCGGCCATGTGGATGACAACTCCGAACCTCCCCTCCTGCTAGGGAGAGCTCCGGCGTTGCCACGTGTACAACGACTCCGGACCCCTCACTACTCCGCAAGACAGCTCCGGTGATGACGCGTGTCCCAGGGGCCAGCCCCCTGGACGCCGCACCGATAAGCAACGGGCAGATAGCCAAGGAGTAAAGAGGAAGGCGTGCCTGGCAGCAGAGATCAGTCGCGCGGTGCCCTAACGGAGCTACAGTGCAGACAACATTTAAGGAAGTTGACGTGACAGAGCGACGTGCCCCATGGCGCGATCAAGTGCGCTACTACTAGCAGGGAGCAGTCTACCCGAAGTAGAGTCATCTGCCCATAACGGGGTCACCAGCCAGGCTCCTAACCCACATGTAAGGCTGCTTGGCCTTGAACTATAAAAGGTCCAAGCAGCCAACAGGCAAAAGGTGGTCAGACTCCATTCCAACTCCATTCGGACGCCATTCGAATTCCATTCTAGCTCAAACACAATCCCAGTCTCCGAACACCATTGTAAGCTCGCAAGCTCGAGCCACCCTCAAACTCAGGCAACAAAGAACAACCAACACTCCGTGGATTTAGGGTATTACGCTCAGGCGGCCCGAACCACGTAAATCTTTGTGTTCATCTCGCCATCGTGCTACGACGCTCAAAACCACTAAGCCCCTCCTAAAAAAGAACCTCCGCGGACCGCTCTAGAGTGGACCGAGGGAAGTGTCGCAGAAAACACTTCGACAGGTTGCATTGGGTTGTATTCGAAATTATTCTTGCGCATGATATGTAAATCTGTTTCATCCTCTCCCACGGGGCGAGATGGAGTTTGCTGAGTACTTTTGTACTCAATCGTTGTTGATATCTCCAGATGATCCTGACTTCGAACCGGAGTACATCGAGTAGGGTCACATCCACACCCTAGTTTTTATCGTGGAACCATGTACGAGGAGGAGCTAGTCGTCCATGCGTTTATGATGTTAGTTATTATCGCGTTAGTTTTTATGATTGTTGTACTAAAGCATATGCCCTTGTAGTAAAGATCCGTATGGTTTTGTCTCCATAATATATTGTACGAAAACCGCTTCTGCTATAATATTACATGTTTAGTTCCGATCCTTAGGTCAGGGCACTTCATGTCGTGGCCCTCAGGCCAACAAAAATAATGCCTGGACCTACGAAATTAATTATTTTCATGATATTTTGGTCTATTTTGTAGGTCTCTGACGCACGAAAATATTTCGGTTTAATGTATTGATATTTAAGAGTTTGTAGCTTAGGCACCAACATACGTCATATAATAATGAACCTATGCAGCACCAAACTATGAGCCAAAAACCAACCCTTTTCTTGAATGAAATCATAAGATAGCAACCGAGCTGGGAGGAATTTGTATAGGAAATATAATTTATTTCTATATTCTCGTGAAGATAAATACACTAACAAAGTTTATTATTTTATTATAAATACACCAACAAAATTTATTAATTTGTAACAGTTTAGAAGTTTAAATTCTTGCACGACTTCTATCTTCTTCCTAGAGTATTGGGTTCAAAACTTTTTTATGGAAGAGAAAGCCTTTGCTGGGGAACCCACTTGGGTAGCGACAGAGCTAGGATCTTTGCAAAGTGGGTGCTGCCGGCTAGGATTAACTAAAATGAACATCGATTGTGCCAAATAAAAGGTAATTAGACTGGATACTTTGAAGACCTGTATAAATAAGGCTGAAATTTTCTAGGCCACAGGGGGCTGCAGCCTGCACCACACCCAGCCGCCTCCTGTGGCTCCACCCTTGTGCTTGGGTAAGCTTTGCATGTTGCACGGTAGATCTAATGAAAAGTGGCCAAGAAGGAGTATGATTAGAGCGTTGAGATGACTCCAACCATTTAAGAAAGTGGCGGTGCTGAACTGAAGCAGAGACAACTAAAAATGAGAAACGACTAGGACATCAAACCGGGAGTACGCCGAGATGTTTTGCTCCGGGACTACTATCTAGAGCCTCGCTTCTTCCTTAATCCGCATGAGGGTCTGATCAATGCTTCTTTCTAAGCTCACTACAGAAAAAACGATAATTGACGACGGCCATATTTATTAACGATGGGGCCGTCGTCTTTAATATTATTGACGACGGCTAGACGAGCACCGTCATCAATAAATTATTGACGACGGTGGTCGTCGTCTTTTACTTAATTCGGACCCATCCGAGGAGTTATTGACGACGGTGACCTAGCACCGTCATCAACAAGGTCCTTATATGTGACACTATTATCTCTGGTTTCTGCATGTATTCACATTTCATGTAGAGAAAACATTTTAAAAGAAGTGGGAACAGAAAAATTATCAAATAGATAGCCAGTAAGAGTCGAATACAGTTCACAGAAAGCACCGAAGATAACTTTCGCGGTCTGCTGGCCACGTGGCGTGTTCGGAGCTCATCCCTGCGAAGTGGGGAGAGGTCCGCCGCTAAAATGGCTACGTGGCAGGCTCGGGGCTCATCTTCGCTAAGAGGGAGAGGTCCGACCCTGAGGAACACGTGTTGCTCGGAGCTAGCCTCTACGGAAGAAGCAAAGACATTTCTGTGGGACACGTGTTGCCCCCGGAGGTAGTCATCACGGAAATCAGAGGACTGGTCGCGCGGGATACATGTCGATCTCGAAGCTCACCTCCGAGAGGTCCGGTTCCATTGAACACGTGTCGCCACCGGAGCTTATCTCCGGGAGGCCCGACACTGTTGGACACGTGTCGACCTTGGAATACGTCTCTGAGGAAAGAAGGAAAGACCGGCACTAACACGTGGCGTGCACGGAGCCACCTCCGAGTAAGAGAGGAGGTCCCGACCATCAGGATATGTGGCACACGCGGAGCTCACCTCCGAAGGAAAAGGGAGGTCTCGATCGTTTGACACACGGCACAACCGGAGCTCGTCTCTGCGGAGAAGGAGATACCAGGGCCCGGAGGACACGTGGAGCTTCCGGAGCTTATCACCGCGGAGGTAACGAGTTCTGGAGCGGTTTTTACGCGTAAGAATACCGGTACGTAAAGGAAACCGACCTGAATTCCACAACATTACCGCACCAAATCAACTAAAGACAAGCTGATAGGATCCAACGACGATCTGAATAAGACTCTTATTTGGGATACAATCAGATTAGGACTCTTCTCTTCCCGATTATAAATAGAACCCAGAACCTCTGGCCGAAACCACAAACTTCTTTTCCAACTTCTGAGCCGACGACTTAGAGCCCTAGTCCCAACCCACCGAGTAAACCATCGCCGGAGTGCAGCAATGAAGATCGCCGGAGGAAAGCCCAACGATTTGAGGAGGACCTCGAGACCGAGAAGAACGTAAGGTAGGTCTCCAATACCACCTTACGACATCGTTGTGTTTTCTTTGCATCTGTTCTTCAATTCCTTTCGAACATAAGTCTTCTCGTGGACAGATCACTTGATGATCAGGTTGATCTAAAGACAAGATCATCGCCACGTCCACCTTTGATCCGAACACCCCTGTTCATCATAAAATCCATGCAAGCCATGCAAGAACACGTGCAAACCAATCTAATAAAACTAATCATAGGATAGCATGTATATGCATCATCGCATCTAGTTTAAGGATTGTGCATGATATTGATTGCTGTGAATCTTGTATGTGCGTGATCCTACATAGCAGAACAAGCTCAGGGAGTTGTCTACGACGAGCTGCAGCAACAAGGTTTTGAGATCCAAGAACCACCGGAACCGCAAGAACAAGGCAAGTGCTCCTTGACCATATTGATCCTATGTTTTGGGTGAAACTGTTTTGTTTTGCGAAAAGGTGTGTGTGCTGAGTCAAACATGATGGGAAACTCTTTTATAGGAGTTTGCTAGTATTGGTTAAACCACCCTTGTCGCCAGGGATGTTTATGAGTCGGGTATGGTTTTTGCTTTATGCTTCGCTGAGTCTATGGGATTGGGAAGAGAGATAGATGTGTCTAGCTAACTGCACTCGTAATGATAATGAGAAACTGATGATGTTAATGAACGTGGATCAGAGGGAGATCTAGGAAAGCCTGGGTTCGTGAATGAGGTAGCATGAGATGGTGGTTTACTTGCCGTAGATCTAAGGACCAGTTCATGCATGCACATGCTAGGATAACAGTGCCACCACAAGGCCAAGTATGGGTGCGGCTTAGCTGAGTAATTATGTAAGTTGCTAGAGTGTTATGGACTATGGAAGGCGCGGGGAATGGGAGTCGGGTGAGGACTGCCCTGGGAACTGCATGGCACAAGAGGGGGCCCGTGGGTGGGAGAATTGGAGATTCTAGTCTGCCGGTGAAACCTTAGTGAGTCCATACATCTAGTAACCCCTTTGTAAAGGCTTTTTTGTGATCTCTTGGCCATACACCGACGGCTGTGTACTGGTATAATGGAGGTTCCGCAGTCGTCGACGGGTGACGAAATCACAAACTTGTGGGTAAAGAGGTGCAAACTCTGCAGAGTCTAAAACTATCATGATAGCCGAGCTTACGGTCACGAGCGCCTGGCCAACTGCCATGATTAGTTGGGATGGTTATTGGGATGGTTATTGGTAATGGTTATTGTTCTTGGTTATGGTTTGGTTTTGGGACTGTTGAGTCCGGGTGTCAAGATGGTTGCAAGACTGTTGGGTCGTGACAATGAGATGGGTCTCGATATGAGGCAAAGATGTTTATGAGATGAGATGGTAGCGAATACGGGAAGGTATTCGTGAGATGGTAGCGAGTACGAGCAGGTATTTGTGAGTAAGAATAAAGTTGGTTAATGTTCGGATGGAACACGGAAAGTGATGGAGGTATGTTGGTAGTTTAATACATGTTGGGATTACATTCATCTAAAGTTAAGTTGCTGTTTTATCATGGTTTATAAATCTGCTTTTCTGCAAATGAGCCTTTTTATACCTACCTTGTTATGAGCTACATATCATGTTTTCCCGCACTTGCTGAGTACATCATTGTACTCAAACTTGCATTATTATTTCATCATCAGCAGCAGGAGAAGCCTACTATGAAGACCGAGTGGAGCATTAAGGTGTGTGATCTGTTATCAACCTTGCCTCTGGAGGGAGTAGAGATAGAGCCACTTCTGCTTAGATTTGCTTCCGCATTAGTTAGATTGCTTCCGCATTAGAATAAGGACTTCCACTGTGAGCATGAGTCCAAGACTCATGAGACGTTGTAATAAACTCTGTTATTCGTGGTTATATATATTCTGAATTCAGTTTGTGGAATATATGTGTATGTGTGATGAACATCCTGGGCACACATATGCATTAGTTCTCGGTTCCGTGGTTTTCCACAGAATTGAGGGTGTCACAGATTGGTATCAAAGCCACGGGTTGACAGTAGGTTACACGCCTAGATAGAAACCTCAGATTGATGTTAGAGTTATGGGTTAACAGTAGGTTACACACCTAAATAGGAATCATAGATTTGGTATTAGACACAGATTGGTAGTTAAGCCACGCTGACCAAAGGAAGCATGCTAGGACGCTTGGATTGGCTTTAAAACTACCTTGGCATAGGAAACCAGCCTTCAATAGGAGTTGTGTGGGCCCTTGCAATGATTGTTGTGATTGTGTGCTTAGTGTGAGTTGTGGAACGTCCCCAAACATTGTCCATATCCACACGTAAGAAGAAAGAGGTGTGAGATGTTTCGGCACTTGTTCACATCCTCATATGGGCTAGTATATATATACAGTCCAACTCACCTTGATTCATATAGTTGAAGGGACCTATCTAATCTTCTAACCTTCTATTCTATTTCGTCCTCTCTCACAGATGGTGAGGGGAAACGCCGACCGAAGGAACATCCAAGAGGATGACCACGAGGAAGTTCCTGTTAACCCCGGGGCTGGTGAAAATCACCTGGAGTGGTTGATGGCCATGCAAAACCAGCTGATGCAAACCATGATCCAAACTTTGGGTCAGTTGCAGGCCAACAACAACCCTGTTCTGGCACCACCGTCACCACCACCGCCGGCTCATAACCGGTTGGGAGAGTTCATGAGGACTCGACCATCCACCTTTGCTCAAGCCAACGACCCCATGGAGGCCGACGACTTTTGAAATCCATGGAGAAGAAGCTTGCCATTGTTCAGTGCAATGACCGAGAGAAGGTTCTCTTCGCGTCGCACCAACTTACGGGAGCCGCTGCTGACTAGTGGGATGCCCTGAGCAACGCTCATGCCGACCTGGAGACAATCACTTGGACTGAGTTCAAGGAGAGTTTCCGCTCTCATTACATCCCTGCTGGTGTAATGATGCTCAAGAGGCAGGAGTTCGAAGGTCTCCGCCAAGGACAGAAAAGTGTGAATGAGTATCTCAACAAGTTCATGCAACTGTCCCGGTATGCCCCCGAGGATGTCAACTCAGACCAGAGGAAGCAGTACCTATTCATGAGAGGGTTGAACAATGAGATCCAGGTTCAGCTCCTCAACAATGACTACGCAAGCTTTCAGAAGCTGGTTGACAAGGCCATAGTGGTTGAAAGCAAGATCCGAGAGATCGAGCGAGAGTGCAAGAGGAATATTCCATACCAACCTCAAGGGAGCAACGTACGACCTCGGTACATGCCCCCTGCACCGCCGTATGGATCGACCACTCCTGTGTACTGCCCTGGTCAGCCGCCACAGCAATGACCCGTTGCACCAGCACCTCGCGTGCCCATGCCTCCTGCGCCCCGACCTAACAATGGCACTCCTATTCAAAACCCCCGCCCCAACGTACCTGTTGTCGTAGGCAACAGGTCATGCTTTGCATGCGGGGAAGTAGGACACTTCGCGAACCAGTGCCCGAGGAGAGGCCCTGGACAGCAAGGTAACGTGCCCAAGCAGAACCCGCGACTAAACGGAGGGGACAATCAAGGAAACCAAGGACAGCAGAACTATGCTCGCGGCCACGTGAATCATGTCTCTGCTGAGGAAGCACAACAGGCTGAGGACGTCATAATTGGTATGTTCCTTGCCAACTCCAATCCAACCACCATCTTATTTGATTCTGGAGCATCACATTCCTTCATATCATCCAAATATGTTGACAAACATCATCTACCCGTATCCCACTTAGAATGTGCTATATTAGTAACTCCCGGAGGAGAAATGAGGACTAATATAGTATGTCCGAAAGTAAGCCTTAAAATAAGGGGGGTAGACTTCCTTGCCAACCTTATTGTCTTGAATTCTCAAGGGATTGACATTATACTCGGGATGGATTGGTTAAGTAAGCACAACGGGGTAATCCAATGTGCTGAAAGAAGCGTGCAGTTGACAAATGAGCAGGCCATCCGTGTCGAGTTTGAGTCAGCCCAACAAACCACTGAAAAGGCAAATTTGAACCACGTCGAAGGAACAACATTGGACAGCATTCTAGTGGTTCAGGAATTTTTGGACGTATTCCCGGAAGAGCTTCCAGGTATGCCACCTGACTGGGACATTGAGTTTGCCATAGATTTGGTACCCGGAACTGCACCCATAGCCAAGAGACCCTATAGGATACCCGTCAATGAGCTAGTAGAACTCAAGAAGCAAATTCAAGAACAGTTGGAGAAGGGTTTTATCCGTCCAATCTCGTCACCATGGGGAGCTCCGGTGCTCTTCGTAGACAAGAAGGATGGAACCCAAAGGATGTGCGTGGACTATAGGTCTCTCAACGAGGTAACAATTAAGAACAAATACCCTCTGCCCCGTATAGAGGATCTATTCGACCAAATGAAAGGAGCTCGAGTGTTCTCCAAGATTGATCTTCGGTCGGGATACTTCCAGCTGAAGATTAAGCCCTCCGATATACCCAAGACAACCTTTCAAACACGATATGGTTCGTATGAATATACCGTCATGTCTTTTGGGTTGACAAATGCACCCGCATACTTCATGTACCTTATGAACAAGGTTTTCATGGAGTACTTGGACAAGTTCGTCGTGGTTTTCATCGAGGATATTATGGTGTATTCAAAGAGTGAGGAGGAGCATGAAGAACATTTGAAATTGACCTTGCAGAAATTGCGTGAGCATCAATTGTATGCCAAGCTCAACAAGTGTCAATTTTGGCTAAAGGAAATATCTTTCCTAGGCCACATTATCTCCAAGGAAGGGGTATCGGTTGATCCCGGAAAAGTGAGAGATGTTCTGAAGTGGGACCAACCGCAGAGCTTGAGGGATATTCGGAGTTTTCTGGGGATGGCTGGATACTATCGACGCTTCATTAAAGACTTCTCTAAAATAGCAAAGCCTATGACGTAGTTGCTAAGGAAGGGGAAGGTCTTCCAATGGACACCAGCCTGCCAAGGAAGTTTTGAGGAACTCAAGAAAAGGCTAACCACAACACCGGTTCTGGTATTGCCAGACGTAAGCAAGAGCTTTGACATATATTGTAACGCATCCAGACAGGGGCTCGGATGTGTGCTCATGCAAGAAGGACAAGTGGTAGCCTATGCCTCACGGCAATTAAAGAAGCACGAGTTTAATTACCCTACACATGACTTGGAGCTAGCAGCAGTAGTGCATGCATTAAAGATTTGGAGACATTATATCCTTGATCATCGATGTGAGATCTATACGGATCATAAAAGCCTCAAGTACATATTTACACAAACAAGCTTGAATTTGAGGCAACGTCGATGGTTGGAACTCATCAAGGATTACGATGCTGGAATCAACTACCACCCCGGAAAGGCCAATGTAGTAGCTGATGCATTGAGCCGAAAGGGAGCATGTCACCAACTCACGGTTCGGGAGCTACCACCCGAACTACGTAAGGAGTTCGAACGGTTACACCTTGGATTCTTGAACAACATGGAAATAATGGAGATCCACTCTTCATTGGAGCAAGAGATAAGAGAAGGCCAAGCAATGGATGAGGGGATCAAGGAGATCAAAGAAAGGATCCAACAAGGAATAGAGGAGGATTTCAAGGAGGATGAGAAAGGTACGCTTTGGCTAGGAAAAAGGATTTGTGTGCCTAACATAAGACACCTCCGCGACATGATATTGAAGGAGGCACATGATTCACCCTATTCCATACATCCCGGAAGTACCAAAATGTACAAGGACTTGAAAACTTGTTATTGGTGGGATGGTATGAAGAGGGATATAGCCGAATACGTTGCCCTATGCGACACATGCCAACGGGTAAAGGCCGAACATCAAAAACCTGCTAGATTGTTGCAACCTTTGAAGGTACCCGAGTGGAAGTGGGAGGATATCAGTATGGATTTCATTGTCGGATTGCCACGTACTCAGTCGGGTTATGACTCCATCTGGGTTATCATGGACCGATTGATGAAAACCGCCCATTTTCTCCCTATAAAGACCAATTACGATGTTGCACAACTAGCCGAGTTGTACATGGAGCAGATCGTGTGCTGTCATGGAATCCCGAAGAGGATAGTCTCAGATCGAGGCTCTCAGTTTACCTCTAGATTCTGGAGGAAGCTGCAGAAAGCCATGGGTACACGACTGGATTTTAGCTCCGCCTATCACCCACAAACTGATGGACAAACCGAAAGGACAAACCAAATTTTGGAAGACATGTTGAGAGCTTGCGCCTTGAAACATGGGCATACTTGGGATAGGAGTTTACCGTATGCCGAATTCTCCTATAACAACAGCTATCAAGCTAGCTTGAAGATGTCGCCTTTCGAAGCATTATATGATAGACGGTGTAGAACGCCGCTGTTCTGGAAAGAAACCGGAGAGAACTAGGTGTTTGGACCCGAAGTACTACAAGAAGCAGAAAAGCAAGTCCAAACGGTACGGGAGAACTTGAAGGCTGCTCAGTCACGACAGAAAGGCTATGCGGACAATAGGCGTAGGAAGTTGACCTTTGAAGTAGGAGACTTCGTATACCTTAAGGTATCGCCTATCCGAGGCCAATGACATTTCAACGTCAAAGGCAAGCTAGCACCTCGCTACATCGGACCATTTAAGATTTTGGACAAGCGAGGAGAAGTAGCTTATTAACTAGAGCTCCCAACCCACCTCTCCGACGTACATGATGTGTTTCATGCATCCCAGCTCAAGAAGTGCTTGAGAGTACCAGAGGAGCAAGTATCAATGGGAGAGCTTGAACTTCATGAGGATCTGACTTATGCGGAACACCCTGTCCGAATCTTAAACGTATAGGAAAGGGTCACCCGGAACAAGGTGATTCGATGGTGCAAGGTACAATGGAGCCATCACACTGAAGCTGAATCCACATGGGAACATGAAGAGGATATCAAGGCAGAATTTCCCCATCTATTCTCTACTAACGAATCTCGAGGGCGAGATTCAATTTAAGGGGGGTAGATTTGTGACACCCTCATCTCTGGTTTCTACATGTATTCACATTTCATGTAGAGAAAACATTTTAAAAGAAGTGGGAACAGAAAAATTATCAAATAGATAGCCAGTAAGAGCCGAATCCAGTTCACAGAAAGCACTGAAGACAACTTCCGCGGTCCGCTGGCCACGTGGCGTGTTTGGAGCTCATACCTGCGAAGTGGGGAGAGGTCCACCGCTAAAATGGCTACGTGGCAGGCTCGGGGCTCATCTTCGCTAAGAGGGAGAGGTCCGATCCTGAGGAACACGTGTTGCTCTGAGCTAGCCTCTGCGGAAGAAGCAAAGGCATTTCTGTGGGACACGTGTTGCCCCTGGAGATAGTCATCATGGAAATCAGAGGACTGGTCGCGCGGGATACGTGTCGATCTCGGAGCTCACCTCTGAGAGGTCCGGTTCCATTGAACACGTGTCGCCACCGGAGCTTATCTCCGGGAGGCCCGACACTGTTGGACACGTGTCGACCTTGGAATACGTCTCTGAGGAAAGAAGGAAAGACTGGCACTAACACGTGGCGTGCGTGGAGCCACCTCCGAGTAAGAGAGGAGGGCCCGACCGTCAGGATACGTGGCACACGCGGAGCTCACCTCCGAAGAAAAAGGGAGGTCTCGATCGTTTGACACGCGGCACAACCGGAGCTCATCTCTGCGGAGAAGGAGATACCAGACCCTGGAGGACACGTGGAGCTTCCGGAGCTCATCACCGCGGAGGTAACGAGTTCTGGAGCGGTTTTTACGCGTAAGAATACCGGTACGTAAAGGAAACCGACCTGAATTCCACAACGTTACCGCACCAAATCAACTAAATATAAGATGATAGGATCCAACGACGATCTGAATAAGACTCTTATTTTGGATACAATCATATTAGGACTCTTCTCTTCCCGATTATAAATAGAACCCAGAACCTCTGGCCGAAACCACAAACTTCTTTTCCAACTTCTGAGCCGGCGACTTAGAGCCCTAGTCCCAACCACCGAGTAAACCATCGCCGGAGTGCAGCAAGGAAGATCACCAGAGGAAAGCCCAACGATCTGAGGAGGACCTCGAGACCGAGAAGAACGTAAGGTAGGTCTCCAATACCACCTTACGACATCGTTGTGTTTTCTTTGCATCTGTTCTTCAATTCCTTTCGAACAGAAGTCTTCTCGTGGATAGATCACTTGATGATCAGGTTGATATAAAGACAAGATCATCGTCACGTCCACCTTTGATCCGAACGCCCCTGTTCATCATAAAATCCATGCAAGCCATGCATGAACACGTGCAAACCAATCTAATAAAACTAATCATAGGATAGCATGTATATGCATCATCGCATCTAGTTTAAGGGTTGTGCATGATATTGATTGCTGTGAATCTTGTATGTGCGTGATCCTACATAGCAGAACAAGCTCAGGGAGCTGTCTACGACGAGTTGCAGCAACAAGATTTTGAGATCCAAGAACCACCGGAACCGCAAGAACAAGGCAAGTGCTCCTTGACCATATTTATCCTATGTTTTGGGTGAAACTGTTTTGTTTTGGGAAAAGGTGTGTGTGCTGAGTCAAACATGATTGGAAACCCTTTTATAGGAGTTTACTAATATTGGTTAAACCACCCTTGTCGCTAGGGATGTTTATGAGTCGGGTATGGTTTTTGCTTTATGCTTCGCTGAGTCTATGGGATTGGGAAGCGAGATAGATGTGTCTAGCCAACTGCACGCGTATTGATAATGAGAAACTATGATATTAATGAACGTGGATCGGGGGGAGATCTAGGCAAGCCTGGGTTTGTGAGTGAGGTAGCATGAGATGGTGGTTTACTTACCGTAGATCTAAGGACCGGTTCATGCATGCACATGCTAGGATAACAGTGCCACCACAAGGCCAAGTATGGGTGCGGCTTAGCTGAGTAATTAGGTAAGTTGCTAGAGTGTTATGGACCGTGGAAGGCGCGGGGAATGGGAGTCGAGTGAGGACTGCCCTCGGAACTGCATGGCCGAGAGGGGGCCCGTGGGTGGGAGAATTGGAGATTCTAGCCTGCCGGTGAAACCTTAGTGAGTCCATACATCTAGTAACCCCTTTGTAAAGGCTATTTTGTGATCTCTTGGCCATACACCGACGGCTGTGTACTGGTATAATGGAGGTTCCGCAGTCGCCGACGGGTGATAAAATCACAAACTTGTGGGTAAAGAGATGCAAACTCTGTAGAGTCTAAAACTATCATGATAGCCGAGCTTACGGTCACGAGCGCCTGGCCAACTGCCATGATGTGTTGGGATGGTTATTGGGATGGTTCTTGGTTATGGTTATTGTTCTTGGTTATGGTTTGGTTTTGGGACTGTTGAGTCCGGGTGTCAAGATGGTTGCAAGACTGTTGAGTCGTGACAATGAGATGGGTCTCGGTATGAGGCAAAGATGTTTATGAGATGAGATGGTAGCGAATACGGGAAGGTATTCATGAGATGGTAGCGAGCACGAGGAGGTATTCGTGAGTAAGAATAAAGTTGGTTAATGTTTGGATGGAACACGGAAAGTGATGGAGGTATGTTGGTAGTTTAATACATGCTGGGATTACATTCATCTAAAGTTAAGTTGTTGTTTTATCATGGTTTATAAATCTGCTTTTCTGCAAATGAGCCTTTTTATACCTACCTTGTTATGAGCTACATACCATGTTTTCTCGCACTTGCTGAGTACATCATTATACTCAAACTTGCATTATTATTTCATCATCAGCAGCAGGAGAAGCCTACTATGAAGACCGAGTGGAGCATTAAGGCGTGTGATCTGTTCTCAACCTTGCCTCTGGAGGGAGTAGAGATAGAGCCACTTCTGCTTAGATTTGCTTCCGCATTAGTTAGATTGCTTCCGCATTAGAATAAAGACTTCCGCTGTGAGCATGAGTCCAAGACTCATGAGACATTGTAATAAAATCTGTTATTCGTGGTTATATATATTCTGAATTCAGTTTGTGGAATATATGTGTATGTGTGATGAACATTCTGGGCACACATATGCATTAGTTCTCGGTTCCATGTTTTTCCTTAGAATTGAGGGCGTCACAGACTGGTATCAAAGCCACGGGTTGACAGTAGGTTACACGCCTAGATAGAAACCTCAGATTGATATTAGAGCCATGGGTTAACAGTAGGTTACACACCTAAATAGGAATCATAGATTTGGTATTAGACACAGATTGGTAGTTAAGCCACGCTGGCCAAAGGAAGCACCCTAGGACGCTTGGATTGGCTTTAAAACTACCTTGGCATAGGAAACCAGCCTTGAATAGGAGTTGTGTGAGCCCTTCCAATGATTGTTGTGATTGTGTGCTTAGTGTGAGTTGTGGTACGTCCCCAAACGTTGTCCATATCCACACGTAAGAAGAAAGAGGTGTGAGATGTTTCAGCACTTGTTCACATCCTCATATGGGCTAGTATATATATACAGTCCAACTCACCTTGATGCATATAGTTGAAGGGACCTATCTAATCTTCTAACCTTCTATTCTATTTAGTCCTCTCTTAAAGATGGTGAGGGGAAACGCCGGCCGAAGGAACATCCAAGAGGATGACCACGAGGAAGTTCCTGTTAACCCCGGGGCTGGTGAAAATCACCTGGAGCGGTTGATGGCCATGCAAAACCAGCTGATGCAAACCATGATCCAAACTTTGGGTCAGTTGCAGGCCAACAACAACCCTGTTCCGGCACCACCACCACCACCACCACCACCGCCGGCTCATAACCGGTTGGGAGAGTTCATGAGGACTCGACCACCCACCTTTGCTCAAGCCAACGACCCCATGGAGGCCGACGACTGGTTGAAATCCATGGAGAAGAAGCTTGCCATTGTTCAGTGCAATGATCGAGAGAAGGTTCTCTTCGCGTCGCACCAACTTACGGGAGCCGCTGCTGACTGGTGGGATGCCCTGAGCAACGCTCATGCTGACCTGGAGACAATCACTTGGACTGAGTTCAAGGAGAGTTTCCGCTCTCATTACATCCCTGCTGGTGTAATGATGCTCAAGAGGCAGGAGTTCGAAGGTCTCCGCCAAGGACAGAAAAGTGTGAATGAGTATCTCAACAAGTTCATGCAACTGTCCCGACCTCAAGGGAGCAAAGGAAGATGCCATACCAGCCTCAAGGGAGCAAGGTATGACCTCGGTGCATGCCCCCTGCACCGCAGTATGGGTCGACCACTCCTGCTAGTTAAGACCACATGCAACAGTTCAATAATTATTCTTAATCCATCCTTTCTATTTCACTTTTTTGGACAAACACTTCTGCATAAAATGAGAACAAAATATTGTTTGGCCATCAATTCTAAATTGACTGCAAAATGTTCAGTAAGGTTACTCAGAATGGCGGTTTCATTTTATCAAACGAGGTGTCATATAAGTAATTTCAATTACATGATGACAATTATGAAGAGATATATGAAAGTTATTTCATCTAGATGAAATGAATTTACATGTACTACTACCTAGATTTGAAAGACCATGATAGTAGAAGAGGAATTTCATTTCATCCTATAGTAAGCCAATGAAACAAAATAGAATTTCTATGCTATGAAACACTAAAGTAAAACTATGAAATATTACATATAATACTTCATTTGTGGTGTAAAAATAGTTTAGATGACATGAAACTCTCGAAAATAACAATGTAAATCCCCTATTGTAACTAGTCTAAGAATAAAACGCACTAGAGGGTCGTGAATTTATCCATCTGTCATATAGGTCTACAAACTTTTCTATATTTCTAGATCCATGATCTTGTCCAATTGTGTCATCCAAGTCCACGATCTTTTTCTTTGTGGTACTAGGTCCATGTAATAATAAGACTAAGGACACTAGAAATTATATTATGAGTTATGTAAAAATAACAGTATGGAAGTTATACCTTATATTATCAACATGATTCTTATTGAGACTATGTAATAAACAGTTTGAAGAAATTCCTGAACTGTTTTAAGCTACTAAGTGGTGCATCAAATGTACCATTAGCTACATGAACATAAAATGTTACAAGTGACCGAAAAAATATTGCTGCCTATCTTTTATCTTTTTCATGGGAACAACGCTCACATCCTGAATTTTGAAACCAAACAAAAATCAGTCGAAACAAAAAAATTTAGATAATCTTGGGTATTTATTAACTTCAAATTAAAGCTGAGGCATATATATGTAGGTATATGCGTGTGTCAGCTATAGAGATTCACTATGAAACAATGAACAGGAGTATGGAACAAAATTTTGAGCCAAAACTAACTTAGAAACAACATATACATGAGAAATTCAAACCACTTGGTATATTTTAAAGACCAAACTCAAAAGAGAATTAATGGTGACAGCCCACCCAACGGTTCTGCAGTCCTCCTCATTATCTGAAACAAGCACATTCTATGACGGGCTGCAGGAATAACCTCAGTAATAGCACTTTGGATGCCCCTACAATAGTCAGTGATGATAGCCTTTGGAAGATTGCCAGACATACTTGCGGTAGAATCGGTTGTCATCCATGTGATTATTGAACACCATGCCAACTTCAGGAACACGATTATCCTCTCCATCAGACTCCTCCAAACTAGGATCCTGAAACAAAAACTCCATCATGAAACCACTTATATTGCACCCTACTGGATATCTGAAGTTTATTCTAGCTGATACAAGTTGATGTCATCCAAAATGTAACGTTTTAAGGCACAGGAATAACATAAATGATATTGTGCCTAGAACACATCCTAAATATGGGCATTTTAGGATGGCATGACATCATAGTTATTAAGGCGGTAAGGCGACATAAGGCAACCTAACCCTTTTTACCTTTTAAGCGATAAGGCGTAAGGCGAGGCAACGCCTTAGTAATATGCTTCCATTGCCCCTGGTCTTTTTAACATGGTTCGCATCCCTCAGTCTCATCTGCTTCGTTTTAACATGGAGGCCGGCAGCAACAGCTATGACTCCACATTCTTTGGTCTAAACCATATAAATTAAGGCATGAAATGCTTACGCCTCTTGGTCACTTGGATATTTAGCTACAGTGATGGCCAGGCCTTATGCCAGGAGTGCAAAATACCTCTGTTAATGTTACCTACATATTTATTGTCCACCCCTGAACTAAGTTGAACTGAGTGTAGGCCAGCTTATGTCGTGTATGCAGTTCTAGTGTGTGATTGACCCTTTTCTCTGTTCTTTTTCTCCCTTGACGTGCCTTGTATGTATTTAGTAGATAATTAGTTTAATTGTTAATTATTTGGTTTAAGTTAGTAATTGTTTCTGATTTTAGTTATTTAATTTAGTTAATTGATTGATTAGTTGTTTAAGCACATTGTTTTTGCTTTACCCCCAGCCCCGCTTCCACCAGCCCCCGCCGTCGCCGACAGTGTACCGACGCCTAGGCGTCCAGTCGGTGGCGGGGGGATGCCAGGGCGGCTCGCCTCGCCTGGCCGAGCGTCGACGATGCCGGCGCCGCCTCTGCCCGCCGCCGTCGCTGCAAGGCGTCGCTGGCCCCTCGCGCTGCCACCGCCGATGCCTCACGCTGGCGGTTCCTCACGCCGCCACGCCCCACCCTGCTGCCGCGCACCACCGTCCCACACCCCGCCCCACTGCGCACCGCCATTCCGCGCCCCGCCCCGCCGCAGCCGCTGCCATCCCGCCCCAAGCCCCGCCCGGCCGCCCCTGCTCGCGCCGAGCCCCGGTCGCGCCTCCGCCGCCGCCGCTCGCCGCGCCCCGCCTCGAGCCCCACCCTGCTGTGCCGCCCGACCTCGCCCCAAGCCCCGCCCTGCCGCGTCGCCCGACCTTAGTTGATTAATTGTTTAATAAGTATTGTAATTGATTATTGTTCAAATAATACTTTGATTGATTGTGTGATTAGTTACTATATGTAAATAAATGGGTTTCGGCCCGGTCCGGCCTGACACGACCCATTTATTGGTAATGTATTAGTCGAGACAGGCACGGAGGACGGCAAGCTCCCGCGCGTGGACGGCGGGCCCTGACGGTGCGGTTTCATCTTTGACCCACTTACGACAGGGCATAACGTACGACGGCTAACCCTAAAGGCGTCGTAAGATAATGGCAGGCCCCAGCGGGGCATAACTTAGGACGGTTGACCCACTTCTTTGTCTCTCGTTCTTTCCTTCTCTCTCGTTCTTTCCTCTCTCTCTTTTAAATGACTCAAAAATGAAAGATTGACGTAAACCTATACAACATGCGTCACCCGTTTCGAGCGGGCCCGTCTCACATGTGTTACGCATGTGAGGCGTGTACGTTCGGAATTGCCCCTTTTTGGACAGCCTGGGAGTGACCGACGGGGCGTGGCTTGTGATGAGACGCAGGTTTAGATCTAGACGAGATTTCGACGGCATAACCCTGTTGTTCTCTGCTGCACCATTTTCGGGCGTGCAGTGGAGAACATCGGGGTTATGCTGCCGAAATTTCGTTCGGATCCAGACCACGCGTCTTGTCATGAGCACGCTCCGCTCGGTCACTCTTGGGTGGGTTTAGAACCTATCCTTTCCAATAGATGTAGGGTCGTGGCATAAATAAATAATAAAGTAACTATAATTTTATTGACATTAAACTGCAGATTCAAACATGGGTGAGGACCGTAGTTGGATGTATACCGGTTGGAAGAACACTTCTGGTGGTCACTCGGATGAGTGGTTCACCAAGACAGATGCTTTTGTAGATCGAGCTTTTTATTGTCAATGATCGATAAGATGTGGTGCCCATGTACGAAATGTCAAGGACGCCAACGCCAGGTCAACGCTGTCCTCAGCCAGCTCATCCGTTGTCACTACCCCGGTCTAGTGAACGGACGGGCTGCTACGTCTTGGGACGATTACGCTACGGCCCAGGACATTAGCTACAGCAACCACCAGGAGTATGTGTGGCATGAATTCATGGTAAGTAAATCGTCTATTCGTTAAATGTGAACCTATTATATGTTAAATACATTAACTTGTATATTTCTTCTTGTAGAAATATTACCGTTTGGAGGACGAGGCCCAGCTGGATCACGCTCGCCTGGTCTTCAACAACAACGCTAGGAAGCTCCTGACGCGGTCGATATCAACGGCTCGCATTCAGGCTACGAAGGCGTACTATAAGTTGCATCCGGACGAGGGTGAGCCGGGGCAGTTTAGGGATGTGGCGGACAAGTACTTGATGGAGGCACAATACGCAGAGGTAAATTCTTTAATTTAATTTGCTTCATTATCCAATTTTCATCAATGTTTTCATCCAATAAAAAATGTGTGCAGGTCAGCGTACCGTGGCTTGAGTCATGTCCGGACGCCTACAGTTCCCTGTGTGCTCGTTGGGCGAGCCAGGGCTTCCAAGGCGTGTTGATGACCCGCCGACAGAGTCGAGGGACGGACGGGAAACACCGTCTTGGCGGGGACGGCTACGTACGCCTTGCTAAACGGATGGTAAGTGATACTCGAATTTTATTCTAGTTAATTTCTATTGCTATCATTGTGCTAACACGTATCGATAGGAGCGCAAGATCGGTCAGGAGCCGACCACTATCCAGGTGTGGAGGAGGGGTCACATGAGAAGTGACCCCTCGCAGCGTGATCAACTGTCTTCTCAGACGGCGACGGAGACGTTGGTGAGTACTTTAGTTAACTTAATTGTATTCTCTTTAAAACTTCCGATGACTTTAATTTTCTGTATTTTCAGGAAAAGTATGGGGAAGAGGTGCGGAGGCTTCGAGGCGACGATTACGATTGGTAGAACTCGCCGATCGTACCTGAAGCCGCCTATGCAAGCGGTGGCGGTAAACCTCACGGTCGGTGAGTTCTGTTGTTTTTCATTTACTTTCAATAAATTTGGGACACGAAACTTTGATACTCTTACTTCGTTGTGTAGCTTGGCCATCTTCGATGGAGTAGTTGACTCGAGGGAGACGCGGTCTTCCTCGAGGGCCTCTTCATCGCAGGGTGGATCCAGCAGGCGTGGCAGCCGAGATCTGGAGCTCCAGAGTGTCCAGGAGGAGCTCTAGAGGACGCAGGAAGCGTTGAGGCTAGCGAATGAGAGGCAGGAAGGCGAGCTCAGAGCTAGGGACGAGAGACAGGCAGCCGAGCTCCGGGCTAGGGACGAGTATCAACACTCGTACATGCTACAGTTGCAAGTTGCCATGCAGGTAAGTTCAGATCGTTGTACTCAACGTTTCTAATATATGAATGACATGTATAATAATTTACTTCATATTTGTAGGCTATGGCCGCAGGACAGCCGCCTGTCTTTCCTCAGTGGGCGCCGCCACCGATACAGCTACCACAGGGGCTGACGTCAGGAGCACAGGTACAAAATTTCTCATAATAGCTGTAACTAGTTAAACTTGCTCAAATTTAGTTGAATTTGATCAAACTTAGGGAAAACAAGTTAAACATCCTCAAACTGAGTAAAATATGATACAACTTACTCAAACATAGTCAAATATGAGTAAACTTACTCAAACATAGCCAAAACTAGTTGAACTAGCTCAAACACAAACACTACTAGTCCATACTTCTCAAACTTAGTAAAATATGAGCAAACTTACTCAAACATAGCCAAATCTAGCTAACTTGCTCATTTCTAATGTGTAATGAGTTTATTTAGTAATATACACATTTCTAAACTTCTAATTTGTCTAACTATACATGTACATCACAGGGATCGGCGACGCGGGCTGAGGAAACTCCATCCCCTCAGCAACCGGCATTTGGACGAGTGCGCGACGACTTCCTAGACTCCGGTGGCAGCGGTCAAGGTAGCGTAGGGTAGTGTGGTGTGCGTATAGTGTTTTTGTGCCTGCCTGTCATGTATGTTTTGATTGCCTGTGATCTGGCCATCGAGCCAGGGCTGGCCTCAAAGCCAGGGCAGGATTTTCTGTTTTTTTTTAAATTGCAAAGCTTATTAACGACGGTTTCTGGTACTTGACCGTCGTCAATAAGCCATTAGTATTGACGACGACTAGGTACCAGAAACCGTCACCAATAAGCCATTGTTATTGACGACGGTACAAAACCTGGGCGTGACGAGAGCCAAACCCTGGCCGTCGTCAATAAGCTGCTGTAGCTTATTGACGACATCCAACTTTAGCTGTCGTCAATAAGCTTATTAACGACGGTTACCATCGTCAATAAGCTTATTGATGACTAATAATTGACGTCAGCCATAAATCGTCGTCTATAACGTTTTACCGTTGTCAATAATTTATTGACGACGGTATGTGCTTATTGACGATGGTTTTTAGCCGTCGTCTATTGTCCGGATTCCTGTAGTGGCTCTCGCTAGATGGTCCAGCAAACTAAGCTTATCAAGGATTGGGGAGCTCTTGACCTCCTAAGCCTGACCAGACTCAGTGATCTCATTGAACCTTGGAAACGATATGCATGTGTTGCTTCCGTTACTCTAGGTTGAGACCGGGTACTAAAACCCACCGAGCAACATGTGACCAGACACATTCCACCAACGGATGGATGGCCGTCTCAAGGCTATGACATTGGAGGCAGAAGTAGTTGTTGGCCCATCTTTTAGCCAATATAATAACCTGGATGTCGTCCAGAATCCATTTTGAAGGTGTAATCTTTACATATTTAAGATATCACATGTCTTTTCTAAATAGGGTACGTAGTGAATGTGGTTGCATTATATGACTATTTACATATGTCTTTTACGGGATAAACAAATACGCTGTTCAAACTAATTTTTTTTTGTCTTAAACGTCTTTTATTTCAGAATAGAGGGAATATCAATTTATACCAACTACTTTTGCAGGTTACTTTGAGGTCATTTTATATTAGAGGGCTGCTTAAAGGTCTAGTCACATTAATATATGAGCGTGATATATTGCTGATAAAGTATGAGTGCTATAAATGTAAGAACAAGACCTTACAATAATGCCTCCTATTCTTGTTTAAACTCGTCAAAGTTCACTACTTGAACACTTAGTTTTTAAAATATAAGTAAATAAATACTATACAAAAATAATAGCAATGTATTAGTTATACATTTGATTTTTAAATTAGTAATGTCTCATACATTTAAATCCTAATGCAATAACAAATTCGTCTGGAATGTGTAGCTAATTTTGCAGTTGGCCTGCATTTTGGACAGGTCGGCAGTAGACCTTCGTCGCACTTCTACACTCCCCCGACCTCCCAAACCCTCCTCCAAACCCCCAAAACCCACCCACCCAAGAAACCAAAGCCAGCGAAGGGGGAGCAGATGCAGCAGCCGATGTCCATGCAGCCGCAGGCTCCGGCGGTCGGAATCACCACCGAGCAGATCCAAAAGGTGCCTCCTTTCGCCATCGCCCTTTCCGCCCTCCCGGCTATTGGTTTGGGCTCCGTGTAGGGGTTTCTTGGACCCATTTCCGGTAAAAGATTGGATCCCTTTGCCGGCCTTAATCAGATGGGATTAGGTTGTATGCGTCTGGATCGATTAGACCTGGGTATTGATTGATTACTTTTTTTTTCTTGGAGGAAATATTGGTATTAGTGAAGATGTTATTTCTCCCTAATGTGATTTATCAGCCTCGTCTGAAGCCGGTGACTTTTGTATTACTGATTGGGTATAGTGTTAGGAACCAGTGAGGAGGGGGATAACAACTCGTGAATGTAACATCCATTGTTTTGATGAGGGGATTTGAATCCTTTCATGTAGCAAGGTCTGATGTCATATTGCTTCGAACAGAACCAGTTTGTCCTTGTGCGTTGACTTCATAACTTGCACTCGTTTACACTTCATAGCTTGCAGAAGCGGTCTTTATGTTTGAAAGGTTTCCGGACTCTCAAGCATTTAGATCCCTTCATGTTGTGACTTTCAGTGGTGTTATGATGGAAGATGCCATTACACATTTGTATATGTTTTTTTTGAAATCTCCTAGTTGATAGTGTTAGACACTGTAATTACGTGTGTGTCACAGGGGCATATTAGTCATTAGTGAGGGATTAGGGTTAGGGGTAGTTTAGTCTTTCTCCCCCACCTAATCCCTCTATATAATCATCCATGTACCCCATTATTCTGATTCATCTAATACAGACACAATTACTACTCTAATATGGTATCAGCTAGGTTTTAACTAGGATTAGGGCTTAATCCTAACCCTAATGACCCAGCCACCGCCGCCGCACTGGCCATGCGCCGCCGCCGTCTTTGCCGGCGCGCCGCCCGCCGGAGCAGCCGTCGGCCTCGCCGGCGCGCCACCCGCCGGAGCCGCCGCCGCTGAGGCGCCGCGCCACCGCACAGCCGTGCCGCCCGCGTTGGCTACTGCCGTCGCCACCTCCAATCATGCCGCGGTGATCAGGGCCGGGCCCGCGGCTAGCAGCGCCGCCACCAGCGCCCTGGATTGGGGCGGCCCCACCCGGATTCGGGCCGCCTACACCCGGATGGGGGCCGTGCGCGCACAGGGGGGCCGCCGCTGCCTCTGGAGGGGCCGCCGCCACCTCTGGAGGGGCCGCCGCCCCCTGGACCGCTCGACCGCCCGTGTTTTTGGATCCTAGAGGTGCTGCCGCCCCTTCTTTGACTCCGAAAACCGGTCCGGCTGCCGGCGGACCTCTCGTAGGTACCACCGGCAACCCCGCCACCGCTGTCACTTTCATGGCAGGTACTTCCTGGCTACGGGACTCGACCAATCTCGACATCGACGGGAGCACCACGACTACTGTCCCGCCGATTCCGTTCCCAGTTGTTGGTGTCGCTGCTGAGAACACAGCTTCTTCTTCCTACGACACTGACACTGCGGATACCTTCGACATCGCCGTAACACTATCTGTCTCTCGCGAGCGCGAGCGGGCACTCTCTCTCGCCCTAGAGCAGGAGCGTGCCTCCGTGGCAGCGCTATCCCACCAACTCGAGGAGAGTGCTCACCGATCAATGAGTGCTGCCCACGAGCCTCCCTCGGACACTGGTACGTACTCGGCTTCACTTGTGGCCGCTCTTCATGCGCAGGCCGCAGGGATTCAGAACATCCGGACACTCGTGCCGGTTGTTCTCAGCTGCGAGTCCACCTCATATGCTCGGTGGCGTGATATGGTGCTCCTCACGCTGAGGTGTTAGTGCCTCGACGACCACGTCGTCCAGGACGATTCTTCAGTACTGGTGTCCTGGATCAGCATGGACAGTCTGGTCCTATCCTGGATCCTTGGCTCCTTGACAGAGAAGCTACAGGACATAGTCAGGCAGCGCGGTGGCGGCACTGCTCGACGGACCTGGCTGGTCCTTGAGCAGCGGTTTCTAGGGAACTGCGCGACTCGAGCCCTCCACATCAGCACTCGGTTCCAGAACACCGTCCAGGGTGACCGTTCTATCTCCACCTACTGCCGGGAGATGAAGGGCATGGCGGATGCCCTACGTGACCTTGGTGAGCCGGTCGCCGATAGCGCCCTTGTTCTTCAGGTCCTTCAGGGCCTGAATGAGCGCTATTGTCACCTACGGACGTGGCTACTCCGACTAGAGCCACTACCTACCTTCGAGAAGGTATGGTCTGATCTTGAACTTGAGGAGATCACTGCAGGAGGCTCTACTGGCTCCGGATCTGCCATGGCCTTTTATGGCTCTGGGCAGTCCCCTCGTCCACCCTTACCAGCTGCTGGTGGACCGCCGTCACGACCACCTTTCGCTCCAGGCACTCCTGCCGATACAGGAGGTGGAAACAATTAGAGGGGGAAAGATAATTCCATTAATCAGCTAAGAGGTACATATATATGGGTACAAAACTTAAGGGCCAAGGAACCCTAACTTGGGGGCCAAGGAGACTAATACAAAAGGACTAAACTGCCCCTATAGTACCCTAATACAAGTGCAGCCTAACACCTCCCCCCCCCCCCCCCCCGCGCAGTCCCAACATCTAGCCACGACAGATGTTGAGACTAGAACGAAACTCGGTGAACACCGTCGAAGGGAGTCCCTTCGTGAAGATGTCGGCGAACTGCGACGACGTCAGAACGTGCAGGACTCGCACCTCCCCGAGAGCCAACCACTCACGAATGAAGTGAAGATCGATCTCCACGTGCTTCGTGCGCTGATGCTGCACCGGGTTGGTGGAGAGGTAGACGGCGCTGACGTTGTCGCAGTAGACCAACGTACTCCGGGCGAGGGGGGAGTGGAGCTCCTGATGCAGCTGCTGAAGCCAGGAGGACTCGGCCACGCCGTTGGCCATGGCGCGGTACTCCGCCTCGGCACTCGAGCGGGACACCACGTGCTGCCGCTTCGAGGACCAGGAGATGAGGTTGCCGCCTAGGAAAACGGCGTAGCCGGAGGTGGACCGGCTGGTGTCCGGGCAACCCGCCCAGTCAGCATCGGTGTAGACGACCAGCTCGGAGGCAGAGTCGCGCCGCAGAAGAAGGCCGTAGTCGTGGGTGCCACGCATGCACCGAAGGATCCGCTTCACCGCCGTGAGATGCGGCTCCCGCGGATCATGCATGTGGAGACACACATGCTGAACCGCGTAGGAGATGTCCGGCCTGGTGAAGGTGAGGTACTGCAGGGCACCTGCGAGACTCCTGTAAGAGGTGGGGTCGGCGACCGGGCGCGCCGTCGGCCGAAGACACCTTCGCCTGGGTGTCCACGGGAGTGGAGCACGGCTTGCAATCAGCCATGCCTGCTCGCTCAAGGATATCCAGGCAGTACTGGCGCTGGCGGAGGAACAGAGCGCCCGGGCGGTGCTCGACCGCAACGCCCAGGAAGTGGTGGAGCTGGCCGAGATCCTTCATCGCGAACTCGCGCTGCAGGGCGGAGATCGTGCGCTGAAGAAGAGCCGGGCTAGACGCCGTGAGGACAATATCGTCCACGTACAGGAGGAGGTAGACAGTGTCATCCTCACGCCTGTAGACGAAGAGCGAAGTGTCCGACTTGGCCTCGACGAAGCCGAGCGAGACCAGGAAGGAGGCGAACCGGCTGTAGCAAGCCTGAGGCGCCTGCTTCAGCCCGTACAGGGACTTGTTCAGCCGGCAGACCATGTCTGGACAGGCTGAATCAACGAACCCTGTCGGCTGACTGCAGTACACCGTCTCTGTCAACGTCCCGTGGAGGAAGGTGTTCTTGATGTCCAGCTAGTGGATAGGCCAAGAACGTGATAGAGATAGCGACAGAACGGTGCGAGCCGTCGCCGGATTCACCACCGGGCTGAAGGTCTCGTCGTAGTCGACGCCGAGACGCTGCGTGAAACCGCGAAGCACCCACCGTGCCTTGTACCTCTCAAGAGACCCATCCGCCTTTCTCTTATGCGTGAACACCCACTTGCCCGTGACAACATTGCCACGACCAGGACGGGGAACCAGGTCCCAGGTCCGGTTGGCTAGCAGGGCCGCATACTCTTCTTCCATAGCCCGACACTAGTGAGGGTCGGCGAGGGTGCTACGGACAGAAGAGGGGATAGGCGAGATAGGTGACGAGGCAGGCGGCGGGGAGGTCGAGGACGATAGAACGACCCCGGAGAAGCGCTCCACTGGTCGAAGAACGCCGACGGCCCGTAGAGTCACCATCGGGTGAACGTGACGAGGGTCCCGTTGGAGCAGCGGAGGGTGGTACACCAGATCCTCAGGACGGGAAGAGGACGGATCACAAACCCACGCTCGTCACTAATAGACGAGAACAGGGTCGGCGTACCGTGGTCCAGGGGTCGCGGGTGGTGCGGCTGACGACGTCGGGGACGCCATCGTGGACGTCGGGGACATCCTCGGGGACACCGGGGCCGCACGTGGCACGACGGGGGACACCGGGGCCGCGCGTGGTGCGGCTGACGACGTCGGGGACGCCGGGGCCGCGCGTGGCACAGAGGGCAACGTCGGGGACGCCAGGGCCGCGCGTGGCGAGGTGGACGACGTCGGGGACACCGGGGCCGCGCGTGGCATGGCAGGTGACGTCGGGGACGCCGGGGCCGTCGGAGGAACGGCTAGTGGCGGCAAGAACGCCGGAGCCGCGGGAGGCACGACAGGTGGTGTCTGAGACACCATGGTCGTGTCCGGCGCAGCTAGAGGAAGACCCGCAGAAGGTAAAAAACAAGGTCGCTGGACAGGAGCGGCCTCAGGGTCAGTGGAAAAAAGAGAATCCAACTCGGAGACCGAGTCAGAGGAGGACCCAGCGAAAGGGAAGGAGGACTCGTCGAACACGACGTGTCGGGAGACAAAGATACAACGAGTGGTAAGGTCGAGACACCGGTACCCCTTATGATCGGGGGAGTACCCAAGGAAGACACATCGAGTCGAACGAGACGCGAGCTTATGAGGGGCGGTGGCAGAGAGATTAGGGTAGCACGCACACTTGAAAACTCGAAGGTGGTCGTAAAGAGGGGTGGTGCCAAAGAGAGCGAAGTGAGGGGTGGGAGCACTAATCGTCTTAGTAGGAAGGCGATTAATGAGGAAGGTAGCGGTGTGAAGGGCCTCCGCCCAGTAGCGAGCAGGAGTGGAAGCCTGAAACATCAGGGAGCGCATGACATCGTTGGTGGTACGAATCATGCGCTCGGTCTTGCCATTCTGGGGGGAAGTGTAAGGGCAAGACATGCACAACTGAACCCCATGAGAAAGCAAGAAGTGACGCAACGCGGAGTTATCAAACTCGCGCCCGTTATCGCACTGGACAACCCTGACCGTGCACCCAAACTGGGTGGAAACCCAAGCGAAGAAGTGAGAAAGAGTAGCGAACGTATCGGACTTCTGTCGCAAGAGAAAAGTCCACGAGTAGTGCAAAAAATCATCAACAATCACCAAATAATATTTATAGCCAGAAACACCGAGAACAGGTGAGGTCCACAGATCACAGTGAATCAGATCAAAATGGCGCTCCACATGGGTGACAGAATGTGGAAAAGGAAGCCGAACATGGCGACCCCACTGACAAGCATGACATAAAGACTCATGAGAACCCCTAGTACACGAAATCACTGAACTACTGGACAACTTCGACATAACATCAACACCGGGGTGGCCAAGCCGACGGTGCCAAGTAGTCGAAGGAGCTGTCGTAGCCAGGCAAAAAGGCGAGGACGAAGCGGAAGCAGGAAGTCGCATCGTGTACAGGGGCCCCGAGCTCTCACAGCAGAGAAGAAGACGCCGGGTAGTAAGATCCTTTACAGACAAACCAAAAGGATCAAACTCAATAGAAACATGGTTGTCAGTGGTAAAACGACGAACAAAAAGATGCTGAATGATGTCCGGAGCAACAAGAACATCACGAAGACGAAAAGAACTCGACGAACCCGAGTCACCTACTGAGGTGACCGGAAGAACAGACCCTTTTCCCAACAATGATAGAGGAAGGAAAAGAAGGGTGAGTAGAAGAAAGTATACCAGCGTCAGGGGTGGTGTGGTACGAAGCTGCGGAGTCCACAACCCACTCAGGGCCGGGTGGTGTGAGACTCACTGTGCTGAAGGAGGACGCGAGTGACTGGCGGTCCCAGGCCTGAGCAGAGTCAGGGTGTGGTGCCGACGACTCGGGCTGACCAACTGGGTTCCCCGAAGCCCAGTTAGCCAGAGAGGAAGGCCCGGCGCAGATAGCCAGGTTCGCCAGGGGGCAGGGTCCACTGTCCACCAGCCGCGTAGACAGACCCGCCGTAAGCCGGAGTGGTCACGTAGGCCGGCTGAGGGCGCAGTGGGCAAAGTGCAGGGAGACCTGGAGACGGCCCAGGCCACATCGAGATCTGGCCAGTCCACGGGTTGTAGGGTGTGGGCCAGGTCACACCACCTTGACCCCGACCACCACTACTGCCACCAGTAGCACCGGCACCGCTAGAGCCACCGCCAACACTAGCTGTACCACCTCCACCACGGCCGTCGCGCCTGCCACGACGGCGGTTCCCACCACCATCGGAGGTAGCAGGGACTCCTGGTGTGGTAGGTGGACGCGAAGGTTGGCCCCCAGAACCAGCAGGTGGAGGAGGGCGTGAAGACGACCTAGAGCCGTAGAAGGCTGAGGCAGGGGAGGAGGCAGTGGAGCCGCCCTGGGTGATCTCCTCGAGCTCGAGGTCCGACCAGACCTTCTCGAAGGTCGGGAAGGGCTTCTCGCGGAGAATCCACGAGCGAACGTGGGTGTAGCGCTTGTTCAGGCCCTGAAGGACCTGAAGGACGAGGGTACTGTCCGAGATGGGCTCTTCAAGGTCACGAAGGGCATCCACCATACCCTTCATCTGGCGATAGTATGCAGTAATAGAGATATCACCCTGGACAGTAGTACCGAAGCAAGCCCGGATGTGGAGAGCTCGGGTCGCTTGGTTCCCCTGGAACCGAAGCTCGAAGACCAGCCAGGCCTGACGAGCTGTACCGCCACCTTGCTGGGCGACGATATCCTGAAGCTCCTCAGAAAGCGAGCCAAGGATCCATGCAAGGACAAGACTGTCCATGCAGATCCACGAGCCATCCAGCGGGGAGTCATCCCGCAGGACGTGGTCGTCCAGCCGAAAACGTCGCAACGTCAGGAGAATCAGGCTGCGCCAACGAGCGAAGGAGGTGGAGTCGAAGCTGAGAACAACCGGGACAAGAGTCCAGATGTTCTGTATGTCGGCCGCCTGGGCATGTAGATCAGCGACAAGAGAGACCGCGTAGTAGTATAGGCTGCACCATCACCTGGGGGATCATGGGTGTCACTCCATACCGGCGGGGACTCCTCGAGCTGAGGGGTGAGGGCAGCTGCAGACGCACGCTCCTGCTCCAAGGCGAGGACGAGCGCCCGTTCCCGCGCACGGGAGATGGCCAGGGCAGCTGCGACGTCGGAGACGTGCGACGAGGGGTGTCTCCTGGATCCAGCAGTGACGGCGTGGCCGGACAGGCCGATGGCGAGTCCAGGAGCGCCAACGAGTCCAGTGGTGCCGGCGGCGGGGCCCGGCGGCAGTGGGGCGGAGCTGGCCGGCGGCGGGTCCAGCCGGGCCGGCGGCGGTGGGGAGGCCGAGGGAGGCGGCGGCGTGGCCGGCGGCACCCGAGCCGGTGCCGAGGAGCCTGGCGGCGGCGTGGCCGGCAGCACCCGAGCCGGGGCCGAGCAGCACGGCGGCGGCGCGCCCAGGGGAGGCGGCGGTGAGGCCGGCGGCGGGGCCGGCGGCGCCGGATCCGGCGGCGGCGCTCACGGGGGAGGCGGCGGCGTGGCTGGCGGCGCGCACAAGGGAGGCGGCAACGGGGCCGGCGACGCCGGATCCGGCGGCGGCCGTGGTCGGGCTGGCGACGGGGAGAGGCAACAGGCCGACGATGAAGGGGGGGGAGGGGAGCCGGCGGCGGCACCCGTGGATGCGGGAAGACCCGGCATCGGGAGAGGAGGAGAGAGAGAGAATAATCTGATACCAAATTAGAGGGGGAAAGATAATTCTATTAATCATCCAAGAGGTACATATATATGGGTACAAAACTTAAGGGCCAAGGAACCCTAACTTGGGGGCCAAGGAGCCTAATACAAAAGGACTAAACTGCCCCTATAGTTCCCTAATACAAGTGCAGTCTAACAGAAACCGTCGTCGCCGAGGAAAGAACGGCGACCGTGGTGGTAGCGGTGCAGGCGACACTCCCACACCCACGGCTCCGACTACTGGTGGTAGTGGTGGTACCGGCCGGGAAGGCGCACCTTGGCCCATACCCTACAACCCGTGGACTGGCCAGATCTACATGTGGCCTGGGCCGTCCTCGGGTTCTCAGCCTCCACGACCACCACGTCCCCAACCGGCGTTCGTGGCCACCCCGGGCTACAGTGGACCAGCCTACAGTGCTGGTGGGCCGCCAGCTCAGGCCTATGGTGGGCCTCGATACGCTTCTGGCGGACAGTCAACCTCGACCACGGAGGCACTGACTATCCTGTTGGGTACTTGGAGTCGTCGGCACCTCTCCAGGAGCCCGACGTGGGATCGACAATCACTGGCTTCTTCCTTCAGCACCATGCACCTTACTCCACTAGGTGCCGACTGGCTAGTCGATTCCGGAGCGTCATACCGTACCACTCCTAATCCCGGTATACTCTCTTCCACCCATCCTCCCAATCCCTCTTTTCCTTCATCTATCGTTGTTGGGAATGGGTCCGTTCTTCCGGTCACCTCAGTAGGTGATTCCGGTCTCCCGGGTTCTTTCCAGCTTAAAAACATTCTTGTCGCTTCGGATATCATTCAAAACTTGCTTTCTGTTCGCCGTTTTACCACTGACAACAATGTTTCCATTGAATTTGATCCTTTTGGTTTGTCTGTGAAGGATCTTTTCACCCGGTGACCTCTTTTTCGATGTGATAGCTCTGGGCCCCTATACACACTTCGGCTTCCTACTTCCGCTGCATCACCGCCGTTTGCTTTGACTACGACAGCTTCATCTACCATCTGGCATCGCCGGCTTGGCCACCCTGGTGCAGATGCTATGTCGAAGTTGTTCAGTAGTTCTGTTATCTCATGTTCTAGGGGTACACATGACTCCCTATGTCATGCCTGTCAGCTTGGCCGCCATGTTAGGCTTTCTTTTCCCACTTCTGTGACTCATGTTGAGCACACGTTTGATCTTATACATTGTGATTTGTGGACATCTCCCATTACCAGTGTATCGGGCTTTAATTATTACTTGGTGATCATTGATGATTTTTCTCACTTTTCCTGGACTTTTCCATTACGATTGAAGTCTGAGACTTTCGTCACTCTTTCTCACTTCTTCGTTTGAATTTCTACTCAGTTTGAGCGCACCATCCGAGCTGTCCAGTGCAATAACGTACACGAGTTTGATAACTCCACGTTTCGTAATTTTCTCTCCGCACATGGGGTACAACTACGCATGTCTTGTCCGTATACCTCTCCTCAAAACGGCAAGGCAGAGCGCATGATTCGCACCACCAATAATGTCATGCGCTCCCTGATGTTCCAGGCATCTATTCCAGCCCGATACTGGATGGAGGCTCTTCATACTGCCACACTTCTGATTAATCGTCTTCCCACCAAGGCGATTCGTGCCTCCACCCCCTACTTTGCTCTATATGGCACCGATCCTCTTTACGATCACCTTCGAGTTTTCGGGTGCGCTTGCTACCCTAACCTTTCCGCCACTGCTCTACATAAGCTTGCGCCCCGCTCGACACGGTGTGTTTTTCTCAGGTATTCCCTTGATCATAAGGGTTATCGGTGCTTAGATCTCACTACTCACCGTCTTTCGATCTCTTGGCACGTCGTCTTCGACGAGTCATCCTTTCCTTTCTCCACCACCTCTTCCGATTCCACCACATAGCTGGACTCCCTTTTTCGCACTGACCCCGAGGCTGCCTCCCAGCTGCCTTGGCCTCTTTCTTCTGCAGGTTCGACACGAGCTACGCCTCAGGTGGCCCCGGCGTCGACTGCTGCACCTCGTGCGGCATCGACGCCTCCGACGTCACCCGCTGCACCTCGTGCGGCATTGACGTCTCCGGCGTCACCCGCTGCGCCACGCGCGGCCTCGGCTTCCCTGACGTCACCTGCTGCACCTCAGGTGCCCCCGGCGTCACCAGCTGCACCACGTGCGGCATCGACGCCTCTGGCGTCACCAACTGCGCCACACGCGGCACCGACGACGACTTCTCGTTTTGCTGACCCCGGACTTGTCTACCAGCGACGAGCGCGGGGGGAGCTCCTCTTGTTCCAGCTGCGCCACGCGAGGCCTCGAGACCCAATCTCGTCTATCACGACGAGAGAAGGTGGTTGTACCCGAGCGACCGGTGTACAACCCCCCTCTTCTCCATAGGGATACTGGTCACGTCCACCCGATGGTGACTCGACGTGCGTCCGGGAGTCTTCGGCCAGTTGAGCGGTTCGACGGGGCCGCTTTCTCGTCGACGACATCTCCACCTATAGATCCTTCTTCGATCTCACCCATACCTACTTCCGTGTGCAGCACCCTCGCCGACCCTCACTGGCCCCGCGCTATGGAGGAAGAGTATGAGGGCCCTGCTTGCCAACCGGACCTGGGACCTGGTTCCCCGTCCCGAGCGTGGCAATGTTGTCACGGCCAAGTGGGTGTTCACGCATAAGAAGAAGGCGGATGGTAACTTGGAGAGGTACAAGGCTCGGTGGGTACTCCGGGATTTCAGTCAGCGCCCTGGAATCGACTACGACCAGACTTTCAGCCCGGTGGTAAAGCCGGCGACGGTTCGTACTGTACCGTCGCTGGCTCTCTCGCGTTCTTGGCCTATCCACCAGTTGGACGTCAAGAATACCTTCCTCCACGGTGCACTGACCGAGACGGTGTACTGCAGTCAGCCGGCAGGGTTTGTGGATTCAGCTCACCCAGACATGGTCTGTAAGCTGAACAAATCCCTGTACGGACTGAAGCAGGCACCGCGAGCCTGGTATAGCCGGTTCGCCTCCTTGGTCTCACAGGGGTTCGTTGAAGCTAAGTCGGACACTTCGCTGTTTGTCTATCGACGGGGTAGTGACACTGCTTACCTTGTACTGTACGTCGATGACATTATACTGACAGCGTCAAGTCCGATTCTGCTTCGACGAACCATTTCTGCTTTACAGTAGAAGTTCGCTATGAAGGACCTGGGTCGTCTCCACCACTTCCTGATTATTGCGGTCGAGGACCGACCAGACGGCCTATTCCTTCACCAGCGACAGTACTGCCTGAATATCCTCCAGCGAGCAGGCATGGCTGAGTGCAAGCCGTGCTCCACTCCAGTGGATACTCAGGCGAAACTCTCCGCTACCGGCGGGACACCCGTCTCTGACCCCACTTCTTATAGGAGTCTTGCAGGTGCTCTTCAGTACCTCACCTTCACCAGGCCGGATATCTCGTATGCGGTTCAGCAGGTGTGCCTTCACATGCATGACCCGAGGGAGCCACACCTCACCACCGTGAAGCGGATTCTTCGGTATCTACGAGGTACCCTCGACTACAGCCTCCTCCTTCGACGTGACACGACCTCTGAGCTAGTCGTGTACACCGACGCTGACTGCGCAGGCTGCCCGGACACACGACGTTCTACTTCTGGGTACGCCGTCTTCCTGGGCGGTAACCTCATCTCCTGGTCCTCGAAGCGTCAGCCCGTGGTGTCGCGCTCGAGTGCTGAGGCGGAGTATCGCGCCGTGGCTAACGGCGTGGCTGAAGCCTTCTGGCTTCAGCAGCTACTTCAGGAGCTCCACACTCCCGTCGCCAGGAGCACCCTCATCTACTGCGACAACGTCAGCGCCGTGTACCTCTCCACCAACCCGGTCCAGCATCAGCGCACGAAGCATGTGGAGATCGACCTCCACTTTGTTCGTGAGCGGGTTGCACGCGGCGAGGTTCGGGTACACCATGTCCCGACGACGACGCAGTTCGCCGGCATCTTCACGAAGGGCCTCCCGTCGTCGCTGTTCTCCGAGTTTCGGTCCAGTCTCAACATCTGCAGTGGCTAGATGTTGTGACTGCGGGGGGGGGGGTGTTAGACACTGTAATTACGTGTGTGTCACAGGGGCATATTAGTCATTAGTGAGGGATTAGGGTTAGGGGTAGTTTAGTCTTTTTCCCCACCTAATCCCTCTATATAATCATCCCTGTACCCCATTATTCTGATTCATCTAATACAGCCACAATTACTACTCTAATAGATAGCTACCTTTCGTGCTTGCACCTCTCATAGAAAGAAAAATTGCTGTTTTATCAAGTCCCATTCCGTCTTATCTGTTAATATTATTAATTTTGGGTGCTACCCTTTTACTTTCTGAATTAATTAGTACTTGAGTTTTGCTAGTTGTCAGTATTGTAGTGATCAGTGTGCATAGTGTACTACTAGCATTTCATTAGCTGAAAAAGAATAGCATATTTTCTTGCTTAGTATTCGGCTGATAGTAATGCATAAAATTCTTATTGATGCTGAAGAATGGTTTACTTTGTTGTACTTGAATAATTAAATTACTGTGATCAAGTTGATCATTTCTAGAAAAGTGTAGAGAACAATGCAGGTCTGGTCTACTATCCTTTTTAGCCTAATGGACCAAACATCTCTACTTCAAGAATATTGATACGTAGTGTTGACTCCAACTGATCTTTAGTTCTATGTGTTCTGCTATCTGAGCCTTCAATTGACTATTTTGCTCTTTCTTGGAGAATCAGTTCATATGTATCTTTTAATGATGTGTTCATCTGAACAACCACATTTTGTATGGTATTATAAATATTGTCTTGTTCATATTATTGCATTTTGGACTTTATGTTTGAATTTAACAGTTTTGCGTATGGTCAGTTGCGAATTTTCATTTTTCCTAATTGATCCCTTCTTTCTGCAGTATCTGGATGAGAATAAGCAACTCATTTTGGCCATTTTGGAAAATCAGAACCTTGGAAAGCTGGCAGAATGTGCTCAGTATGTTACTAGTTAAACCTTCTTCTGCAGGTTTACTATTTGATATGATCTTTCATTTAGCAAATGATTAGGATTTCTGTTTGGTGGCTCATGGTTGCATAGATTTAATGTATCTTATAAATATATGCCTCCTTTTTATTGTGCTTTCCTGTAGTATCAGTTAATTGTAAGAATGCTAAGATTTTTTATTAGTTGTTACTGATATGTCATATATTTATGATGTTGGCTCTTGTTACGTAACAGTAAATAAGAAACTGACAACTCAAACTTGCACCTATGCTCTGTACTTTTTTTTGTCCTGATATATCTTATTTCTAGTACACAACCACTGTTTCTCTCCTGTATTGTCAGTGCTTATTCATGAAAAGCATAGTTCACACCCTTGGCAGTGAGTCAATTTAATTTGCTGTGGTGTGTATGACATCGCCTAGGTGTGCACCTAACCTCAGCAGTTACAAGGGGTGGGTGGCTACGCCTCATCTTACCGCTTTTAGAACATGCTTACCTGTAAGCAGCCTTTTTGAGGCGTCGCCTGCCTTTAGAACATGCTTACCTGTAAGCAGCCTTTTTGAGGCGTCGCCTGGACAGGTCGCCTCGCCTGGAGGCCGCCGGCCGCCGCCGCCGCCGCTGGTTGCCGGTCGCCGCGGCGCCGCCGGCCCTCGCCACGCCGTGCCGGACTTCGCCGCGCCGCGTCGCGCCGTGCCGGCCCTCGCCGCGCCGCCGCCGCCATCGGTGCCAGTGGAGAGGAGAGTGAGGGTGAGAGGGATCGTGTTTAGGGTTAGGGTGGGAGGTATTTTATATGCACTGAGGTGGAAATACCACCGTTGGATTAGATCCGACGGCTTAGATCACTCGCCCGCCCGCGCCTCCGCCTCCGCTCGCCTACCTCCGCTGAGCCCGTCGCTGAGCCCGCCCGCCTCCGCTGCGCCCGCCGCCGCCTCCATCCGCCGCCGCGCCCGCTGCCTCCCCTCCTCGGCTCACCGCCGCCGCCTCCCCTCCTCGCCTGGCGCTCGCCTAGGCGACCGCCTAGGCGCCTAGGCGTCCCAGCGGCCGGCGGGCGCCTAGGCGTCCAGGTAGGGATGAAAACGGATCGGATATTTTTCGATCCGTCCGCAACTGTTTTCGAAAATATCCGATCCATATCCGTTTTTGTCGGATTTCTTTCGGATTCGGATATTTGAAATCGGATATCAGATCGGATATGGTTTTAATCGATATCCGTCCATTTTGTCGGATATCCATATTGGGTCGGATATATCCGAACAATATCCGAAATATATCCGACCAACAAAAACCCTAACAGGCTAACCCATGTTGGAAATCCGGCCTGTTCAGCCCTGTTTCGGGGTCTGCAGGTGTGCTGATCGGATCTGTTCGGCCAGAACAGATCTGTTATGCACCTGCGGTGCAGATCAGAACAGGGTAGATCCTGTGTGCAGAACAGAGAGGACAGAGAGAGTAGAAAGCGCCCCTGGTGCTGATCAGATCGGAGAACAGAGAAACAGAGAAGAACTCGCCGAGTTCTTCCTGGAACAGATGCGAAAATCAGGGGCGGCGGCTGGTTCTAGCCCCTGGTGGCGGCTAGGGCTGCAGAGGGAGGCGGCGGCTAGGGCAGGAGCTGTGCGGCGGCTAGGGTTAGAAAAGTGGAGGAAAATTTTCTGTATTGATCTCTCTCACAATTTGGGGTGTTTTTGGCTTGTATATATAGCCCCCCATTACAAGAGTCCTAATCTGTTACAAAGGATCTTTTAATCTATCTCTAAGAAGATTAAACTCAAAAACCTTCTAGAAAGGGGCCCCGGCCTGGGCCAGGGCTGACCAGCCCACTTGGCCCAGTTCTGGCCGCCCTGGGCCAGGGAGGGGCCGGCCTGGGCCAGGGGCAGATCACCCCACATTCTCCTCCTGATCCTGACACTGGCCCATGTCTAGAATCCCGATCCTTCTTCTCATCTCCAAGAACTTCTGTCTTCCAAGAGCCTTGGTCAAGATGTCCGCCATCTGGTCTTGAGTGGAGATTTGCTCAAGCACAATAGTACCGCTGTCCACACACTCCCGTATGTAGTGGTACTTGACGTCGATGTGCTTGCTCCTGTCATGGTGTACCGGATTCTTGCTCAAGTCTATAGCTGACTTGTTATCAACCCGCAGCACCGGCGCCTTCGATTTTTCAGCTAAGTCCTCCATCAGCCGTGCCATCCATACACCTTGACATGCCCCTTGAGCGGCTGCGATGTACTCTGCTTCACACGAGGATAAGGCCACCACCTTCTGCTTGCTGGACTGCCATGAAACGGGGCTGTTTCCAAGACAAAACAGCACCCCGCTTGTGCTCTTGCGGTCCTCCACGTCTCCCGCATAGTCGCTATCCGAGTACCCAATAAGCTCCATGTCTCCTCCTCTTGCATAGAAGACTCCATAGTTGATTGTACCGGCTATGTAGCGTACAATGCGTTTGACTGCAGCAAAGTGATCTTCCTTGGGCTCCTCCAGAAACCGACTCACGTACCCAACCGAGTAGGCGAGGTCGGGGCGTGTGTTCACCAGATATCGCAGCCCTCCAACCAAGCTCCTATAGTCCGTTGCATGCACCAACGGGCTATCACTTGTCTTGCAAAGCTTGAGGCCTTGCTCATGGGAAATGCACAGGGATTGCATCCTTCCAGGCCAGCTTTAGAGACAAGTTTGGAAGCGTAGGCCGCTTGCCCAACGCTTATCCCTTCTTCAGTCTGCCGCACCTCCAGGCCAAGATAATACGACAAGAGGCCCAAGTCGCTCATCTTGAACCGCTTCATCATCTCCTCCTTGAACTTCTTGATCGTGCCGCCTCCTGTAATCACGAGGTCGTCGACGTACACACCGACGATGAGCTTCTCCTCTGCGGCTCCACGGAAGTAGATCCCATGCTCGCTCGTACTCTTCTGGAAACCAAGTGATAGCAAGCTATCGTTGAGCTTGGCATTCCAGGCCCTGGGCGCCTGACGAAGTCCATATAAAGCTTTCTTGAGCCGATACACCTTGTGTTTGGCTCCGTCGATGATGAAGCCAGCGGGTTGGGAGACGTACACCTCCTCCATCAAGTCGCCGTTCAGGAAGGCGCTCTTCACGTCCATGTGGTGTACCTCCCACCCCTTGTGTGCAGCAACTGCAAGGAGCAAGCGAATAGATTCGAGACGAGCTACAGGAGCAAATACCTCGTCAAAGTCTATTCCTTGCCGTTGGACATAGCCTTTTGCCACCAGTCGAGCCTTGTGCTTCACCACCTCCCCATGCTCGTCCTTCTTCACCTTAAACACCCATTTGAGGCCAATGGGCTTGTGTCCTGCAGGAAGATCAACAAGTTGCCAAGTCTTGTTTTCTTCTATGGACTCCATCTCCTCGAGCATGGCCCGTCTCCAGCACGGGTGTTCCTCAGCATCGGCGAAGGACGTGGGCTCCTCCGCGGTGGTGAACATAAGCTCCCCCTCCTCCAAGCTTGGTGGGCGCTCAGCCCGACCAGGAGGGGTGAGGGTTCCTAGCACGTTGCGCATCGTGCGGAACCGAAGTGCAGCGTTGTCGTCGTGGTAGGCGTCTACGTTGCTGCCGACGTCCGTCGGCGGCGTGGCGAAGCGGATGGGCCGTGGAGGGTGCCGGGGCGTGACGAAGGTGCTGGAATCTTCAAGTACGGAACCCCCCACTGCTGTTGACCCCCGTGCAGGACTGTCCCAGCCCCGATTTGCGCTGGACAGCCCCTGCAGGGGCCCTTGGGGCGACGCTGCAGGTGCTGGACTCTCTCCAGCAGGTCTGGAGGCTGGCGCAGGAACTCCTAGGGTCTGTACAGACCCTTCTGTGCCCCTCCTGGGCACTGCAGGGGTGCTGTTCGGCCCCTCCGGACCCTGCAGCACCTCTCCGGGTGCTGAAACAGCAGGTCCAGCACCTGCTGGACCTAAGGAGTCGACGTGGAAGGCGGTGTAGTCCTCTTCTCCTGCTCCTTCTCCCCAGTCCCACTTGGCCGCCTCGTCGAATATCACGTCACGTGATATGTGTGTACGCCCATCAGCCGGATTATACATCCGATATCCCTTCGTCCCTGCAGCATAGCCAAGAAAAATCATCGGAGTACTCCGGTCTTCCAACTTTTTCAGGTGGGGGCGCGTGTTCTTGACATGCCCCACGCACCCAAAAGTTCGGAAATAATTGACGGCTGGTCGCTCTCCATGCCAAGCTTCATATGGCGTCTTCCCGTCGAGGCCGCGGGTAGGGGATCGATTCAGGATATAGACAGCCGTGATAACTGCCTCACCCCAAAATATCCCGGGCATACCCTTTGCCTTCAACATGCTCCTCGCCATGCCGACCACCGTCTGGTTGCGCTGCTCCACAACTCCGTTTTGCTGCGGCGTATACGGGGCTGTGAGCTGACGTTGTACTCCGTGCTGAGCGCAGTACTCGCCGAACTCCTGTGAGGTGAACTCCCCTCCGTGATCAGTACGGAGTAGCTTCAGTCTCCTCCCGGACTCTAATTCAGCTGTCGCCTTGAATTGCTGAATTAAGTCGGGCGCCTTGTCCTTGGTTGCTAGAAGATAGAGCCACATATAGCGGCTCATGTCATCCACAAGCAACAAGAACATCTTCTTGCCACCTGGAGTCGTCGGCGTGATAGGCCCGCAGATGTCGCCGTGGACAAGGTCGAGCGCGCCCTCCGCGCGCCACCGAGCTTGCTTGGGGAAGCTGGAGCGCCTCTGCTTCCCGACCAAGCAAGCTTCGCACAATTGATCGACATGATCAATTTGCGGAAGCCCGAGCACCATCTCCTCTCGTGCCAACTTCCGAAGCGCTTGGAAGCCGACGTGTCCGTAGCGTTCGTGCCAACGCCACGCAACATCATCACGCCTCGCGGTTAGGCAAACCGGACGTGTGATGTTGAGCCTGATGGAGTACAGCTTGCTGTCGTCGCGCTGAACTCGTGTGAGGAGACGCTGCTGCTCATCCCGTATGTGCATCACTCCTCCTTGCACCGTGATGCTGTAGCCATCCTCATCCAGCTGGCCGACGCTGATGAGGTTGGTGGTGAGGCGTGGGATGAGGTAGACGCCGGTGAGCCTCCTGTGCTCACCCGTCTTGGCGGCGAATAGAACCGTACCCTTCCCCTGGATACGCACAACGGAATTATCGCCGAACTTGATGGTTCCGACGATGTTTTCGTCAAGCTCGGAGAAGACGGCGCGCGAACCCGTCATGTGGTTGGTCGCGCCCGTGTCGAGGTACCAACGAGTGTCGTCAAAGGCATCGTCGTTGCTGCGGTGAGCGAAGACACGTCCCTCCACTATCTCCAGTGGGCGCATAGGACGTTCCTGTACAGGCTCCTCCTGTACTGAGGCCACCCTTGTCATAAACAAGGCGCCCTCCTCCTCCGCCTTTGCCACGAAAGCCTGCTGCTGCGGCTCCTCCTTAGGCTTCGACCGACATTCCCTGGCCCAGTGGCCCTTCTTCCCGCACTTCCTGCACTGGTCCCGCGGAATATCCTTCCCGGAACCTCCCTTCTTGCCTCCGTTCTTCTTGGGCGGGCCCTTTCGGCCGCCCCTCTTAGAAGAACCCGCGGACTGGGTAGACCGCTCCTCCTTCCGCTGTGCCTCCCACTCCTCCCGAGTGAGGTACAGCTGGCCATTGTGTACTCCTCCCTTCCGCTGCGTCGAGTCGAAAGCGTTCTCAGCCGCCCTGAGACGCCCCGTCACCTCCGACAAGGTGAGGGTCGACACGTCCAGCAGTGTCGTGATCGCCACCACGATCTGTTGGAAGCGTTCTGGAACGCTTCGCAGGAGCTTCTCCACGGCCCTCTCTTCTCCTATCTCCTCTCCTAGCGACGCAAGCCGTGATAGCATGCCGCTCAGACGGAGGGAGAAGTCCTCCACACTTTCGCCATCCTTGAAGACAGCGTCTTCAAACTCCTTCCGGAGTTGCTGCGCCGTCGTCTTCTTCACGCGGTCGGCCCCGACCCGCATGATGGCGATCGTGTCCCATGCCTCCTTCGCCGTCCTCTTTTCTCCGATCGTCGTGATCATCTCCGGCGGGACAGCGCTGACCAAGATGTCAAGCGCCATCATGTCTTCCTGCTCGCTCACGTTCCCCTCCTCCACGGCCTTCCAAAGCAGCCGCGCCTTCAGCTTGATCTTCATCATGACAGGCCACTCCGCGTAGTTGGTCTTGGTGAGCACGGGGAACCCCGTCCCGGTGTTCACCTCACGAGCTGCCGGTGAGGGTGTGCCATGGCTGATGGCGCTGCCGCTGCTTGTAGGTGTAGACGACATCTTGCAGAATTCTGCCTAGGGTTGAAACAGGCTCTGATACCACGATTGTTGGAAATCCGGCCTGTTCAGCCCTGTTTCGGGGTCTGCAGGTGTGCTGATCGGATCTGTTCGGCCAGAACAGATCTGTTATGCACCTGCGGTGCAGATCAGAACAGGGTAGATCCTGTGTGCAGAACAGAGAGGACAGAGAGAGTAGAAAGCGCCCCTGGTGCTGATCAGATCGGAGAACAGAGAAACAGAGAAGAACTCGCCGAGTTCTTCCTGGAACAGATGCGAAAATCAGGGGCGGCGGCTGGTTCTAGCCCCTGGTGGCGGCTAGGGCTGCAGAGGGAGGCGGCGGCTAGGGCAGGAGCTGTGCGGCGGCTAGGGTTAGAAAAGTGGAGGAAATTTTTCTGTATTGATCTCTCTCACAATTTGGGGTGTTTTTGGCTTGTATATATAACCCCCCATTACAAGAGTCCTAATCTGTTACAAAGGATCTTTTAATCTATCTCTAAGAAGATTAAACTCAAAAACCTTCTAGAAAGGGGCCCCGGCCTGGGCCATGGCTGACCAGCCCACTTGGCCCAGTTCTGGCCGCCCTGGGCCAGGGAGGGGCCGGCCTGGGCCAGGGGCAGATCAGCCCACAACCCAATCCAGTAGCCCTCGCGGGTGAAGGTTGGAAAATATTAATGTAATGTTATCGTTGATGTGTGGCAATGAAATGTATGAACCATATATGCATTATGTACGAACTATTTATGTGTTTTAAGTTTTATGTATGAACCATATATAAATTTGATGTGGATGTGTTTTAAATTATATGTATGAACTATGAATTATATGTTACTTATGAATTGTTTTCCCGAAATAAATATCCGAATTCCGTCCGATATCCATAATTTTCCGATCCGATGAATCCGTTTTCGATACATCCGATATATCCGATACCATATTCGTTTTCGACAATATCCGATCCGAATCCGTTTCCAAAATTTTTATATGGATATGGATATGGAAAAACATTTTATCCATCCATATCCGTCCGTTTTCATCCCTACGTCCAGGCGAGGATTCACAACACTGCCTGTAAGGCTATAACTGAATTCTACTTTTTCACATTATTCATAGACCTGTGCACATTGATGCCATGATTTGATCTTCGTTAGTTTATCATTTTTGTATGTAACTGGAAGTGGCACACCTGATCATTGAGGTCAGATCATAAGGTGTGTGTGTGTGTGCTCGTGTGGGCTTGAGCTAGCGTTTGTCACTGCTTGGGGTCGTAGTTGCTGTTTCTTTTACACGTTCTTTTAATCTAATGACACTTAGTCCTTTGGTGCATTAACAAAAGACACTATGTATAAAGTCATCTCCATAATCAGCTAAGAAGAAATGTACAAATCAAGAAAATGGACTATAGAAGGATGGGCCATACCAGAAACCCTCAGATGCAATTTAACGTGGATGATTTGATACATCAGTCGGTGGACCTCCAACACCTGGATCAACCTTGCACGAAAAAAGAAATCGACTAGACGATAAAAGAGACGCCTAGTGAAAAATCCCTAGGTCGAGACGGGTTCAATGCTAAATTTCTAAAAACTTGTTCGGACATCATAGAGCACTTTTATAGGTTATGTGATAATTTCTTCAGTGCGTTAGTCAGTCTGAAGGCCATTCTTAGACTCTGTAATTGTGTGTGGGACACAGCGGTAGTTTAGTCATTAGTGAGGGATTAGGGTTAGGGGTAGTTTAGTCTTTTCCCCTCACCTAATCTCTCTATATAATCATCCCTGTAGTCTCATTATCTTAATCATCTAATACAACCACAATTAGCCCTCTAATATGGTATCATTAGCTAGGAATTGATTAGGATTAGGGCTTAACCCTAACCCTAATGGCCCAGCCGCCGCCGCCAGCCTGGGCTCGCGCCGCCGCCGCCCCCAGAGGCGCGCCGCTCGCCTACGCCGCCGCGCCCCACGCCCACGCCGTCGCGCCCAGGGCCACCGCGCCTCACGCCGCCACCACCGCGCTCTGGGCCGTGCCCGCCGGTGCCGCCGCTAGCCACCACGCCGCCGCACCCTAGGCCGCCGCGGCCCCGGCTGGATCTACGCCGCCGCCTCCGCCCGGACTCGGGCCGCGCACGCACGGGGGAGCCGCCGCCACCTCTGGAGGGGCCGGCGCGGCCGCTGCTGCCCCCTGGTCCGTCGCCCCTTGGCCCGCAGCCACTGCCTCTGGAGGGGCTGGCGCAGCCGCCTCAGCCCTCGGATTCGCCACCACTTGGCCTGCAACCGCCACTGCTACTGAAGGCGCCGCCACTGCCGCCGCCGCCCCCTGGTCTGCTCGGCCATCCATGTTTTCAGTCCATGGAGGTGCTGCCGTCCCTCCTATGACTCCGAAGACCGGTCCGGCCGTCGGCGGACCTCTTGCAAGTACCACCGGCAAACCCGCCACCGCTGTCGTTTTCATGGCAGGTACCTCTGGTCTACGGGACTCTAGCGCCACCAGCCTCGGCGTCGACGGGCACCATGACTACTGTCCCGCCGATTCCGTTTCCAGTCGCCGGTGCCGCTGCTGATAACGCAACTACTTCTTCCTACGGCATCGACACGACGACATCGCCGCAGCACTGGCTGCCTCTCGCGAGCACGAGCGGGCACTCGCTCTCGCCCTAGAGCAGGAACGTGCCTCCGTGGCGGCTCTATCTCACCAGCTCGAGGAGAGTGCTCACCGACCGATGAGTGCTGCCCACGAGCCTCCCTCGGACGCTGGTACGTACTCAGCTTCACTTGTGGCCGCTCTTCATGCGTAGGCTACCGGGATTTAGAACATCCAGACGCTCGTGCCGATTGTTCTCAGCTCCGAGTCCACTTCATATGCCTGGTGGCGTGACCTGGTGCTCCTCACGCTGAGGCGTTAGTGCCTCGACGACCACGTCCTCCAAGACGATTCTTCAGTGGAGGTCTCCTGGATCAGCATGGATAGCCTGGTCCTATCTTGGATCCTTGGCTCCCTGACGGAGGAGCTACAAGACATCGTTAGGCAGCCGGTGGCGGCACTGCTCGACGCACCTGGCTGGTCCTTGAGCAGCGATTTCTAGGAAACCGCGCGACTCGAGCCCTTCACATCATCACTCTTTCCAGAACACCGTCCAGGGTGATTGCTCTGTCTCCACCTACTGCCTGCAGATGAAGGGCATTGACGGATGCTCTACGTTTCCTTGGCGAGCCGGTCACCGATAGCGCTCTTGTTCTTCGGGTCCTTCAGGGCCTGAATCAGCGCTATTGTCACCTACGGACGTGGCTACTCCGACTGGAGCCACTCCCTACCTTGGAGAAGGTATGGTCTGATCTTGAGTTTGAGGAGATCACTGCAGAAGGCTCTACTGGCTCCGGGTCTGCCACAACCTTTTATGGCTTTGGGCAGTCACCTCGTCCACCCTTACCAGCTGCTGGTGGACCACCGTCACGACTACCTTCCACCCCAGGCACTCCTGCCAGTACTGGAGGTGGAAATCGTCGCTGCTGAGGCAAGCACGACGGTCGTGGTGGAGGTAGCAGTGCAGGCGGCACTCCTACACCCACTATTCCGACTACTGGTGGTAGCGGTGGTACCGGCCGGGGAGGTGCACCCTGGCCCACACCCTACAACCCGCGGACTGGGCAGATCTACATGTGGTATGGGCCGTCTCTGGGTTCTCAGCCTCCACGACCACCACGCCCCCAGCTGGCGTTTGTAGCCACCCCGGGCTACGGTGGACAAGCCTACAAGGCTAGTGGACCGCCGACTCAGGCCTATGGTGGGCCTGGCTACCCTTCTGGCGGACAATCAACCTCGACCTACGGAGGCACCGACTATCCTGTTGGGTGCTCGGAGCCGTCGACACCTCTCCAGGAGCCACCTTCGACGTGGGATCAACAGTCGTTGGTTTCTTCCTTCAGCACCATGCACCTTACTCCACCAGGTGCCGACTGGGTAGTCGATTCCGGAGCGTCATACCATACCACCCCTAATGTTGGTATACTCTTTTCCACCCACCCTCTCAATCCCTCTTTTCCTTCATCTATTGTTGTTGGGAATGGGTCCGTTCTTCCGGTCACCTTAGTAGGTGATTCCGGTCTCCCGGGTTCTTTCCAGCTTAAAAACATTCTTGTCGCTCCGGATATCATTCAAAACTTGCTTTCTGTCTGTTGTTTTAACACTGACAACAATGTTTCCATTGAGTTTGATCCTTTTGGTTTGTCTGTGAAGGATCTTTCTACCTGGCGATCTCTTTTTCGATGTGATAGCTCGGGGCCCCTATACACACTTCGGCTTCCTACTTACGCTGCATCACCGCTTTTTGCTTTGACTACAACAGCTTCATCCACCATTTGGCATCGTCGGCTTGGCCACCCTGGTGCAGATGCTATGTCGAAGTTGTCCAGTAGTTCTGTTATATCGTGTTCTAGGGGCATACATGACTCCCTATGTCATGCTTGTCAGCTTGGTCGCCATGTCCGGCTTCCTTTTTCCACTTCTGTGACTCATGTTGAACATGTTTTTGATCTTATACATTGTGATTTGTGGACATCTCTCATTACCAGTGTATCGAGCTTTAATTATTACTTGGTGTCATTGATGATTTTTCTCATTTTTTCTGGACTTTTCCATTATGATTGAAATCTGAGGCTTTCGTTACTCTTTCTCACTTCTTCGTTTGGATTTCTACTCAGTTTCGGCGCACCATTTCTGCTTTACAGCAGGAGTTCGCTATGAAGGACCTAGGCCGCCTTCACCACTTCTTGGGTATTGCGGTCGAGGACCGACCAAGCGGCTTGTTCCTTCACCAGCGACAGTACTGCCTGGATATCCTCCAGCGAGCGGGCATGGCTGAGTGCAAACCGTGCTCCACTCCAGTGGATACTCAGGCGAAGCTCTCCGCTACCGACGGGACACCCGTCACTGACCCCACTGCTTACAGGAGTCTTGCAGGTGCTCTTTAGTACCTCACCTTCACCAGGCCGGATATTTCCTATGCGGTTCAGCAGGTGTGCCTCCACATGCATGACCTGAGGGAGCGCACCTCACCGCTGTGAAGCGGATTCTTCGGTACCTACGATGCATCCTCGACTACGGCCTCCTCCTTCGACGTGACGCGGCCTCCGAGTTGGTCGTGTACACCGACGCTGACTAGGCAGGCTGCCCGGACACACGTCGGTCTATCTCTGGGTACGCCGTCTTCATGGGCGGTAACCTCGTCTCCTGGTACTCGAAGCGACAGCCCGTGGTGTCGCGCTCGAGTGCTGAGGCAGAGTATCGCGCCGTGGCTAACGCGCGTGGCTGAGGCTTCTTGGCTTCCGCAGCTGCTTCATGAGCTCCACACTCCCGTCGCCAGGAGCACCCTGATCTACTGCGACAACGTCAGCGCCGTGTACCTCTCCACCAACCCGTTCCAACATCAGCGCACAAAGCATGTGGAGATCGACCTCATTTTGTTCGTGAGCGAGTTGCACGTGGTGAGTTTCGTGTACACCATGTCCCGACGACGACGCAGTTCGCCGACATTTTCACGAAGGGCCTCCCGTCGTCGCTGTTCTCCGAGTTTCGGTCCAGTCTCAACATCTGCAGTGGCTAGATGTTGTGACTGCGGGGGTGTTAGACTCTGTAATTGTGTGTGGGACATAGGGGTAGTTTAGTCATTAGTGAGGGATTAGGGTTAGGGGTAGTTTAGTCTTTTCCTCTCACATAATCCCTCTATATAATCATCTTTGTACTCTCATTATCTTAATCATCTAATACAACCACAATTAGCCCTCTAATAGCCATTAACAATCCCCTCATTACTCTCATCGTGAAGACCAACAATCCAGTGACAGTAAAACAATTTTAGGACCATATCTCTCCTGAATTCAGTGGTAAAACACATTACAAAATGAAAGAGGGCTAATGATGATTGTATTGAGATGATTGAAAAGCTGAGGTACAGGTGTGATTATATAGAGGGATTAGGAGGGGAGAAAAGACTAAACTACCCCTAACCCTAATCCCTCTCTAATGACTAATATATCCCTGTGCCACACCCCTAATTACAGTGTCTAACACCCCCCCGCAGTCACAACATCTAGCCGCTGCAGATGTTGAGACTGGACCGAAACTCGGAGAACAACGATGACGGGAGGCCCTTCGTGAAGATGTCGGCGAACTGCGTCGTCGTCGGGACATGGTGTACCCGAACCTCGCCCCGTGCTACCCGCTCACGAACAAAATGAAGGTCAATCTCCACATGCTTCGTGCGCTGATGCTGGACCAGGTTGGTGGAGAGGTACATGGCGCTGACGTTGTCGCAGTAGATGAGGGTGCTTTTGATGACGGGAGTGTGGAGCTCCTGAAGTAGCTGCTGAAGCCAGGAGGCCTCAGCTACGCCGTTAGCCACGGCGCGATACTCCGCCTCTGCACTCGAGCGCGACACTACGGGCTGTCGCTTCGAGGACCAGGAGACAAGGTTGCCGCCCAGGAAGACGGCGTACCCAGAAGTAGAGCGTCGTGTGTCCGGGCAGCCTGCCCAGTCAGCATCTGTGTACACGACCAGCTCGGAGGCCGTGTCACGTCGAAGAAGGAGGCCGTAGTCGAGGGTGCCTCGTAGGTACCGAAGAATCCGCTTGACAGCGGTGAGATGCGGTTCCCTCGGGTCATGCATGTGGAGGCACACCTGCTGAACCGCATATGAGATATCCGGCCTGGTGAAGGTTAGGTACTGGAGAGCACCTGCAAGACTCCTGTAAGAAGTGGGGTCAGAGACGGGTGTCCCGTTGGTGGCGGAGAGCTTCGCCTGAGTATCCACTGGAGTGGAGCACGGCTTGCAATCAGCCATGCTTGCCCGTTGAAGGATATCCAGACAGTACTGTCGCTGGTGAAGGAATAGGCGCCTGGTCGGTCCTCGACCGTAATACCCAGGAAGTGGTGGAGACGGCCCAGGTCCTTCATAGCGAACTCCTGCTGTAAGGCAGAAATGGTTCGCTGAAGCAGAGTCGGACTGGATGCTGTTAGTACAATGTCATCGACGTACAGTAAGAGGTAAGCTGTGTCACTGCCCCGTCGATAGACAAACAGCGAAGTGTCCGACTTAGCTTCAACAAACCCCAGTGAGACCAAGAAAGAGGCGAACCGGCTGTACCAGGCTCGCGGTGCCTGCTTCAGTCCGTACAGGGATTTGTTCAGCTCACAGACCATGTCTGGGTGAGATGAATCTACAAATCCTGCCTGCTGACTGCAGTACACCGTCTCGGTCAGTGTACCGTGGAGGAATGCATTCTTGACGTCCAACTAGTGGACAGGCCAAGAACGTGAGAGAGCTAGCGACAGTACGGTACGAACTGTCGCCGGCTTCACCACCGGGCTGAAAGTCTCGTCGTAGTCAACTCCAGGGCGCTGAGTGAAGCCCCGGAGTACCCAACGAGCTTTGTATCTCTCCAAGGTGCCATCCGCCTTCTTCTTATGCGTGAATATCCACTTGCCTGTGACAACATTGCCACGGCCCGGACGGGGAACCAGGTCCCAGGTCCGGTTGGCAAGCAAGGCCTCATACTCTTCCTCCATAGCGCGGCGCCAGTTAGGGTCAGCGAGGGCGCTACGCACGGAAGTAGGTATGGGCGAGATCGAAGAAGGCTCGGTCGGTGGAGTCGTCGTCGACGAGAAAGCGGTACTATCGAACCGCTCCACTGGTCGAAGACTCCCGGATGCACGTCGAGTCACCATCGGGTGGACGTGACCAGGATCCCTGTGAAGTAGAGGGGGGTTGTACACCGGCCGGTCGGGTACAACCATCTTCTCTCGTCGTGGATAGACGAGAGTGGGTCTCGATGCCGCTCGTGGCGTCGTCGGAGCAGGAGCCTCTCCCCGCGCTCGTCGCTGGTAGACAAGTGCGGGGTCAGCAAAACGAGAAGATGTCGTTGGTGCCGCGCGTGGCGCGGCTGGTGGCGTCGTACTCGCTGTAGGTGACGTCGGGGAGGTAGCTGGTGGTGCCGTTGGTGCCGTACGTGGTACAGCTGGAGACGCCGAGGGCTCCTGGGGTACAGTAGATGGTGTCGGGGAAGCCGAGGCCGCGTGTGGCGCAGCAGGTGACGTCGGAGGCGTCGATGCCACACGGGGTGCAGCGGGTGACGCCTGAGACATCGATGCCACACGAGGTGCAGCAATCGGTGTTGAGGGCGTCTGGGATGTAGCTCGTGTCGATCCTGCAGAAGAAATAGGCCAAGGCAACTGGGAGGCAGCCTCGGGGTCAGTAGGAAAAAGGGAGTCTAGCTCTGTGGTGGAATCAGAAGAGGTGGTGGAAAAAGGAAAAGATGACTCGTCGAAGATGACGCGCCGAGAGATCAAAAGACGGTGGGTAGTGAGATCTAGGCATCGGTAACCCTTATGATCAAGGGAATACCCGAGAAAAACACACCGTGTCGAGCGGGGCGCAAGCTTATGTGGGGCGGTGGCGGAAAGATTAGGGTAGCAAGCGCATCCGAAAACTCGAAGGTGATCATAAAGAGGGTTGGTGCCATATAGAGCAAAGTAGGGGGTGGAGGCACGAATCGCTTTGGTGGGAAGACGATTGATCAGAAGTGTGGCGGTATGAAGAGCCTCCACCCAGTATCGGGCTGGAATAGATGCCTGGAACATCAGGGAGCGTATGACATCATTAATGGAATCATGCGCTCTGCCTTGCCGTTTTGAGGAGAGGTATACGGACAAGACATGCGTAGTTGTACCCCATGTGCGGAGAGAAAATTACGAAACGCAGAGTTATCAAACTCTCGTCCGTTATCGCACTGGACAGCTCGAATGGTACGCCCGAATTGAGTAGAAATCCAAACGAAGAAGTGAGAAAGAGTGACGAAAGTTTCAGACTTCAATCGTAATGGAAAAGTCCAAGAGAAGTGAGAAAAATCATCAATTATCACCAAATAGTAATTAAAGCCCGATATACTAGAGATGGGAGAAGTCCACAAATCACAATGTATAAGATCGAATGAGTGCTCAACATGAGTCACAGATGTGGAAAAAGGGAGGCGAATATGACGACCAAGTTGACAGGCATGACATAGAGAGTCATGTGTACCCCTAGAACACGAGATAACTGAGCTACTGGACAGCTTCGACATAGCATCTGCACCAGGGTGGCCAAGCCGGCGATGCCAGATGGTAGATGAAGCTGTCGTAGTCAAAGCAAATGGCGGTGATGCAGCGGAAGTAGGAAGCCGAAGTGTGTATAGGGGCCCCGAGCTATCACATCGGAAAAGAGGTCGCCGGGTGGAAAGATCCTTCACAGACAAACCAAAAGGATCAAATTCAATGGAAACATTGTTGTCAGTAGTAAAACGGCGAACAGAAAGTAAGTTCTGAATGATATCCGGAGCAACAAGAATGTTTTTAAGTTGGAAAGTACCCGGAAGACCGGAATCACCTAGTGAGGTGACCGGAAGAACGGACCGATTTCCAACAACGATAGATGAAGGAAAAGAGGGATTGGGAGGATGGGTGGAAGAGAGTATACCTGAATTAGGAGTGGTATGGTATGATGCTCCGGAATCAACTACCCAGTCGGCACCAGGTGGTGTAAGGTGCATGGTGCTGAAGGAGGAAGCAAGCGACTGTCGATCCCACGTCGACGGTGGCTCCTGAAGGGGTGCCGATGGCTCCGAGTTCCCAACAGGGTAGTCAGTGCCTCCGTAGGTCGGGGCTGACTGCCCGCCTGAAGAGTAGCCAGGCCCACTATAGGCCTGAGCTGTCGGCCTACCAACACTGTGGGCTGGTCCACTGTAGCCGGGGGTAGCCGCAAACGCCGGCTGAGGACGCGGTGGTCGTGGAGGCTGAGAACCTGGGGATGGTCCAGGCCACATGTAGATCTAGCCAGTCCACGGGTTGTAGGGTGTGGGCCAGGGTGCACCTCCCTGGCCGGTACCACCACTACTTCCAGTAGTCGAAGCCGTGGGGGTGCTGCCTGCACTGCTGCCACCACGGCCGCCGTTCTTTCCTCGGCGACGACGGTTTCCACCTCCTGTACTGGTAGGAGTAGAAGGTGGACGTGACGGCGATCCACCAGCTGCTGGTAAGGGTGGACGCGGGGTTTGCCCGGAGCCATAGAAAGCTGTGGCAGATCCAGAGCCAGTAGAGCCTCCTGCAGTGATCTCTTCAAGTTCAAGATCAGACCATACCTTCTCGAAGGTAGGTAGTGGCTCCAGTCGAAGTAGCCATGTCCGTAGGTGACAATAGCGCTCGTTCAGGCCCTGAAGGACCCGAAGGACAAGAGCGCTGTCAGTGACCGGCTCACCAAGGTCACGTAGGGCATCCGCCATGCCCTTCATCTCCCGACAATAGGTGGAGATGGAACGATCCCCCTGGACGGTGTTCTGGAACCGAGTGCTTATGTGGAGGGCTCGAGTCGCACGGTTCCCTAGAAACCGTTGCTCAAGTACTAGCCAGGCCTGTCGAGCAGTACCGCCACCGCGCTGCCTGACGATGTCCTGTAGCTCCTCTGTCAGGGAGCCAAGGATCCAGGATAGTACCAGGCTGTCCATGCTGATCCAGGACACCTGTACTGAAGACTCATCCTGGAGGACGTGGTCATCGAGGCAGTAGCGCCTCAGCGTGAGGAGCACCATATCACGCCACCGGGCATATGAGGTGGACTCGGAACTGAGAATAACCGGCACGAGCGTCCGGATGTTCTGAATCCCTGCGGCCTGTGCATGAAGAGCGGCCACAAGCGAAGTCGAGTACGTACCAGCGTCCGAGGGAGGCTCATGGATAGCACTCGTTGATCGGCGAGCACTCTCCTCAAGTTGGTGGGATAGTGATGCCACGGAGGCACGCTCCTGCTCTAGGGCAAGGGCGAGTGCCCGCTCACGCTCGCGAGAGGCGGCCAGTGCTGCGGCGATGTCAGATGTCTCCGCAGTGTCGGTGCCGTAGGAAGAAGCTGTGTTCTCCATAGTAGTACCGGCGGCTGGGAACGGAATCGGCGGGATCGCCGTGGTGCTCCCGTCGATGTCGAGGCCGGTGGCGTCCCGTAGCGCGGAGGTACCTGCCATGAAGGTAACAGCAGTGGCGGGGTTTCTGGAGGTACCGACAAGGGGTTCACCGGCGGCTGGACCGATTCTCGAGAAGGAGGGGGCGGCTGCAGAACCAGCAACGAGGGGCCTGGGGGCTGTGGCTCCTCCTAGGAAGGCGGCGCCCCCTCCAGAGGCTGCTGTTCCTCCAGTTTCAGCAGTCCAGAGGGTGGCGCCCCTTCCAGTGGGGCTGGCGGACCCCCCAGGGGCGGATGCGGAGCCCCCAGGGGCGTTGGCGGCCCAGGCAAGCCAGGGGGCGGCGCTCCCTCCAGGGGGGCCGGCGGACCCCCCAGGGGCGGAGCACCCAGGGGCGGCGGCGACCCAGACAGGGGCGGTGACGCCCCCCCCCCCCCCCCCCCCCCCCCCCCCGTGCGCGCACGGCCCCAATCCGGGTGGGGGCGGCCCGAATCCGGGCGGGGCCGCCCCGATCCAGGGCGCGACGGCCCCGGATCCGGAGGTGGCGGCGGCGGCGGCCCCTCCCCGCGCCCAGGGTGGGGTGGCGGCGGCTCCGGCCTCCGCGCGCTGTCCTCCAGAGGAGGCGGCGCCCCCCCCCCCCCCCCCTGCGTGCGCAGCCCAGATCCGGCGGCTGGCAGCGCCCTGGCGGCGGCGGGCGGCGCACCAGGGGCGGCGGCGGGCGGCTGCTCAGGGGCGGCGGTGGGCGGCTGCTCGGGGGCGGCGGTGGTTCTGGCCCAGGGTGGGGTGGCGGCGGCGTGCGCCCAGGGCTGCGGCGGCTAGCCCATTAGGATTAGGGTTAGCCCTAATCCTGATTATTCCTAGCTAATGATACCATGAAAGAGGGCTAATGATGATTGTATTGAGATGATTGAAAAGCTGAGGTACATGTGTGATTATATAGAGGGATTAGGAGGGGAGAAAAGACTAAACTACCCCTAACCCTAATCCCTCTCTAATGACTAATATACCCCTGTGCCACACCCCTAATTACAGTGTCTAACACAAAACAGTTTGCGTTCCGAAAGGCAGGCGTGTTTCTGCGCTCCGCGCTGGCCCTCCGCCTCGCCTCGGTGGGTAGGCGGGCGTGAGGCGGTGTTGGGGGGATGGGTAGGTAGCGGAGGGTCGGAGGCAGCGCCGCTCGGGCGGACCCGAACGAGATCTGCAGTGGGGGAGGGGTTGACCGAAATATTGTGGGTGGGTTTGTGTGTGGGGTGCTCGGACCGTGGCATCAAGATCCGGATGCAGGGCGTATCGTGGGTGGGCTTGGCGGACAGAATGCCTGTTTGGGCCATGGGATGGTTTGGTCATGAGCGGGAGAGATGAAAAGAGAGGAGAGGGGAAGTGGGCTGTGAAAAATTAGCCTAACACAGTAGAAATATGCATATACTTCTATATTTAAATTCTTTTAGAATACCCTACTGCTACAGTACATAACGCCTAGGAGCCGCCTAGGCTCTAGGTGGAGGGTCACCACCCGCCTAGCGCCTTTTGGAACCTTTACAAAACTCATGTCAAAGAGCAGGGTTTTAAATCGGCGCCTGGACGCCTAGGCGGCCGGCTAGGCGGTGGCGGCGCTGCTGGCAGGCGGAGGCGGCGGCGAATATGCCTTAGGCAGGTATCAAGCACTCGGGCAAAGGCAGCAGGATGGGCCGGGCCGATCTCTTCTATTATGAATGGTTGGATGAGATCCAACGGTCATCTTTTGAAGTCGAATATATAAAAAACCATCCCACCCCTAACCCTAAACAACCTTCTTCTCTCACCCTCACTCTCCTCACCACCCCGACGGGGGCAGCGGTGCGGCGAGGGGCTGGCGGCGGCATTTCGCGGCGAGGGGCCAGCGATTTACACGGCGACCGGCGTGGCGGCAACCTCTCCGGCGAGTCGACCGGCCATGGCGTCCAGGAACACTGTCAAAGAGACCCCAAGCAGTTATCATACCGCACATCCATAGGAACCGATACCGTTTCATCAAGTTTAGGATGATTCAGGACTGGTTGGCCTTGGTTTATGAGTACTTACACTAGTGCCACAAATCTAAGAAGGAACTGGTAATCCTGAAGCTAGATCTCAAAAAGGCTTTCAACACAGTTGAACACGGTACCATACTAACAATGCAAAGAAAGCTAGGATTCCCAAAGAAATGGATCTAGTGGACAACGGAAATGCTCAGCTCGGCATCAATACATCATCTGCAATCCTTTTGAATTGAGTCCCTGGAAAATCTTTTCACTGTAGAAGGAGGGTAAGGCAGGGAGACCCCCTATCTCTGTTATTATTTATTTATTTGTGATTGCAGTAGAACTTCTCGAGTACATAATGAACAGGGCACACTTGTTAGGAACACTCAGCTTCCGACTCGAATATGCTCATACATTGGACTTCCTTGTAGTGCAGTATGCAAATGATACCATACTGATTCTTAAAGCTTTTCAAAGGGAGCTTTTCCTCCTCAAAGGTCCGCTGCACTCCTTTAGTTTGCCTACGTGCCTCAAAGTAAAGTTTGATAAGTCCTACGGGATCAATGCAGGAAGTGCGGGAAGAAGTGCCACTGGGACAGGGAGTGTCGGTCGAAGGCTAAGCAGGAGGAGCTGCAGCAGCAGGCTTTCGTGGCGAAGGCGGAGGAGGAGGGCGCCTTGTTCATGACAAGGGTGGCCTCAGTACAGGAGGGGATCCTATACAAGAACGTCCTACGCGCCCACTGGAGATAGTGGAGGGACGTGTCTTCGCTCACCGCAACAACGATGACGACTTTGACGACACCATTGGTACCTCGACACGGGCGCGACCAACCACATGATGGGTTCGCGCGCCGCCTTCTCCGAGATTGACGAAAACGTCGTCGGAGCCATCAAGTTCGGTGACAACTCCGTCGTGCGTATCCAGGGGAAGGGTACGGTCCTATTCGCCGCCGAGACGGGTGAGCACAGGAGGCTCACCGGCGTCTACCTCATCCCGCACCTCACCACCAACCTCATCAGCGTCGGCCAGACCTACAACGTCACAGTGCAAGGAGGAGTGATGCACATACGGGATGAGCAGCGGCGTCTCCTCACACGAGTTCAGCGCGACGACAGCAAGCTGTACTCCGTCAGGCTCAACATCACACGTCCGGTTTGCCTAACCGTGAGGCGTGATGATGTTGTGTGGCGTTGGCACGAACGCTACGGACACGTCGGCTTCCAGGCGCTTTGGAAGTTGGCACGAGAGGAGATGGTGCTCGGGCTTCCGCAAATTGATCACATCGATCAATTGTGCGAAGCTTGCTTGGTCGGGAAGCAGAGGCGCTTCAGCTTCCCCAAGCAAGCTCGGCGGCACGCGGAGAGCACGCTTGACCTCGTCCACGACGACATCTGCGGGCCTATCACGCCGATGACTCCAGGCGGCAAGAAGATGTTCTTGTTGCTAGTGAATGACATGAGCCACTATATGTGGCTCTACTTCTAGCAACCAAGGACCAGGTGCCCGACTTAATTCAGCAATACAAAGCGACGACTAAATTAGAGTCCGGGAGGAGGCTAAAGCAACTCCGTATTGATCGCGGAGGGGAGTTCACGTCACGGGAGTTCGGCGAGTACTGCACTCAGCATGGAGTACAACGTCAGCTCACAGCCCCGTATACGCCACAGCAAAACGGGGTTGTGGAGCGGTGCAACCAGACGGTGCTCGGCATGGTGAGGAGTATGTTGAAGGCGAAGGGTATGCCTGGAATTTTTTGGGGTGAGGCAGTTATCACGGCTGTCTACATCTTAAATCGATCCCCCACCCGTGTCCTCGACGGGAAGACGCCGTATGAAGCTTGGCTTGGAGAGCGACCAGCCGTCAACTACTTCCGAACTTTTGGGTGCGTGGAGCATGTCAAGAACACACACTCCCACCTGAAAAGTTGAAAGATCGGAGTATTGCGATGATTTTCCTTCGCTATGTTGCAGGGACGAAAGGCTACCGGGTGTATAATCCGGCTGATGGGCACACACACATATCACGTGATGTGATATTCGACGAGGCGGCCAAGTGGGACTGAGGAGAAGGAGCAGGAGAAGAGGACTACACCGCCTTCCACGTCGACTCCTTAGTTCCAGCACCTGCTGGACCTGCTGTTCCAGCACCTGGAGAGGTGCTGTAGGGTCCGGAGGGGCCGAACAGCACCCCTGCAGTGCCCAGGAGGGGCACAGAAGGGTCTGTCCAGACCCTAGGAGTTCCTGTGCCAGCCTCCAGACCTGCTGGAGAGGGTCCAGTAGCCACGTCGTCGCCCCAAAGGCTCCTGCAGAGACTGTCCAGCGCAGATCAGGGTTGAGACAGTCCTGCACGGGGGTCAGCAGCAGTGGGGGGATCCGGACTTAAATATTCCAGCACCTTCTTCACGCCCCGGAATCCTCCACGGCCTATCCGCTTCGCCACACCATTGTCGGACCCCGGCAGCAATGTCGTCGACGCCTACTACGATGACGGCGCGAAACTACGGTTCCGCACGATGTGCAACGTGCTTGGAACCCTCACCTCGAGCGCCCACCAAGCTTGGAGGAGGGGGAGCTCATGTTCACCACCGTGGAGGAGCCCACGTCCTTCGCCGATGCTGAGGAACACCCGTGCTTGAGACGGGCCATGCTCGAGGAGATGGAGTCCATAGAAGAAAACAAGACTTGGCAACTTGTTGATCTTCCTGCAGGACACAAGCCCCTTGGCCTCAAATGGGTGTTTAAGGTGAAGAGGGACGAGCATGGGGAGGTGGTGAAGCACAAGGCTCGGTTGGTGGCAAAAGGCTATGTCCAGCGGCAAGGAATAGATTTTGACGAGTTATTTGCTCCTGTAGCTCGTCTCGAATCTGTTCGCTTGCTCCTTGCAGTTGCTGCGCACAAGGAGTGAGAGGTACACCACATGGACGTGAAGAGCGCCTTCAAGAATGACGAGTTGATGGAGGAGGTGTACGTCTCCCAACCCATTGGCTTCATCATCGACGGAGCCGAACACAAGGTGTCTCGTCTCAAGAAGGCTTTATATGGACTTCGTTAGGCGCCTAGGGCCTGGAATGCCAAGCTCAGCGATAGCTTGCTATCGCTTAGTTTCCAGAAGAGTACGAGCGAGCACGGGATCTATTTCCGTGGAGCTGAAGATGAGAAGCTCATCGTCGGCGTGTACGTCGACGATCTTGTGATCACAAGAGGGGGCGACCTCAAGAAGTTTAAGGGGGAGATGATGAAGAGGTTCAAGATGAGCGACTTGGGGCTCTTGTCATATTATCTTGGCCTGGAGGTGCGACAAGCTGATGCAGGGATAAGCGTTGGGCAGGCGGCCTACGCTTCCAAACTTGTCTCTAAAGCTGGACTGGAGGGATGCAACCCCTGTGCATTTTCCATGGAGCAAGGCCTCAAGCTTTATAAGACAAGTGATAGTCCGTTGGTGCATGCAACGGGTTATAGGAGCTTGGTGGGAGGGCTGCGATACTTGGTGAACACACTTCCTGATCTCACCTACTCCGTTGGGTACGTGAGTCGGTTTCTGGAGGAGCCCAAGGAGGAGCACTTTGCTGTAGTCAAACGCATTGTACGCTACATAGCGGGTACAATCAACTATGGAGTCTTCTATGCAAGAGGAGGAGACATGGAGGTTATTGGGTACTCAGATAGTGACTATGCGGGAGATGTGGAGGACCGCAAGAGCACAAGCGGGGTGCTGTTTTGCCTTGGAAACAGCCCCGTTTCATGACAGTTCTGCAAGCAGAAGGTGGTGGCCTTGTCCTCATGTGAAGGAGAATATATCGCAGCAGCTCAATGGGCACGTCAAGGTGTATGGATGGCATGGCTGAAGGAGGACTTAGCTGAAAAATCGAAGGCGCTGGTGCTGCGGGTTGACAACAAGTCAGCTATAGACTTGAGCAAGAACCCAGTACATCATGACAGAAGCAAGCACATCGATGTCAAGTACCACTACATACGAGAGTGTGTGGACAACGATACTATTGTGCTTGAGCAGATCTCCACTCAAGACCAGATGGCGGATATCTTGACCAAGTCCCTTGGAAGACAGAAGTTCGTGGAGATGAGAAGAAGGATCGGGATCTTAGACGTGGGCCAGCGTCAGGATCAGAAGGAGAATGTGGGTTGATCTGCCCCTGGCCCAGGGCGGCCAGAACTGCGCCGGATCCTCCTTCTAGAAGAGATTAGAGTTTAATCTTCTTAGAGATAGAATTAAAGATAGACTAAAAGATTGAGTCGTAATAGATCAGGACTCTTGTAAGGGGGCTATATAAAGAAGCCAAACACACCAGTTTTATTCAGATCAACAAAGCAAAATTCCTCCACCTCAACCCTAGCCGCCACCTGTCTCCTAGGAGCCCTAGCCGCCCACCAGGAGCCTTAGCCGCTGCCCTCTGTTTCTACGCCTCCCTCAACAGCAGAACAGACTTGCGGCTCCCTGTCCTTCCCTGTTCTCATCTGTTCAGCGCATCAGATCAGATCAGGGCCGGCTGCTCTTTTGCTCTTCCTCACATCTGTTCTGTTCAGGCTGAATATTCAATCTCCCTACTGTTCTCTGCTGAGTCAGGTTTCTGTCTTCTGCTGTAAACCAGTTTCTGGTCTGTTTTATTTGGAAGGCAGACTGATCTGCTAGTGCAGATCAGGTTATACAGCAGGTTCAGACACAGTTTCAGCAAGAACAGGACCGGAACTGCAACACAGGGTGGGGGGGGGGGGGGGGGGGGAGATCCGCTCGGGAAAGAAGGGCGTGGGTGGCGCCGCCGACGGAGAAAGCTAATCAGGGGGGAGGGGGCTACGAACCCTAGCTGCCGTGACAACTCTCTACCCACGCTACCCTCTGCGCAGCCCTAGGCGCAGCAGGAAGCCTCCTCCCCACCACGATTCACAACATTTAGTATCAGAGACTCCGGGGCAGCAACCATGTCCGGCCCCGTGGACGATTCTGGGACTTTCACCCTTTAAGATCTCGGCAAGATGATGGGACAGATCGACACCATCAACAAACGCTTGGACAACCACGATATGCGCCTTGCGCGCGTTGAGAAGACACCGGAGCGGGAGCTCTCCGGTGACGAGGACTTGCAACAACACACACCGCAGGGCAGCAACTTCCCCCGCAGCGGCGGCGGTGGTGGCGGCGACGACGACCACTACGGCCCCAGGCGTCCCCCGGGACGCCCGACCTTCGACGACGGCGGGTTGCGCCGTCACAAGATCAGTTTTCCCAAATTCGACGGGAAAACCGATCAAGTGCGAGACATATTTCCGCGGGACACGTACGCCTGAAGAGAAGGTGTGGCTCACGTCTCTCCACCTGAAGGTGTCGCAGTCGAGTGGTACACCGCCCTCGAACGCGACTGTGGCATCGTGTCCTGGGAACGGTTCGCGGACTTCGTGAACACGCGCTTCGGACCTCCACTCCGTTCCAATGACCTAGCTGAGATCAAGGACCTTCGACGCACTGGTACGGTAGAGGAGTACCAAAGCCAGTTCCTGGTACTCCTTTGCCGTTGCGAGGACCTCAGCAAGTGCCAGCGGATCAACCTCTTCACAACTGGTCTCGGCGAGCCACTTTGTACTGACGTCGAGCTGCAATTTCCCACTAATCTGCAGACTGCCATGAGCTTGGCCAGGGCCTTCGAGCGCCGGCTTGCGGCGACGTCAGACAGCGGGACATAAAAGGGCGCCGCCACTCTACGCGCCCTTCTATGTCACGCGCCCCCACCACGACCCCTAGTGGGTGTTCGGCTGCACCAGCCCCGTCGTCAACAGCATCATCCCGACCGCGCCTTAAGCGTCTCTCGCCTGATGAGATGGCTGCCAAGCGGGCGAGTGGCGAATGCTATCACTGCTCGGAGCGATACACGCCAGACCACAAGTGCACCGACAAGGGGATCTTCCTCTTGGAGCTCAACGTTGACACGGCCATAGCCGACATGGGCATCTCGCTACATGCCCTGACCGGTATCGACCTCACCAACACGATGAAGCTTCATGTCCACGTCTGTGGCAAGTTGTTGACCGCCTTGGTCGATACAGGCTCCACACACAACTTCATCAGGGAGCCCCTCATCCAGGAGCTCGATTTGATGATGTTGCCGCGGCCCGGCGTCGGCGTTCGGGTCGCCAATGGCGACTCTATCTCCTGCACAGGCATCTGCCCACGTGTACCTTTGTTGATTGCAGATCACTTTGATGTCACGTGCTACACGCTCCCGCTTGACGGCTTCGACCTCGTCCTAGGGGTTCAGTGGTTGCGGTCCTTGGGACCCATCCTCTGGAACCTAGAGAACCTCACGATGGTGTTGTGGCGCGGGGAACGAAAAGTGATCTAGACGGGGCTGTGCAACCCCACCCTGTGTGCGCCTCTCTAGCGCCACCCACTGACATAATGGGTGCCCTCCTGGATGGCTTCTAGAACCTCTTCGACGAGCCACGGGGTCTTCCTCCTCCACGATGTCACGACCACCGTATCAGGCTCCTGTCGGGCACATTTCTAGTAGCTGTCTGGCCGTACCGCTACCCCTAGCTTCTCAAGGACAAGATTGAGAAGCAGTGTGCCGAGATGCTTCGCCAGGGCATCATCAGAGAATGCACCTCTTCATTCTCCTCGCCAGTGTTGTTGGTCCGCATGGCCGACGGCACGTGGCGCTTCTGCATCGACTATCGCGAGCTCAACGTCCAAACTTTGAAAGATAAGTTCCCTATTCCAGTGGTCGATGAGCTACTGGACGAGCTCCGCGGCGCGAGGTTCTTCAGCAAGCTCGACCTCCGTAGCGGCTACTTCCAGGTGTGCATGCACCCGGATGACATCGACAAGATGGCGTTCCGAACTCATCGAGGCCACTATGAGTTCTTGGTGATGCCGTTCGGCCTCACCAACGCGCCATCAACATTCCAGTCGTTAATGAACGACGTCCTCGACCCCTACATCAGGAAATTCGTACTTGTCTTCTTTGATGACATTTTGGTGTATAGCAGGTCCTGGGCCGAACACCTCCAGCATGTCAAACAGGTGTTCCAGACACTCCGGGCGCATAAGTTGTTCCTGAAGAAGTCCAAGTGCTTCTTCGGCCAGGAGTCTGTGTCCTACCTAGGACACATCATCTCCTCTCAGGGCGTGGCGATGGATCCGACTAAAGTGGAGGTCGTGGAGCGTTGGCCTACACATCGGTCACTATGAGCCTTGCGGGGCTTCCTCGGGCTCACCGGCTACTACCACAAGTTCATTGCAGGGTATTTGGCGCGGTGCCCCCCCTCAAGACCCTCCTCAAGCGAGAGGCGTTCCGCTGGACCGATGACGCGAAGGACGCCTTCTCTCAGCTCAAACAGACGTTGATGACAATGCCTCTTCTTCAGATGCCGGACTTCGACAAGCGCTTTATCGTCGACGGCGACGCGTCGGGCGCCAGCTTTTGGGAAGTACTGCACGAGGGCGACGATGCCATCGCCTTCTTCAGCTGCGCCGTAGCTTCTCACCACCAGAAGCTATCGGCGTATGAGCAAGAGTTGATCAACCTAGTGAAGGCAGTGCGCCACTGGTGGCCCTATCTCTGGGGTCGCTCTTTCACTGTTCAGACTGACTGAAAGAGGGCTAATAATGATTATATTGTGTTGATAGAAAAGTTGGGGTACAGGTGTGATTATATAGAGGGATTAGGAGGGGAGAAAAGACTAAACTACCCCTAACCCTAATCCCCCTCTAATGACTAATATACCCCTGTGTCATACCCCGAATTACAGTGTCTAACACCCCGCGCAGTCACAACATCTAGCCGCTGCAGATGTTGAGACTGGACCGAAACTCGGAGAACAACGACGACGGGAGGCCCTTCGTGAAGATGTCGGTGAACTGCGTCTTCGTCGGTGTGGGCTGATCTAGCCCAGGCCGGCCCCTCCCTGGCCCAGGGCGGCCAGAACTGGGCCAAGTGGGCTGGTCAGCCCTGGCCCAGGCCGGGGCCCCTTTCTAGAAGGTTTTTGAGTTTAATCTTCTTAGAGATAGATTAAAAGATTCTTTGTAACAGATTAGGACTCTTGTAAGGGGGGGCTATATATACAAGCCAAAAACACCCCAAATTGTTTGAGAGATCAATATAGAAAATTTTCCTCCACTTTTCTAACCCTAGCCGCCTCTCTCCCTCCTGCCCTAGCCGCCGGCCTAGCCTCTGCCCTAGCCACCGCCCAGCTGCTGCCCTAGCCGCCGCCTCCTCCTGCAGCCCTAGCCGCCACCAGGGGCTAGAACCAGCCGCCGCCCCTGTTTCCCCCTCTTTTCTGCGTCTCTTCAACACCAGAACAGATCGGGCACCACCTGATCTCTCCCCTGATCTGTTCTCCCAAGAACAGAATCAATCTGCTCAGTTTTCTGCACCAGAACTGTTCTTCTCCTTGCTGTTATTCCTCTGTTGTTGGCTGAAGAATTTTTCTGGTCTGTCTTCAAGGAAGACAGATCGATCTGCTAGGGCAGATCGGTTTATTCAGCAAGAACAGGGACAGTTTCAGCGCCGGAATTGCAACATTCGTGGTATCAGAGCCGGTTTCAACCCTAGGCTGAATTCTGCAAGATGTCGTCTACACCTACAAGCAGCGGCAGCGCCATCAGCCATGGCACACCCTCACCGGCAGCTCGTGAGGTGAACATCGGGACGGGGTTCCCCGTGCTCACGAAGACCAACTACGCGGAGTGGGCTGTCATGATGAAGACCAAGCTGAAGGCACGGTTGCTTTGGAAGGCCGTGGAGGAGGGGAACGTGAGCGAGCAGGAAGACATGATGGCGCTTGACATCTTGGTCAGCGCTGTCCCGCCGGAGATGATCACGACGATCGGAGAAAAGAGGACGGCGAAGGAGGCATGGGACACGATCGCCATCATGCGGGTCGGGGCCGACCGCGTGAAGAAGACGACGCCGCAACAACTCCGAAAGGAGTTTGAAGACGCTGTCTTCAAGGATGGCGAAAGTGTGGAGGACTTCTCCCTCCGCCTGAGCGGCATGCTATCACGGCTTGCGTCGCTAGGGGAGGAGATAGGAGAAGAGAGGGCTGTGGAGAAGCTCCTGCGAAGCGTTCCAGAACGCTTCCAACAGATCGTGGCGGCGATCACGACACTGCTGGACGTGTCGACCCTCACCTTGTCGGAGGTGACGGGGCGTCTCAGGGCGGCTGAGAACGCTTTCGACTCGACGCAGCGGAAGGGAGGAGTACACAATGGCCAGCTGTACCTCACTCGGGAGGAGTGGGAGGCACAGCGGAAGGAGGAGTGGTCTACCCAGTCCGCGGGTTCTTCTAAGAGGGGCGGCCGAAAGGGCCCGCCCAAGAAGAACGGAGGCAAGAAGGGAGGTTCCGGGAAGGATATTCCGCGGGACCAGTGCAGGAAGTGCGGGAAGAAGGGCCACTGGGCCAGGGAGTGTCGGTCGAAGCCTAAGGAGGAGCCGCAGCAGCAGGCTTTCGTGGCAAAGGCGGAGGAGGAGGGCGCCTTGTTTATGACAAGGGTGGCCTCAGTACAGGAGGAGCCTGTACAGGAACGTCCTATGCGCCCACTGGAGATAGTGGAGGGACGTGTCTTCGCTCACCACAGCAACGACGATGACTTTGACGACACTCGTTGGTACCTCGACACGGGCGCGACCAACCACATGACAGGTTCACGCGCCGTCTTCTCCGAGCTCGACGAAAACATCGTCGGAACCATCAAATTTGGCGATAATTCCGTCGTGCGTATCCAAGGGAAGGGTACGGTTCTATTCGCCGCAAAGACGGGCGAGCGCAGGAGGCTCACCGGCGTCTACCTCATCCCACGCCTCACCACCAACCTCATCAGCGTCGGCCAGCTGGATGAGGATGGCTACAACATCACGGTGCAAGGAGGAGTGATGCACATACGGGATGAGCAGCAGCGTCTCCTCACACGAGTTCAGCGCGACGACAACAAGCTGTACTCCATCAGGCTCAACATCACACGTCCGGTTTGCCTAACCGCGAGGTGTGATGATGTTGCGTGGCGTTGGCACGAACGCTACGGACACGTCGGCTTCCAGGCGCTTCGGAAGTTGGCACGAGAGGAGATGGTGCTCGGGCTTCCGCAAATTGATCATGTCGATCAATTGTGCGAAGCTTGCTTGGTCGGGAAGCAGAGGCGCTCCAGCTTCCCCAAGCAAGCTCGGCGGCGCGCGGAGGGCGCGCTCGACCTTGTCCACGGCGACATCTGCGGGCCTATCACGCCGACGACTCCAGGTGGCAAGAAGATGTCCTTGTTGCTTGTGGATGACATGAGCCGCTATATGTGGCTCTATCTTCTAGCAACCAAGGACAAGGCGTCCGACTTAATTCAGCAATTCAAGGCGACAACTGGATTAGAGTCCGGGAGGAGGCTGAAGCTACTCCGTACTGATCGCGGAGGGGAGTTCACCTCACAGGAGTTCGGCGAGTACTGCGCTCAGCACGGAGTACAACGTCAGCTCACAGCCCTGTATACGCCGCAGCAAAACGGGGTTGTGGAGCGGCGCAACCAGACGGTGGTCGGCATGGCGAGGAGCATGTTGAAGGCGAAGGGTATGCCCGGGATATTTTGGGGTGAGGCAGTTATCACGGCTGTCTATATCCTGAATCGATCCCCTACCCGCGGCCTCGACGGGAAGACGCCATATGAAGCTTGGCATGGAGAGCGACCAGCCGTCAATTATTTCCGAACTTTTGGGTGCGTGGGGCATGTCAAGAACACGCGCCCCAACCTGAAAAAGTTGGAAGACCGGAGTACTCCGATGATTTTTCTTGGCTATGCTGCAGGGACGAAGGGATATCGGATGTATAATCCGGCTGATGGGCGTACACACATATCACGTGACGTGATATTCGACGAGGCGGCCAAGTGGGACTGGGGAGAAGGAGCAGGAGAAGAGGACTACACCGCCTTCCACGTCAACTCCTTAGGTCCAGCAGGTGCTGGACCTGCTGTTTCAGCACCCGGAGAGGTGCTGCAGGGTCCGGAGGGGCCGAACAGCACCCCTGCAATGCCCAGGAGGGGCACAGAAAGGTCTGTACAGACCCTAGGAGTTCCTACGCCAGCCTCCAGACCTGCTGGAGAGGGTCCAGCACCTGCAGCGTCGCCCCAAGGGCCCCTGCAGGGACTGTCCAGCGCAAATCAGGGCTGGGACAGTCATGCACGGGGGTCAGCAGCAGCGGGGGATTCCGAGACTGAAGATTCCAGCACCTTCGTCACGCCCCGGCACCCTCCACGGCCCATCCGCTTCGCCACGCCGCCGACGGACGTCGGCAGCAACGTCGACGCCTACCACGACGACAACGCTGCACTTCGGTTCTGCACGATGCGCAACGTGCTGGGAAACCTCACCCCTCCTGGGCGCCTACCACGCCCACCGAGTCTGGAGGAGGGGGAGCTTATGTTCACCACCGCGGAGGAGCCTACCTCCTGAGAAGGCGGCACCCCACCCCCTCCAGAGGCTGCTGTTCCTCCAGTTTCAACAGGGCAGAGGGTGGCGCCCCCTCCAGTGGGGCCGGCGGCCCAGGCAGGCCAGGGAGCGGCGCTCCCTCTAGGGGGGCCGGCGGCGTCCCAGGCAGGGGAGGTGACGCCCCCCCCCCCCCCCCCCCCCCCCCCCCCCCGTGCGCGCGCGGCCCCCATCCGGGTGGGGGCGGCCCGAATCCGGGCGGAGCCGCCCCGATCCAGGGCGCGGCGGCCCCGGATATGGCGGCGGCGGCGGCCCCTCCCCCCGCACAGGGTGGGGGTGGCGGCGGCCCCTGCCTCCGCGCGCTGTCCTCCAGAGGAGGCGGCGCCCCCCCCTGCGTGCGCAGCCTTGATCCGGCGGCGGCGCGCGGCGGCTCAGGGGCGGTGGTGGCCCAAGGTGGGTGGCGGCAGCGTGCGCCCAGGGCTGCTGCTGCGGCGGCTGAGCCATTAGGATTAGGGTTAGCCCTAATCCTAACTATTCCTAGCTAATGATACCATGAAAGAGGGCTAATAATGATTATATTGTGTTGATAGAAAAGCGGGGGTACAGGTGTGATTATATAGGGGGATTAGGAGGGGAGAAAAGACTAAACTACCCCTACCCTAATCCCCCTCTAATGACTAATATACCCCTGTGTCATACCCCTAATTACAGTGTCTAACACTGACCACTTCAGTCTGAAATATATCTTGGATCAGCGCCTAACTACAATTCCCCAGCATGCCTGGGTGAGCAAGCTCTTCGGCTATGATTTGCAGGTCAAGTACAGGCCGGGACGTCTCAACAGGGCAGCCGATGCACTGTCCCGTCGTGACGAGGACATGGCTGTTCACGCCATATCAGTGCCTGCCTTCCACCTTTTGACTCACTGCGCGCGGAGACCGCCATAGACCAGTAAGCGCAGCAGCTACACACCCAGCTCCAGGAGGGAGTCGCGCCTGCCGACTGAACCGATCGTGACGGCCTCCTCTACAAAGGGAAGCTCTTCATCCCTGACACGTCCTCCTTGTGGCCCTCTCTTTTGGCTGAGGCACATGATGAAGTCACGAGGGCGTCCAGAAGACGTTGCACCGACTACGCCTCTCCTTCTACAGCCCGTCACTGCTACGACGGGTGCGTGAGTACGTCCGTGGTTGCGCCACGTGCCAGCGCAACAAGACGGATCATCTAGTCGGCCTGCTACAACCACTTCCTGTACCTTCGGAAGTCAGTTGTGACATCTCCATGGACTTCATTGAAGGCTTTATAAGTTTGGTGGGAAGTCGGTAATCCTGACGGTGGTGGATCGTTTTTCAAAGTACGCCCACTTCATTCCACTGAGCCACCCGTACAGTGTTGTATCGGTGGCAAGGGCATTCTTCGATGACATCGTACGTCTACACGGTTTCCCCTACTCCATCGTCAGCGATCGTGACACCGTCTTCACCAACCTCTTCTTGTCGGACTTGTTTTGGCTGGCCGGTGTCCGCCTCCAGCTCAGCTCGGCCTTCCACCCACAGTCTGATGGGCAGTCTGAGGTCTTCAACAAGGTCATCACTATGTACCTTCGCTGCTTGGCAGGTGACCGGCCAAAGACTTGGATACAGTGGCTTCCTTGGGCTGAGTATTGCTACAACACTTCCTACCAGATGGCCCTCAAATGCTCGCCCTTCAGAGTGGTCTATGGCAGGGACCCTCCAACTTTTATTACTTATCAACAGGGTGTTTCCAGAGTAGCAACAATGGATAAACAGTTGAAGGACAGGGATGAGTTCTTGGCTGAAATTAAGGACAGACTTGTGCAGGCCCAAGTCACCATGAAGAGCTATGAAGATAAATCTCGCCGTGAGGTGGAATTTTTGATTGGTGATTAGGTTTGGCTGCGGCTTCATCAAAGGACAGTTGTGAGAGTAATAGCGGCGTCTCCATCTAAGATTGGTCCAAAATTTTTTGGACCATATCAGATATTAAAGAGCATTGGTGTTGTATCTTACAAGCTTTAGCTCTCTCCTCAAGCCAGTATACATGATGTCTTCCATGTGTCCTTATTGAAGAAGTTTGAAGGTCCTGCTCCAGCACTGGTGGCGCCTCTGCCACCACTTCTCTATGGAAGAGTTGTACCTACACCTGAAAAGGTCCAACGGACGCGACTAAATCGAGGAGTTTGGGAGTTGCTTGTCAAGTGGGCAGGTCATTTTGAAGCTGATGCATCTTCGGAGCAGCTGGAAGACTTCAAGACAAAGCATCCCCACTTCAGGTTTGAGGGCGAGCTTTTTGTCGGGAAGGGGGGAAATGCTGTGGACGCCTTTGTAGGCCGACACTACAGTCGGCGCAGGCCCAATAGCGCCCACATTCTAGCCGCATGAAGCCTAGGCGTAGGAACCTCTTAGAAAGGAATAAAATAGCAGATTGATCTATTAGAGATAGGATCTGTTTTAGATGGAATAGAATAGAGAGATAAGGAATAAAAGATAGAGTCGGTTGGGGGTGTCCCAACTGACCCTATCCTGGCCGCGCGGCTGCTAGGGGGCGCAGGGGTCTCCCTGCCCTATATTAACAGCCGCACCCCTCCCTTTGTAATTCATTCAGGGAAATAAGAATTGCCCCATTGGGTTGTTCTTCTCCTTGGGTCACCGTGGCTACGAACCCTAACCCTAGCCGCCGTCCTCATCGGAAATAAGAATTACCCTCTACGTAGCGACCCGGCATCCTCATCGGTGTTGCTTCCGCCTCTGCGCAGCCCTAGGCGCAGCAAGAGGCCTCCTCCCCACCACGATTCACAGCACAAACTCAGAATGACACAATTACAATATCTGACTGAATGATTGCATCGATTAGCGGTATTGCTTTCCTGAGTAAATCTATTGTGCATCACTTAATCTAGATATAAGAATGTAGGGTCTGTTATATTCTAGAGGCAGTGGCACATGCAACAACAACAACCAAGACTTTATCCCAAGCATGTTGGGGTCGGCTAGACATGAAACCTAATATCAATGAAGTAAAAGAGAGGAAGAGATATAAGAACAAGGAAAAAAGAAAAAAAGGAAAAAAGGGAAAAAAACAAGACTATGATTCTGGCACATGAATTGCTACTTTCCATGCGGTCCTATCATGAGCTAAGTCTCTGGATATATTCCACTCTCTCAAATCTCGTTTTACCGCCTCCTCTCAGGTCAACCTTGATCGTCCTCTACCCCTCCTAATATTTTCTCTACCTCTTAAAATCCCACTGTTAACCGGTGCTTCTGGAGGTCTCCGTTGGATATGTCCAAACCACCTAAGTCGATGTTGGACTAACTTCTCTTCAATCGGCGCCACCCCTACCCTATCACGAATCGCCTCATTCCTTATTCGGTCTCTTCTCGTGTGCCCGCACATCCACCGTAGCATGTGCATCTCTGCGACACTCATTTGTTGGGCATGTTGTCGTTTAGTTGGCCAACATTCCACCCCATTGAGCATCGCGGGTCTGATCACTGTCCTATAGAACTTCCCTTTTAGCTTTTGTGTAACTTTCCTATCACATAGAATTTCAGAGGTTTGTGGCCATTTCATCCACGCTACCTTGATTCTGTGGCAAACATCCTCATCAATATTGTCATTGCTTTGTAACATTGATCCTAAGTATTGGAAAGAGTCCCTTCTAGGTACTATTTGTCGTTGTAGACTAACATGTTCTTACTGTGGACTGCTTTTATAATATATGGGCTGAGTCTTACTATGTGATACAGTGTGAACAATCAGCATGCAGTCTATAATACATCCAGATGGATTCTGACATAAGAAAATTATGTATTAATGTATTATTAGCAACCACTTTTGTAACTTCAATATGCAAAATAACAGGGCATTTACAACATTAAAAACATCGTATGTTGAGAACCGATTCCATACATATGTATCCCAAGCTATTAATATAGACCCTCACATGTATCTTGTTCAGCAGATGATTGTTTTGATTGGTGTATACGATATAAGTAACATCCGTTGCAGCATATGCAATCATGAAAGCAATATAGCAATACATGTCGTATGACGACAACAACAACAACCAAACCTTTATTCCAACCATGTTGGGGTCGGCTAGACATGAAACCCAATAATTATATATATATAAGAACAACAAGTAAAACAAAAGAAAAAAACAAGACTAAGATTCTGGCACATAATTGCTACTTTCCATGCGGTCCTATCATGATCTAAGTCTCTAGATACATTCGAATCTCTCAAAAATCTCGTTTTACCGCCTCCTCCCAAGTCAACCTTGGCATCCTCTACCCTTCCTAATATTTTCTCTACCTCTTAAAATCTCACTGTTAACCGGTGCTTCTGGAGGTCTCCTCTGGATATGTCCAAACCACCTTAGTCGATGTTGGACTAACTTCTCTTCAGTCGGCGCTACCCCTACCCTATCACGAATCGTCTTGTTCCTTATTCGGTCTCTTCTCGTGTGCCCGCACATCCACTGTAGCATGCGCATCTCTGCGACACTCATTTGTTGGACATGTTGCCGTTTAGTTGGCCAACATTCCGTCCCATAAAGCATCGCGGGTCTGATTACCGTCCTATAGAACTTCCTTTTTAGCTTTTGTGGGACCTTCCTATCACATAGGATTCCAGAGACTTGTCACCATTTCATTCACCCTACCTTGATACTGTGGCAAACATCCTCATAAATATCGCCATTGCATTGTAACATTGATCCTAAGTATCGGAAAGAGTCTCTTCTAGGTACTATTTGTCCATGTAGACTAACATTTCCCTCTTCACAACCAACACCACTAAAGTCACACCTCATATACTCGGTCTTGGTCCTACTAAGTCTAAACCCCTTTGACTCTAAGGTTTGTCTCTGTAACTCTAATTTCTTATCAACACCATCCCTAGTTTCATCTACCAGCACTACATCGTTGGCAAAGAGCATTGTCGAAGTGTGTGGTCGACACTTCCCCCTACCTGGCGCGCCAAATGTCGAAGTGTGTGGTCGACACTTCCCCCGGACCTGCTCTGGGCAGCCCGCGGAGGTTCTTTTTCGGAGGGGCTAGTCGCTTGCGGAGAGCTTAAGCGTAGGGACGAATTAGGGAGGAGCTTGACATGGCGAGTTTTACGTGGTTCGGGCCGCCGGAGCGTAAAACCCTACGTCCACGGTGAGCTGAGGTGCTCGCTGTATTGCTTGTTGCTCAGAACCAGAGTCCTGAGCTTGAGGATGAGTTATGCCTAGGGTGTGAGTTGCTGGAGTGCGAACCCTTGCTAACGTCGCCTACCCGAGCCTTTTATAGTCCAAGGCTCGTGTGGCTTACAAGGGGGGCCCGGGGAGATTGCCTGCCGACTATCGTATCCGCAGTTATGTCGGTAGTTGTCTCTGGCGAAGGCTTCCGAGTCTTCGTCTTGCCGCCCTGCCCATTCCGCATGCTAGTCGTAGTGGTTGATGACGGCGGAGGCGGCAGGGGATGTCTTCTCGCTGTGTTTATTGGCTGGCAGGTTCTGACACCGCGCGCCAGTCTGTGATGCGACTGGGCGCAACGGCACTTGACAGAGGCGTGCTCCGCGTCTTGGGATGGCGCGGGCCTTGAATACCATGTACGGGCAAGGTATGGTGCGTCTTTACGCCCGCTGCCTACCGCTCGGGGGCAGGCAGCGCTGTTCTGCTGGACACGTGGCGGGCCCGGAGCTCTCCTCTGAAGAGAGGGGGTCCGGCCCCGCAGGACACGTGGAGCCTTCGGACCTCTCCCCGCGGAGGGGGGAGATCCGGCTTCTGTCGGCCACGCGGCGGGCCCGGAGCTCTCCTCTGAGGAGGGGGAGGTCCGGCCCCGCGGGACACGCGGCGCCTTCAGAGCCCTCCCCACGGAGGGGAGGTCTGGCTGCTGTTGGCCACGTGGCGGGCCCGGAGCTCTCCTCTGAGGAGAGGGAGGTCCGGCCCCGCTGGACACGTGGCGCCTTCGGAGCTCTCCCTGCGGAGAAGGGCGAGATCCTTAGGCATTTTCCCCTGTGCGCGGGGGTACCCCATATCGCGGGTACCGACAGTGGCCCCCGGGCCCATCTCGAGGGAGATAGCGAGCCCGAGGTGGGGCCTCTGTCTCTTCTGTACCGCGCACTTTCTCCAAGTCCCGCATTGACCGCTGCCGGAGCACGAACAGTCGCGGGATCGTGGGAGCGTGCACCCACTTGATGGTTGCTTTTACTGCGGCGGTTCCCAAGGCTGCCACTTCTGCACGTTGCGGCGCTTTCTTCGGGGACCGCCGAAGCGCCTTGCTGGCTCATCTTCTTGGGAGGCTGACTCCTTGACCCACTGCCTCAGCTGGGCGGCTTGGGTCTACCTGTCATCGGCGCTCGGTCTTGGAGCCGAAGCGGTTGCCGATGCGGCGTATTCGAAGAGTATCAAATCGTTTCGAATCGCATCTGGAAAGTTTTAAAAGGGGATCTTACCCGCATTGCGGCTTCCCTTCGCACTTCCCAGCGCTTTTCCTTGGACTCATGTGCCTTTGTCTTCTTGTCTTTGAGCCCTCCCTCGCCATGGCTTCCAACCCGCCCCCAGAGAAGAAACGCGCTCGATCTCCTCCAGTGACGGCATCTGTGCCAAGCCGAGGATCCAGGGTGCCTGCACCTCCTGCTTCTGGAGATGGCACTCCTTCCGGTGGCGACACGAAGAGGTCCCGGGCTGATCATTCCGGCGGGACCCCTCTTAAGCGACAACAGGCCGAAGGTTCCAAGACGCCGCGCCCTCCTTCCTTAAGTGGTGGAGTCTCTGGGAACCTGTTGATGCGCCGAGGGAAGCTTCTGGAGCGTCCCCTGCTCCGTCAGTCCAGGCGACTGCGGAGCGGCCGTCAGCGACGACGGCGGGCTCTGGGGATCCTACCCCGGCTCGGAAGTCGGGGTTCAGGGCCCGCTGGAGTGTTCGCGCTTCTCGGCCGTCCCCGGCTGGTGGGGAGTCTGCGCCGTTGCGCTCGGAAACAGGGACAGCTGCCGCGGCCCCCAAGCCAGCGCGAGTTTCTCCTGTTCCAGCGTGCCCGGATTCCACGGCAGCGTCATCTCCTCCTGCCGAGACGGCTGCCGCGACCCCCAAGCCAGCGCAGGTCAACCCTGTACCAGGCGACCCGGCTTCTATTTCAGCGTCGACTTCCCCCACTCGTCCCTCTCCACGGGCTAAGGAGCCAGAAGTTAGTGAGAGTTCGGCGGGTCCGACTGTCGAAGTCCCGGCGCCGGCTTCTCCTGACCGGCGTCTCATCCCGGTCCCTGGCGCATCGCCTTTTCTTGAGGATGATGTGATGGAGGAGGTCGGGGGTGCTGCTCCGGCCTCTGCTGCCCCACTACCCCTGGCGGATGCCTTCGCGCTCGCCCAAGCGAGCGTCCGGCAGGTCTTGGCCGCGCTTGGTCGTGAGCGAGAGGAGCATACGGTTGAAAGGGATCGCCTCCTCATCTGGGGGAACCTTTTGCGGGAGCGGACCGCGGAGGTCAAGGGCGAGCTCGACTCCAGGCGGGAGTTGCTTGACTTCAGGGAAGCGCTCCTTGACCGGCAGAAGCGGGCTGTCGACCGTTTGGACGCCGAAACGCGGCGACTCCACAGGGAGGCCCTTGAGGTACATGCCCAGGCCGAGGAGAGCCTCTCTACCGTGGAGGAGATACGTCAGAGGCTGGAGCACCGCAAGCTCGCTGTTGAGGGCCAGGAGCGTTCTACGGCAGCCGAGGCGGAGAGGGTCGCCGCGCGGCGGGCGAGGACGACCTGCGAGCTCGGGCCAGGGAGCTAGAGGCCCGGGAGGCAGACCTGGCCACGAGGGAGGAACAGGTCTCCCGCGAACGTCAGGCGATCCTGGATCGGGAATTGGCTGCCGACTTCCGGGTTTCTGAGTTGGAGCGGCTTGCCCAGTCTCTCCGCCTTCGGGAAAGCTCCCTGGCGGCCAAGGAGAAAGAATCCTCCGAGGGAAGCCGCGACGCCCTGCGAGCAGCCCGCCGCGAGGTAGAGGAGCTCTTGGCTTCACGGTCCTCCGAGGCCCGCGCAGTTTCGAGCTTCGTCGACCAGGCGGGGTCCGCCTTGGTCCCTCTTGGCTTCAGCCTGGTGAAGGCGGTGGCTCCTGCGCTGAAGGTGGCTGAAGTGATCCCCGCACTGGAGTCACTTGGCGCCAAGCTGAGCAAGCTGGACTCGGTGGTCGTCAGCGAGCTTGAGGCAGAGGGTCGGGGCCTGGCCTTGGAGGTTGCCACGCATGTGTTGGCTTGCTTCAAGAGCCGGGACCCTTCCTTATCACAGGAGCCAGCGAAAGACGGTCCTGCCGCGGAGCGGGAGGAGATGACCAGGGCTGAAGTCGGGGATGTGGCCGCCCTTGTAGCCTCTAGGTTCCGGCGCGAGCCAGGAGGCCCCTAGGTCTCGCTTCTTTCTTTTTATCGAGTCCGTAGACCAGCTCATGGAGCCCTAAATAAATAGACTCTCTTGAATGTTTGTGCCTGTGATGTTTTCTGCCTTCTTCTTGGTTTAGCCTGGCCGAGTCCTTAGCTCCGCAAGGTACTCAGAGGCTTTGACCAATCTCGAAGCTCTGCACAGGCACCTTCCCCGGGTCCTTACTGTATTAAGGGCCCCGGAGGTCTCCGGAGCCTGCCCCATGAGGATGGGGAGGTTCGGACCTGCCGGCCACGTGGCGGGCCCAGAGCTCCCTTCTAAGGAGGAGGAGGTCCGGCCCCGCGGGACACGTGGAGCCTTCTGAGCCCCCCCCCCCCCCCCCCCCGGAGAGGGAGGTCCGGCTTCTGCCGGCCGCGTGGCGGGTCCGGATCCCCTCCTGAGGAGGCGGGGAGCTCCGGCCCCGCCGGACACGTGGGGCCTTCAGAGCCCCCCCCCCCAAGAGGAGGAGGTCCGGCTTCTGCCGGCCACGTGGCGGGTCCGGAGCCCCCCCCCCTGAGGAGGCGAGAGCTCCGGCCCCGCTGGACACGTGGGGCCTTCGGGCCTTGCCCCTGTTGAAGGGGCGGGACCCGGACCTTCCGGTCCTGTGCTGAAGTAGTCGATAGCTCCTTGCCCCCCTCCTCATGCTGCCCCCGTTGCTGTAACCTGGAGGTCCTGCACACAGATAGAGGAAACGCAATTCTTCTCGGGGGGTCCTCCCCTCCCCGTCTCTTAGTCTTATTCGGCTTACGGTCCTAGTCCGGTATACGGGGCTTGGGCAATTGTGTGCGCGAGGCACCGGGGCTCCGGTTCCCTCCAAGGCCCGGGTACGACCGTCCGATCCCTAGTACCGGACCGTGCGCCGAGGAAGCAGAGTGCACAGGCTTTGGGTTCGGAACCAGGCAAAGCGGTTGTACTCCCCTGGACCTCCGGAGGGCAGGGTGCGCACGCTTTTGGGTTCAGAGCTGGCTAAGCGGGATACGCACCCTGGACCCCCCATGCACGGCGCAAGCCTTTCTTGGAGGTGACCAACTGGCACCGCAACACCTGACTGGGGGAGGCCCGAGAGGCCCACCGGGCTATCGGCAGGTGCCTCAAGCGCAACCGACTTCGGTAGGATAGCAAATGCTGACTATGGATGAGCGCGGGAGAGAGAGAGCTAAATGTACGGTGAGCACACATAGAGAGTACGATCATAAAAACTAATGCGTAATTTAATTGAGCACATGAGAGAGAGCGAAGTAGAACAGGTTTCTGCGTAAATGCCCATAGGGGGAAGTCAGGCTGTACATGGAGGCAACGACCCACCTCATTAAGAAGGGAAGCAAGACTCTACGCGCTTAGGGTCGGAACCAGGCCAAGCTGAACGTAGTCCTGGACCGTCCCCTGAGACTTAGCTGCCCCAAGCGCTGTTCCTAGACTCTATGGGATTTATTACAGAAGAGTATGGCCCTGTTCTACTAACGCTCAGGGGGTAGGACTTACAGCGCTGTTCCATGCCAAGGGTTTGGGAACGGATCCCCTACTCGGTTGAAAGGCATGTGTACATGGGACGGCAACTTTCGTGACTTGGAAGGGACCTTCCCGGCTGGGGGAGAGTTTATAGGTCCTTCGCGGGAAAGTGTGTGACGCGGCACCAGGTTGCCTTCCTGCAGGTCCCTGACGCGTTTGGTCCTTTGGCGGTAGTGCTAGAGCACCAGCCGAGACCGTGCGTTGCGGGGTGTCACCTGCAGCCGAGCCTCGTCGACGAGGTCGTCATCTTCGCGCTGGATCAGGTCCCGCGCGGCTTCTCCTGGGCGCCCCGGGGAGCTCTCCCCTTCTGGCTAAGGCCTTCAAGGGGTAGGAGAACCCGGACTCTTCTTGGGAGTCCCAAGGCGTCTTTCCCCTTCTGGCTAAGGCCTTCAAGAGCTTGACAGACCCTGGGTGGCCCCCAGGAGGTATGGCCGAGGCACAGAGGCATGCTCTCGGGTGGAGCTGGCCCGGTTCTGCACCGTAGGGGCTGGTGCTTGGGCTGCTGCGACTACTTGGAGCTTCTCCAAGGTTGACGCCGCAGCAGTGCAGCCTCCACTGACTTTTTGGGGTAGCCTCAGTCGGCTACCGCCCCGGCTCGTCATCACCGGAGCTGGAGTCCTCACCGTTGTGCACCGTCTTTATGACGCGCTGGGGCTCCTGGAACCCCACCTGGTGGCCGACGCTGACTGAGGCGTCGACCTTCTGCTTGCCCTCCCTCTGAGGGAGGGGCGGGGCATCAGCTCTCTGCTGCCTCCCTTTGCGGAAGCGCTCTGCGAGCCTCTGGATATCCTAGCACTCGGCAGCAGTATGATTGCTGGTGCCATGTACGGGGCATAACTCGCCTTGGTCACCATCTGGGGCTGGTGATTGCCGTTGCCTTTTGTCGGGGCGTGGCCCCTGAGCTCCACTGAGTGCCGCGGCCGATGACTTCATCTTGCCACTCCCCCGGTTCTTGGCCTTCTTGCTGCCTCCATAAGAAGCAGCGCCAGATCCGGGCTGTCCTCCTGACTCGGAGACTGGCAGTGAATGTCAGTTCCGCCCTTCGGCTACTCTGGCACACTTGTCCGCCAGGCTGAGGAGCTCGGAGACATCGCGGACCTCTCTGGTCGCGAGTTTCTCAAGCATCTTCTCGTCCCGGACACCCTGCCGGAACACCACCACCACAGAAGCACTTTGAATGTGCGGGATGGTGTTGCGTACCTGGGAGAACCGCTGGATGAAGGAGTGCAGTGATTCCCCAGGTTGTTGCTTGATGGCGTGGAGGTCAAGCTCCGTGCTAGGACGGGTGTAGGAACTACCGAAGTTGGCGACGAACTGCCGGCAGAGCTCTCCCCAGGAAGTTATGGAACCCTGTGGGAGGTTCATGAGCCAAGACCGGGCTGGGCCGGTCAAGGCGACGGGGAAGTAGTTGGCCATGACGGCCTCATCCCCTCCTGCGGCAAGTACGGCGGTGGAGTAGATCTGGAGGAACTCCGCCGGGTTGACGTTGTCGTCGTACTTCTCAGGCAGGTGCGGCCAAAACTTGCGCGGCCACCTCGCGAAGCGAAGGTGGGGCGCCAGGGCCGCACATCCTGCTTCTGTTGCTGCAGGCATTGGTGCCGCGAACGCTTGGTTCGCCGCTGGCACAGTGTACCCCGGTATGGGCAAGGCTGCGCCATAGACCAGGGACGCCGTTTGCAGGGCATATGGCTGTGGCATATGCTGCGCGGTGTATGCCTGGGGCAGAGATCGCGTGGCGAAGGTCTACGCCTCAGGCCGGGTCGAGGCTGACGTCATGCTGTCGCCAGCCTCTCGGTTGCGACGCCTTTCTCGACATCGCTCGAGGTACACCCGGGCATCCTGGCCCAAGTGGCACCGTTCCAGCTCTGTCCTCAGGTCCGTCGACTGAAGCCTGGTGGAGCTGGAATTCGCCGTCTGTCCGTCAACCGTTGGCGTGCGCGTCAGCGACACAGCCGGTTGGCCGGAGCGTCGTCCCCGCCGAAGTCGAGGGTTTGTGGCGGCGACAACGAGACGGTCTACCTCGCGAATCCACTGCCGGGTCGCTGCCTGAGGCGCGTCCCCAGCAGGCGGATTGCGCAGTAGCGCTCTTGCTGCAGCTAGCGCATCCCCGTGGGGAACGCTCAGCGTTGCAGAAGATCTCACACTAGCTGGAGCCTGCATTGCCGGAGTCGGCTGCTGGCTTCCAGCTTGCGCCGACACACTCCGTCCTGAGTGCGTCGACACGTATTCCCCGCTGGTCACGGTTCGCCGTGAACGCGGGGGAGGAGAGCTTGCCGCTGAAGGAAGCTTGGTCATCTTCGTCGGCAGAAACTCGCCGCGCAAGGGAAAAGCCCCCTACTTGGCGCGCCAAATGTCGAAGTGTGTGGTCGACACTTCCCCCGGACCTGCTCTGCGCAGCCCGCGGAGGTTCTTTTTCGGAGGGGCTAGTCGCTTGCGGAGAGCTTAAGCGTAGGGACGAATTAGGGAGGAGCTTGACACGGCGAGTTTTACGTGGTTCGGGCCGCCGGAGCGTAAAACCCTACGTCCACGGTGAGCTGAGGTGCTCGCTGTATTGCTTGTTGCTCAGAACCGGAGTCCTGAGCTTGAGGATGAGCTATGCCTAGGGTGTGAGTTGCTGGAGTGCGAACCCTTGCTAACGTCGCCTACTCGAGCCTTTTATAGTCCAAGGCTCGTGTGGCTTACAAGGGGGGCCCGGGACCCGACAGGTGGTCCCGGGGAGATTGCCTGCCGACTATCGTATCCACAGTTATGTCGGTAGTTGTCTCTAGCGAAGACTTTCGAGTCTTCGTCTTGCCGCCCTGCCCATTCCGCATGCTAGTCGTAGTGGTTGATGACGGCGGCAGGGGATGTCTTGTCGCTGTGTTTATTAGCTGGCAGGTTCTGACACCGTGCACCAGTCTGTGATGCGACTGGGCGCAACGGCACCTGACAGAGGCGTGTTCCGCGTCTCCGCGTCTTGGGAAGACGCGGGCCTTGAATACCTTGTACGGGCAAGGTATGGTGCGTCTTTACGCCCGCTGCCTACCGCTCGGGGGCAGGCAGCGCTGTTCTGCTGGACACGTGGCGGGCCCGGAGCTCTCCTCTGAAGAGAGGGGGGTCCGGCCCCGCAGGACACGTGGAGCCTTCGGACCTCTCCCCGCGAAGGGGGGAGGTCCGGCTTCTGTCGGCCACGCGGCGGGCCCGGAGCTCTCCTCTGAGGAGGGGGAGGTCTGGCCCCGCGGGACACGCGGCGCCTTCAGAGCCCTCCCCACGGAGGGGAGGTCTGGCTGCTGTTGGCCACATGGCGGGCCCGGAGCTCTCCTCTGAGGAGAGGGAGGTCCGGCCCCGCTGGACACGTGGCACCTTCGGAGCTCTCCCTGCGGAGAAGGGCGAGATCCTTAGGCATTTTCCCCTGTGCGTGGGGGTACCCCATATCGCGGGTACCGACAAGCATGCACCAAGGAATATCTCCTTGTATATCCTTCGACACCTCATGCATCAAGGAAAAGATGTATGGGCTCAAAGCTGATCCTTGATGTAGTCCTACCGTGATAGGAAATATATCAGTCTCACTATCACTTACGCGCACACTTGTCCTAACATTATTGTACATATCCTTGATAAGGGTAATGTACTTTGTTGGCACTTTATGTTTCTCTAGTGCCCACCACATGATTGACCTTGGTATCTTGTCGTACGCCTTTTCCAAATAAATGAACACCATATGCAAGTCTTTCTTGCTCCTTATATCTCTCCATAAGCTGACGAAGCAAGAAAATCGCCTCTATTTTAGATCTCACAGGCATAAAATTAAACTGGTTTTTAGTGACATTGGTCACTTTCCTCAGGTGGTGTCCAATCACTCTATTCCAAAGATTTATAGTATGACTCCTAAGCTTAATCCCTCGATAATTAGTACAACTTTGAATATCTATTTTATTTTTTAAGATAGGTACTAATATACTTTTCCTCCATTCTTCAGACATCTTGTTTGACTGAAAAATGTGGTTGAATAACTTTATGCCATACTATTACCACGTCCCCAAGGCATCTCCATACCTCAATAGGGACATCATCAGCGTCGAGGGTCTTTCCTCCTTTTTAAGACCTCCTTAACCTCAATCTCTTGTATCCTCCGCACGAACCGCCTGTTGGAGTCATCAAAGGAGTCATCCAACTTAACCATAGTGCTCCCATTTCCATCATTGAATAGCCTATTAAAGTAATCCCGCCATCTATTCTTAATCTCTTCATCCTTCACTAGAATGCGGTCAGTCTCATCTTTAATGCATTTAACTTGATTGAAATCTCTCATCTTTCTCTTGCGGATTTTTGCTATCTTGTATATGTCCTTTTCACCTTCTTTTGTCTCTAGTCTCTCATATAACTCATCATAGGTCTGTCCTCTTGCCTTACTCACAGTTTGCCTTGCATTTTTCTTGGCCTCTTTGTACTTAAGCATGTTGCTTGCGCTTCTATCATTATGACAACTCTTATAACACTCCTCCTTAATGGCCTTTTGTACATCCTCATTTCACCACCAAGTGTCTTTATCTACAAGTTTTTTTCCTTTTGTCACACCGAACACCTCGCTAGCTACCTTCCTAATGCAAGTTGCCATTTTCACCCACATACTATATGCATCTGTGTTGGGCACTACTAAAGGTCACTAGGTGAGATTGTCTCTTCCTAAAGAGGGTGTTAGCTACCAACAGATCATAGGCTACGGCAAAGTCTAGGATGTCCTTACCCTCTTGATTTCTATTGCCGCATCCAAAGCCTCCATGTACTCCCTCAAATCCTAGGTTAGTTGCACCCACATGACTATTGAGATCTCCTCCTATGAGAAGTTTCTCGGTTATCGGTACACTACTAACCATATCCTCCAGGTCCTCCCAAAATTGCCTCTTAGCACTCATGTTGAGCCCAACTTGTGGGGCATAAGCACTAATGACGTTCAAGACAATGTCCCCAATTACTATCTTGATTAAGATGATCTTATCCTCTCGTCTTCGAACATCCACTACTCTATCCTTAAGACTCTTATCTATTAGAACACCTACGTCATTCCTAATCCCAGCCGATCCAGAATACCAAAGTTTGAAATCGGTATTCTCGACTTCTCTCGCCTTTTGACCCGCCCATCTAGTCTCTTGTACACAAAGGATATTTACTGGTCTCCTAATGGCAATATCTACTAACTCACGTAGCTTCCCCGTCAAGATCCTACATTCCAACTACCCATCTGAAATCTATATTCCTTGGCTAGCTTTATTACGCTTTGCACCCGTTGAGTAAGATGCAAAGACCCTTGCTCACTTATCACTACATCCAGGCGATGATGTAGCGCGCTACTGAGGTGGTGGCGATCCGGCCCTTGCTTATTTAACACCATACCCGGGTTCTGATATGGCGTGTCAGTAAGGCGGTGTCGACCCGGCCCTTGCCCACTTAACACCATACCCGGGTTCCGATATGGCGCGTCGCTAAGAGGGTTACGCCCCAACGAATTTCTATTGGGCTTCATTTCCATGAGAATGGCTAAGTGTAGTTGTTGGCTCGCCAAGCCTATCACAATCCCTCCTCCTTTACATGTCGTATGCTGAAAATATAATCCAAACTGCTGGCAATTCTCTTTTGACTATCTCAATTCTCAAGTCCATGTAAATTATATTGTGATATACTCACTTTTTCATTTAGACAATGCCATTCTCTATCTTTGTAGACCATATTCACTTGTTTCTGTGACAGCACATTGCAATCATGTCAGTTTTTGTCCCCGACCATATTGCTGTCAGCGTAACTTGTCCAGTGTTTTATGTGGTGTCAGTGGTACTAGCGTGCATATATTTACCCATGTATCATGTATGGCACTTGGATAGTATTACGAGCACAATATCTCTAATTAGTGTCTTTTTTTTGCTTTCGATACCAGAAGAACAAAATAGAAAAGAAAAAACGATCACATCAGTTAAACTAATTAGCTCTTCTAGAGTTCTAGTACTGAAAGCAAAAAAAACATAACTAGAGATAGGAAAAATGTCAAGAGGTACTGGGTTCGACGCAGCCTCTCTGCATTGTACATTGCACAAGTAAGGCTTGTCTCATATAATCCTTCTGAGACCCCATCTTGTGTGGGAGCTTGCAGCACTGAGTCTGTCCTTTGTCCTACTTTTCATTACATAGTGTTTGTGATATATTAATGTCGTATATAAATGCACTGAACAAGTTTTCTCACTAATGCACTTTTTTATCATGCGAGTATATGAATGTTATTGTCTTGAAATGGATAGGAAAAAATGGATGCTATTCAATTGTAAATCTCATCTTTCATAAAACTTCTCAGGTATCAAGCACAGCTTCAGAAGAATCTCTTGTATCTGGCTGCGGTTGCAGATGCTCAACCACAGACTGCTGTAAGCCGCCCTCAGGTTAGCCATTTTCCAGACCTTGCTAAGTTCATTCCCATTCCGCTTTATGCTCTCATATTATTTCTGTAATCAGATGGCACCTCCTAGCGCATCTCCAGGCATAGGAAATTACATGTCACAGGTGCCCATGTTCCCCCCAAGGACACCCCTGACACCGCAGCAGATGCAGGAACAGCAACTGCAGCAGCAGCAGGCCCAGCTGCTAAATTACTCTGGTCATATGGCTGCGAGACCGGGCATGGTCGATGGCATGCCTCAGTTCCTGCAAGTTCAAGAAACTTATGCAGCTAATCCCCAGCCACCGGCATCAGTAAGCAAGCAAGATGCCACTTCGGAACCCTCTGGCACTGAGAGCCACAGGAGCACTGGTGCTGATAACGATGGCAGAAGCGACTAGGCTGAGAAGTCCTACACCGTAGAAGCTAGCTTTTTTAGGTCGGAAAACAGATGTATACTACCGATAGACGAAGAAAGCATTCCTGTGCCCTTCGATGATAAAGTGGCCACGATCTTCATGTGGATTATGACTAGTTGCATTTACCTTTGCTTTTAGTATGCAGAACAGACGTAGATTGTTGTAATATTTGTTCGCTAGTTCTCCCAAGTTGGCTTGTAGCCAAAAGTGATATTCAGGAGCTAGATTCAAGTATGATTTATGGTAGAACTAAGTTTGATCTCTGAAGATGGTCCGAGTTGCAAGGCACGTTACCTGGACTGACTCAGCTTAAAGCTTCCTTTGGAATGTTTTCGTTATTCACACCGTATCATGTGGATTTTGTTTTATTTAGGCACTTGAGTACTCCAGTTGTGTCTCGAACAAATACTGCACAACACCTGTCTTTTCGTCATCTCTTCTAACCATGTAGTATGTACTGAATTAGCTCATCTAAAACAGCAGTGGGATATTTCTACTTAATTGGCACTTACCAGCTGAATACAGAGTACAATCTTGGAGGAAGTTTGGTGCTTGGTTAAGTAATGAATCGCAATATAGATGCATCAACATGTATGCTATTTCCTCTCAAAAAGGCTGATGCATGGACTTTTTACGCAAATGGGCTGTTGCCACAATAAACTGTGTATTAGAAGCTTTGAGTGACCATTCTCCAGAGTTCAGTCACCTTTCAGTTTGGAAAGTGAGGTCTGGCTCCCATATCCATCAATTTGACAAAGAGATCGTTCCAGTTGAACTATAGGGATTAAAATGTTCCCTATTGCACTTCTAACACCTAACCTTGACATTGTTTTGGTGTTATTTTAATCATTCAATTCAATGTAAATTAAAGCACAGTTTGTTCTCCTTGTGTTATATTCAGCATTCCCAAACTAGAAAAACCATCAGTTTTTCAGAAGCATGTTGTTGAACCCAATCCTGGAAGGGGATATTTTCTGGACTCTAAATTCCACATTATACCCACCTTTGAACACAGGCAGCATTGACCAACATGAGTAATTTGGTTCCATAAATTGTATTGTCGAAGCGTCTGCGGTCGACACTTCCCTCGGGTCTGCTCTGGGCAGCCCGCGGAGGTTCTTTTTCGGAGGGGCTAGTCCTCTTGCGTGGGTCTCGCCGGAATGGACGAAGGAAGGAGATGAACACAAGGGTTTTTACGTGATTCGGGTCGTAGGAGCGGAAAACTCTATGTCCACGGTGAGCAGAGGTGCTCATTGTATTGCTTGAGGCTTAGAACCGGAGTTCTAAGCTCGGGGATGAAGTGTGTATGTCTACTGAGTGCTAGAGAGCTGAACTCGCTGGAGTCCGAACCTAAAGTGCTTGTACCCCTTGTAACGTTACCTACCCGATCCTTTTATAGTCCAAGGCTCGGGCGGCTTACAAGGTGGGCCCCGGGGACCCGACAGGTGGTCCCGGGGTGATTTCCTACCAGCTACGCAGTCTTGGCGCTGGCTTCGAGGTCCTCGTCCTGCCACTCTGCCCATGTCGTAGGCTAGGTGTAGCATGTAGCCATTGGTGATGGCAGGGGCGACAGGGCACGTCCTGTCCATGTCTTGTCGCTGCCTTCAATGGTCTGCAGCTTCAGACACTGTACGTCTGTCTTGATTGTGACTGGTCACAACGCCTCCTAACAGGCGTGCGCCGCGCCTCTTCGTCTTGGGAAGGCGCGGGTCTTGAATGTTTTGTACGGTAAAGGCATGGCGAGCCTTTACTCCCGCTGCCTACTGCGCCGGGCGGGCAGCGCTGCTCTGCTGGCCACGTGTCGATTAGTACCCTAATTTCATATGGATCAAATATCCATCAGGCCTTTATCCGAATTGTTATGATTGCCTCTTGGGCATATCACCAACAATCTCCCACTTGCACTAGAGACAATCATATAGCCAAGTTTTTTAATATTCCATCCCCTTAAGTGTGTGACCCGTTAGGTTCATGTACAGTTGGTTATGAATGAAAACCGTTTTCAAACACAAGTCAGTAGAGGTACCTAGCAGGACATACTGACTCCTGAATGTACATAAAGATCATATCGGCTGAACCTAGATACATTCACATGCTAATTCCTTTGCCACACGATACCAGTCAAGCTCAAGGTGAGATACGTGCCATCCTTGTGATAGCTCGACCATTCACTCGATCAAATGGTGGATTCAATCTATGACTAACTTTTAGTCATAATGATTAACTCTTTAATCATTTTGGCATGGCCATGCACTTTCAATCCAACTATCTTGAGGGGCCCAGAGATATCTCTCCTGTTATTTAGGAGGGGCAAATCCCATCTTGATCCGCACACATCTCATTCCATGCTTCATCATGCACCTGAAGACTATTTTTATGACCACCTAATTACGGAGTAGCGTTTGATAGTTTTAAAGTGCATAACTACACATAGTGAGAAACAATGGCGATCTCAGGTCAAAGAATCTAGCAGGTGTATCACTCAAGACCAACTGATGGCACATATGTAAATAACAATCCCAACAGTGTCTCGGAATGGGTCTATCCAACACCATGTTCACTAACATGTGTTCACATTATTAATTTGATATCTCCATATCTATGATCCGTGAAACGTGATCATCAATTAATACATGTGGTAGTCTGCGTACTATCATTATCTCATATAACGATGTAGACTAGGGATCATTTTGAGTAACATTATAATTAACAAAGAGTCTCACGAACAAGTCACATACTTGATGATAAATGTGAATAATAGTTACTCAAATAGTACATAAACATAGCTATGACACATGTCTCCCACTACACACTAGGATCACTGATGTAAGTATCTAATACCCATAGATCTCGTGTGCGTCTCATGCTTTGATTGTGGAAGAGGCTTTGTCAACGGATCTGCCATATTCAAATCCGTATGCACCTTGCATATATTCACATCACCTCGGTCGATAATCTCTCGAATCAGATGATAGCGTCGTAGTATATGTTTAGATCTTTTGTGTGATCTAGGCTCCTTTGCATGTGCAATGGCTCCATTATTGTCGCAATAGAGATCCACAGGTCCGGACGCACTAGGAACAACACCCAACTCAGAAACAAATTTTCTGATCCAAACAGCTTCCTTTGCAGCTTCAGAAGCTGCAATATACTCCGCCTCCGTCGTTGAATCTGCTACTGTGTCTTGCTTAGAACTTTTCCAGCTCACTGCCCCTCCATTGAGGCAGAACACAAAACCGGATTGCGATCTAGAGTCATCCTTGTCTGTTTGGAAGCTAGCATCGGTGTAACCTCTTACAACGAGCTCTTCTTCACCTCCAAACACTAGGAATACATCCTTAGTTCTTCTCAAGTACTTAAGAATGTTTTTGACAACTGTCCAATGAGCCTCACCATAATCTGATTGATACCTGCTCGTAACACTTAGAGCATAGCATACATCTGGGCGTGTACACAACATGGCATACATGATAGATCCAATAGCCTAAGCATAAGGAATCGCTCTCATCCTCTTTTGCTCATCAGGCATCGAAGGACACTGACTTTTGCTTAAAGTGATGCCATTTGACATTGGCAAGAAACCTTTCTTAGAATCTTGCATATTGAACCGATTCAATATCTTGTCAATATATGTGTTTTGGCTTAATCCAATTAACCTTTTAGATCTATCTCTATAGATCTTTTATGCCCAAAATGTACGCTGCCTCTCCTAAATCCTTCATTGAGAAACTTTTCCTTAATGAGGATTTAACAACATCTAGTACTGGAATGTCATTTCCGATCAACAATATGTCATCTACATATAGGACCAGAAATATAAGTGTGCTCCCACTAACCTTCTTGTAAATACAAGGTTCTTCTACGTTCTTGATGACACCAAACCCTTTGACCACTTCATCAAAACGTAGATTCCAACTCCGAGATGTTTGCTTCAATCCATAGATGGACTTTTGAAGTTCGCATATTTTTCTAGCATTTTTAGGATCGACAAAACACTCAGGTTGTGTCATGTACACATCCTCAGTCAGACTCCCATTAAGAAAGGTTGTTTTGACATCCATCTGCCATATTTCATAATCAAAATATGCAGCAATTGCTAGGAGAATCCGAACAGACTTTAGCATAGCGACGGGCGAAAATGTTTCATCATAATCAACACCTTGAATTTGTTTAAAACCTTTCGCCATCAATCGTGCTTTATAGATGTGAACTTTTCCATCCATATCAGTTTTTTTCTTGAAAATCCATTTGCAATCGATCGGTCTCACACCATCGATTGGATCAACCAAGTTCCAAACTTGATTCTCATGCATGGATTCTATTTCGGATTCCATGGCTTCAAGCCATTTCTCAGAGTCGGGTCCCATTGTTGCTTCAGTGTAGGTAACATGCTCATTATTGTCCAATAATACCATGTCCTGTGGTTCCGTGGTTACGAGTGTCAACTTTTCAGTTGCACGACGTACTCTTGTAGACCTTCGTGGGGCTGGTGTTTCATGAAGTGGTTTTACAACATCATGTACATCCTGTATAGGATTAGAGGGTGCCGAAACATTTTCAGATATTTCTTGAATTTCTTCAAGATGCATCTTGCTCCCACTAACTCCTTTTGAGAGAAACTCTTTCTCCAAGAAGACACCATTGCGAGCAGTAAACACTTTACCTTCCGTTTTATTATAAAAATAATATCCTTTGGTTTCCTTAGGATATCTCACAAAGAAGCATTTGTCTGATTTGGGAGTAAGTTTGTCTGACGTCAAACGTTTGACATAAGCATCACATCCCCAAACTTTGAGGAAAGACAATCCGGGACGTTTCCCGGTCCACATCTCATATGGTGTCTTCTCAACAGACTTAGTTGGGACTCTGTTTAGTGTAAACGCAGCAGTTTCAAGAGCATAACCCCAAAAGGATAGTGGAAGATAAGTCTGGCTCATCATCGACCTAACCATGTCTAACAAGGTTCGGTTCCTCCGCTCGGACATCCCATTACATTGGGGCGTTCCAGGTGGAGTCAACTATGGAACAATTCCACGTTGTTTTAAATGATCATAAAATTCATGGCTCAAATATTCACCCCCACGATCAGATCGTGGAAGTTTAATTGTCTTGCCCAACTGATTTTGTACTTCATTCTGAAATTCTTTGAACTTTTCAAAAGATTCAGACTTGTGCCTCATTAGATAGACATATCCATATCTACTAAAGTCATCGGTAAAAGTAATGAAATACTGAAAACCACCTCTAGCTACCGAACTCATTGGTCCACATACATCAGTATGTATTAGTCCCAACAAGTCACTTGCCCTCTCACTTTGACCAGTGAAGGGTGCTTTGGTCATCTTCCCAAGCAAACAAGACTCGCATGTGTCAAGTGATTCAAAATCAAATGAACTTAACAAACCATCTTTATAGAGTTTCTCAATGCGTTTCTCATTTATATGACCTAAGCGACAATGCCAAATAAAAATGAGATTTAGATCATTTCGTCGAGCCCTTGTTGTATTAATGTTATAGACTGTTTTATCCTCAAGATCAAGAACATATAATCCATTCACTAATGGACATTGAGCATATAAAATATTATTATAATAAATAGAACAACATTTGTTCTTTATTATAATCTCATAACCATTAACTTCTTTCAAACATGAAGAAGATATAATGTTCTTGCTCAAAGAAGGAATGCAATAATAATTATTTAATTCCAAAACTAATCCTGAGGGTAATGACAAGTGATAAGTTCCGATAGCTATGACAGCAACCTTTGCTCCATTGCCGACCCGAACATCCAACTCGCCTTTTGCAAATCTTCTAGTCTCACTTAGACCCTGCAACGATTTGCAAGTGTGAATCATTGATCCGGTATCAAATACCCATGATTCACTAGAAGATGTAGCAATATTGATTTCTATAACATTTATACCTGAAGTGGAAGTCTCACTCCCTTTCTTCTTCTTATCCTCTAAGTACTTCTTGCAGTTCCTAGACCAATGCCCCTTAGCATGACAGTGGAAGCATTCATCATTAGGAGAAGGGTCTGATTTGCCCTTTGGCTTTGAGCTTAAAGACTCATTGGGAACCTTTCCCTTGCCTTTAGGATGCATCACACGCTTCCTCTTTTTATTCTCCTTTTGAACCATCATCACATGAGTGGTGTTTTTCTTAATGCTTTCCTCGGCTGTCTTAAGCATCCCATGCAATTCAGCCAATGTTTTCTCCATGTCATTCATTTGATAATTCAATATAAATGGCTCATAGCTCGGTGGGAGTGACTGGAGAATAACGTCAATAGCCAGGTCATCCTTGAGTTCAGAACCAAGTTTGTCCAAAGTCTCAATGTAACCAATCATCTTGATTACATGGGGACTGACCGGGCTACCTTCTGCCAGCTTGCATGAGAACAAGGACTTTGAGATGTTGTACCTCTAAGCCCTTGCTTGGTTCTCAAACATTCCACGTAGTCACTGAATCATAGAATAAGCATCTGCATGCTCATATTGTTTCTGTAGATCAGAGGACATTGTAGCAAGCATGAGGCAGCTTGCATTAAGCGCATCATCGTAGTGCTTCTCATAAGTCCTGCGAGTTGCGGCATTTGCATCATCGGGGAGGTCATTGGGGTATGGTTGCTCAAAAACATACTCAATTTTCTCTTGCCTGAGAACAATTCTCAGGTTGCGGTACCAATCAATAAAGTTAGCTCCATTGAGCTTTTCTTTCTCAAGCACAGATCGCAAATTGAAACCGGAATTGTTACTAGCAGACATGATCCACAATAGAAAATAAATATGTAAGGTTTTAGCACTATGTTATGTACCAATCTTTTATTAACAGTTTAATAAAAGACACCACCACTATATGAGCATCGTCCTCCCTCTAACGACATATAGTGGTCCAAGATCCATATTCACTAATTTCTAGTGAGTTTTGGCTTCACTGCTAGAAAATTAGTGACATAGGTAAACAACCATTGTTAATCATATCTCTATATGATTCTTGTTTGTTGGGTGACATCCAATGCCCCGGCTCTCAACACTATGTCATAAAGCCAAAAACCGTTTTGATAGCTTTGTTGAGTAAACCAATACTATGCATGTGAATGTCCAACATTCACTCTATTCATTATGATAGATGACGGTATTTTGCTTTGGCAAACCTACCATACAACGATCAAAACAAAATAGGTGCAGCTATAGGTAAATGGCATCAAATACTCAACTTTTCCGAGGGAAGCTATTCTATCATGACAAAACATCCACCATATGAAAAGCATGAAAAGAATAGTAAAACATCACAGGCATACGATCATATCATATATGTGAATAGTATGGCCTTTAGGATCATAGTGGTCTCCATCACCATGGTTCCATCATGATCTACACCGCCATGTCTCCCTTCTTATGGTGATCACCATCGCCATTATGCCTGAGGTTTCTCAATGAATATAAAAGACGCTAATACATCTAATAGCTATCAAATAAATTACATGAGAGATCAGGCATCACAGGGCGACACGCAGGTCGTTATACAAATATGTGACAACCTCAACCCGGTTGTGTTAAATTTGCAACACGCAGGCTGCACGAATTTTACACACAGATTATCACATCATATTTAGGCCATACCATTCACATCATTCCCTGCAAAAACAAGTTAAGCGTAGAACGATGTCTATCGCGAAACAACTTAATAATGTCACTATAGCGGATAGCAACGGAAACGGAATTACATAGATCGCATCTATGAAATCACTATGAAAATCTCATCGAATTGATCAGATCAACCCGAATATGAGCCATTCAGCATGCCTCAATTTTCATTGTGACTGGTTATCCACGAGAAGATCGCGACACATGATCGTGATCTGTTGGCTCAATCTGTTAGCTATGTACACTATTAGTCCCGATGGTGATTCCAGCCGGTAGGGACAGGTTGCGCACACAGCAGAGAAGGAGCACGAACTAATCCTTTAGTCATATGATGGCAATCTACTCTAACCAATTCCAAACCCCAAAAGCCGAACTATAAAAAGTCATCATATGAACTTGTCTGCAGTAGATCGCATCTAAGATCCAGACCAAAAACTACGCAAGTCGGCTCTGGTACCACTGTAGGGAAATAGGGATGCGCTACTCTAGCAATTCGACCGTATCACCCAGAAAACATGCGAGTAAGAAGGTCATGGATCGTTACCACTAGACGCGCAGCGCAGCGGATCGTAGATGCGCGTCGTAGCCGATCAGCGCAGCAGTAACAGCAGCGCCTGTACGGAGTCCACACGTACAGGGAGGAACGCTGTGCGTCGGTGTGCTAGCACCGTGCGTGCGGCAGGGGTTTCGGTGGCTGACCTGTGAGGGGCGGCGGCTGGGACTGCTATCTCGTGGAGTCCTCTATCCCTAACCCTACCCCTCATATTTATAGTCGCGCTAATGGGCTTTTAGGTCACAGGCCCATTAGTACCCTAATTTCATATGGATCAAATATCCATCAAACCTTTATCCGAATTGTTATGATTGCCTCTTGCGCATATCAGCAACACTGGATACCTGCTGCGAGAGCATCTCCGAGTGTGTTGTGGAGAGAGAGGGAATCCAGCAGGTGGGCTGTGATCTCGAATGGACCGGCCCAAGATCGAGGGAGGTGAGAGAGAGTAGAGCTGGGCCGCGGACTATCTGGGCCGGGAAGAAAGGAGAGGAGGACAAGTGAGCTGCAGAGGTTTTGGCCAACGAGCTGAGGGTTCTTTTTCTATTTTATTTGGAATCCTGGGTGTTACTTACAACTGTCCGGGACCAATGACCGAAATGAAGTGGTCCTTGATTACTGCCTCTTTGTCTTCAAGGGACCTTATGGAGTAGATATCGTCCTTCTTCAAGCTGGGGATGAAGTTTTTCCTTGCCCGTTCATTTGCTCTGAGATGGGAAAAATCTATTGCAGGCGTCTCCTTGGCGCACCCAGGTTATACATGAGCTTTGCTGCCGCCGTGATCTTCCATGGACGCAAGTCCTAGAATCCCATTCTTTACTACAAAGCGAAGGACAAGGACAACTTGAATCTCAACAGAGCCATGGTGTGCCATTGGCCCGCTTCAGTGAGAGCAACTCATCCAAGAACCTTGGTTTGTCAGCATCTTACGCAGGCCATATACGGTAGTGAGAAGAGATCCAGTGTTGTCAGTCGGTGTATGATATGCATTGTCCAAGAAATTTCGTATTTATAGGTGGGGTCTAATAAAATTTTCGTACTTTATTTTTATCATTGAAATTTGTTTTTTTTTTGAATTTCTTTCACATTTGTTTGAGTTTGAGGCCGAAATTCGTTTTCATCAGCAACCTTGATATTTTTGTACGCCGAAACTTTTTTCCTCCGTGTCCGCCGCATAGGCAGCTGGGCCAGCGTCCTGCGTGGTGTCCGCCGAGCAAGGCTCTTCCATGACATGCGCACCCGTTGAACATCACAGGGCAAAGGCACCGTCTTCGTCTGCGATGGAGCCCCAGCCCCACCCAATCAAGCTGCTCAGGTTAACTGTCTGGTGAGGCGAACCAATCTGAAGGGCTGAGCGGCGTCCTAATTTGGTTTGCAGTTTATTATCATTCCCAATGCAATCGCAGTGTGATGAACCGGAAGCAATTGCATTAATGTTTGTGCAGTCATCAACGCCCTACACTGTCAAAAACCAATTTTTCAAGTGATATGGTCCGTTCAATGACTTGCTCAATTGAACTTATTCCATCCCAGATGGTTTACGCAACACAAGGCACCGAGAGCGAGAGTGCATCAAATACAGGTACAGGAAGAAAGAAGCACATGACCTAGGAATACTAACTTATACAGATCTACATGTTGTGATCATCTTTATGCCTAAGAAAATGGAAAACAGCACAAGACAGCAATCCTTCTTGTTACAAGCTGACAATCTGTCATCGGTTCGTCACTTCTTCAGCAGAGCTCGAGAGTAAATCCTATTGCAGTGTGGACTTGTTCTAAGTAGTTCGACGTGAGATCGGATTGCGTTCGTTAGTGCAGAGTGCAGTGACCCCTGAAACTTTACTCAAAGTTACAAGAAATTCATAAATCAGTTACTGTAAGGATACTATGTGTCGAGAACCATCGATAGATTATATTTCATGTGTCTGTGTACAGATATAGTCAAGCACACCGGTGGTCGGTGTTGGTCGATCCGGAACGGACGGAATCACGCCCACGCAGCGGGGAGAGCGCACGGGTTCGTTTGCATGGCACTGCATGCGTGCATGCAACATACCAGGCGCAAGGATCGCGCAGGATCCTAACTACCTAACGTACAGCAGAGTTTCTACACCCCCCCCCTCAGTGTGTGCTTCATCGCAGATGATGCACAAACTGTCACGAAACTCACGAAACAATGAGCTAGGCAATCCTTTTGTCATAATGTCGGCGAACTGCATATTGCTGGGGACGTGTTGAACCCGTAGTTCTCCAAGCGACACCTTCTCACGAACGAAGTGAATGTCCAGCTCGATATGCTTTGTGCGGCGATGATGTACCGGATTTTGGGTGAGGTAAACCGCAGATACATTGTCACATTACATAACCGTAGCTTTCTGCACGTCGACATGGAGCTCCTGTAAAAGTTGTCGAATCCAACAGCATTCTGCAGTGGCTTTGGCGACAGCTCTATACTCAGCCTCGGCGCTGGAGAGTGAGACGGTGGATTGCCTCTTGGATGACCAGGAAATCAGAGAATCACCAAGGAAAATGCAGTAACCATACGTAGATCGTCGGGTGTCTAGACACCCTGCCCAATCGGCATCAGAGTATGAAGTCAACGCCGTGTTGGAGGAGGAATGGAGTTGGAGGCCATAGTGTAATGTTCCCTTGATATAACGAAGAATGTGTCATCGCGCTTGACAAGGCTCCAATGTACTTCACGAGGTGCATGCATGTGGAGGCAGACTTGATTCACGGCGTATGCGGTGTCTGGCCGTGTGAGGGTCAGATACTGCAAGGCTCTAGTGATGCTGCGATAAAATTTGGCGTCGCTGGTTGGAACACCATCATCCGCAGAAACCTTTTGCTTGGTGTCGATAGGCGTAGGCGCAGGTTTGCAATTCTGCATCTCTGCACGTTCCAAAATATGTTCCGCGTAAGAGGCCTGATTGATGAAGAAGCCTTTGTCAGATCTGTGCACGTTCATCCCGAGGAAGTATTGCAAAGGACCCAGGTCCTTCATAGCAAATCTGGTGCTCAATTGGCGGGCGATTTGTTGGAGAAGTACCGTCGATGATGCCGTGAGAACGATGTCATCCACATACAATAGCAGAAACACCGTGTTGCTGCCATGCATGTAGGTAAACAGAGAGGAATCTGATCGGGTTTGCCAGAACCCGATGTTGTGAAGTTCTATGGCGAACGTACAGAACCATGCACAAGGAGCTTGTCGAAGACCATACAAGGACTTGGACAAGAGGCACACGTAGTCAGGCCGGGTGGTCCTCGTCCACAAATCCCACGGGTTGAGTGCAGTAAACACTCTCTTGCAGATCACCATGCAAGAATGCGTTCTTCACGTCGAGTTGATGTACAGACCACTTGTACGAAGCAGCCAGGTGCAGCACCGTACGTATTGTCGCCGGTTAACGACGGGGAAGAATGTCTTGTTGAAGTCGATCCCCTGTCGCTGTTTGAAGCCACGTACCACCCATCGTGCTTTACGGCGTTCAAAAGAGCCGTCAGCACGAATTTTGTTCTTGAATATCCACTTGCCGGTGATGATATTAACACTGCAGGGCGAGGAACAAGCTTCCATGTCTGGTTAGTGCGAAGAGCATCATACTCTTCCTGCATAGCAGCATGCCATTGAGGATCGCGCAGGGCAGCACGAAAACAGATGTGGGAGGTGGGCTTGGCTGGGTGGTGGCGATGCTTGCATATTTAGGATTGGGTCTAAAGACACCAGCACGAGCTCGCGTTACCATAGGATGTGGAGCTGGTTGGTTATGTTGTGCAGGATTTGGGTGTGAAGAGGTGGTGTTGGCCGACATGCAAGGAGCATGATTTGCATCTGTGGTTGGAGGTGCGGCTGGGATGCATGGATGTGCGGGAGGTTGTTGCGCTGGCGATCCGTTGGTTGTGGGTGTATTGGGATTTGGTTCTGTAGGTGCATGGATGGGACCGCGTGCATGGGAATCGCGAGGCACAGTGGGGCGTGGTTGGTATGCGGGCAGAAATATCGGATCACTGCAAACGGTATGCGGCGCAGCACACTCCGGATTAGGAGTTGTGGATCCCTCCGGTTGCTCACAGAACGGGAAGACCGTTTCGTCAAATGTGACGTGACATGAGGTGATGACAAGTCGGGAAGATGGATCATAGCATCTGTAGCCCTTTGAGTCAACAGGGTAACCGATGAAAATGAAAGGAGCTGATCGTGGAGCCAGTTTATGAGGGGCAGTAGATGAGACGTTTGGGAAACACAAGCACCCGAAGGTACGTAAGTGTTCATACGCCGGTGGGTGCCCGAGCAGCATTTCATGCGGTGTGTAATTTCCACGCACACGGCAGGGATGGATATTGAGTAAGTTGGTAGCAGTGGATAGCGCATCAGGCCAGAAGCTTGGTGGTGCTGCCGAATGAAAGAGCATTGTGCGCAGGCTCTCATTCAGAGTGCGAATCACACGTTCGGCGTGGCCATTTTGTTGCGATGTGTACGGACATGTAAGTTGTAGGGCGATGCCATAGATAGTTAGGAACGACCGCATTGCATGGTTGTCAAACTCCTTACCATTGTCAATACGAATGCAAACAATAGGTCGCTGGAACTGTGTGAGCATAAAGGCATGAAACGAGATGATCGTGGGTAGGACGTCGGATTTGTGGCGAAGTGGAAAAGTCCAGGTAAAATGTGAAAAATCATCAAGAATGTCAAGATAAAACTTGAACCCGAAATTGCTGACAATGGGTAACGTCCATACATCGCAATGTAACAAATGAAACGGATAAAGTGAAATATGTTCCGACGTGGGAAAAGGAAGACGTGAATGTTTGCCAAGCTGACAAGATTGGCAAACGTGTCCGTCTGTTTTGGTACATGAAAATCAAATTTGGAAAGAAGAAGTCGCTCCTGCCCGTGTCCAGGATGCCCCAATCGCGCGTGCCAGATCATGGAATCAGGCACGGCCATGAAACTCTGTTGAGACCGGCTGTTATGGCTGAATATAAAGGATATAGATCTCCAGAGAAATCACATCGGAATAGTGTCGTCCCCGTGCAGTAGAGAAGCCAAAAGGATCAAAAACAACAGCCAAGCACGATGGTTACGTGTGAACGTATATTGACGTACTGAATGACGGAAACAGCAACAGCAGGGATAGTAGGATCGCCGAAGGGATTGTTGGAAGAAGAAGAGCCAGTGGCCGACGGCGGAGGACTCGTCGACATGGCTGATTTGCGGAAGCAGAAGATCGATTAGGCTGATACCATGTGGAGAATCATCGATAGATTATTCTTCATGTGTTTGTGTACAGATATAGGCAAGCACACCGGTGGTCGGTGTTAGCCGATCCGGAACGGACGGAGTCACGCCCACGCAGGGGGGAGAGCGCACGGGTTCGTTGCATGGCACTGCATGCGTGCATGCAACGTACCAGGTGCAAGGATCGCGCAGGATCCTAACCACCTAACGTACAGCAGAGTTTCTACACTATGGTTGTGTCCCTTTTCTTGTGGCTCTCTTACCTTTGAATTCTGGAAAGCAGAGTAGATGACATAGTTTGCAAATGGGTGCTGAAGCAAGTGCTCCAAGTGTGGCGTAGCTAGGAGTTCAAGTATGATCTTTCATGCATTTCTCGACCACATTGCTACTGAACTTCTGCATGGAAAGATGGACATACTTGCCTTCAAACTGTTGAGCAAGACTTGAATTTGCGTTTGGGATCTTCAAGTCCATTACATACTGGACAACGTAGTTCCTGTAACCATAGCAGACAAGGCTTGACGTTTGTAAAAGCAGTGCACGAGAATTTCATAATTGGCTAAAACAGACAGTGGCCACAAAAGTACCAAGCCACAGTTCTCTGACGAAAAAAAAAAGAAAAATGAAGTGCCGAAGCTTTGAAGAAATGGTTTCTGAACAATTGAGTTTCAAGACTGAAAATTACCAGTATGCATCCTGTGCAAGTTCAAAACCATTGCAAGCAATCGCAACAACCAGCTTCTCCCTGTGCTCACCACGTGAACGCGCAATGCACCGCTGCAGAACGCAGCAACCATGACATTCCGTTTCGATTTCAAGGCAATTGAGAGCAGCGGCATCAAAAATAGGCTGGAAGTTATAAACTGTCAGTCAATAAATTAACTAACTGTCATTATCAGTTCAGTATTGTTTAACACAGAAAATAAAATGGAATGGAAAGCTTCATACAAGTGGAACCGGCCTATGGCAGACTATTTGGATCCAACCAGTATATGAATATTGTATCACATTACCGCTACTCTATAACTTCTACTGGCCTTATTATTCATCTTCACCTCTCTAAATCAAATTGTCACGTCTAGTTTTGTAAGAAACAGTGCCCCCAGAAAGAAACATCAAACACAGAACAGGAAATTCCTGTGAAACCAGACATAACAATGGCATCGCAACAATCTATCCACATCGCTCAGAAGTTCAGACGCACGCATCCATATGTACCTTGTTATCATCTGCATCGAACGATTGCAAGGACTTCTGTACGACATGATTTCTATTAGGATCCTTGATGAGATCCAAGAACCCAGGGCGCAGGGCGTCGATGACGAGCCGTATCTCCGTTGTCCTGAGGCTCTCGAGCAGCTTCTGCACTGCCCGTGTCCTGAAATGCACACCACATACACAACGAACAAGATGTACAAACTAGCAGGCGCGATCAACGAATCGAAGTGATGATTTTACCCATGGACGTTGAGGGAGATCCTGACGAGCACCGGGGGGTCGGCGGTGAGGCTGAGCACGAGCGCCATCCTCTGCCCGGCGTCGCAAACGGCGAGCAGCTTCTGCATGAGGTAGTTCCCAAAGGGGTCCACCATGAGCTGCGGGGCGTGGCGCGCGACGCCGGCGAAGATGAGGTCGACCTCGCGCTTGCCGTCGTCCAGCCGCTGCTGAAGGAACCGGCACCCGTGCTGGTCACGGGCGACGTGGCACATGAACCCGCGTAGGCCGGCCAGGCTCTCGCCGTGCGACTTGGCCGCCGCCACCGTCACCGTCACGGCGCCACACTTCTTGGGGCTCGTCGCCGTCGCGGCGTTCTTCCTCCTCGCGTTCTTGCACCGGGCCCTTGGCGGGTTCGCTGGAGCCGGCGGTGGCGAGCACTGGAGGTTCGAGCCGTCGGCGGTGTCGAACGGGAAAGACGTTTTTACACATATTTATTACCACACACATCTCATTTGGAAAAAGTTGATAAACATATTTGAATAGCAAGTAACCACCATCAATATGCTTATTAGAGGATAAACTCACAAAATGCAAAAATGGTATTTTCCACATACATCATATAGGGGCTGAATATTTGGAAAACTCCTACACCTTGCTAGGAATGTTCATGCTAAATTTCACCTAAATTCAAAATCTTTTTGATGTCCTTTTGGGTATAGCTAGAAAGAGGGTAGTTTGAACTCAAATTCAAATTCAAACTGTTTTCACCCCATGAATTCAAAAGTGGAAGGCATACTCTTACTCAGCACATTTTTGTGAACTCACTCACCAATTTTTACTCTATTTGGAGTTGATCTTGTCATCAGCTAAGTTTAGCAAATTCAAACTTTATTTGAATTTTAAACTGAATATGTGCTGAAATTTAGTCAAACCAAACCCAATTTGAATTATAACCAATTCAGATGGCTCAGGGGTAGATAATTCAAATCACCATAGGTATTGTGGGGATTACTGTTTACAACAGTAAGAGGGAGTTAAGTTCAGAGGTTAAAAGGGAATTAGGACCCACATGTCAGCCACTGAAGAGATTCAACCGACTGAAACTTCCTCACTCTGGTCTTCGGGCTTCAGCAGAGGGCGCCACGGGGGGGGGGGGGGGGGGGGCGCCGCGCCACCAGCTGCTCGCCCACGCGCGAGCCAGGTCGGTGCTGAGCCTTTTAAAGGCGCTCCTCGCCTCTGCCGAGGTCCCCTCACCCGTTTTCCCCCTCGCAAGAACACTGGGCCGAAGTTCTTCCCTCCGCCTCAGATTGATCGAGAGAACGGTGAAACACTCACACCCTCTCCTCCCCGAGCTGCTACACCCTGCCCTGAGCTCCGCACCCATCTTCCCGACCCGGAAACAGCGAGATCCGACCTTCTTTGCACGAGAACGACCGCCATAGCGGCAATTAAGCTTCGGCTGACGATCGGGCGATCGTGGACAGCCCTCCACAAGGGTTCTCATGGTCAAGCAATCTAGGCCACGGGAGCGCGCTAGGTTGGTGCTGCTATCCTCCAATTCTTGAAGCAAACCGTGAAGCATCCATCGAGAATTTCCAGATTTTGCTACGGCGGCCTCAAACCGAGCTTCCGGTACGGTTTCTTCGAATTTCCGCTCTCTGATTCTTCTTAGGTTATCAAATCTTGCACGTAGACGCTGGACTAGCCGGCGATAATTTTCCTTTTAGCATCCGTTGCATGAAACCGGCTAGGAGTGACGGATTTTGAGCTCGATCAAAGGCGTTCATGGCGGGCACGATCGGTCGCACGGTGCCGACCAACTTGCCGCCATTTTTGAACACCTTTGAGACCTTGTCGAGCTTCCTAGAGGTGTACTGATGATGTGGAGCCATTTGATTTGTTCGAGATCTTGGCAGGTTAGAACCCACGACTGACGGTGTCGAACCTCAACCGAGGCCGCCGCACGTCGCCGGGGTATTTCCGGTCACCACCAGCTCGAACTGTCCCCACAGACGTGTTCCTCGACGTTGATAACCCCCTGGCGGCGAGTTTCAGATCGTGCCGTGGCCGGCAGTGGCAATCCGGCGAGCTGTGGTTCTGCTCCGGCGAGGGGAGGCGGCGCGCGCACGAGGGAGCATCGGGAGGTAGAAGAAGTCGGGTGGCCCAGTGTCAGTGGCTCGGATTTTAAATCTGGGATCAGTCTGCGGCTCGGATCTGGTGTGCTGGCGTGCGAAAATCCCGTGAACCCCGGTGTGCCATCGCCTCAGCGCCCAACACGTGTAACCGTGGTCCCACCGGCAGATTTGAACTTTTCCCGATTTTCATATTTCATTCAAACTTCAAATCCTCATAACTTTGGCTAGGAAACTCCAAATCAAGTGAACCAAATTTTGTTGGATTCAGCTCTCTGAGTACTTTCCATCAAATTAAGTTTCACTCCATGAAAATCCTTATTTCTCCAGAATTAATTCTTCAAAATTTAAACTATTTGGAATTTTAACTGGAGAATCCTTTGGGGGAAAGTTCTGAAATTTTGCTGGAATGTTCACCAAAATATCCTTGAGCTACCATAAAAATCCCAGATCCATTTGAGCTCATTTGATCCACCTAATGGTGTGATTAATAAAATTATTCCAGATAAAATGGAAAATGTTCAGAAACATTTTCAGAATTTCTCTGAAATTGTTTAGCTCATATCTCTACCTAGAAATCTTCAAATTAAGTGAAACCAACTCTATTAGAACCCTCTGAAAATCTAGTTTTCATAAAGTCATAGCTTGCTCCATGAAAATCTCTAGAACACCATAGGAGCTCCAAGTAAGGTCAAGTACATAATTATTTGTGGAGAGCTCAAATGAGCTTTGCTGTAACTAAAACTTAACCAAGTCTCTATTTAGGTTGTAACCACAGTAAAAATTTCAGAGTCATTGGGTCTGTCTAGTGAGACTTATAAACTTCACAAATTTAAAGTCAATTCAAATGCATTTAAATTAATACATGTACTTGTATCTCATGTAGTCGCTAAGGTCGAGGAGGAACCTGAAATCTTAGACTTTATTACTCCGAGAGAGCAGCTAGCCTACGATCAAGAGCAGCAAGACAAACCCGGTTTGCATTAACCTTTTTACAAATATCTATTATTTTGAGAACTTACTTTGAGTACTATTATTCCTTGCATTAGAGTCTTGTTTGGAAAACCCAAATGCATAGCCAAGAAAACCGTGGGTTGGGATTAGGATTGGAAACCCTGTAAGCTACTGCAAAGCTAAGATAGGGTAGGATTCGGTACAAGTCGAGTAGTTGGAACTACTCGCGAGCATAGGCTAGAGGCACTTGACTCGGGTAGAGATAGCACATGAAACACATGGCAAGAAAATGAGACCGAGCGGAGAGTAAGGGCAGCAGGACCTTGGGGCCTGGGTGCTATAGCTCGTCTTGTGTCGATTGAGGACCGAGTCGTGTGCGGGCCTGTTGAACAAGCTAGAACAGTACCGAAGACCTACCGGCTATATGAGAACCGGGAAACTGATGTAACTCGGGTAGCTGAGTATTGAGGCATTGCCTGTCGTTCAGAGGGTAGGTTGAGAGCTCGAGGTGTAAATCGGCTGGCGGCACTGAGAAGCTCGTGCAGAGACCTCTTGCTCGGGACGATAGGACCGGTTCAATATTTGGCTGATGGGTGAAAGGTGGTTGCGTACGACGTCCGTGATGGTTGCTGTAGGCAACATCGAGTACGGGCGTACATGACGGGTTGTTCGGGTAACCCTGCAGGTGTAAATCGATTATAATCGCCGTCCCTCGCGGTCAGTGAGTACCACTTGTTCACTGTACCGTGACGTAGAAAGAACGGGCTAGATACATGTTAAAATGTTGTTGATTGAAAGATGGACTCGATTGTTAATGATTTGCTATAGTCTAGAGCTAACTAAAGTTCCTTTCAACTTTGGGAAAAGTACATGATAGAAATGCGTTTCTTGTTTGATTGCGGCTCTCTCATGTGCCTTAGCGTAAGGTTCTTCACTACCTGCTGCTAAAAGTTGAAAGTAGGGTCCCACTAATTAGGCGAGTCCTTGCAACTTATTTTGCCTCATGTAACCTATCACCATCCATGTAGAAGTTTCATGTTTAGGAGAGACGGGTCAGTCTTGCTGAGCCTTCGGGCTCACTGCTTGTGTTTGAAGCTTTTGCAGGGTTCTATGAGAAAGGGACTCCCGAGGAGGAGACGGAACCCCAGGAGGGGAACCCCGTCGAGTGGGAGTCGTGCACGCCATCGTGTTAGTGTGTGTGCGTGCTAGCGGGGACACGTTCACGGGCTGAATGTGAACTCGATGCGTAGTCTACGCCCGTGAGTGTAGACTAAACATATTTTGTTGTAAAAATGTTCATAAACCTATTTATGTAATAAAACTTGGCTTCCGCTTTGTACCTTTGATGTGTGTTATCCGGTGCTGTGCAACGCAGCACCCCTCAGCGTGATCCTGGCTTGACAAGACCGTGGGGTCGTGTCAGATTGGGGTGATAGGCGGTGGTTTATTGGAGATGGGTTGTCGGGGCATGCATGGGAGGTAGGAGAGATTTATATATGGACAGAGCGGGAAACAAGTGAGTGGGGTGAGAGGAGAGTGCCTCTTCTGGAGTTATTACCAAGTCACATTTTCTTTATTTGACTATTTACATGATATTTATTTGATTTATTATTTTCGTTTCATTCCAGTAAAGCATCTGTTCGGTTGTAATTGAATTCGAAGGAAATAGTGGAGATTAGATGGGATCGAATCCATACATGACTTCTAGGGGATTGAATCTCCATCATATTTTGTTTGGATAGAGTTGAATATGCTACATTTGAAGTGGATTAAGTGAGATTGAAGTAAAAATTAGTTCATTTTCTACTCCATTCCACTTCTAAGTACAAGGATTTATTATACCCAAACAAGCTATCAATCCCTTCCACATTCACGTGGGGGGGTGAATAACCCAACAACACTTAAAACATGTCTAGAACGCAGGAATCAACCCAAAATATAACATTTCTCTTCAAAACTATAAGCAACTCAAAGTTACCAAGAATATACCTAAAGACCGAATATTCAACTGACTTGCTAGTGATTAATTAACAATAATTTATGTTATGCAATTTGGATCTTATATAATTTTAAGGGGGTCATATAATTTTAAATTACCAACATTAATAAGTGACGCTAGATGCTTAATTAATCTGCACTAGACAAAACAATGACTAATGAGTTCTACCTTTTTTGTGAAATATGAAACGTCGATGCTAGAATCTTAGGGTTTACCGTTACAGGACGACCTGGCTCACACATCTACAGTGATTATAACTGTGGTTCAGTGCTGACTAGATTTGTTTGTTATCACTTAAGAAAAAGACATAAACTGGATCTGACAGCGAAATAACACTACAGGAAAAACGATCATTGACGACGGCCAAATTTATTGTCGACGGGGCCATCGTCTTTAATGTTATTGACGACGGCTTTGTCTACAGTTATTAACGACGGCTAAACGAGTACCGTCGTTAATAATTTATTGACGACGGTGCCCTCGTCTTTAACTTAATTTGGGCCCACCCGAGGAGTTATTGACGACGGTGACCTACCACCGTCGTCAATAACACAGTTATTGATGACGGTTGAACGAGTACCGTCGTCAATAAATTATTGACGACGGTGCCCGTCGTATTTAACTTAATTCGGGCCCACCCGAGGAGTTATTGACGACGGTGACCTAGCACCGTCGTCAATAACCCAGTTATTGACGACGGCTGAACGAGTAGCGTCGTCAATAAATTATTGACGACGGTGCCCGCCGTTTTTAACTTAATTCGGGCCCACCCGAGGAGTTATTGACGACGGTGACATAGCACTGTCATCAATAACGGGACATATAACCCGTACGTGAGCCGGGAGGCGGCCAGTGCCGCCTCCCGACTCGCGCCGAGGTCTCGTCGCCGCCGCCCTCCCCGCCGGTCCTTGCCGCCGGTCCCCCCCGCCGCCGCCCGAGGTAAGTACCCCTCCCCCTCCGGCCTCTCCCCCTCTTCTAGTAATCAGCTTCATGAAAATGTTGGCCAAAATAGCAGGTCACCCGTCACAAAAAAAGGATAAATAGTATAATTTCCCCCAAATGTGATGGATCCTTGAATAACATGAAGCTTGTCCTCACTATAGAGAAGACAGTAATCAATAGGTAAATCACCTTCAATTCTTTGATCTTTTCTTCAAGGCTATCGTTAGTATCCTTCAACTGCTGTGCTTCAGCACGAAGCTGAATAACCATGCGAGTAGCATCACTTAGGATAGCAGCTTTATCAGCTTTTACTGGCTTTCCTGGTTCCAAAGTAGACCCCAATTCAACAAACCTAGCAAGCATAAGAAGCATTTGGGAAGGTAGATCAGCGATAGGGCAATCCCTCTTCCCCACTCTAGAGTCATCAACTGCAATTCTTATATACCTGTCATTCAGCTTGTCTCTTCGCTGTTTTTCCCTACAAGCTTTAGATGTTGGCCTACCGCTACCGGACGATTCTGCCCTCAAACTGCAATATGCATAGACTCACAATTACAGAACTGATGATGTGATACAATGAGCTAATGCGTGTATTCTATGATACGGTCTGGAGTGAGCCTGACCGCTTGTTACTGCGAGGCTCCTTGAAGACATCAGTGGTGTTTACATAACTTCCCACATCCACACTGTCAAGAACAAGGGAAAAAGTAATTAGCAGGTATGACTCTGACTCTGCATTAAAATTTGTCCCAGCTTGTACCTAGTTTCAACTAAATAATAAAATACTATTCATCTTAAAAAAAATATAAGAACTAGCTATTATATGTAAGTCCTCTGCCTCTGCCAATATGCAGCACACAGGTTCCGTAGAAACAGAAGGGAAAAAAACCAGCATCAAACGAAATCAACACTACCGAATCGAAACCAGCAATTCCTATGCTACAGGTACTCTCAAAGCAACACACATCTGACAGGTTGATGGGAAGTTTTATGTTGACTCTACCCAGAATTCATGACCTAGAAACACATCCAATCACATGCAGCATGTTAACTTCGTGACTCGTAATCCAATACCCATCAACTAAGTACTCCTTACGTTAGTGGATGTTCCAGACAAATGAATTCATCAATAGTTCCACCTTCAGTAACTGGGTCCAAGCAACGCGAGAACAACTTCTTCTAGTGACCTTCAGTAGCTTTCCTCGCCCCCCGCCTCGCCGCCAGCGACCGGCCGGCCGGCCTCGCCGTCCTCCCCCCGTCTGGCCTCTCCGGACCCTCCCCCGTCCCCCTCCGGCCCGAACCCTCCCCCTCCGACCCTCCCCCCGCTCTCCCCCTCCCCCTCCGGCCTCTCCCCCGCTTTCCTCGCCCCTCGGCAACGCCGCCGGCCGGCCGTCCTCGCCGTCCTCCCCCCGTCCGGCCTCTCCGGCCCCTCCCCCGTCCCCCTCTGGCCCGACCCCTCCCCCTCCGACCCTCCCCCCGCTCCCCCCTGCGTCCGAGCCACCGGCCGACCGTCCGGCCGCCTCTGTCCCGCCCCCTCCCCCCTCTATCCCCCGCCTCTGTCCCCCGCGGAAGGCGGGCTCAAGGTTGTAGGATGGACGGCGCCAGAGAGATTCGTGGTGGCGTTGCTAGTGGTTGAGCTGCTGCTGCAAGTGGTAGAAGAAGAAGATGGAGCACCACCACTCTGCTCATCATGCTCCAGTGGAGGCAGCGGCATGGCGATAGATGTTTCTTAATTTTTGTCTCCCACCTCTGTCACCTGTTGCAGTAAGGGCTTAAGCAGTGTTATGAGAAGGATGAAGCAAGCTATTAGAGAAAAACCAGTGAAGGCTTTGGCTGGGTACTTGTGGAGATGATCAACTCTGCTTTGTTATGGTTGCAAGTGTACTTGTGGGGATGGCTGGCTCTCATGGCCATGGTATTTATCGTTGGGGAAGGGGGCACAAGTTTCAGAAAGTTCAGAGTTTTCTAGCAGGTCTGTCATTTTTCTTAATCTCTGAGCATTTCCTTCACTGTCGAATTCCTGACCTGTAGGAGGTGTAGCCGACTGAATGTGCTTGGAAGGAGTTCATTCAGAGTCACTACCTGGAGTCAGGGGTGACACAGGTATCTGCAAGTGCTCTTCTTCAGTTCTGTTGTCAATATTTTCAGTTGTTGTCCACTGAACCCTGAAATAAGACACATGCTTCTTTTCAACTGAATGTTCTTCATCCCACTGCCAAGGCTTCTTTTCATCAAACTTGATGTCTCTCCCCCTCCCCCGGCGCGCCTCGCGAGCGCCCACCCCCTGAGGCGAGGCGGGAGGCCAGCGCCCCGCGCTGAAAGCGCGCTTAGGCGGCCGCCTCGGAGCGCCTTTTGGAACGCTGATCTTGGGTATATATTAACTTCAAATTAAAGCTGAGGCATATATATGTAGGTATATGCGTGTGTCAGCTATAGAGATTCACTATGAAACAGAGAACAGGAGTATGGAACAAAAGTTTGAGCCAAAACTAACTTAGAAACAACATATATATGAGAAATTCAAACCACTTGGTATATTTTAAAGACCAAACTCAAAAGAGAATTAACGGTGATAGCCCACCCAACCGTTCTGCATTTGTGAACTTCTAATTTGTCTAACTATACATGTACATCACAGGGATCGGCGACGCGGGCTCAGGAAACTCCATCCCCTCAGCAACCGGCGTTTGGACGAGCGCGCGACGACTTCCTGGACTCCGGTGGCAGCGGTCGGGGTAGCGTAGTGTAGTGTGGCGTGCGTATAGTGTTTTTTTGCCTGCCCGTGATGTATTTTTGATTGCCTGTGATCTGGCCATCGAGCCAGGGCTGGCATCGAAGCCAGGGCAGGATTTTCTGTTTTTTTTTTAAAAAAAAATTGCAAAGCTTATTGACGACGGTTTCTGGTACTTGGCCGTCGTCAATAAGCCATCGTTACTGATGACGGTTCAAATCCTGGCTGTCGTCAATAAGCCATCGTTACTAAATTTAGCTATCGTCAATATGCTTATTGACGACTAATAATTGACGACAGCCGTAAACCGTTGTCTATAAAGTTTTACCGTCGTCAATAAGTTATTGACGACCGTAATATTCTTAATGACGACGGTTTTTGGCCGTCATCTATTGTCCGAATTCCTGTAGTGTAATTAATGACCATGGGACCTAAATACTATTTGCATATATATATATATATATATATATATATATATATATATATATATATATATATATATATATATGGCCAACAGTAATATCCTAGCAGGCTGTTGAACTAAGTGTTTCTCTCAGCGCTCAGCCTAACGCCTAAAACAAATAACCAATATTTCGCAACCTAGGTTAGCCAGTAGCAATATGTAACCCAAATATAGGAGATGTCATCTGAAATTCAGTTATATATATATATATATATATATATATATATATATATATATATATATATATATATATATATATATATATATATATATATATATATATATATATATATATATATACCTCGACATTGAGTTTGCCCTAGAGCCTTCCGAAATATAGAGCCGGCTCTGCAAGAACTTTTTTTCTTCCCAAAATATCTTGTGCGGTCCCTACTCAGGAAGGAGATATCCGTGCTTTTGGATGCAGGTAGGGGCCCAAGGGATGAGTAAGCACTGCATCCAACCAAGGAGTGGATAAAAGTCGAGGCTATCCATAAGAGGCATGTCCTGAACCTTACGCTTGAACATGGATCAAGGTTCTTGCACTTTCTGGTACACAAGTTGTGCACGGTGATCTATCCCCGGCACCATATCAGGTTATGAGTAGAGACACGTCTTAAACAAAGGCTAGCCTTATGATGCTCACACATATTTACAAGGAGTTTGTTAATTTCGACTGAATCCAGTTTTCTGGCTGGAAATCGTGCATAGCAGGTTTGCACGACCACAAACTCGGACCAACAGGAACTGAAGTCCACAAACTGAGACCAACAGAAACTGGGGTCCGCGGACCGAGATCAATCTGTTTCTAGGTCCATTCCAGCTTGATCTGACCATTTTGAGAGTGCATACATAATACACCGCATGAGTTGGACACTGTTTTCCCTCAGGTTGATCGGCTTTCAGTATCAAATGTAGCAAACATTTGACTGCCTCAAATGAAGAGTGTCATCATCAAACAATGTCAGTACAATGATATGAACAAACGCTTCCAAGTTACTGTTGTTGAACATGACATGATATTCATGAAACCATACACGTGGCTGATAAAAAATAATATTGTGGAATATCAGGAATGAGGGATACAGTATGTCATTGAAAAAAAAGTCAATCGGTAGAGAAACATGGGGGAAAATAGAAGAGAGGAAAAGGAACACACATCCATTAGTTGTTCGTCTTCAAAACCTTCAATTTCCTAGACATGAGCTTCCTTGTTTTGTTGCCGCCTGCTCCCTTTCTTTCTCTTTTAGGGCCTCTTTGTCAGCCCACAATCCCAGAAAAATCCCCCTGAAATCCACAGGCCGAAAAACCTTGGGCCGAAAATTCCCCCGCATACATTGGTAACTTATTTTCCCGGCCCAATCCGGAGCACCGGCCTTTCTGTCCCGGCCTCGCCAGCCCGGGCAGCAAACCCTCGCGCTCGCCTCTCCCCTCCCCCTCGCGCCGCCCGCCATCCAGCGCGCTGCTCGACTCACCCCGCCCCTCCCGGCGTCGATTGCCTCCCGCTCGCCCAGCGTCCCGACGCGCGTGCGCCCCCCCGCGACGCATGCCCGCCGGGTCGCGCCCCTCACCCCCCCCCGCGCGACGCTCGCCTCTCCCCGGCCCCGACGCCGCCGCACTCCAGGAGCGGGAAACAGTTGGTCTTCAAAGTGAGATTGTGTTGCTGATTCTTGTTTATTCTTGTTCCCCCCTGCATCCTGACTTGTTGAAATCAGTTTATGTGATTTTTTTAGAGGAAGATTGTTGGCAAGATTCAGGTGGCTGGTAACTATAAAGAATCCTTCCATAGCAAGCCATTCTTGTGTTTGAACATATATTGTTCAGGTGATTCAGTTTTACACGCTATAGATTATTCACCAACCAAATATAAAGTGGATAATCACTGTCCACCACTCCACTATGTCTGTATTTAAAGTTATCTGAATGTCATGTAGTATAATCTGGATGCAGTGCGATCAGGTGTGTTAAATCCTGCTGTTAATGGTGATTTAGTTCTTTGATTGCTGAGATTGTGGAATTCGCTAATTAGGCTACTATAATTTTTTTTCTTCATAGAGTATCCCATAGAGTTTGCTGTTACATGCATCCTTGCCATAGATCAATGTGATGATATGGTTCTGCCGTTGTTAGAATTTGAAGGAATCCTAATTCTATGTTTGTTTATATGTTTTCTTGCAGAACTGTACTCATTTCTTACTCATTGCTCTACAAATCTGAAACCAAGTGATACAAGTGATACTAGCTAACTTTTAGATACCTACATACTACAAGTAAGTCATATAACATTATTTTTCCTTTTGCATTTTATCTCATCTTGTAGATTAGTTAAAACTAGATATTACTATATTGTAGGGATATTATACAATGAGTTCTAGAAATGAGTTAATAAGTAAATTTATGGAGCAAGAGGAGGAAGAGGATGATGAGTTATTTTTTGTGTTAGTTCCAACTTTATATTCATGGCTCCATACCGAAAAAAGGTTGGTGCACAAAAAGTTAAGGAAATCTTGGACGGACATGAGAATTGGTGTAAAGTTGAGTTTCGAATGGAGCCAGAGATCTTTAGAGCCGTAGCAAGTTATCTTAGAAGGGAAAAATTATTGCATGAAACCTCAAAAATTAACATTAAGGAGCAACTTGGGATTTTCATGTATATGATATCTCAAAATGCTAGTAATGGGATCTTAAAAAAAGAATTTCAGCACAGTGGTGAAACAATCCATAGGAAGATCAATGAGTTTTTTTTGATATAATTCCTACTCGAACTTAGAGATTTGTGAAGCTCCCAAGTCTAGATCAACCCCATGTAAAAATTGTGTTGAACCCTATGTTTTGACCATATTTTCAGAATTGCATTGATAAAATTGATGGTATATACATTCTTATAACTATCAGTGAAGAGAAAGCCTCTCCGTATAGGAATCGAAAAGGAACTCTATCCCAAAATGTTATGTTAGCGTGTGATTTTGATCTCAACTTCACATTTATCTCTTGTGGGTGGGAAGGGTCTGCATCAGATGCAGTGGTTCTTCAATCTGCTCTAAGAAAGGGTTTTCGAGTGTCAGACGGTAAATTCTACCTTGTAGATGGAGGATATGCAAACACACCTTCTTTTATTGCCTCATATCGAGGAGTTCGGTATCATCTTAGTGAATATCGGAGGCGAGGATTGAGAGTTGAATATGCTGATCATAAAGAGTTATTTAACTATTCTCATGCACTCCTTCGCAACCATATCGAAAGAGCCATCGGTGTCTTGAAGAAGCGGTTTTCTATCCTCAAAGTGGGCACATTTTCTCCTATAAAATATCAGACTTAGCAGCAGCAGTTTCATTTCGTAATATTATTAGAGGTCTAAATGGTGAAGATAGATGGTCAGATCAGCACCCAACTACCATCAATCCAGATCAGTTTATTTAATTACCCGAGGGAGATAACAATTATCAACATGCTTTTCAGTCAAACGCTGGAAATATTCTTAGAGATCAGATTGCTATGCAGATGTGGAATGCTTACTGTAATCGTTAGTATTTTATATTATGTAGCCATGGCAAGGGCTTCATGGAATATGAATTATGAGAAGACTCTAGTAGACATCCTTCATGAACACAACAATCCAAGATTTAGGGGGCTGAATGGTTGGATACCTGAAGGGTGGCGAAGTATAACTCAAATGTTCAATGAAAGGTTTCCGTTGGCTAATTTTTCAAAGGCACAAATTTAGGAGAAAGAAAAAGGAACTTAAATCAAACTACAAGGTCATAAAGGAAGCTCGCAAGCAAGGTGGTGCAACATGGAATAAATCACTTGGTATGATAGTTGCTGAGCCACCAATATGGGAAAGAATAATTAAAGACACCCTTTTCTGTTGCTAGTTATTAGCTTTATCTTTTTGCTGATCCTAATATTTATCTTTATGCTGCAATAAACAAAATCATCTAAAGATGAAGAAATTTCAATCAAAGCCATTCCTTCTCTTTAACCAATTGACAACACTATATGAAGGTAGCTATGTCGCTGGAGATTTAAATTTTACATCAATTCAACAATAAACACACCATCAAGATGAAACTGTAAGCTCTTTTAGAAATGATAAACTTGAGACTGATCCTGGTTTAAACCCATTTGCTTCAAATCTTGAAGGACAGGCAGTTTCGAGAAGTCATGTTAATATTGGTAGAAATGAACGCACATCGACATTTTCTTCAGACCATAGAGAGGATAGTCATGGAAGAAAACGTAACAAAATCATAGTTTTTGAGGAGTATTTAGAATTTAAAAAGGAACAAAGGAATAAATTTCTTAATGAGCTAAATCAGCAGCAAAAGAGGGTAATGAGGATGAATATTATGTTGGAAAGTGTGTTAATGTTTTAGAGCAATGGAAGAGTTAACTGGAGAGGAAATAGCAAAAGCATTAGATGTGTTTAAGTGTGAGATAAATAGGGAGATATTTTTGAATACCTAGAGGCCATGTGTTCTTGTGGCTTAGGGGAGAGATCGGCAAAAAGGTATTTTATAAATCACTCAATTTCTGCAACACTCAATTTCTTGGTGAACATTTTTGTAATACTCTATTTCTGCAATTTCAGATGTTATCTCCATGACTATGAGTGGTGTTTAATGCTTTCTTCACTTTTCTGGTAAGCTGAATTCAATTTCTGGTAATGTATCTTCAATTTCCTGGTAACTAGAAGAAAACTGAACCTATGTCAGCAGTTTAATATATGTATTGTCATTCCTGTGTGATTATTAAGCATGTTGTTTTATTTTTTCCATATGCTTTAGTGAGATAAATGTCAGTTTACTTGGGTTAGTCTCATGTGTTGGCTAATTATTTGGTGATCATTAAGCTCTTTTGACATGTTCTATTGCCTTGCTCATGGGTACAAGCAGTTCAGCTTATCTTTCAACCGGAACAGGTCATAGACAGCACCATGTCAAGCCTTGATGTGTTGTATGTTGTGCAGAAACACTGTTAATAAGTTTGCATTAATTTGGTGATCATTTTGCAATACCAATTTCTGTAATTTCAGACATTATCTCCCACATCGTTGTTTAATGAATGAACTGCCAACATCCTGTAGTAGTAATTGCGATGGTACCCATTACATTTTCAAGTGCTTGGAGCTAGTGCATATCCTGTGCTGTGCTAATGCATTATTGTACTGTGATGAACTCTGCGAGCCCACTGGACAAAGATTTTTGTGATGTTGGTGCATTATTTAATTATTGTATAATTCTTTTGTAATGCACAAGTAATTTTTCATGATAATATAGTAATGATGGAACTCGGATTTTATTGAAATTATACTGTTCATGGCACCTGTTACAAGTATTCCAGGTTACATATTTTTTATTTTTTTTGAATTTTTAGTGCTTTTTTGAATTCCGGGAGTGCCTTTTTTTATATTTTTTAGCATTTTTTGATTTATTTAAAAAACATGTATTGTCTCCCTGTACCTGCTAAACGAATAATCACCGCTAAGGGGTAGTATGTTGGAAATCTGGCCTCTGTATCACCTGTTCTTGCTAAACGAATACAGATTGGTTCTATTCAATAGAATATATCTGCTGTGTTGATCAGAGGAAAAACGGGGAACTTCCTGCGTGTAGACAGAGAGGACAGAGGGAATAGGAGGAAGAACAGGGCACCCTGCTGCTGTACTGCGCTGGAACAGCAGTGAACAGGGAGGAATAACAGATTTGATCTGCTATTCTATTCTGAATAGGCGTAGGACAGAAGAGAGGAAGAGAATGCTGCCGTAGGGGTTTTTCTTGCTGGAATAGTTTATTCAGCAAACATTTGATTTGATTGGTACAGCAGGGGGGGGCGCACCCCTGCCTTTTATATGGGACGGCTAGGAGAGTCCCAACCCTTTACAACTTGATCTCTAATTTAAAATAGGACTCCTAATAGATTACTACTTAATCTATATCTCTAGGAATATATTTCTTCTAGAGGAAATCTTCTAGCATCTCTCCTAGCCGCACCCTCCTGGTGCGCACGCCCCTAGTGGGCCACAAGGCTGTCGCACCACGAGCCAGGTCCAAGGTCACCCGTCATTCTCCTCCTGACCCTGGACCTGCAATATATCTAGAACACCGATTCTTCTCATTTCGACGAACTTCTGTCTTCCAAGCGCCTTAGTCAAGATGTCCGACATCTGGTCCTTCGTAGAGATCTGCTCAAGTACTATAACACCGTTGTCCACACACCCACATATGTAGTGGTATCTGGTGTCTATATGCTTGCTCCTGTCATGGTGTACCGAGTTTTGCTCAAGTCTATAGCAGACTTGTTGTCAACCCGCAACACTGGAGCCTTCACTTTTTCAGTCAAGTCTCCCATCAGTCGTGCCATCCATACACCTTAACATGCCCTTGAGCTGCTGCAATATATTCTGCTTCACACGAGGACAGGGCCACCACCTTCTGCTTGCTGGACTGCCATGAAACGGGGCTGTTTCCAAGACAAAACAGCACCCCGCTTGTGCTCTTGCAGTCCTCCACGTCTCCCGCATAGTCGCTATCCGAGTAGCCAATCAACTCCATGTTGCCTCCCTTTGGATAGAAGACTCCGAAGTGGATCGTACCCGCTATATAGCGTACAATGCGCTTGACTGCAACGTAGTGTTCTTCCCTTGGCTCCTCCAAGAACTGATTCACATACCCAACTGAGTAGGCGAGGCCGGGGTGTGTGTTCACCAAATATCGTAGCCCTCCCACCAAACTCCTGTAGTCCGTTGCATGCACCAATGGACTGTCACCATCCGTCGGCGGCGTAGCGAAGCGGATGGGTCGGGGAGGCTGCCGGGGGATAACGAAGGTGCTGGAATCTTCAAATCCGGACCCTCCCGCTGTTGCTGACCCCTGTGCAGGGCTGTCCCAGCTCTGCTCTTTGCTGGACAGACCCTGCAGGAGCCTCCGGGGAGTCGCGGGGGGTGCTGGTCGCCTACCAGCAGCCCTGGGCTGCCACGCAGGAGCCCCTGGGGTCTGGTGAGACCCTTCTGCGCCCCTTCTGCGCGCTGCAGGGGTGCTGTTCAACCCCTTCGGGCCCTGCAGCACCTCGCCAGGTGCTGGAACAGCGGGTCCAACAGGTGCTATAACCCATGGAGTCGACGTAGAACGTGTCGTAGTCCTCTTCTTCAGCTCCTTCACCCCAGTCCCACTTGGTCGCCTCGTCGAATATCACGTCACGTGATATGTGTGTGTGCCCATCGACCGTATTGTACATCCGTAAGCCCTTCGTTCTTGCAACATAGCCAAGAAAAACCATCGGCGTACTCCGATCTTCCAACTTTTTCAAGTGGGGGCTCGTGTTTTTGACATGCCCCACGCACCCAAAAGTACGAAAGTAGTTGACGGCTTGTCGCTCCTCGTGCCAAGCTTCGTATGGCGTCTTCCCGTTGAGGACGCGGGTGGGGGATCTATTCAAGATGTAAACGGCTGTCAGGACCGCCTCACCCTAAAAGAACTCGGACATACCCTTCGCCTTCAACATGCTTCTCGCCATTCCGACCTCCGTTTGGTTGCGTCGCTCCACCACCCCATTTTGCTGCGGCGTACGGGCAGTGAGCTGACGTTGTACGCCGTGCTGAGTGCAGTACTCGCCGAACTCCTATGAGGTGAACTCCCCTCCGCGATCAATACAGAGTAACTTCAGCCTCCTCCCGGACTCTAATTCAGCCGCCGTCTGTGTTAGACACTGTAATTACGTGTGTGTCACAGGGGCATATTAGTCATTAGTGAGAGATTAGGGTTAGGGGTAGTTTAGTCTTTTTCCCCACCTAATCCTCTATATAATCATCCCTGTACCCCATTATTCTAATTCATCTAATACATCCACAATTACTACTCTAATATGGTATCAGCTAGGTTTTAATTAGGATTAGGGCTTAACCCTAACCCTAATGACCTAGCAGCGGCCGCCGCACTCGCCATGCGCCGCCGTCGCCTTCGCCGGTGCGCCGTCCGTCGGAGCCGCCGCCGCTGAGGCGCCGCGCCTTCGCACAGCCGTGCCGCTCGCGTTGGCTACTGCCGCCGCCACCTCCAATCACGCCGCAGTGACCAGGGCCGGGCTCGCCGCTGCCGCCGCCGCCGCCACCAGCGCCCCAGCTGGCGTCGCCGCGCCCTGGATCATGGCGGCCCTACTCGGATTCGGGCCGCCTCCACCGGATGGGGGCCGTGCGCGCACAGGGGGGCCGTCGCCGCCTCTGGAGGGGCCGCCGCTGCCTCTGGAGGGGTCGCCACCACCTCTAGAGGCGCTGCAACCACCTCTGGAGGGGCCGCAGCCCCCTGGCTCGCCGCCTCTAGAGGGGCCGCCGCCGCCTCTGGAGCAAGAGCTTCGATATATTTTGTGACGCCTCAAGACATGGACTTGGATGTGTCCTTATGCAAGAAGGCCAAGTGGTAGCCTATGCATCGAGATAACTAAAGAAACATGAGCTGAATTAACGCACGATCTAGAACATGCAACCGTAGTACACGCATTGAAGATTTGGAGGCTTTACATCCTTGTCACCGATGTGAGATCTATATGGATCACAAAAGCCTCAAGTATATATTCACGCAAACAGTTCTGAATTTGAGGCAACGTCGATGGTTGGAACTCATCAAGGATTATGATGTAGGAATGAACTATCACCCCAAGAAAGCCAATGTAGTAGCGGATGCGTTGAGCCAAAAGGGAGTATGTCACCAACTCACAGTTCGGGAGCTGCCACTTGAGGTACGTAAGGAGTTTGGACGTTTACAACTCGGGTTCTTAAACGAGGTGGAGGTGATAGAACTAAGTCAACACTGGAGCAAGAGATACAAGATGGCCAAGCAACAGATGACGAAATAAAGGATATCAAGGAATGAATCCGACAAGGGATAGAGAAGGATTTCAAGGAAGACGAGAATGGCACACTTTGGTAGAAAAGGATTTGTATGCCTAACGTGAAGCACATTCACGACGTGATACTAAAGGAGGCACATGACTCGCCTTATTCCATACATTCCAGCTGTACGAAGATGTATAAGGACCTGAAAACTTGCTATTAGTGGGGCAACATGAAAAGGGACACAGCTGAATATGTTGCCCTATGTGACCCGTGCCAACGGGTGAAGGCCGAACATCAAAGACCCTTTGAATTATTGCAACCATTGAAAGTACTCGAGTGGAAGTGGGAAGAAAACGGTATGGATTTCATAGTCGGATTGGCACGTACTCAGTTCGGCTACGACTCTATTTGGGTTATCGTGGACTGATTGACGAAATCAGCTCACTTTATTCCTGTTAGGAGTTAGGACCAAGTACATCGTGGCGCAATTAGCCGAGCTGTATATGGAGCAAATAGTATGTCGTCATGGAGTTCCAAAGAGGATCGTTTCAGATCGAGGTTCTCAATTTATCTCTAGGTTCTGGAGGAAGTTGCATGAAGCCATGGGTATACGGTTGAATTTCAGCTCCGTGTATCATCCACAAACCGACGCGCAAACTAAGAGAACGAACCAGATATTGGAAGACATGATGAGAGCTTGCGCCTTGAAACATGGTCGTAGATGGGACAAGAGCTTGCTATATGCTGAATTCTCATACAACAACAATTACCAAGCCAACTTGGACATGAAGGAAAGAGTCACGAGGAACAAGGTAATTCGTTGGTGCAAAGTGCAATAGAGCCATCACACGGAAGTCGAAGCTACATGGGAGCGGGAAGAAGACCTCAAGAAAGAATTCCATCATCTTTTCTCCACTATCGAATCTCGAGGGCGAGATTCATTTTAAGGGGGTAGGTTTGTAACACCCTCATATTCATCAACTTGCATTGCATCCATTTTCATGTAGAGAAGCATTTAAAAGAAGAAAAGAAAGGAATATAGAAACAAATAGATAAATAAAAGGAAATAAAATAGAGAACAATAATAATAAATTAAAAAATATAAATATAAATATAAATATAAATATAAATATAAATATAAATATAAATATAAATAAAACTGACCGCCCCTAACCCCCCCCCCCCCAATTTCCCCCAAACCCCCCTAACGCCCCCTCATTTCCCCCCAAAAATCCCCCTAGGGGATTTTCCTCACATTTGGGGGCATTTTCCCCCAAAATTGGCCGCACCAAATCCCTAGGGAATTTTTCCACTTTAGGGATTTTATTTCCCCCTTAGCCGCACCCCCTCAGGAGGAAGAAGCCCTAGTCGCCCCACTTTTTCTTTTTATTGAGATCTCCCCCCCCCCCCCCCCAAATAATCAAAGTTGGTGGAAAATATTTGATTAAATCTCAACCCCTATCTCCCACCTCTTCTTAAATTAAATCTCAAGCCTTGAATAAAAGATTTGCTGAAATATTAGCCCCCTTGGTTATTTTCCCTCTTATAAATAAAACCCTCCTCCTAGCCGCCACCCCAGCCCCCCAAAACCCCTGGCCACCGCCCTCCCCTGCTGCCAAACCCTGGTCGCTGCCCCTTGCTGAAGTTTGGCCGTCGTCAAAGCTTTGCCCCGCCTCGCCGTCGCCGGAGAAGAAGACCCTGACATCATGCCCTAACAGTAGCTCTATTCAGCCCTAAGGAAAAACCCCGGCTGCTGCCATTGCAAGGGAAAAGGGTCAGCCACAAGGAGGAGAGGAGGAAGACGAGAGATAAGTTCCCGTCACCCCTCTTACCACGTCGTTGTTGTTGCTACGCACCCGTTTTTCTCCACACCCTGCGAGCAGGAGCTACTGCACGTAGGTAGATCACGTTCCGGTTAAGTTCTGATGGTGGAATTGATCTACTGCTCGAGTTAAGATCATAACCACGTCCACACTCATTTCCGACAGTCTCATTCATAGTAAAAACCCATGAAAAAGCTTACTAAAACTTCCGAGAACACATGTAAACTTATCACTATAGGCTGCACTATAGGAGTTGCAGTCATGCACATCATTGCATCTTGAGTAAAGTTTGTATATGACAATTATTGATGTATTATTTATATGTATGTGGTCGTGAGTAGAAGAACACGTGGTCGTGAGTAGAAGAACACGCTCAAGAGGCCGTCTACGAGTACCTCCAGCACCAAGACTTCAAGACGCTTGATCAACACGAACCGCGGGAGCAAGGCGAGTGCCCCTTGACCATATTGAATCTGAGTTTTTGAACTGTTTTGTTTATGAAAATTGCATGCTCGTGTCATCTTGATGGGAAACCCTTTAGTAGGAGTTTACTAGTTTTGTTAGCCACCCTTCTCGCCGGGAAACATAATTGAGCTGAGTAATGGTCGATTTTTCCCTTTTGTTTCGCTTAGCTTACGGGATAAGTCATAACTGAAAAAAAACTTGTTTAGCTACTGCACTCATAAAGATTTAAGATGATGAGAACATGATGATGTTAATAAGCATTGAATCGGAGAGATATAAACAAGCTTGATTCGTGGATTGTGCTGAATGAGATGGTGTATTTGCTTGCGTTAGATCTAAGGACCGGTTCATGCGAGAACATGTCAGGAAAACAGTGCCACCACAAGGCCAAATATGGGTGCGGCTTAACTGACTAATTAGGTGCGTTGTTAGCTTGTTATGAACCATTGGATGACGCGTGGAATGTGAGTCAAGGAGGACTGCCCTGAGAACTGCATGGCACACGAGGGGGCCCATGGGTGGAAAAATGGAGATTCGAGCCTGTCGGCGAAACCTCAGTGTGTCCTTACTTTCTAGTAGCCCCTTTGTAAAGGCTATTTTATGATCTATTGGCCATACATCGACGGTTGTGTAGTAGCATAACGGAGGTTTTTATAGTCGCCGACGGATGACGAAATAACGAATCTATGGATAAAGTGGTGCCACCTCTTCAGAGTGAAACTATCATGATAGCCGTGCTTCCGGTTACAAGCACCTGGCCAATTCCCATGACTAAAGACAAAAACTTGGGAAAGTTATTTGGATATGGTTATGGTATTGTCATTGGGACTAGTTTTTATCATGAATATGAGATTGAATTCGGTTATATGAATATGTGTTGTTCATGAGCATTTGTGAATATGAGATGAGATTGAGAATGAGAATTGGCTGGTTGATAAATGATGAATTATGATGGTATGGAACATGAGGGATGATAATTATTTGGTTATGTCGGTATTTAATTCACCTAGAGATAGTTGTTGGTTTTATCATGATTGTGAAATAAAATTTGCTTGCTGCAATTAAACTGTTTATTTCCTATCTTGTTTTTAGCTGCATGTCATACTTTTTTTGCACTTGCTGAGTACGACATGTACTCACCCTTGCATTCTCACATATACTTCATCTACAGGAGAAGAATATTTTGAAGAGCAGGTGGAGTACTAGACATGCGCACTATCGTTAACATGCCTGTAGAGTCGGAGTGAGCCCAATCGTCTTTAGTTATTTTCCGCTGTCGTTAGAGTCTTTCAGAATAAGTTAGATATTCATGAGTGAGACATGGAGTTATTGTAATAAAATAGTTAAACACTATTTGTACGTGGTTATATTCTGAAATTTGGTTTGTGAAGTACGTGCGTATGTGTGATGAACATCTTGGGCACATATATGCATCATTTGATTTAATTTTTTAGAACCGGGTGTCAGATATTGTGAGGGCAAATGCTCAAATATATAGAGTAGAGAGGATTACAATTATGGAAATAATAACTACAATTATGAAAAGAGTAATATATCCTTCTATCTCTAACACCTCAAACTCAAGGTGCATCACGAACACTGAGTTTGGAGAGAAAAAATCTATGCTGAACCTGGGTTTGTGCCTTTGTGGATAAACCAGCCAGCCGAAACTCTTAAGTTACACATTGAAGATCAACGCTCGTGTATAAGAAACATCGACATCAATATGCTTGGTAAGCTCATTCTTCACCGGATCACGAGCAATACTGATAGCACACGTACTGTCAAGCAAAAGATGAGTCGACATAGAAACAGAAACACTAAATTCCTCAAGCAACTACCGTAACCATGTAACCTCTAGAGTCACAAGAGTTGTAGCACGCAACTCAGCCACTGCACTCGTACGAGAAACTGCTACCTGCTTCTTATTCTTCCAAGCAATTATGGAACCACCAAGAAAAACACAATAAGCAAAAAGGGATCAACGATCAGAGTAGTCACTAGCCCAAGTGGCATCACAGTACGTCTTGAGCTGTAAAGAGCTGGAGCGTGAAAAGAACAAGCGTCTAAAGATAGTACCACGAAGATAACGCAAGACATGAAGCAAGTGGTTGTAGTGGATCTGAGTCAGAGCTGGAACAAACTAACTCAGAATATGAATGGAGTACGAGATGTTAGGACGAGTGACACCGAGATAGACTAGACTTCCTACGATAACGAGTAGGATCATCAAGTGAATCACCATCGGTCGAAGGTGAACGTTGAGCTCCATGGGAGTCTCAACGGTGCAGTGATCAGTAAGAGAAGTCCGATCAAGAAGATCTTGAATGTACTTCTCTTGAGATAAATAAATTCCCTCCGATGTAGAGGAAACCTCAATCCTAAGAAAGTAACAAAAAGGACCAAGAACTGACATAAGAAATTGATCACTAAGACGAGCCTTCAGAAAGGCTATGTACTCAGAGTTGTCTCTAGTGATGATCATATCATCAATATAGAGAAGGAGAAGAGTACGACCGCGCGATGAGGTATGCACAAAGAGCGCAGGATAATGAGCACTGGTAGAAAAACTGGCAGCAGTGATCACTGACGCGAACCGTTGAAACCAAGCATGAGGAGCTTGCTTGAGACCATAAAGGGAATGACGAAAACGACAAACCATGTCCTCAGGAACAGAATACCCAGGTGGTGGCTACATATAAACCTCCTCCCGCAACTCACCATTAAGAAAGGTATTATTCACATCAAGCTGAGAGATGGACCACTCACGAACGGAGGCCACAATAAGAAGATTGCGAACAGTGGTCATTTGAGGAACAGGAGCAAAAGTCTCATCATAGTCACGACCATTTTTCTGCTGAAAACCACAGGCGACTAAACGAGCTTTATATTGCTCAAGGGAACCATCAAAGCGGGTCTTAACCTTATAAACCCACTTATAGGTAATAGGACGAACATGTGGAGGACATGGCAAAGCTCCCACGTGCTAGTGCGCTTGAGGGCAGTTCCTCAGTGATCGCATGTTGCCATTCTGGATGAAGAATGACATCACGATATGTAGTCGACTCAAAAAGAACAGTTTTCGCAAAACTAGAGGGAGAAATATAGCTCAAGAGGTCGACAAGTGCGATGACCATGTCCAAGAGGATGCTTAGGGGAAGAATCATTAGAAAGAGATGACTCCTCAGGTGAAGCAGACTCAGCTGGAGAAGATGAGTCATTAGAAGAAGATGACTTAACTGGAGTAGATGGTTCATCAGAGGAAGATGTCACATCCCAAGAAGGCACGACTCGTCGAGTAGACCTACATAATGGGGGGCTTCATAGTAAAACCAGGAACCAGAGAAGAAGGCTCCGAAGAATACATCGTGGAAAGAGGCACTGAGCGTGAAGGAGGCATACTAGCAGCGAGAGTGTCTGGGAAAAATAAGAACAAAATAGGATCGATGACCGAGACAGAAGATGTATCTGAAGAAGGATGAGGGTAGAAAGGACGTGTCTCATCTAAGACAACGTCTTGTGAAGTCTTCATCTGTCGTTCAACCAGATCCCAACAATGATACCCCTTATGCTCAGTGTTGTACCCAAGAAAAACACACTCGACTGACTGAGCTGTGAGCTTAGTGCGCTCACGAGATGCGAGCAACACATAGCGCACACAACCGAAAAGACGAAGTCTGGCATAATCAGGCGTCTTGCCAGTGAGACGCTGAAAAGGAATTGCCCCTAAAGAGAAGTCAAGGGTTGAATGTTAATCAAATAATTGGCAGTACAAACAACCTCGACGTAAAAATGAGTAGAAACAGAAGAATCGAGTAGAAGTGCACGAGCAGTCTCAAGCAGATGGCGATGTTTGCGCTCAGCAACGCCATTTTGAGCATGAGCGTCAGGATAAGAAAATTGAGCAAAAGTATCTTGCTCAGAAAGAACCTATTGAAGAGCATCAAAGAGATACTCACCAGCAGAATTGACACGAAAAACACGAATAGATGTGTTAAACTAAGTGTCAATCATAGTTGGGAAAGTTCTATAGATAGATAAAATCTCACTACGATGTTTCATAAAGTAAATCCATGTGTGGAGAGAAAAATCATATATAAAAATAATATAATGTCGATATCTTCCTTTGAAAACAAAAGGAGCAGTACCCCATACATCTGAGTGAACAAGATCAAATGGACGCTGGGAAACTAACTCACTGAAATGATAAGGGAGTTGAGTCTGGTTCCCAAATCGGCGACCCTCACACTGAGATAAAGACTCAAAATCTGAAATTGATCCTAAAAGACCTCGACGAACTAACACAGATAGACGAGAGACACAAAGATGTCCTAAATGATGATGCAACTGAGCAAATGACGAAGTGGATGAAGCAGCAAGGGCGAAACCGTCAAGACTGGCAGGCGCAACAAAAGGAAAATAAAGCCAATTAAGTTCCCATAGGCGCTATGAATCACGATGACGAAGGCCAGTACCAACCCGGCGACCCGTGCAATGATCCTGACATAACTAATATCAGAATTAAGAATCACTCGACAGTCATGATCAGTAAGCTGGCCAGCGGAAATAAGCTGCATGGTTCAACCAGAAACATAGGAAATGTCGGGAACATCAAAAGAGTCAGATAAAAAAGTGCTCTGTCCAACAACAGAAAGAGGAGAATCATCGGTAGTATGAACAGTAAGAGAACGAGAGGAAGGACTCAAAGAGGACAAAATGATACGATAAGGTGTCATATGGAACGAAGTACCAGAATCAATAATCCATATATGGGTACGTGGAACAGAATTGAAAGGTGGTCCCTCGGTGGAAGACTGAGAAGCAGCAACGGTACCAGAAGGTGAAGAAGATTCAACCATAAAACCGGTAGCTTCTGAAGGTGTAGGGGTAGCAAGGCGACGGAGAAGCGCGAGTAACTAGTCATCTATAGTAACAGAACTCCCTTGAGAGTCTCAAGCACCAGCACTACCAGCACCCTGTGAAGAACGGAGAGCCTCAACTTTCCTCTTCCTGAAGCAATACGTCTCCACATGGCCATCTTTATCGTAGTAGTTACAGTGAAGACTACCACACCCTCCAGGTGTAGAAGAAGGGACACCGAAAAAGGTATCGTCGATATAGGAGCAGTCTGTTGAGAAGTAAAAAAACGAGCACCTAAAACTGAAGAAGGGTCCAACAAACCAGCAACACGAATGCGAATCTGCTCATTACGAAGCAAGAGACTCCATCAAAGAGACACAGGGGTGACGAGCAAGCAGCTGAGCATGAACAGGCTCAAACTCACACGAAGCCGGGTCAAAAAATCATAAATATGTCAAAGCTCAAGTGAATCTCTCTGACTCTTACAAGACTGAAAAGTGTATGGTGATAGCTGAGGACCAAGAGTGTGAAGCTGACACCAAATAGCAGACAACTGAGCAAAAAAACTCATCAACTATAGCATCTCTCTGGGTCGTAACAACTGTTGCTAACGAATAACAACAAGGTAGGTGGACTGACTAATAGGCTCATAGTTATGACGTAGAAAAGCCTACATCTGGTGTGCATACCCAGACTCAACTATATCAGCAGCCAAACGATCCTTCATACTAGCGGTAAGAATAGCATTAGCCTGAGCATTCTCATCCAACCATGTCTTGTACATAATGAACTCTCATAAGTAGGCAGACGAGCCTCATAATATGCAAATAACTTTTGCTTCTCATCATTAGTAGTCTTGTCTCAAATGACAGACTGTGCAGGAGCAGTAGGATGAAACAGGCATTTGAGATCTCCCGTGAGAAAATCCCAGACGTAGACCATGCATATGCAGACGCATGCGGGGAACTCAGTCGCGGTAGTTGGTGCTATTGAAAATCACCGGACACCGTAGAACTGAAACACCTCCAAAAGATGTCATCCTGACAGAATAACAGGTGATGGTGAAAGTGCAAAATAAGCAGCGGCGAGCGACGTTGAGATCACAAAAGAGAAATCAGCGCAAGCTGTGAAACAATTTTTTCTTTTTTCTTTTTTAACCCTAAAGTTAACCCTATCTGATTACACCCCCAACTAGCGATTTTTTTATTTTTAGCACTGTACATAAAGTATTTAATATTAATAACATCTAATTTTTTTGCATAAATAACCAACTAGTTGTCCACGGTGTGAACGATTTGTCTCGTGGACCATTTGGCCACGTAGGTCACCCACTCATCCACCCCGTGGACGATAGCGCCACGTGGACAATCCTGTCGTCCATGCTGTGGACGACCGGGCCACGTAAGCCAGTGGACGACATGATTCCTAGATTAACACTTTAGCTCCCATTTAAAAATACTTGGAGACATTTCTACAATTTCTTTTACACAAGTAAATGTAGTATATTGTGTTATGATTTTATGTAATGTTAATAATATGACTTTTGTTTAATAAATTATATGTTACGTAATTTTGAATTATGCAATAAGATCACAAATTTGATTATTGAATTTTGTTTGTTTAAATTAGTTATTTTTTCTTTTAATACTTAGAAACATATTAAAAATATCTTGTTATGGAAGTAAATTTAGCACAATAACGACATCGCTTGATTAAAAATACTCATCATTGGATACATTATGAAGTTTATTAAATGGCAAATATAGATTCTACTGAGTGCAACGGGGATATTTTCCCTTGCGCAATGCATCCGGCCCGTCATCCCTTGCGCGACGTGTTCTCTCGTGTAAGCGCTCCCGTTCATCCTCTCTAACCTGATGAGCAATATGTTGTTCCTCCTGAATCTGACGACGATACTTTTCCTCGATTCTTTGTAGTTCTTTCTGACGTTTGCGCCGACGCTCCGCCTGTTGAGCCGCCTCCTTCCTCTCCCGCTCAACCCTCTTTTCGTACTCAATCTCGTAGTGGAACTTGTCCTAGCCAGTTCTATGCATCGCATGTACGTACTCGACGTCTTCCGCTGTTTGTTCGTTGTCGATATACTGTGAACTCACAAAGGGGCGGAGGGGACTGCATGATTAATTATGTGTTGTTATGAATATTTGAGATAAAATGCGAATGCGATATTCATATATTTGTGAAGTAAATATGTTACCTGACGTCTACCGTTCGGGAAAAATGGCGTGGTCCTATGCGAGGGGTTATATTAATAGTTGTTGCACATCCATAGCCTCAAACCGTAGGTGACCCTCAGTATTAGATCTTTACGAATCGACAATCATTGCCACATAAACACCTTGGCGGTTGTAATCCCTCTGGAAGGCGATTTTTTTAAAAAAAATTTGTGGTGAGTAAGGTGAGTCCATGTCTGCGAGAGTTGAGTCTGTGAAGTGTGGTTGTGGCAAATGTGCGTAGTGCTTTGAAATAGACGATCGAAGCTAGACGACTCGTCCACCAGGTGGACGATTTGTCTAGTAGGTGGACGAGTCGTCCAGTACGTGGACGACTAGTCCATCATTGTACGGCTAGTTTATCAGTTGTACGACTCGTCCACCAGGTGGACGAGTCATCTAGTGCGTGGACGACTAGTCCATCAGTTGTACGACTCGTCCATTAGTTGTACGACTCGTCGAACAGGTGGACGAGTCGTCCAGTAGGTGGACGACTAGTCCATCACTTGTACGGCTAGTCAATCAATTGTATGACTCGTCCATCAGTTGTGCGAGTCGTTTAGTAGGTGGACGAAATAGATAATTTGTTAAAAGTCACTAGTGATTGTTGGCAAAATAGATAATTTGTATTTCGAACCACCGATAACGGTTGATTTCACTTTAGTGCGAACATTATAGAACACTAGTAGTTACTCTCGTCCATGTTTATTAAAATTCGTAGTAGAATATCATACATTACAAGGATACATTGCGATCATACATGTTGCTGCACATTAATGAAACCTAAATTTAACAGGTAGGTTTTGACTTGTGGTGAGGACATTCGCAATCCTTGTTGTTGCACACGGGCCTAACACCTATTTACTCGAATAGCTGTGACTCTATTTTCGCAAATTCAACAACCATCTCTCGGTTTCGATCTTTTAAATATTTAATGTAATCTTCAGTTGGCTTGATTGGCAGTGGGTCAAAAATGATAATATTACAGTTCAAAAATATTATGTATTTTGAACTTTCTCCACCGTTAGGACAACGAAAGAATCGATGACCGCTGCTCTCTCTTCCATCCATTCATTTGCACAACACAATCAAGACCACAACGGCATTTGGGCCACTCTTTTTTCGAGCTATCATATGGACGAAGAGGATTGAACACATCAAAATCAGTTTTGCTTAGAACCGGGAACCTGTCTAACGGTGGTTTATACCAATCAGGACCACTCACCAAGTAGTCGAGATGTACCAATATAATATTTTTCACTTCTATCCTACCATGACCCCTGCTCACCATTGCTTTAGTACTCTCTTTGCTCACTCTCAGTTCGTAATGGTGACTCTTGAAGGCGCTACGGCTTTCATAGGGCTAATTTCGTCCATCCGTGGACGACTCGTTTTGGACGACTCGTCCAACTCGTGGACGATTTTGAATCCGTCATCAGTAACACTTTGCTTATGTGTTGTTTGTTATTTTAGTTTTAAAACAGTTAATATTTAGGACACAAAGTAACATGCAAAAACTAGAGATATAAATTAATTATATTAAAAGATATGATACATAGAGTATAACAAAAACAAAAATTAAATGACACAGTAAATCAACACCAAGCACGCTTTCCACGTCCACCCCTAGCAGCCCTACGCGCCGCTCGTACGTGGTCTGCATCGTACGTAAGCGGATCAGGCGGGTTCCTAGGCCTAGGAGCTCCTGTCGGGCTCGCGTCCTGCACCGACTGTGTCAGTTGCGTCGGCTGCGTCGGTTCCGGAGCTCCTTGCGTCTGAGCAAGCATGCCCGCCATAGCATCGGCAACATACACTTCCCAGTCAAAGAAGACTCTCAAATCCTGCTGTGTCGCATCGGAACCGTCAGACGGGTCCTCACAACCTACAAAAAATATTATTCGTTAGATTTATCAATAACTATTAATATTAATAACATGAATTAGACGAGCACTGTCGGTACCCGCGATATGGGGTACCCCCGCGCACAGGGGAAAATGCCTGAGGATCTCGCCCTTCTCCGCAGGGAGAGCTCCGAAGGCGCCACGCGTCCGTCGGGGCCGGACCTCCCTCTCCTCAGAGGAGAGCTCCGGGCTTGCCACGTGGCCTACAGAAGCCGGACCTTCCCCCTCCGCGGGAGAGAGGTCCGAAGGCTCCACGTGTCCTGCGGGGCCGGACCCCCTCTCCTCTGAGGAGGGCTCCAGGCCCGCTGCGTGTCCAGCAGAACAGTGCTGCCTGCCCCCGAGCGGTAGGCAGCGGGCGTAAAGACGCCCCATACCTTGTCCGTACAAGGTATTCAAGGCCCGCGCCTTCCCAAGACGTGGAGACGCGGAGCACGCCTCTGTCAGGTGCCGTTGCGCCCAGTCGCATTACAGACTGGCGTGCGGTGTCAGAACCTGCCAGCCAATAAACACAACGACAAGACATCCCCTCCCGCCTCCGTCGTCATCAACCACTACGACTAGCATGCGGCATGGGCAGGGCGGCAAGACGAAGACTCAGAAGCCTTCGCCAGAGACAACTACAGACATAACTGCGGATACAATAGTCGGCAGGCAATCACCCCGGAACCACCTGTCGGGTCCCGGGCCCACCTTGTAAGCCACACGAGCCTTGGACTATAAAAGGCTCGAGTAGGCGACGTTAGCAAGGGTTCGCACTCCAGCAACTCATACCCTAGGCGTAACTCATCCTCAAGCTCAGGACTCCGGTTCTGAGCAACAAGCAATACAGCGAGCACCTCATTTCACCGTGGACGTAGGGTTTTACGCTCCGGCGGCCCGAACCACGTAAAACTCGCCATGTCAAGCTCCTCCCTAACTCGTCCCTACGCTCAAGCTCTCCGCAAGTGACTAGCCCCTCCGAAAAAAGAACCTCCACGGGCTGCCTAGTGCAGGTCCGGGGGAAGTGTCGACCACACACTTCGACATTGGCGTGACAGGTAGGGGGCTTTTCCCTTGCGCGACGAGTTTCCGCCGACGAAGATGACCAAGCTTCCTTCAGTGGCAAACTCTCCTCCCCCGCGTTCACAGCGAACCATGACCAGCGGGGAGTACGTGTCGACACACTCATGACGTAGTGTGTCAGCGCAAGCTGGTAGCCAGCAGCCGACTCACGCAACGCCGACTCCGGCAATGCAGGCTCGAACCAGCGTTAGATCTTCTGCAGCGCTGAGCGTACCCCACGGGGGTGCGCTGGCTGCAGCAAGAGCACTACTGCGCAATCCACCCGCTGGGGACGCACCCTACTAGGCGACCCAACAGTGGATTCGCGAGGTGGACCGTCTCGTCGTCGCCGCCGCAAACCCTCGACTTCGGCGGGGACGACACTCCAGCCAACCGGCGGTGTCGTTGACGCACACGCCAACGGTTGACGGGCAGACAACGGACTCCAGCTCCACCAGGCTTCCGTCGACGGACCTGAGGGCAGAGTTGGAACGGTGCCACTTGGGCCAGGATGCCCGGGTGTACCTCGAGCGACGTCGGGAAAGGCGTCGCAACCAAGAGGCTGGCGACAGCATGACGTCAGCCTCGACCCAGCCCGAAGAGCAGATCTTCGCCACGCGAACTCTGCCCCAGGTATACGCCGCGCAGCATATGCCACAACCATATGCCCTGCAAACGGTGCCCCCGGTCTATGGCGCAGCCTTGCCCATACCGGGGTACACCGTGCCAACGGCGAACCAAGCATTCGCGGCACCAACACCTGCGGCAACAGGGGCAGGATATGCGGCCCTGGCACCCTACCTTCGCTTCGCGAGGTGGCCGCGCAAGTTTCGGCCGCACGTGCCCGAGAAGTACGACGGCAGCGTCAACCGGGCGGAGTTTCTCCAGATCTACTCCACAGTCGTACTTGCCGCAGGAGGGGATGAGGCCGTCATGGCCAACTACTTCCCCGTCGCCTTGACTGGCCCAGCCCGGTCTTCGCTCATGAACCTCCCCCAGGGTTCCATAACTTCCTGGGGAGAGCTCTACCGGTAGTTCATCGCCAACTTCGGCAGCTCCTACACCTGTCCCGGCACGGAGCTTGGCCTCCACGCCATCAAGCAACAACCTGGGGAATCACTGCGCTCCTTCATCCAGCGGTTCTCCCAGGTACGCAACACCATCCCGCATATTCAAAGTGCTTCTGTGGTGGTGGCGTTCCGGCGGGGTGTCCGGGACGAGAAAATGCTTGAGAAGCTCGCGACCAGAGAGGTCCGCGACGTCTCCGAGCTCTTCAGCCTGGCGGACAAGTGCGCCAGAGCAGTCGAAGGGCGGAACTGGCACTCTCTGCCAGCCTTCGAGTCAGGAGGGCAGTCCGGGTCCGGCGCTGCCTCCTATGGAGGTGGCAAGAAGGCCAAGAACCGGAGGAGTGGCAAGATGAAGTCACCGGCCGCGGCCCCCGTTGCCGCAACAGCGGCACCCAGTGGGGCTCGGGGGCCGCGCCCCGACAAAAGGCCGCGACAGTCCTCGGCTCCAGAGACTCGCAGAGCGCTTCCGCATAGGGAGGCAGCTGAGAGCTGATGGGCCGCCCCTTCCTCAGAGGGAGGGCAAACAGAAAGTCGACGCCTCAGTCAGCGCCGACCACCAGGTGGGCTTTCAGGAGCCTCAACGCGTCATGAAGACGGTGCACAACGGTGAGGACTTCAGCTCCGGTGATGACGAGCCGGGGCAATAGCTGACTGCGGCTACCTCGGGAAGTCAGTGGAGACTGCACTGCTGTGATATCAACCTTGGAGGAGCTCCAAGTAGTCACAGCAGCCCAAGCACCAGCCCCGACGGTGCAGAACCGGGCCAGCTCCACCCGAGTGCACGCCTTTGTGCCTCGGTCGTACCTCCTGGGGGCCGCCCAGGGTCTGTCAACCCCTCGAAGACCTTGCCAGAAGGGGAAAGATGCCTTGGCTCTCCCAAGAAGAGTCCGGGTCCTCCTACCCCCTGAAGGCCTTAGCCAGAAGGGGAGGGTACCCCGGGGCGCCCAGGAGAAGCCGCGCGGGACCAGATCCAGCGTGAAGATGACAAACAGCAGCCCAAGCACCAGCCCCGACAGTGCAGAACCGGGCCAGCTCCACCCGAGTGCACGCCTCCGTGCCTCGGTCGTACCTCCTGGGGGCCGCCCAGGGTCTGTCAACCCCTTGAAGGCCTTGCCAGAAGGGGAAAGACGCCTTGGGTCTCCCAAGAAGAGTCCGGGTCCTCCTACCCCTTGAAGGCCTTAGCCAGAAGGGGAGGGTGCCCCGGGGCGCCCAGGAGAAGCCGCGCAGGACCTGCTCCAGCGTGAAGATGACAACCTCGTCGACGAGGCTCGACTGCAGGTGACACCCCACAACGCACGGTCTCGGTTGGCGCTCTAGCACTACCTCCAAAGGACCAAACGCATCAGGGACCTGCAGGAAGGCAACCTGGTGTCGCGGCACACACTTTCCCGTCAAGGACCTATAAACTCTCCCCCAGCCACGAAGGTTCCTTCCGAGTCACGAAAGTTGCCGTCCCAGGTACACATGCCTTTCAACCGAGTATGGGATCCGTTCCCAAAACCCTTGGCATGGAACAACACTGTAAGTTCTACGTCCTGAGCGTTAGTAGAACAGGGCCATACCCTTCTGTAATAAATCCCATAGAATCTAGGAACAGCGCTTGGGGCAGCTAAGTCTTAAGGGACGGTCCAGGACTACGTTCAGCTTGGCCTGGTTCCGACCCTAAACGCGTAGAGTCTTGCTTCCCTTCTTAATGAGGCGGGTCGTTGCCCCCATGTACAACCAGACTTCCGCCTATGGGCATTTACACAGAAACCTGTTCTACTTCACTCTCTCTCATGTGCTCATTTAAATTACGCATTAATTTTTACGATCGCACTCTCTATGTATGTTCATCGTACATCTAGCCCCCTCTCTTCCGCGCTCATCCATAGTCAGCATTTGCTATCCTACCGAAGGCGGCTGCGCTTGAGGCACCTGCCGATGGCCAGGTGGGTCTCTCGGGCCTCCCCCAGTCAGGTGTTGCGGTGCCAGTCGGTCACCTCCAGGAAAGGCCTGCGCCGTGCATGGGGGGTCCAGGGTGCGTATCCCGTTTAGCCGGCTCTGAAGCGTGCGCATCCCGCCCTCCGGAGGTCCAGGGGAGTACAGCCGCTTTGCCTGGTTCTGTACCCAAAGCATGTGCACTCTGCTTCCCCGGCGCACGGTCCGGTATTAGGGATCGGACGATCGTACCCGGACCTTGGAGGGAGCCGGAGCCCCGGTGTCTCGCGCACAGAATTGCCCAAGCCCCGTATAACGGATCAGGATCGTAAGCCGAATAAGACTAAGAGACAGGAGGGGAGGACCCCCCGAGGAGAATTACGTTTCCTCTACCTGTGTGCAGGACCTCCAGGTTACAGCAATGGGGGCTGCATGAAGCGGGGGGCAAGGAGCTACCAACAACTCGAGCATAGGATCGGAAGGTCCGGGTCCCGCCCCTTCCATAGGGGCGAGGCCCGAAGGCCCCACGTGTCCAGCGGGCCCGGAGCTCCCGCCTACGCAGAGGGGGTCCAGGCTCACCACGTGGCTGGCGGAAACCGGACCTCCCCCTCTGGGGGGGGGGGGGGGGGGCTCCGAAGGCCCCACGTGTCTAGCGGGGCCGGAGCTCCCGCCTCCTCAGGAGGGGCTCCGGATCCGCCGCATGGGCGGCATAAGAAAAAACCTCCCTCTCCAGGGGAGGAGCTCAGAAGGCTCCACGTGTCCCGCAGGGCCGGACCCCTTCTCCTTAAAAGGGAACTTCGGGCCCGCCACGTGAACGGCAGATCCGGACCTCCCCATGGGGCGAGCTCCGAAGACCTCCGGGGCCCTTAATACAGTAAGGACCCGGAGAAGGTGCCTGTGCAGAGCTTCGAGATTGGTAAAGGCCTCTGAGTGCCTTGCGGAGCTAAGGACTCGACCAGGCAAAACCATGAAGAAGACAAAAAGCATCACAGGCACAAACATTCAAGTGAGTCTATTTATTCATGGCTCCACGAGCTGGTCTACAGACTCGATAAAAAGAAAGAAGCGAGTCCTAGGGGGCTCCTGGCTCGCGTCGGAACCTAGAGGCTACAAGGGCGACCACTTCCCCGACTTCGGCCCTGGCCATCTCCTCCCGCTCCGCGGTAGGACCGTCTTTCACTGGCTCCAGTGAGAAGGAAGGGTCCCGGCTCTTGAAGCAGGCCAGCACATGCGTGGCAACCTCCAAGGCCAGGCCCCGTCCCTCTGCCTCAAGCTCGCTGGCAACCACTGAGTCCAGCCTGCTCAGCTTGGCGCCAAGTGACTCCAGTGCGGGAATCACTTCAGCCACCTTCAACGCAGGAGCCACCGCCTTCACCGGGCTGAAGCCGAGAGGGACCAAGGCGGACCTCGCCTGGTCGACGAAGCTCGAAACTGCACGGGCCTCGGAGGACCGTGAAGCCAAGAGCTCCTATACCTCGCGGTGGGCTGCTCGCAGGGCGTCGCGGCTTCCTTCGGAGGACTCCTTCTCCCTGGTCGCCAGGGAGCTTTCCCGAAGGCGAAGAGACTGGGCAAGCCGCTCCAACTCAGAAACCCGGAAGTCGGCAGCCCATTCCCGATCCAGGATCGCCTGGCGTTCGCGGGAGACCTGTTCCTCCCTCATGGCCAGGTCTGCCTTCCGGGCCTCTAGCTCCCTGGCCCGAGCTTGCAGGTCAGCCTCGCCCGCCGCCAGTCGCGCGGCGACCCTCTCCGCCTCGACTGCCGTGGAACGCTCCCAGTCCTCAACGGCGAGTTTACGGCGCTCCAACAGCTGTTGTATCTCCTCTGCGGCAGAGAGGCTCTCCTCGGCCCGGGCATGTGCCTCAAGGGCCTCCTTGTGGAGCCGTCGCGTTTCGGCGTCCAGGCGGTCAACAGACCGTTTCAGCCGGTCGAGGAGCGCTTCCCTGAAGTCAAGCGACTCCCGCCTGGAATCGAGCTCGCCCTTGACCTTCGCGGTCCGCTCCCGCAAAAGGTTCCCCCAGATGAGGAGGCGATCCCTTTCAACCGTATGCTCCTCCCACTCACGACCAAGTGCGGCCAAGACCTGCCGGACGCTCACTTGGGCGAGCGCGAAGGCATCCGCCAGAGGCAGTGGGGCAGCAGAGGCCGGAGCATCACCCCCGACCTCCTCCATCACATCATCCTCAAGAGTAGGCGATGCACCAGCGACCGGGATGAGACGCCAGTCAGGAGAAGCTGGCGCCGGGACTCCGACAGCCGGACTCCGACGAGTGGGAGAAGTCGACGCTGAAGTAGAAGTCGGGTCGCCTGGTACAGGGTTGACCTGCGCTGGCTTGGGGGCCACGGCAGCCGTCTCGGCAGGAGAAGATGACGCTGCCGAGGAATCCGGGCACGCTGGGACAGGAGAAACTCGCGCTGGCTTGGGGCCCGCGGCAGCTGTCCCTGATTCCGAGCGCAACGGTGCCGATTCCCCACCAGCCGGGGACGGCCGAGAAGCGCGAGCACTCCAGCGGGCCTTGAACCCCGACTTTCGAGCCGGAGTAGGATTCCCAGAGCACACCGTCGTCGCTGACGGCCGCTCCGCAGTCGCCTGGACTGATGGAGCAGGGGATGCTCTAGAAGCTCCCCTCGACACATCAGCCCGGGAGCTCTTTGTGTCGCCACCGGAAGGAGTGCCATCTCCAGAAGCGGGAGGTACAGGCACCCCGGATCCCCGACTTGGCATGGATGCCGCCACTGGAGGAGATAGAGCACGTTTCTTCTCTGGGGGCGGGTTAGAAGCCATGACGACGGAGGACTCAAAGGCAAGAAGACAAAGGCACAAGAGTCCAAGGCAAAGCGCTGGGAGTGCGAAGGGAAGCCGCAATGCTGGTAAGATCCCCTTTTAAAACTTCCTAGATGCGATTCCAAACGACCCGAAACTCTTCGAATACGCCGCATCGGCAACCGCATCGGCTCCAAGACCGAGCGCCGATGACAGGTGGGCCGAAGCTGCCCAGCTGAAGCGGCGGGTCAAGGAGTTAGCCTCCCAAGAAGACGAGCCGGCAAGGCGCTCCGGCGGTTCCCGAAGAAAGCGCCGCAACGTGCAGAAGTGGCAGTCTTGGGAACCGCCGCAGTAAAAGCAACCATCAAGTGGGTGCACGCTCCCACGATCCCACGACTGTTCGTGCTCCGCAGCGGTTAATGCGAGACATAGAGAAAGTGCGCGGAACAGAAGAGACGGAGGTCCCAACTCGGGCTCGCTATCTCCCCCGTGATGGGCCCGGGGGCCACTGTCGGTACCTGCGATATGGGGTACCCCCGCGCACAGGGGAAAATGCCCGAGGATCTCGCCCGTCTCCGCGGGGAGAGCTCCGAAGGCGCCACGCGTCCGGCGGGGCCGGACCCCCCTCTCCTCAGAGAGCTCCGGGCTCGCCACGTGGCCTACAGAAGCCGAACCTCCCCCTCCGCGGGAGAGAGGTCCGAAGGCGCCACGTGTCCAGCGGGGCCGGACGTCCCTCTCCTCAGAGGAGAGCTCCGGGGCCGCCACGTGGCCGACAGAAGCCGGACCTCCCCCTCCGCGGGGAGAGGTCCGAAGGCTCCACGTGTCCTGCGGGGCCGGACCCCCCCTCTCCTCTGAGGAGGGCTCCGGGCCTGCCGCGTGTCTAGCAGAACAGCGCTGCCCGCCCCCGAGCGGTAGGCAGCGGGCGTAAAGACGCCCCATACCTTGCCCGTACAAGGTATTCAAGGCCCGCGCCTTCCCAAGACGCGGAGACGCGGAGCACGCCTCTGTCAGGTGTCGTTGCGCCCAGTCGCATCACAGACTGGTGCGCGGTGTCAGAACCTGTCAGCCAATAAACATAGCGACAAGACATCTCCTGCCGCCTCCGCTGTCATCAACCACTACGACTAGCATGCGGCATGGGCAGGGCGGCAAGACGAAGACTCAGAAGTCTTCGCCAGAGACAACTACAGACATAACTGCGGATACAATAGTCGGCAGGCAATCACCCCGGGACCACCCGTCGGGTCCCGGGCCCCCCTTGTACGCCACACGAGCCTTGGACTATAAAAGGCTCGAGTAGGCGACGTTAGCAAGGGTTCGCACTCCAGCAACTCATACCCTAGGCGTAACTCATCCTCAAGCTCAGGACTCCGGTTCTGAGCAACAAGCAATACAACGATCACCTCAGCTCACCGTGGACGTAGGGTTTTATGCTCCGGCGGCCCGAACCACGTAAAACTCGCCGTGTCAAGCTCCTCCCTTACTCGTCCCCACGCTCAAGCTCTCCGCAAGTGACTAGCCCCTCCGAAAAAAGAACCTCCGCGGGCTGCCCAGTGCAGGTCCGGGGGAAGTGTCGACCACACACTTCGACAGACACATACCACTGCACTAGTTGGATGTCCCAACAATGTCATCGGGACAAGTAGGACGAACGTAAGACGTTAAAGGCACTACACAGAAAATAGTCTTAATTACTCCGTTCAACATATTAGTATAAATGAGAAGTCTTTCTATGTCGTATCTGGTGTCTGAACGGAAGCTGGCGGTGGAACAGTCGTCGCTGGTGCGAAGAACGGCTGCTGTATGGAGGAATCTTGACGACAAGACTCCGTGCACGACAGAGACATGTGCCTCATGTTGTCGGTGATGTACTAATGCATTTTCTTCCAGGCCGTTGTATTCTCTTAGGTCGGGATGTGCAAGCCCAGCTCCGACCTTTCGACCATCGCCCTCACATCGATCTCGGCACCCCTAAATATCTGAAACTGCAAACGAAAAAAATGTAAATAATCCTAGTTTACGGAACAAGGGTTTTCATCAACAGAAATCCGAACGATTCATATCTGTTTTTCTTGTTTCTTCCGTTAAGGGATCGGTCAAGGAATGACAAGAAGTAAAGTAGTAGGTTGAGAATTCTATCTCAATAGATAGATAGGTTCTCAACCATTCCTTTATTATCCTTTTCTTTTGGAGGGGGTTCACGGGAACCTTTTCTTTTACTGAGTCAAGTTCTTGTACAAATTATAAGAAAACTTATGTAACTCTAAAAATAGTAATACGAAACTTATTGCAACTTAAGTGTTACGATCTCTGTGTCGAGGTTAAGTGTTGGTAGTCGACACGACATGTGCCTCCGGCTCTGCTTGGACGTACGATACTCGCATACGTGTACGAGAGACGTACTAACGTAGGTACTCCTCGTAGGACTCCGCGGTGAATGGTAACGCATCCGTGATTACGTCATGAGGTGCATCTGCTCACTACCGTACCCAAGCCTCTGCGAGGCTAGAAAACAGGCGTAGAGAAACCGTTCCGTGTGTGCCTGCGAGCAAAATATAACGTTATTCAACGATTAAAACTTATGTAAGTTAAATATACAAATAAAGGAAACTACTTACGTGTGTGCAGTACGCGGAACTGAGAGTCCGCTAGGAACTGGGAAGACCTGCTGCCGCCTGAATTGCCGCATAACTCTGTGATGGGAGTACTCCTCCACATAGATGTCGTACACGAGAGCCTTCCGTGTCCACCACACGTCCGCATCTCTCGTGCACAAATACGACAACCTAGCGGGTTCGCGACGCTCCACAGCCTCGTACGAAAACGGAGTCCATACGACGTCGTTGTCTGCCTGAAAGCGGTCAAACGACATTGTATACTTCGGGTCCCCTATGCACCGTGTCGTCACTCCAAGTACGCTGGAAAATAAAAAATATTATAACGAAACAAATAGCTATGTTAAGAATGAAAATACATGTATTACAAGTTAACATACCCTGCGTCGAGTCCACAACGTGCCCATCGTTGGCCTATCCTCCTCGGTGTTCCCGTACAAGGCATCGCCGTAGTGGGTGACGTCCACCCTAGGCCGACCTATCGAGAACCGCTCTTACGCCCTGAGGTTCAGCAACAACAGACACCCACACAGTATGCCATCCACCGCCACCTATGAACAATAAAAATATTAAATGTCACTTGATTAAGATATGACAATTTAAGAAATTTTTAAATAATATGTTTATAATAACTTACCTTTGTACATGACGTACAAAGACCTCGATACGTAGCCGCAAGCACAGCTGAACCCCAACTGTACTGCGGAACTATGTGAGGTGGGTTGTCTGCTATCTCTTTCGTGAAGTAGATAAGGCGCTTGTCGACTGTGTCCCCGTGTGAGTCTGTGAACAGGATCCACCCGAAAAGGTACAGAAGGTACGCCTCCAAGTATTTTGAGATAATGTACTCATCCACGTCCGGGTGGATGTCCTCGGGCTGAAAGGAACAAATAATTATGTAAAGTTACAATTATTACTAATGAAGACATATTATACATAAAATCCAACTAAACTTACCTCGTATTGTTGCAACCAAGTCTTCGGCGAACCGTGGTTTTGTCTGTCTGTGATCGGTATCACCGGACCGTGCCTCTGAGTGTACCTCAGATGTAGTACGATGCTAGAGAAACGGGCTTGTAGGTCCTCGCGCCATCCGTCCAAGAAGTTTGTCCTACAAACGGCCTGTCCTGCGAGCGGAAGCCCTAATAGGTACGACACGTCCTGGAGCATGTCTGTCATCTCCCCACAAGGCATGTGGAACGCCGGTCTCCATCAGTCGACCAACGCAGTAAGTAGGGAACAGTCGAAGGTTAGTCGCGTGGACTTTTTCTTTAGACCGTTCCATTACTTGGGGCTCCAACATCCTACACAGTGATAGGACCCCGCTGCACTCAACCTGCAATACACAATATCAAATTACTACCGAACAATCTAACAATCAACAACAACAACAACCAAGCCTTTATCCCAAGCCTGTTGGGGTCAGCTAGACATGAAACCCAATATCAATGAAGTAAAATAGAGGAAGAGATATGAGAACAAGGAAAAAAGAAAAAAAGAGAGAAAAAAAGAGAAAAAAAAAAAGAAAAAGGAAAAAAGAAAAAGGAAAAAAGAGAAAAGAGAAAAGAGAAAAGAAATAAGAAAAAAGGAAAAGAAAAAGAGAAAAAAACAAGACTACGATTCTGGCACATGAATTGCTACTTTCCATGTGGTCCTATCATGAGCTAAGTCTCTGGATACATTCCAATCTCTCAAATCTCGTTTTACCGCCTCCTCCCAGGTCAACCTTGGTCGTCCTCTACCCCTCCTAATATTTTCTCTACCTCTTAAAATCCCACTGTTAACCGGTGCTTCTGGAGGTCTCCGTTGGATATGTCCAAACCACCTAAGCCGATGTTGGACTAACTTCTCTTCAATCGGCGCCACCCCTACCTTATCACGAATCGCCTCATTCCTTATTCGGTCTCTTCTCGTGTGCCCACACATCCACCGTAGCATGCGCATCTCTGCGACACTCATTTGTTGGACATGTTGCCATTTAGTTGGCCAACATTCCGCCCCATAGAGCATCGCGGGTCTGATCACCGTCCTATAGAACTTCCCTTTTAACTTTTATGGGACTTTCCTATCACATAGGATTCCAGAGGCTTGTCGCCATTTCATCCACCCTATCTTGATCCTGTGGCAAACATCCTCATCAATATCGCCATTGCTTTGTAACATTGATCCTAAGTATCGGAAAGAGTCCCTTCTAGGTACTATTTGTCCTTGTAGACTAACATTTCCCTCTTCACGACCAACACCACTAAAGTCGCACCTCATATACTCGGTTTTGGTCCTACTAAGTCTAAACCCCTTGGACTCTAAGGTTTGTCTCCATAACTCTAATTTCTTATCAACACCATCTCTAGTTTCATCTACCAGCACTACATCATCAGCAAAGAGCATGCACCAAGGGATATCCCCTTGTATATCCTTCGACACCTCATCCATGACCAAGGAAAAGATGTATGGGCTCAAAGCTGATCCTTGATGTAGTCCTACCGTGATAGGAAATGCATCAGTCTCACTATCACTTACGCGCACACTTGTCCTAACATTATTGTACATATCCTTGATAAGGGTAATGTACTTTGTTGGCACTTTATGTTTCTCTAGTGCCCACCACATGACTGACCTTGGTATCTTGTCGTACGCCTTCTCCAAGTCGATGAACACCATATGCAAGTCCTTCTTCTGCTCCCTATATCTCTCCATAAGCTGACGAAGCAAGAAAATCGCCTCCATTGTAGACCTCCCAGGCATAAAACCAAACTGGTTTTTAGTGACATTGGTCACTTTCCTCAGGCGGTGTTCAATCACTCTCTCCCAAAGCTTCATAGTATGACTCATAAGCTTAATACCTCGATAATTAGTACAACTTTGAATATCTCCTTTATTTTTGAAGATATGTACTAATATACTTTTCCTCCATTCTTCAGGCATCTTGTTTGACCGAAAAATGTGGTTGAATAGCTTTGTGAGCCATACTATTGCGACATCCCCAAGACATCTCCACACCTCAATAGGGACATCGTCAGGGCCGAGAGCCTTTCCTCCTTTCATCCTCTTTAAGGCCTCCTTAACCTCAAACTCTTTTATCCTCCGCACGAACCGCCTGTTGGAGTCATCAAAGGAGTCATCCAACTCAACCATAGTGCTCCCATTCCCATCATTGAATAGCCCATTAAAGTAATCACGCCATCTATTCTTAATCTCTTCATCCTTCACTAGAATGCGGTCAGTCTCATCTTTGATGCATTTAACTTGATTGAGATCCCTCAACTTTCTCTCGCAGATTTTTGCTACCTTGTATATGTCCTTTTCACCTTCTTTTGTCCCTAGTCTCTCATATAACTTATCATAGGCTTGTCCTCTTGCCTTACTCACAACCCGCCTTGCATTCTTCTTAGCCTCTTTGTACTTAAGCATGTTGCTTGCGCTTCTATCATTATGACAACTCTTATAACACTCCTTCTCCTTAATGGCCTTTTGTACATCCTCATTCCACCACCAAGTGTCTTTATCTATAAGTTTCTTTCCCTTTGTCACACCGAACACCTCACTAGCTACCTTCCTAATGCAAGTTGCCATCTTCATCCACATACTATCTGCATCTCCATTTTCTGCCCAGGGTCCTTCTGTGATCACCCTATTTTTAAAGGATTCTTGTGATTCTCCCTTCAACTTCCACCACTTTGTTCTTGTGATTTTGACACCTTTGTCCCGCAAAGAACATGTATGGAAGCGAAAGTCAGCTACCACAAGCTTATGTTGTGTCACAACACACTCCCCCGGGATCACCTTACAATCTAGACACTCCCGTCTATCCTTTCTCCTAGTGAGGACAAAGTCAATCTGGCTAGAGTGTTGGGCACTACTAAAGGTCACTAGGTGAGATTGCCTCTTCCTAAAGAGGGTGTTAGCTATCAACAGATCATAGGCTACGGTAAAGTCTAGGATGTCCTTACCCTCTTGATTTCTATCGCCGCATCCAAAACCTCCATGTACTCCTTCAAATTCTAGGTTAGTTGCACCCAAATGACCATTGAGATCTCCCCCTATGAGGAGTTTCTCGGTTATCGGTACACTACTAACCATATCCTCCAAGTCCTCCCAAAATTGCCTCTTAGCACTCATGTTGAGCCCAACTTGTGGGGCATAAGCACTAATGACGTTCAAGACAATGTCCCCAATTACTATCTTGATTAAGATGATCCTATCCCCTCGTCTTCGAACATCCACTACTATCCTTAAGACTCTTATCTATTAGAACACCTACGCCATTCCTAGTCCCAGCCGAACCAGAATACCAAAGCTTGAAACCGAACAATCTAACAATATTTGAACTATTTAATTATAAACATTCGTACCTGCAATCCACCTATCATCCAGGTGTAACGGCGTCTTCGGCACCCTCGGCCGCAACGTGGTAAGTTCGATTACTCGAACATCGCTCAAGTACGAGCGGTATCGAGTGTCGAACTGAGCATCCAAGAGCTCGTAAGTGCCACTGTCACTTGCAGCCATGACTACAACTTTAAAATATATTAAATTGTTAGTCATTATGAACTTATGTAAATATATATTTAATTGTTAGTCGTTATGAAATTATGTAAATTCTTAACCAACCATATTGTTTTTAAACAACAAAATTCGTAATATATAATGAGGTTACACCGAAAAGATTACAAACCAAATTATTGATCATCCCGCCATGACCGATGACCACGAGGATGCCTCCCATCATACAGATTTATTGAAGGTCCCGCTTCTGCTGCTCTCGGAACATTACGTCGAAAACAATTCTTGTAACTACATCTCACTTGTTGTGACAATGAGCACTCGTACATATCATTTCTTATACGTCGAGTTTTACGCTGGCCACGAGTCTGCTTCAACCTCAGATAATCAGAGTCTCTTTCGAATTCCGGTCCAGGATCGTTAGTGAATGCACCAAAAATCCGGTAACCAAATATCTCTGCGTCTCAGGTTGTGTGCAAAGTCTTTTTAAAAAAGTATTGTGACACATTATAGTCGGAGATAATTGACTCTGACTACAGACAACAATGATATGAGAACAAGATCTATGAAGAAGCTTTGGCTTTATACATGTACATATGGCAGAGTTCTCACGAAGAACGCACTCATGCACAGTCCGTCCACTCGTGACACTCGTGGCATTTGTGGATCGAGAAACCTTAAATGATCTTTTCACTGAAAGGGACCAATATTTAACAGCATCTTGCAATGCTTCTTTATTTTTAAAAAGGGACCTCGGTGTTATCGTATTGTCGTGGTAATCCAACGGCAAATGATACCCTTGAATGACTTTTAGGTTTTCAAAATTTAGATATCTTCAATCGGCAGGGACAGGTGGTTGATCTTCCTCATTAGATGAATCATTCACTAACAGTACTATAATCACTATCCTTAACAATCATCTGCTGAACTATATGTTCTATATGTTCTTTTTTATCTGGTTGACTAGTTGGCTCAGTAACAACAACATGTGTAAATTCATTATCATTATCTTCTTCACCATCACCACCATCAATATCTTCCTTGCATCATTTTCGTCCTGCGTCTCGTCGAATACTTTCTTGGCTTCAACCTGAATCAGAAATATTAGAGGCCACACATATTATAGAGCCCTTGCAACATAAGCACGCAACACACGTGTTCCCTTTAGCGGCAGTAGTTTCCAGAAATAATACTTGAACGGCTGATAACTCTATTTATCTTCAACTCATATTCATACTCACTCAGTTTAAAAACTTTTAGCAACCATATATATACACTAATAAATGTCCATTCCGTTGGACTAGGTATTCACCGATTTATAAAAGGGAGTCATGATAGATCTACTCCACTTGAATTATAGTTAATTTGTCCATCTCCATAAAATATCTAAAATTCTACTTTATCTGACATACCTAGTATACGTATATACGCAATTTAATAATTACTAAAATAATAGTAACAAAAAGTTGAAATACGCATAATGTAATATAATTTGTGTTAAAAATTGATATGTACTATTATAAAAATATAAATACAGAAACTAAAAACTGATGTTTAAAAAATTAACATAAAACTATATTTAAAACAGACTAAATATAAATTTAAACTAACCAAATTTCTTAAATTCAAATCATACTAAATCTAAAATCTAAAATTATAACTAAACTTAATCTAAAATCTAAAATTTTGAAACTAAATTTTAACATAGAACGTCGAAACTAACTTAAAATTCAAAATTATAACTAAACTTAGACTAAATGTCTGAAACTAAAACTAATAAAAATAAAATAAAGTTTTTTAAAAAAATTGAAACTAACATAAATATAAGTTCAAACTAAATTAAAATCCTAAATAGAAACTAAACTATACTAAAACTAAAAGTCTGAAACTAGATGTTGAAAACTACTTAAAACTGACATAAACTAATATTTAAACTAAACTAAAATCTAGATTTCAAACTAAATCCTAACAATAAATAATAACTAAATTAAACACTAAAACATAAAATAAAAACTAAACTACATTCAAACTAATATTTAAATCTAAATTATCTACAATGCACAATATAAGTCATTTCAAAATTATAATTATATTTAAAAGATTATATCTTTTTCTTTTCTTTTTTCATTTTTCTTTTCTCTTTTCTTCTCTTCCTCTTCCTCTTCTCCTCTTTTTTCCTCTCCTCTTTTTTTGTTTGGTTGTATTGGGTGTGGGGAGAAGCCTCTGGGGCGGCTGTGTTATATAGAACAGCCTATCGTCCACGCCGTGGACGAAGGGTCTTGTCGTCAGGACACGTCGGTCCAACGGTCCCGTGATCGTTGGGCCGACGTGGCTGCCACGTAGGTCGGTGTCGTCCACGGCGTGGATGACACGTGTTGGTTATTTTTGTAAAAAAATTAGATGTTATTAATATTAAATACTTTATATAAAGTGCTAAAATAAAAAAATTCCGCAACTAGCTGCGGCTGATACACGGGTCAGGTGCGAGAAGAGGAGCGCTCCTCTGGATCCGCGGCGCCAGAGGAGGCCGAGGCCCAGTCAGTGAAGGCAGGCGCGTGGATCCGCGGCGTCAGAGGAGGCCGAGGCCCGGTCATGTGGAGGCAAAGTGGTGATGAGGCGAGCGCGCGCGTGAGTTACCTGGCAGCTTGCGCCAGAGAAAATGAGACAAGATTCAGCAACGGAGGTTGGAAGCACGACGGTCGGCGCCAATGGAGATCAGGATGCAGAGGCGAGTGCGGAGGTCGGCGGCCTCATTCGCCGCCCAGTCGTTGATCAGATTGCCTCCAGGCTGGACCGAGCATGCCGAGACACTCCCGATTTGGATGAAGCCTCGCCGACGGAGCAAGAGTGGTAGACCGATGATGGCAAGCTACCCAGACGAGAGCACAGAGCTCCAGGAAGAGCTGTCGAGGCGGCTAGGGTTAAAAAAACCTTAATTTGATGGTTCTATTATCATGTTATGAATTGTTATATTATTGTGAGAACAAAGGCCCATATATATAGTACAGAGGATTATAATTATAGAAGTAATAATTATAATTATGAAAAAAGTAATATATCCTTCTATCTCTAACAGATTCTTTTCGAAAGCGATCTCAGTCAATCCCCTCTTATTTTCATGTGCGGTGTACCAATAATGGCCGCCTTTAATTCTCTCCGTTTTTGTAGTGAGGGAAACCGCCTTGCCTCTTCAAGTTGTTTCTCTCTTGCATTTCGTTTTGCCTTACTACCCTTGGTGTTAGCGAAGCAAGCCCTTCCTTCAGAAAACATGCCCTTCTCATCAATATAAACAGGATCAGTATGTGCAAGGTTTTGGCTTTGAGTTTGGATTAATCTCATCAGGCAATAACTTTCTTGGGTCATCATTAGTCTCTTAATTTTCATCCTTGGCGCATGCAGCATCAAAAAGTTTTTCCATAATGCTCAACACATTGAGATGGTGTTCGACCAACTATAGGCGCAATAGCTATACAATGAGTATGCATGAATTTAGCAAGATGGCCTAGCTACTCATCCTCTCTCATGGTCCACTCAGTCTGAAACTAAAAGCCACGAGATAGTATAGTGAATCATAATATTATCATTTATGCCACAGACTTCAGCAGAACATTCACTTTGAAATAGATCGTAAAAAGGTGAAATCACCAAACAAATATTAGAGGGTAAAAGCTCAACACTTGAATGATATTCCTCATTGAACACCTCATGCTACAGGAATCACACATTTATCGAAATTTTACTTTCAAGAAGCATGCTGTGCAAAGTGACAGGAGAGATAATATCTGAGCAACAGTTCTGTTCTGCTAAACAGCATTCTTATAATACAATCTACACAAGTATTACACTATGTTGCACTGTTCTTGTTCATTGGACAACTTATCAACAAAGATATTGGGGTATATATTCACTATCATTATGAAAGCATGACACAGATCAGTAGTTAGCCTCACCTAATCACATTTAATCATCATATTGTGCAAATTTAGATAAAGACAACATATATAAATGGCAGTGAAAGGGGGCTAATGATGATTGTATTAAGATGATAGAAAAGCTGGGATACAGGTGTGATTATATAGAGGGATTAGGAGGGGAGAAAAGACTAAACTACCCCTAACCCTAATCCCTCTCTAAAGACTAATATACCCCTGTGTCACACCCCTAATTATAGTGTCTAACACCCCCCCCCCCCCCCCGCAGTCACAACATCTAGCCGCTGCAGATGTTGAGACTGGACCAAAACTCGGAGAACAGCGACGACGGGAGGCCCTTCGTGAAGATGTCGGCGAACTGCGTCGTCGTCAGGACATGGTGTACCCGAACCTCGCCCCGTGCAACCCGCTCACGAACAAAATGAAGGTCGATCTCCACATGCTTCGTGCGCTGATGCTGGACCGGGTTGGTGGAGAGGTACATGGCGCTGACGTTGTCGCAGTAGATGAGGGTGCTCTTGATGACGGGGGTGTGGAGCTCCTGAAGTAGCTGCTGAAGCCAGGAGGCCTCACCTACGCCGTTAGCCACGGCGCGATACTCGCCTCAACACTCGAGCGCGACACTACGGGTTGTCGCTTCGAGGACCAGGAGACAAGGTTGCCGCCCAGGAAGACAGCGTACCCAGAAGTAGAGCGTCGTGTGTCCGGGCAGCCTGCCCAGTCAGCGTCTGTGTACATAACCAGCTCGGAGGCCGTGTCACGCTGAAGAAGGAGGCCGTAGTCGAGGGTGCCTCGTAGGTACTGAAGAATCCGCTTGACAGCGGTGAGATGCGGTTCCCTCGGGTCATGCATGTGGAGGCATACCTGCTGGACCGCATATGAGATATCCGGCCTGGTGAAGGTGAGGTACTGGAGAGCACCTACAAGGCTCCTGTAAGAAGTGGGGTCAGAGACGGGTGTCCCGTCGGTGGCGGAGAGCTTCGCCTGAGTATCCATTGGAGTGGAGCACGGCTTGCAATCAGCCATGCTCGCCCGCTGGAGGATATCCAGACAGTACTGTCGCTGGTGGAGGAATAGGGCGCCTGGTCGGTCCTCGACCGTAATACCCAGGAAGTGGTGGAGACGGCCCAGGTCCTTCATAACGAACTCCTACTTTAAGGCAGAAATGGTTCGCTAAAGCAGAGTCGGACTAGATGTTGTTAGTACAATGTCATCGATGTATAGTAAGAGGTAAGCTGTGTCACTGCCCCGTCGATAGACAAACAGCAAAGTGTCCGACTTAGCTTCAACAAACCCCTGTGAGACCAAGAAAGAGGCAAACCGGCTGTACGAAGCTCGCGGTGCCTGCTTCAGTTCGTACAGGGATTTGTTCAGCTTACAGACCATGTTTGGGTGAGCTGAATCTACAAATCCTGCCGGATGACTGCAGTACACCGTCTCGGTCAGTATACCGTGGAGGAAGGCGTTCTTGACGTCCAACTGGTGGACATGCCAAGAACGTGAGAGAGCTAGCGACAGTACGGTACGAACTGTCGCCGACTTCACCGCCGGGCTGAAAGTCTCGTCGTAGTCAACTCTAGGGCGCTGAGTGAAGCCCCGGAGTACCCAACGAGCCTTGTATCTCTCCAAGGTGCCATCCGCCTTCTTCTTATGCGTGAACACCCACTTGCCTGTGACAACATTGCCACGACCAGGACGGGGAACCAGGTCCCAGGTCCGGTTGGCAAGCAAGGCCTCATACTCTTCCTCCATAGCGCGGCGCCAGTTAGGGTCGGTGAGGGCGCTACGCACGGAAGTAGGTATGGGCGAGACCGAAGAATGCTCGGTCGGTGGAGATGTCGTCGAAGAGAAAGCGGCACTATCGAACCGCTCCACTGGTCAAAGACTCCCGGACGCACGTCGAGTCACCATCGGGTGGACGTGACCAGGATCCCTGTGAAGTAGAGGGGGGTTGTACACAGGCCGCTCGGGTACAACCATCTTCTCTCGTCGTGGGTAGACGAGAGTGGGTCTCGATGCCGCGCGTGGCGTCGCCGGAGCAGGAGCCTCTCCCCGTGCTCGTCGCTGGTAGACAAGTGTGGGGTCAGCAAAACGAGAAGACGTCGTCGGTGCCGTGCGTGGCGTGGCTGGTGGCGTCGTGCTCACTGCAGGTGACGTCGGGGGCACCTAGGGTATAGTAGATGGTGTCGGGGAAGCCGAGGCCGCGCGTGGCGTAGCAGGTGACGTCGGAGGTGTCGATGCCACACGGGGTGCAGCGGGTGACGCCTGAGACATCGATGCCACACGAGGTGCAGCAATCGGTGTCGATGGCATCTGGGACGTAGCTCGTGTCGATCTTGCAGAAGAAATAGGCCAAGGCAACTGGGAGGCAGCCTCGGGGTCAGTAGGAAAAAGGGAATCCAACTCTGTGGTGGAATCAGAAGAGGTGGTGGAAAAAGGAAAAGATGACTCGTCGAAGACGACGTGCCGAGAGATCAAAAGACGGTGGGTAGTGAGATCTAAGCATCGGTAACCCTTATGATCAAGGGAATACCTGAGAAAAACATACTGTGTCGAGCGGGGCGCAAGCTTATGTGGGGCGGTGGTGGAAAGATTAGGGTAGCAAGCGCATCCGAAAACTCGAAGGTGATCATAAAGAGGATTAGTGCCATATAGAGCAAAGTAGGGGGTGGAGGCACGGATCGCCTTGGTGGGAAGACGATTGATCAGAAGTGTGGCAGTATGAAGAGACTCCACCCGGTATCGGGCTGGAATAGATGCCTGGAACATCAGGGAGCGTATGACATCATTAATGGTGCGAATCATGCGCTCCGCCTTGCCGTTTTGAGGAGAGGTATACAGACAAAACATGCGTAGCTGTACCCAATGTGCGGAGAGAAAATTACGAAACGCAGAGTTATCAAACTCACGTCCGTTATCGCACTGGACAGCTCGAATGGTACGCCCGAATTGAGTAGAAATCCAAACAAAGAAGTGAGAAAGAGTGACGAAAGTCTCAGACTTCAATCGTAATAGAAAAGTCCAGGAGAAGTGAGAAAAATCATCAATTATCACCAAATAGTAATTAAAGACCGATATACTAGAAATGGGAGATGTCCACAAATCACAATGTATAAGATCGAATGAGTGCTCAACATGAGTCACAGATGTGGGAAAAGGGAGGCGAATATGGCGACCAAGCTGACAGGCATGACATAGGGAGTCATGTGTACCCCTAGGACACGAGATAACTGAGCTACTGGACAGTTTTGACATAGCATCTGCACCAGGGTGGCCAAGCCGGCGATGCTAGATGGTGGATGAAGCTGTCGTAGTCAAAGCAAATGGCGGTGATGCAGCGGAAGTAGGAAGCCGAAGTGTGTATACGGGCCCCGAGCTATCACATCGGAAAAGAGGTCGTCGGGTGGAAAGATCGTTCACAGACAAACCAAAAGGATCAAATTCAATGGAAACATTGTTGTCAGTGGTAAAACGGCGAACAGAAAGTAAGTTCTGAATGATATCCGGAGCAACAAGAATGTTTTTAAGCTGGAAAGTACCCGGAAGACCGGAATCACCTACCGAGGTGACCGGAAGAACGGACCCACTTCCAACAACGATAGATGAAGGAAAAGAGGGATTGGGAGGCTGGGTGGAAGAGAGTATACCAGAATTAGGAATGGTATGATATGATGCTCCGGAATCAACTACCCAGTCGGCACGAGGTGGAGTAAGGTGCATGGTGCTGAAGGAGGAAGCAAGCGACTGTCGATCCCACGTCGACGGTGGCTCCTGAAGGGGTGCCGATGGCTCCGAGTTCCCAACAGGGTAGTCAGTGCCTCCGTAGGTCGGGGTTGACTGTCCGCCAAAAGAGTATCCAACCCCACTATAGGCCTGAGTTGTCGGCCCACCAGCACTGTGGGCTGGTCCACTGTAGCCGGGGGTAGCCGTGAACGTCGGCTGAGGACATGGTGGTCGTGGAGGCTGAGAACCCGGGGACGGTCCAGGCCACATGTAGATCTGGCCAGTCCACGGGTTGTAGGGTGTGGGCCAGAGTGCACCTCCCTGGCCGATACCACCACTACTACCAGTAGTCGAAGCCGTGGAGGTGCTGCCTGCACTGCTGCCACCACGGCCACCATTCTTTCCTCGGCGACGACGGTTTCCACCTCCTGTACTGGTAGGAGTAGAAGGTGGATGTGACGGTGGTCCACCAGCCGCTGGTAAGGGTGGACGAGGGGACTGCCCGGAGCCATAGAAAGCTGTGGCAGATCCAGAGCTAGTAGAGCCTCCTGCAGTGATCTATTGAAGTTCAAGATCAGAACATACCTTCTCGAAGGTAGGTAGTAGCTCCAGTCGAAGTAGCCATGTTCGTAGGTGACAATAGCGCTCGTTCAGGCCCTGAAGGACCCGAAGGACAAGAGCGTTGTCGGTGACCGGCTCACCAAGGTCACGTAGGGCATCCGCCATGCCCTTCATCTCCCGACAGTAGGTGGAGATGGAACGATCACCCTCGACGGTGTTCTGGAACCGAGTGCTGATGTGGAGGGCTCGACTCGCGCGGTTCCCTAGGAACCGTTGCTCGAGGACTAGCCAGGCCTGTCGAGCAGTACTGCCACCGCGCTGCCTGACGATGTCCGGTAGCTAAGGATCCAGGATAGTACCAGGTTGTCCATGCTGATCCAGGACACTTGTACTAAAGACTCGTCCTGGAGGACGTGGTCATCGAGGCAGTAGCGCCTCAGCGTGAGGAGCACCATATCACGCCACCGGGCATATGAGGTGGTCTCGGAACTGAGAACAACCGGCACGAGCGTCCGGATGTTCTGAATCCCTGCGGCGTGTGCATGAAGAGCGGCCACAAGCGAAGTCGAGTACGTACCAGCGTCCGAGGGAGGCTCATGGACAGCACTCGTTGATCGGCGAGCACTCTCCTCAAGTTGGTGGGATAGTGATGCCACGGAGGCACGCTCCTGCTCTAGGGCAAGGGCGAGTGCCCGCTCGCATTCGCGAGAGGCGGTCAGTGCTGCGGCGATGTCAGATGTCTATGCAGTGTCGGTGCCGTAGGAAGAAGCTGTGATCTCCGCAGTAGCACCGGCGGCTGGGAACGGAATCGGCGGGATCGCCGTGGTGCTCCCATCGATGTCGAGGCCGGTGGCGTCCCGTAGCGCGGAGGTACCTGCCATGAAGGTAACAGCAGTGGCGGGGTTGATGGAGGTACCGACGAGGGGTTCACCGGCGGCTGGACCGGTTCTCGGGAAGGAGGGGGCGGCTACAGACCCAGCAGCGAGGGGCCTGGGGGCTGCGGCACCTCCTAAGAAGGCGGCGCCCCCTCCAGAGGCTGCTGTTCCTCCAGTTTCAGCAGGCCACAGGGCGGCGCCCCCTCCAGTGGGGCCGGCGGGCCCCCTAGGGGCGGCGGCGGAGCACCTAGGGGCGGCGGCGGCCCAAGCAGGCTAGGGGGCGGCGCTCCCTCCAGTGGGCCGGCGGACCCCCCAGGGGCGACGGCGGCCCAGGCAGGGGAGGTGACGCCCCCCCCCCCCCCCCCCCCGTGCGCGCGCGGCCCCCATCCGGGTGGGGGCGGCCTGAATCCAGGCGGAGCCGCCCCGATCCAGGGCGCGGCGGCCCATGGTGGAGCGGCGGCTGCCCCTCCCAGCGCCCAGGGTGGGGTGGCGGCGGCCCATGCCTCCGCGCGCTGTCCTCCAAAGGAGGCGACGCCCCCCCCCCCCCCCCCCCCCCCCCCCCCACGTGCGCAGCCCCGATTCGGCGGCTGGCGGCACCCTGGAGGCGGCGGGCAGCGCACCAGGGGCGGCGGCTCAGGGGCGGCGGTGGTTCTGGCGGCGGTGGCCCAGGGGTGGGGTGGCGGCGGTGTGCGCCCAGGGCTGCTGCGGCGGCGGCTGGGTCATTAGGATTTGGGTTAGCCCTAATCCTAATTATTCCTAGCTAATGATACCATGAGGGCTAATGATGATTGTATTAAGATGATAGAAAAGCTGGGGTACAGGTGTGATTATATAGAGGAATTAGGAGGGGAAATAAGACTAAACTACCTCTAACCCTAATTCCTCTCTAATGACTAATATATCCCTGTGTCACAGCCCCTAATTACAGTGTCTAACAGACAGCTCCTCTCAACTGCACTGCATCTTAATACGATCCACACAGGCTTGTAATATATACCAATTCAGGCTAAAAGCATTGCCATATGGTGTAGTGTTCTTTTTGTCAGACAAATTATCACCCAGTACCTTGGACCACATATATTACCCCACCATTTTTAACGCATGACAATTGCAGCTCCCTCATTAATCATGAAACTCATGTGTCACAGACAGCAACATTCACATCAGTGGCTACATAGAGATTCAAATCATATGTAAAATTAAGAAACCTACTGATTACCAAATTATCCAGAATTAACTGTTTGCAGACCTAGATAATAGGGGGGTCCTAATACCAATGCCTTCCTATCCTTTCCCCGGCTCCTTCCTCCGCTGCGTGCCCAAGCGGGATGGCTCCGGCGAGAGGAGGCGAGGGTCGCTGGGGATGGGTTGCGTTCAGGGTCGAGTGAGTCGGCGGAGGAAGCCTCGAGTGACGGTGAAGAAGCGGCGGAGCAGAGAAATGACCAGTGGGTCCGGACGGCGACCAAGTTTTTTGGGTTGGATAATACTACAAAACAAGAAAAGGTTTCAAGTACATTGCAGCAAGCACATTTTGATGTTTGTTTGATCGATGTATAGTCTACGCAAATGGTCATCCTTTTTTGAATGATAAAGTTACTCATTTCTTGAGTGATTTGCGTATTTGATTGATACAATAGTGAAAATTTTTCATTTTCCCCCTAATTTCCTGGAAGAAAAAACAATTGGATGTAATTTTATCACATGGTTTATGGCACCCCATAACAAGAGAACTTATTTTCTAATAAGTACGCCGTTGAGATGGTGACCTTGCAAATGGTTTGTTGCCCGATGAAGATGGCCTAAGGCGTGAGTTTATGCTATTCAAATAAAGAAATTGGTAGTCAGATTCGAATCAATCGATTGCAAAATGCAAGAGATTCAAAGGAATTAGCTAACAGACACCATGAGTTCTGCTGCGTCTAGACCACGCACTGCATTGGAAACAGTTAAAGTGAACTCATCATAAACCCAACCTGAGAATGGGTCTATGTGCTCATAAGCGATGGGTCTATATGCTCCAGAGAACCATTGACAGAAGAGATGGGTGTCTATATGGACAACAGTCATGCCTGCATGGCGCAAAAGTCAGAACACTCATGGCGCAAAAGTCATGTCTGCATGGACAACAGAACTAATATCAATGACGAGAGAACTAAGATCAAGGGTCAACTGACTCGACTTAAAAAAAAAAACTGCCAACTGCACTGATCGGTGGCTCCTGCCCAAGGACGGCGGCGGAGAGGTCCGCCGTGTCGACCCCCGAGCCAGGTAACTAAGTTCAGAGCCGCCGCGTGAGGCCGCGTGTTCCACCCAGCCGCCGCAGGCGCCGGCGCCGGCACCGCAGCAGCCGCCCCCGGCTCACTCCCTCCATCGGCAGGTTCCAATCCGGCCGCATCGGGCGACATCTCGTCGCGCCTGTTCGGTGCGCCTCTCCGTCGCGCCGCTACGCCCCGTCTCTCCGTCGCGCCTCCCCGCCGCGTCTCTTCGTCGCGCCTAGTCGCCGCGTTTCTCCGCAGCGTCTCTCCGCTGCGCCTCCCCGTCGTGGTGTTTCATCGTGACTTCCCCGCCGCGCCTCTCTATTGCATTTAACGATTCCTCGCCGCATTGCTCCACTGCGCTTCACCGGAGTACTACCTCACCGAGCATTTTCATTGTTGAGTCATCGGGGAAGATCACCATTATTGGAGATCGGAAGAATCAAAAAGGTACGCTGTAATTTTTTATCAATTTGGATGTGACTGAATATGGGGCCTCTGATGATGGACACGTCACAAAAGCGTGAGGAAAGTAGGGGAGGATTGAATAAGCTTTTCGATAGGGATCCAATGGATACTAGTGTAGCACAGTTACAGCGGTTGGATTATAAATCCAACGGCGGACAAGGACTAGGGTTGCCAAGGCATGCGGGGAGAGAGGATAAATACAGGAGACTAGGGATCGTGGCTCACTTGCCTCCTCCGCCGACAATACACACTCCTACACAACTCAAATACTTTGGTCATTTTTGGGGGGTGAAGAAGTCATACGCACAAGCAGTGAGAGTGAATCCAGCACCGGTAGTTATGGTGACTGGTCGTGGAGAAGGGAGAGGAAGGGTGGAGAGAGGAGGAGGAAGAAGAGGTTTCTATGGGGCTCGTAGACCTTGGGGAAGATTTGGTCACGGGAGAGCTAGAAACTCCTGGTACCGAGAAACAGATAATACTGAGGAGAATGATAGGGGGAGGGAAATAGCAAAACAAGAGAGAAAAGAGAAACAAAGTGTGGAAGAAGATGCAGATTTGGATAAAGATCAGCTGAATCTGGAAGCTGACAAAAAATGGATAGGAGAATCCTCTGCTGGCCAACTGAACCTTGAAAGGTCAGAGCCAAAAAATACAATAGGTCTAGAAGACCAATGTATGCAGGAAACTCGCAGATCAAGATGGGATATGGCAGCAGAATCGTTGGAGAAAGGAAAGCAGATACAAGAGGAAGGAGGAAAAATGGAAATAGAAAATAGAGGTGAGTCTTCTAAACCTGAGGTTACCGATGTTGGATGTGTTAAATGTGGAAGCAAAGAACATCAGGTGAATGTTTGCCCTAGGCTACGGTTATGTGAAAGATGTGGTAAGATAGGTCTTGAAGCATCACAATGCTTTACTAAAATGCCTAGTGAATATGTAGCTCCATTATGTGCTATACAAGTGGAAGGGCAAAGTTTCTTCAATATTCCTAATTATCTGTCACGCCCGGTACCTGCAACAGTCACCAAGCGTACTCCCGTGTGTGCCAGGATCAAGTCATTTCACACACGAGATGAATAAGAGCAACGTATCATTATTAATATTAAGCCAAGTGCGGCGATTACATCAACCGAGTACATAAATGCCTCAAAGGCCCAAAAGAAAAGTACATCATGACAGCGGAAAATCTAAAGTGGGCTCCACAGGCGCCGTCCGGCGGTACGCCAGCCTAGATCTGCGCATCGGGGTCGAAGCCGTCATCCACGTCATCCTCAGCGGCCTCCTCGGGTCCTGAGCAGCACGGAAAAGAAAAGAGGCAAACGCCTGAGTACAATGATGTACTCAGCAAGTGTGGGAAAGTTTATGTATGATGAAGCAAGTTACAAGGGAGCCTTGACACGGCTATTGCACTACGCAACCTATTCCTTAGCTTTATTAAGCGTCCTATTTGTTTAGTGACATTCCCGCCCAACCCAAACACATCCCCAGGTGATCTCCACTATCACCGTAACCTCAACCCAAACTACCAACTCCCAAACCATACCAACCAACCCACGCTAATCATGAGAGAGTTACCAGCCCGCTCTTGACCGTGAGCACGGCTGTCTAGACAGTTTTGACTCTGCAGAGTTTGTACCCTTTACCCACAAGTCGTGTTTTCATCACCCGTCGGCGACTCAAGAAACTCCTTTCCGCCCTCTCACACTCCCTATGGTGTGGGGCCAGGAGTACACGACAAGGCCTTTACATTGCACTACCCAACCCGTGCACACCCGCTAAGGATTCACCGCTGCGGCACTCTGAAACCTCTGCCGCAGAAGCCCCCTCTTGCGCCACTTACACATCTCTCTGGTGTACACGAGGAAAGATAGGAACAACTTAATTGGCCACACTGCCCCATAACAGTTCTTGTGGTGGCACTGTTTAAGCCAGTTGACGGGTCTCACGAACCGGTCGTTAGGATCTACGCAGGCTAACCAACCACTAACCCGAGTCTCGTGCACTCAGCACCCACCGTAACCCACCAGCCTGCTAGATCCCTACACTACCCACCTCATACACCACATATATATCACCACATATATATGTACCATATATATATATATATATCTCCACACAACATCTCAATGATCATGATAATATAACATTAATGTAAATTACTCCCATCCCATTTACTAAGCAGGGCTAAGCATGAAAATGATGACATAAAGGTAAACGCTATACTACCCATCCCGGCTACAAGGCAGATATTGGAATTACTAGTAAACAACCAACACATGGGATTCAATTTAAGACCTAAGCATGCAATTCTAACTAAAATCCTAAAAAGGTGCAAAGTGGTCAAGGGCACTTGCCTCTCAAGAAGTGCTGCTGCTCGGGGTCGTCGAAGTCTTGGGCTTGCAGGTCCAGTGTCGGCTCGGGGGCTAATTTTGTCCATGACATAACAGATAAAGATGACGGTAAACAAGTAAGCAAGAGCTACCCAACGTCCACATTAAACAACAGGGCACAAAGTAGAATGTTACTCCCTTATCACCCTGTAATTATGTTCATGAGAGTGTTTTACAAATGTTGGGGTCATACTTGGACCCTAGGTGTGATTTTTAGAAGGTGGAAGGGTGTTTTCATCAATTTTCATCAAATATTCATATATTAAAATGAAATTTCAGAACTGTTTAGGAGGTTCCCTAATGAAGATGCAGTAGGGTATTTAAGTCATAATGTCCCTATTTCATGCTCTAGGGTGTTTAATAAATTTTCAGCACTATAACACTACCAAGGGTAAATTTTCAACCCTGGCAGGGGTTTTTGTGCTAAAGGGCAGTAGGGTAAAAGGGGCTGGCTGTTATGTTCAGAATCTACAGGGGTCAACATGCTAGCAAGGGGGCTGCAGGGGTCTATAAACAAAATCAGTAAGTAGCTTAGGGCTTCTACTTGACTTCCTATCACCTACATGAGTTATTTTCATGTCCAGCCCTAACAGGGCATCTTGGGTACTTTTCATGGCTAACTCATGTTCTTGTATGCAATGGTTCAACATTCTTTGGAGGCTTAAAATGTTAGGTTATGATTTACATAGTGTTTGGTACAATTTTCAGCATGGCTTAGGGGTGTTTCTGAGAATTTTCAGAACTACTTAGGGATCAAGGTGTGAAAACAGCACCTTTCATGGGTCTAAGCACCAATCAAAACAGCCAAGGGGGTTTTCAGGATTTTTCCAGGGCCAATTTTAATATAACAGGGGGTCCCAGGGGTCATTTGTAAAGTCTTCCTAACAGGCAGGGGCAAATGTAACAATTCCAGGGGGTGCAGGGGCTCTAAATGCAAAATACAGCGACTTTCCCTAATTTTACGAGAGCTCCGGGGGTAGCTGGCAAATAGGCGGGGGCTAGCTCGCTCTTTGTCGAGATTCCGGGGGACCTAAGTGCTAAACGGCCCGCGGGAAAAAGGGAGATTCAACCGGGGCCGCCGGATCGCGCACCGACGGTCGGGATTTAAAATCCCGAACCGGTACGCCCCGGTCTAATCGGGGCCGTTGGCTCCCGATCGGACGGCGGGGGTTTTCCCCCGGCAGGAAACGGTCGTCGGCGGTCGTTCCCGCGGCGACGCATCACGGGGAGGGCGTTCGGGGCTCGCCGGTGCACACCTATTCTGATTCCTATCTCATAGCGTCGGCATAAAATGAAAGAGGAGGGGTAGGGGGTCTCACCGGAGGGGGTTTTCGGGGCTCGGGTGCCTTCGGCGGCGGTGTGCGGGGCGGGGTCCGTTCGCAGCACTTCGGCGTTCAACGGAGCCGGCGTTGGGGGGGGGACTTCCTCCACGTTTCCCCCTGTTCGTGAGGTGTCCTACAGTCGAACGGGTCGTCGGCGGGGCCGGCTTGAAGAGGAACCCAGAAGAAGCACAGAGATCGAAGGGTAGACGGGGGAACTCACCGGAGGGGGTGAAGGGGTAGCTCGACGCCGGTCGGATGGCGGAGGGGTCCGAGGAGAGGTCGCCGGTGCTCTACGAGGACGGATGACCCGATTAGCTCGTCGATGGTTGGAGAGAAAAGAAAGGGAAGAGCCGGGGTGCCGCGGCTCACCGCGGGGAGACCGGAGAGCCCGCTCGGCTCCGTCCGCGGTGGGGAGAAGGAGCAGGGGCGCGTTAGGGTTCGGGGAGGGCTTTTATAGCGCGGTAGGGGCGGAGGATCCGAGGGGAAAGAGGCACCGCGGGGGGGGACAGGGGCCCCTTTCGGTTGGGCTCTCTGGTGTTTGGTCGGCGACCGGAGGAGAAAAGAGGAGGAGAGAGCGGGGACCGCGGGGGGGGGGAAAGGGAGAAGAAAGGCAACGGGAAGAAGCCGCCTGACGGGCGGGCCCCGCCGGTCAGTGGGAAAAGGAAAAGACAAAGAAAGGTGGGCTGGGCTGTGAGCGGGGTAGGGGAAAGAAAAAGGGGCTGGGGAGAAAAATGGGCTTCCGGCCCAAATTCAGTTCTGCTTCATTCTCATTATATTTTTCTTTGTCCTTTGGTTCATTTTCACCTTTAAGCTTTGAACTTTTGGTAGATTGGGTTCTAAATTTTTTTTTTGTTTTGTAAATTTTAAAATTCCCTTCACTTTTATATGTGGGATGTTACAACACTCCCCCCCTCAAAAGAAATCTCGACCCGAGATTTGAAGTGACTTACTTGAAGAGATGCGGATAGCTTGCTTTGATATCTTCTTCTCGCTCCCACGTAGCTTCTCTCTCGGAGTGGTGCTTCCATTGTACCTTGCACATCGGGATCCTCTTGTACCTGGTGATTCTTTCTGACCTTTCGAGAATTTTGACGGGGCATTCATCGTAGGAGAGATCCTCTTGCACGTTGATATCTTCCAGGGGTAGTTGCTCCTCGGGTGCTCTCAGACACTTTTTCAACTGTGAGACGTGGAACACGTCGTGCACGTCTGACAGGCGAGGAGGCAACTCGAGTTGGTAAGCAACCTCTCCTCTTCTACTCACCACCCTGAAGGGTCCTATGTAAAGGGGTGCTAGCTTGCCTTTCACTTTGAAGCGACGGAGACCTCGAATGGGAGACACCTTGAGGTACACGTAGTCCCCTACCTCAAAGGTCAACTCTCTCCGGCGTGTGTCCGCATAACTTTTCTGCCTCGACTGTGCGGTTTTTAGATTTTTGCGGATCTCACGCACTTTTTCCTCGGCAATCCTGAGCACATCCGGGCCAAAGACTTGTCCTTCACCTACCTCATCCCAGAACAGAGGGGTCCTGCACTTCCTACCATACAAGGCCTCGAAGGGTGACATCTTCAAACTTGCCTGGTAGCTATTGTTGTAGGAGAACTCTGCATAGGGTAGGTACTTGTCCCAACTTTGATTGTTTTTCAGGGCACAAGCCCTCAACATATCCTCCAGAATTTGGTTGGTTCGTTCCGTCTGTCCATCTGTCTGGGGGTGATATGCTGAGCTCAAGTTCAGTTGTGTGCCCAAGGATTTTTGCAACTGCTGCCAGAACCTTGAGGTGAATTGTGTGCCGCGATCGGAAACGATTTTCTTTGGAACCCCGTGGTAGCACACAATCCGGGACATGTACAACTCAGCCAGTTTTGCCCCCTTGTACTTCTCCTTCACGGGGATGAAGTGAGCCACCTTGGTCAGGCGGTCCACAACTACCCAAATGGAGTCGTAACCTGACTGGGTCCTGGGCAATCCCACAATGAAATCCATGCTGATTTCCTCCCATTTCCACTCTGGTATCTTGAGTGGCTGAAGCAATCCGGCAGGCCTTTGATGCTCTGCCTTGACGCGCTGGCACGTGTCACACAAGGCCACGTACTCTGCCACGTCACGCCTCATGCCGTGCCACCAGTAGCGGTCTTTGAGATCTTGATACATTTTGGTACTCCCAGGGTGAATGGAGTACTCTGAGTCATGTGCTTCTCTCAAGATCGTCTGCTGTATGGCCTGAATGTCAGGCACGCAGATCCTCTTGCCAAGCCATAACGTCCCTTGCTCATCTATCCTGTAGTCTGGAGCCTTGCCCTCATCCATCAACTGCTTGATCTCTTGGATCCTCTCATCGTTCTTTTGGCCTTCTCGAATGTCACGCTCCAAGGTTGAATCCACCTCCATTACCACTGCCTCTGCGCTTGTCACCAGGTTAAGGTTGAGTTTTGCAAACTCCTCGCACAACTGGGGCTGTAGCGTCAAAGCGTGGCAATGTGCCTTTCGGCTCAGAGCATCGGCAACGACGTTCGCCTTTCCAGGGTGATAGTTGATGCCCACGTCGAAGTCGTTGATGAGCTCTAGCCATCTGCGCCGTCTGAGGTTGAGGTCCGGCTGTGTGAAGATGTACTTGAGGCTTTTATGATCTGTGTAGATCTCCGTCCTCTTTCCCATGAGGTAGTGTCTCCACAGCTTTAGAGCGTGAACCACGGCGGCCAACTCCAAGTCATGCGTCGGGTAGTTCCGCTCGTGCTTACGAAGCTGCCTGGAGGCATAGGCGACGACGCGTCCCTCTTGCATAAGCACGCATCCTAGTCCATGCCCGGAGGCATCACAGTACACGGTGAACTCCTTTTGCATGTCAGGCATCACTAGCACGGGTGCCGTCGTCAACCTTTGCTTTAGCTCTTGGAAGCTTGCCTCGCACTCCGGCGTCCACTTGAATGTCTTTCCCTTTTCTAGCAACTTGGTGAGTGGTTTTGAAATCTTCGAAAATCCTTCAATGAATCGTCGGTAGTAGCCTGCCAACCCCAAGAAGCTTCTGACCTCGCTCACGTTCTCTGGCACCTTCCACTTCATCACATCCGCCACCTTGCTTGGATCCACCGATATACCGCCTTTGGAAATCACGTGTCCCAAGAAGGACACCTCCCTCAACCAGAAGTCACACTTGCTGAGTTTGGCGTATAGCTGGTGCTCCCGAAGTTTTTGCAACACCAACCTCAAGTGTTTTGCATGCTCCTCTTCATTCTTGGAGAATACAAGGATATCATCAATGAAGACCACAACGAATTTATCCAAGTACTCCATAAACACCTTGTTCATAAGGTACATGAAGTAAGCAGGAGCATTGGTCAACCCAAAGGACATGACCGTGCACTCATAGAGACCATACCGGGTGACAAAGGCCGTCTTCGGAATGTCCGAAGCTCGGATCTTCAATTGGTGGTAACCCGATCGAAGGTCGATCTTTGAGAACACACACGCCCCTCTGAGTTGATCAAACAGATCCTCGATGCGAGGCAGAGGATACTTGTTTTTGATTGTGACGGCGTTGAGGGCTCGGTAGTCTACGCACAACCTCTGGGTCCCATCCTTCTTTGGCACAAATATGACCGGGGCTCCCCAAGGAGAGGAGCTAGGACGGATATAGCCCTTATCTAGAAGCTCTCGGAGGTGGTCCTTGAGCTCCGCTAATTGCTTGGCATCCATCCTATACGGCCGTTTATATATAGGGGCCGTGCCAGGCACTAGTTCTATAGCAAACTCAATATCGCGATCTGGAGGCATACCTGGTAGCTCCTCTGGAAAGACGTCCGGGAACTCGCCAACCACGCGAATCCCCTCGGTAGTGTCGAGCTGGTTAAGGTGGACCTTCTCGGCTGGCGGGGGTAGAGAGGTGTACTCCACCACAACACCGTCTGGGTGTGACAACCTGACAGTCCTGGTGGCACAAAGGATCACACCTCCGTACTTGGCCAACCAATCCATCCCCAAGATCACGTCCAGGCCTTGTGACTCCAACACAATAAGATTTGCCTTGAACTCCCTTCCCACTATCTTGATGCTCACCTTTGGGCACACCTGACTTGTTTTGATCTCGCCTCCAGGAGAAGTGACCACTAGCATACGGGACATAGCTATTGCCCTCATATCATATTTCTTTATAAAATCTTTGGCAATAAAAGAGTGAGTAGCACCAGAATCAAATAAAATAGTAGCGGGGTGCGAGTCGACGGTAAACGTACCAAGTACCACGTCCGGAGCCAACTGAGCCTCCTCCACAGCTACGTGGTGCACTCGACCACGCGGAAGACTCTGTGGCTGCTGCTGCTGCGGTGGTGGCTTCTTCTTCTGGCATCTGCTGGCAAGGTGGCCCATCTCGCCACACACGTAGCACGGGCCCAGAGCCCTGGTGAACTGTCCCTGCTGTGTAGGCGCTGCTGTGCGGGGTGGGAAAGCTGGTCGCTGCTGTAGCTGCTGGCTCTGCGGGCGCGGTGGCTGTGAAAACGGCTGCCTGTAAGCTGGAGAAGGGTACCTCTGAGGCGGACTCGGTCCCACGTACCGGCCTGTCTGCGTAGCTGGGAGTGGTGTAAAGCGAGTGCGGCTGCTGCTACCCGAAGACTGTCCCTGCCATCCCATCCTGCGCTTTCTGTGTGCCTCGAGCTCTGGCATCTGTCGCTCCATCACAAAGGCCTTGTCCACCATTTTCTGAAAGTCGTCGTAGTAGCTAGACGATAGGGCACACTTCAGCTCCTCATCAAGACCTCGTATGAAGCAGTCCTGCTTCATGTCATCAGTCCTGACGTCCTCCGGTGCGTAGCGGGACAGCTGCGTGAAGCGTGTGAGGTACTCACGCACTGTCGAGCCACCCTGTCTCAGTCCAAGGAACTCCTGCCGCTTCATCTTGATCTCACCAGCTGGCACGAAGTGGCGACGGAAGCTGAGCTGGAACTCCTCCCAAGTGATAGCCTCAGGGTCGGCGTGAGCAGCGGTGTAAGCTGTCCACCAGTCTGCCGCGGGTCCCGCTAACTGGTGAGCAGCTAACAAGACACGCTCTCCTCCCACGCACTGGATCAACCGTAGCTTGCTGTCGATCGTCTTCAGCCAATCATCCGCGTCCATCGGCTCCACCGGACTCGAGAAGACCGGGGGCTGAGTACTCTGGAAGTCTCTCAGTTTGGACCGGGGTCCAGGTGCCGGTGGTGGTGGAGGCGGAGGGGCTTGGTGGTTGTGGGCCATAATTGCTGCCAGGCCCTGCAGGAGTTGGTTTTGAGAGGCCAGCATGTCCTGCACCGTCATGTAGTCCGCTCCTCGTCGAGCCGCTCGCCCGTTCCAGCCTGGGACCTGGAACTCCGGGGGCTCATCGGCCTCGGGCATTTCACGCCCTCGACCTCGTCCTCGACCTCGTCTCCTACCTGCCATCTGTTACAGATAGCAACAAAAGCTTAGAACCTGGAAAATCTAGAGAAAAATCTATTATCAGGCTCATAATTTATATATAAAGAACCATAAATGCGCATGCAGCACTCATCAAACAAGTATGCAATAAATCAACCCATTACCCGTACGAGTCCTATCTCTACGGAACTAACGCTTCTTCACCATGGCTCGCTATCTCCTATCCTAGGTACTTTCGGATTGCCCGTGGTAACGGACCCTACTAGGTTTGAACGAGATACGAGTGAGGAAGACAGATGGGTTGAACAAGACGAGCTTGGGGGAAAAGGGGTAAGTCGTGAGAAACATAGAAACTCACGCGAACTTCACGCAGGTTTATAGTTGCAAATAGTTTTTAAGTTAAAATTAAATCTATTTCGTATCTGTTTCTATCTAGGCTCGCGTCCTAGGGACAGCCTTGGCTCTGATACCACTCTGTCACGCCCGGTACCTGCAACAGTCACCAAGCGTACTCCCGTGTGTGCCAGGATCAAGTCATTTCACACACGAGATGAATAAGAGCAACGTATCATTATTAATATTAAGCCAAGTGCGGCGATTACATCAACCGAGTACATAAATGCCTCAAAGGCCCAAAAGAAAAGTACATCATGACAGCGGAAAATCTAAAGTGGGCTCCACAGGCGCCGTCCGGCGGTACGCCAGCCTAGATCTGCGTATCGGGGTCGAAGCCGTCATCCACGTCATCCTCAGCGGCCTCCTCGGGTCCTGAGCAGCACGGAAAAGAAAAGAGGCAAACGCCTGAGTACAATGATGTACTCAGCAAGTGTGGGAAAGTTTATGCATGATGAAGCAAGTTACAAGGGAGGCTTGACACGGCTATTGCACTACGCAACCTATTCCTTAGCTTTATTAAGCGTCCTATTTGTTTAGTGACATTCCCGCCCAACCCAAACACATCCCCAGGTGATCTCCACTATCACCGTAACCTCAACCCAAACCACCAACTCCCAAACCATACCAACCAACCCACGCTAATCATGAGAGAGTTACCAGCCCGCTCTTGACCGTGAGCACGGCTGTCTAGACAGTTTTGACTCTGCAGAGTTTGTACCCTTTACGCACAAGTCGTGTTTTCATCACCCGTCGGCGACTCAAGAAACTCCTTTCCGCCCTCTCACACTCCCTATGGTGTGGGGCCAGGAGTACACGACAAGGCCTTTACATTGCACTACCCAACCCGTGCACACCCGCTAAGGATTCACCGCTGCGGCACCCTGAAACCTCTGCCGCAGAAGCCCCCTCTTGCGCCACTTACACATCTCTCTGGTGTACACAAGGAAAGATAGGAACAACTTAATTGGCCACACTGCCCCATAACAGTTCTTGTGGTGGCACTGTTTAAGCCAGTTGACGGGTCTCACGAACCGGTCCTTAGGATCTACGCAGGCTAACCAACCACTAACCCGAGTCTCGTGCACTCAGCACCCACCGTAACCCACCAGCCTGCTAGATCCCTACACTACCCACCTCATACACCACATATATATCACCACATATATATGTACCATATATATATATATATATATCTCCACACAACATCTCAATGATCATGATAATATAACATTAATGTAAATTACTCCCATCCCATTTACTAAGCAGGGCTAAGCATGAAAATGATGACATAAAGGTAAACCCTATACTACCCATCCCGGCTACAAGGCAGATATTGGAATTACTAGTAAACAACCAACACATGGGATTCAATTTAAGACCTAAGCATGCAATTCTAACTAAAATCCTAAAAAGGTGCAAAGTGGTCAAGGGCACTTGCCTCTCGAGAAGTGCTGCTGCTCGGGGTCGTCGAAGTCTTGGGCTTGCAGGTCCAGTGTCGGCTCGGGGGCTAATTTTGTCCATGACATAACAGATAAAGATGACGGTAAACAAGTAAGCAAGAGCTACCCAACGTCCACATTAAACAACAGGGCACAAAGTAGAATGTTACTCCCTTATCACCCTGTAATTATGTTCATGAGAGTGTTTTACAAATGTTGGGGTCATACTTGGACCCTAGGTGTGATTTTTAGAAGGTGGAAGGGTGTTTTCATCAATTTTCATCAAATATTCATATATTAAAATGAAATTTCAGAACTGTTTAGGAGGTTCCCTAATGAAGATGCAGTAGGGTATTTAAGTCATAATGTCCCTATTTCATGCTCTAGGGTGTTTAATAAATTTTCAGCACTATAACACTACCAAGGGTAAATTTTCAACCCTGGCAGGGGTTTTTGTGCTAAAGGGCAGTAGGGTAAAAGGGGCTGGCTGTTATGTTCAGAATCTACAGGGGTCAACATGCTAGCAAGGGGGCTGCAGGGGTCTATAAACAAAATCAGTAAGTAGCTTAGGGCTTCTACTTGACTTCCTATCACCTACATGAGTTATTTTCATGTCCAGCCCTAACAGGGCATCTTGGGTACTTTTCATGGCTAACTCATGTTCTTGTATGCAATGGTTCAACATTCTTTGGAGGCTTAAAATGTTAGGTTATGATTTACATAGTGTTTGGTACAATTTTCAGCATGGCTTAGGGGTGTTTCTGAGAATTTTCAGAACTGCTTAGGGATCAAGGTGTGAAAACAGCACCTTTCATGGGTCTAAGCACCAATCAAAACAGCCAAGGGGGTTTTCAGGATTTTTCCAGGGCCAATTTTAATATAACAGGGGGTCCCAGGGGTCATTTGTAAAGTCTTCCTAACAGGCAGGGGCAAATGTAACAATTCCAGGGGGTGCAGGGGCTCTAAATGCAAAATACAGCGACTTTCCCTAATTTTACGAGAGCTCCGGGGGTAGCTGGCAAATAGGCGGGGGCTAGCTCGCTCTTTGTCGAGATTCCGGGGGACCTAAGTGCTAAACGGCCCGCGGGAAAAAGGGAGATTCAACCGGGGCCGCCGGATCGCGCACCGACGGTCGGGATTTAAAATCCCGAACCGGTACGCCCCGGTCTAATCGGGGCCGTTGGCTCCCGATCGGACGGCGGGGGTTTTCCCCCGGCAGGAAACGGTCGTCGGCGGTCGTTCCCGCGGCGACGCATCACGGGGAGGGCGTTCGGGGCTCGCCGGTGCACACCTATTCTGATTCCTATCTCATAGCGTCGGCATAAAATGAAAGAGGAGGGGTAGGGGGTCTCACCGGAGGGGGTTTTCGGGGCTCGGGTGCCTTCGGCGGCGGTGTGCGGGGCGGGGTCCGTTCGCAGCACTTCGGCGTTCAATGGAGCCGGCGTTGGGGGGGGGAGGGGGGGGGACTTCCTCCACGTTTCCCCCTGTTCGTGAGGTGTCCTACAGTCGAACGGGTCGTCGGCGGGGCCGGCTTGAAGAGGAACCCAGAAGAAGCACAGAGATCGAAGGGTAGACGGGGGAACTCACCGGAGGGGGTGAAGGGGTGGCAACGAGCTCGCAGGTGGGGCCTCCATCTCTCCCGCGTGGTGGTTTTGAACCTGCACTTTGGAAACCGAAGTGGTGGCGAGATTTTTGCGTAGCGGGTGAGTGGTTGTACCTAGGAGACGAAAAGGTTGCACGTTCTTGGCGTAGTGGGCGCATTCGCCAGTCAAAGTGGCAGCACATCGTAAGCGTAGTGGACACATGTTGCTCCTGACTGGTGGGTCGTGGTGACGTGCTCAAGAGGTTGCCCCGGGGTATTTACTGTGGCAGCCCTCGAGGCGGCCACTGAAGTTCCACCGCGCCGCTTTTCTCGGGAACTGTCGGACGTTCGATAGAAGTTACCCGCCTGGCCCCTAGTGTCTGATGGGTGGACCTGGGTCCTACCCATCAAGTGGGGAGGCAGGTAGCCCGCAGCGCGGTATGGTGGAAACCAAAACGTCGTGCGTGTTGCCCTGCTAGAGGTTGCGCACGTAGAAAGGGAAGCCTTCCGGAGAAGAATGGTTCCCTTCCGCATTTTGCAGTTTTGTCTTCCTCCTGTGCGCTTGAAGCCTCCGCTCCCAGCGCTGACAACCTTTCCTCTCCACCATGTCTTCTGGCCTCTGTTCGTCCAGGCTTCACAGCTGCCGACATCACTATTGTGAGGCGCCTGCTCGGTGCAGTCAACCACGTTCGACGGGAAGATCCGTCGCGGGAGGGTCCCGCTACCCACATGCAACCCGGTGAGGTGGTTCTGTTCACCTTGTACGTGCTGTCCGGGTTCACACTCCCGGCGTCGTCCTTCCTTCTCACCCTGCTGGAGGCATGTGGGCTCCAGCTCCAGCACCTTACGTCGCACGGCCTCGCTCTGGTGGTCATCTTTGTTCACTTCTGCGAGATGTCCGTGTGCGTTCGGTCTTCGGTGTGACTCTTTAGGGTATTTTTCTCCTTGAAGGTCTCCGGGAGAAGGACAACCCACGTGGGGGCTTACTACTTCGAGCACCGAGGGAGGAACTCCGTGCCCTACAATGCTCCCTTCACTCCCGGGAAGTGGGAGCACTAGAGGGAGGATTGGGTGATCGCCTAGACGGACGTCTGCGACCGCCTGGAGTTGTCGGGTGACCCGCCGATGACCGAGGTGGCTGTTGGGTATGATATCCCCGACCTGCAGGACGCCTACACGCGGGTGCTGGAGAGGATCAAGTATCTGGCAGAGGAAGGCCTGAACTCGCTGATGGTCTTGGCTGACTTCCTGTACTTCCGGATCGCTCCTCTCCAACAGCGCGTCCGACCCGCCTCGTAGTACACCAGAGAGGGCGACATGACCCGGTTGGCATGCGGAGCGTGGTCGTCGCCGGATCAGGAGATGATGAGGACGATGCTGCTGAAGCTCTCCTGCGACCCGATCTCCGACAAATCCATCACTCCATCGGAGAGCTGCCAGTCGGTCTACCTCAACCCGTAGGCAAGGTAGAGCCTGCTGAGGGAGCTGCTGACGCTGAACGACATCGATGTCGCAGTGCGGCAGATCAACGATCCCTCACGGGGCATAGATATCTCTGAATCGGGCAGTGCCGGTGGCCAGTCGGGGTCTGCGCTAAACTTACTCCCAAACAGAGGGAAGGAGTCGGCTAGATGATCCGTCCTTGTGAAGCGCCCTCGCTCACCGCCCAAGGATGCCCCGGAGTCGAGCAAGGCACTTGTCGAAGTGTTCAGTCGACACTTCCCCCGGGCCTGCACTGGGCAGCCCGCGGAGGTTCTTTTTTCGGTGAGGCTAGTCCCTAGCGGAGAGCTTGCGCAGATGGACGAGTTAGTAAGAGCTTGACACGGCGAGTTTTACGTGGTTCAGGCCGCCGGAGCGTAAAACCCTACGTCCACGGCGAGCTATGGAGCTCGCTGTATTGCTTGCTGCTCAGGGCCGGAGTCCTGAGCTTGGGGGTGAGTTACAGCTTGAGAGAGTATGGCTAGCGTATGAGTTGCAAAGTGCGAACCCTCGCTATCGACGCCTACCCGAGCCTTTTATAGTCCAAGACTCGGGCAGCTTAAAGGGGGGCCGGGACCCGACAGGTGGTCCCGGGAAGATTTCTATCATCTACCGTATCTGCAGTTATGCCGGTAGTTGCCTCTGGTCGAAGGCTTCTGAGTCTTCATCTTGCCGCCCTGCCCATGTCGCATGCTAGTCGTAGTGGTTGATGACGGCGCTGGCAGCATGGGATGTCTTATCGCGGTGTTTATTAGCTGGCAGGTTCTGACACCGCGCGCCAGTCTGTGATGCGACTGGGCGCAACGACACCTGACAGAAGTGTGCTCCGCGTCTCCGCGTCTCGGGAAGACGCGGGCCTTGAATACCTTGTACGGGCAAGGTATGGGGCGTCTTTACGCCCGCTGCCTATCGCTCGGGGGCAGGCAGCGCCGTTCTGCTGCCACGTGGCGGGCCCGGAGCCCTTCTCAGAGGAGAGGAGGGCCCGTTCCGCGGGGCACGTGGAGCCTCCGGACCTCTCCCCGCTGAGGGAGAGGCTCGGCTTCTGTTGGCCACGTGGCGGGCCCGGAGCTCTCCTCTTAGGAGAGGGAGGTCTGGCCCCGCTGGACGCGTGGCGCCTTCGGACCTCTCTCTCGCGGAGGGGGAGGTCCGGCTTGTGTATGCCATGTGGCGGGCCCGGTGCTCTCCTCTGAGGAGAGGGAGGTCCGGCCCCGCAGGACGCGTGGCGCCTTCGGAGCTCTCCCTGCGGGGAAGGGCGAGTTCCTTAGGCATTTTACCCTGTGCGCAGGGGTACCCCATATCTCAGGTACCGACAGTGGCCCCCGGGCCCATCTCGGGGGAGATAGCAAGCTCGAGGTGGGACCTCCATCTCTTCCGATCCGCGCACTTTCTCTGAGTTCTGAATTGACCGCTGCCGGAGCACGAACGGCCGCGGGATCGTGGGAGCGTGCGCTCACTTGATGGTTGCTTTTACTGCAGCGGTTCCCAAGCCTGCCACTTCTGCACGTTGCGGCGCTTTCTTCGGGAACCGCCGAAGTGCCTTGCCGGCTCATCTTCTCAGGAGACTGACTCCTTGACCCACCGCTTCAGTTGGGCGGCTTGGGTCCACCCGTCTTGGCACTCGGTCTAGGAGCCGCTGCGGTTGCCGATGCGGTGTATTCGAAGAGTTCCGAATCGCTTGGGATTGCACCCGGGAAGGTGTGAAATGAAACCCCCATGTGGGTACGCTCCCCTTACAAGGCTTCCAGCCCGTGCGCCTCCCTCGGGTCTCTGTAGTCTGGTCTTCTTCCATGGCTCTTAACCCGCCTTGTCGGGGGAGAATTGCTCTCGGTTCCCTCCAGCGATGGCGTCTGCACCAAGCCCGGGACTCAGGGAGCCTGCCTGCCCTGCCTCTGAGGGTGGCGCCGCCAAGGGGTCTCTGGTTTGTCCTCCCGACGGAGCCCTTCCTTGGTGACAGCAGGCAGAAAGTTCCTTGGCGTTGCGTCCCTTCCCAGGTGGTGGAGTCTTCAAAGGAACCGCTGAAGCACCGAGGAGAATCCCAGGCGGCAGAGTCTCCGAGTAGACCACTGAAGCTGCGGAGGGGGGGCCTCAGGAGCACCCTTGATGACTCCAGCTTTTGCGCAAGTGATGAGGGATGGGGGCTCCAGGGGCACCCTTGACGACACCGGCTTTTGCGCCGATGATGAGGGAACTTCAGGAGAAGGAAACTGCCGATGTACCATGGAGGATCCCAGACGGCAGAGTCTCCAGGAAGACCGTTGAATACTGCGGAGGGGGCCTCAGGAGCTCCCGTGGTGTCACCAGTTTTTGCGCCGGTGATGAGGGAGGCGATTCCTGCGCTCGGGTCATAGAGCGAGAGAGTTCCGCCAGGGCTGAAGCCTGGTGATGCGGCCGTTCTTGCAACTTCTGGATTCTGGTCGTGTCAGGAGACCCTTGGGACTTGTTTCTTTCTTTTTATCGAGTCTGTAGTCCAGCTCATGGAGCCTTGCATAGTTTGACTCTTTTAAGATATTTGTGACCGTGATGCTCCTTCTCGGTTTTGCCTTACTGAGTCCTTGGCTCCGCAAGGTACTTAGAGGCCATCTCCAATCTCGGAGCTTTGCATAGTCACCCTCCCCGGGTCCTAACCGTGTTAGGGGCCCCCGGGGGTCTCCGGATCTCGCCCTTTGGGGAGCTCCAAATCTTCCTGCCACGTGGCGGGTCCGGACCCCCTCCTTAAGAGGCGGGAGCTCCGGCCATGTTGGACACGTAGGGCTTTCAGAGCCCTCCCACCGAGGGGGGGGGGGGGGGGGAGGTCCGGTTTCCGCCTGCCACGTGGCGAGCCCGGAGCCCTCCTCAGGGAGTGCTCCGGGCCTGCTGGACACGTGGGGCCTTCGGGCCTCGCCCCTGCTGAAGGGGCGGGGCCCGGTCCTCCCAGTCCTGGGCCGGTGCTGCTGACAGCTCCTTCCCCCGCCCCCCTTTATGTAGTACCTGTCGCCATAGCCTGGAAGCCCTGCACACAGGTAGAGGAAACGTAATTCTCCTTGGGGGCTCCCCTTCCCTTATCTCATAGTCTTATTTGACTTATAGCCCCTAACCATATGCTTGGTGCTTGGGGACTGTAGAGAGGGGGAGCTGAGCACATGGCAACCATGCACTGCAAGGGTGGTTAAAAAACTTAATATACAATTTAAATGAGTACGAGGAAAGAGCAAAGTAGAGCAGATTTCTTTTCGCACAACTTTCCACAGGAGGAAGACAGGCTAAACATGGAGGCCACGACCCGCCCCATTAAGAGGGGAAGCAAGACTCTACGCGCTTGGAGTCGGAACCAGGCAAAGCTGAACGTAGTCCTGTACCGTCCCCTGGGGCTTAGCTGCTCCGAGCGCTGCTCCTGGACTCTATGGAGTTTATTACGAAAAGAAAGTACTGTCCTATTTTTGCTCTAGGGGTAGAACTTACGGAGGTGTTCTATGTTCCAAGGGTTCGGGAGCAGGTCCCCATCCTCGGTGGAAAGGCGCACACACCCGGGGCGGCATACTTTCGCGACTCGGAAGGGGCCTTCCCAACTAGGGGAGAGTTTGTGGGCCCCTTCGCGAGAAAGTATGCGCCGCAACACCAGGTCACCTTCCTGCAGCTCCCGGGCACGCACAGACCTCTGGTGGTAGCGCCGAAGCGCTTGTCTGTACCGCGCGTTACGGAGTGCCGCATGTAATCGGACCTCGTCGACGAGGTCGATTTCTCCACGCCGGAGGTTGTCCTGCGTGGCTTTGTCGTAAGCCCGGACACGGTGAGACTTCATGGTGATTTCTGGGGGAAGTACAGCTTCGGCCCCATACACCATGAAGAAGGCTGTCTCCCCGGTGGCCCGGCTCTGGGATGTCCGGTTACCCATAGTGTGCTCGGAAGCTCATCTACCCAATTGGCACCATGTTTCTTCAGGCTGGCGAAGGTGCGAGTCTTAAGGCCCCGGAGAATCTCCGCGTTGGCCCTCTCAACTTGCCCATTGCTCCTCGGGTGGGCAACAGAGGCATAGCACACCTGAATACCAAGGTCCTCGCAGTAGTCTTGGAATGTTGCGCTGGTGAACTGGGTCCCGTTGTCGGTGATGATTCTGTTTGGGACCCCGAACCAGCAGACAATAGACTTGATGAACTTTACTGTGGATTGTTTGTTGATGGTGACAACTGGTGTAGCTTCCGGCCACTTGGTGAACTTGTCGATGGCGACATAGAGGTACCGGAATCCCCCGACGGTTCTGGGAAATGGTCCCAGGATGTCCAGCCCCCAAACGGCAAATGGCCACGAGGGCGGGATCATCTGTACCGCCTGAGCCGGTGTATGGATCTGCTTGGCGTGGAACTGGCACGCCTTGCAGCTCTCGACCAGCTTGACGGCATCCTGGAGTGCTGTCGGCCAGTAGAAGCCATGCCGGAAGGCTTTATCGACAAGCGTGCGTGAGGAAGAGTGACTTCCACATTCGCCTCCATGGATCTCAGCGAGCAAGTCGCAGCCTTCCTCCTGGGTTATGCGCCGCAATAGGATGTGGTTGGCGCCACGCCGGTAGAGATCCCCCTCTACCAGCGCGTACCTCTTAGCCATACGCACAATCCGTTCAGCGGTTGCATGTTCATCAGGGAGGATATTGTCCTTCAAGTAGTCCCGGATCTCCGTGATCCATGCATCGGGTCTGACTTCAGCTTCTGGATCTTGAGCGCTGGGTTGCACGGAGTCCCCAGTGACGCTTACGATCCTTGGTGGCATCCATGGCTGTAGGGCCGCCGGGACCGCCAGCTTCGGGGTGCTGGTCAAGCCCCCTTCGCCCGGCTCGGCGGCCCGGGCTGTAGGCCGTAGCAACGTCCTCTCGAAAACTCCTTCGGTCGCGGGGGCTCCGGTGGAAGCCTTCGTTGAAAGGTTGTCAGCTGCGGCATTACTAGCGCGCGGTACGTGATGCAGGTCCAAGGCGAGGAATTCTTTCTCCAACATCTGCACGTGAAGCAGATACGCAGCTAGCTGCGGGTCATTGCAGGAGCATTCGCCCTTGACTTGCTTGATGACCAGTTGGGAGTCGCCCTGTGCCAACAACTGGCGAGCGCCTAAAGATAGGGCTGTCTGCAGGCCAAAGATGAGTGCTTCATACTCCGCCATGTTGTTAGTTGCCTTGAAATTTAGACCCGCACCATATACCCAAACTGTTCCCCCGATGGCATGAGGAGTAGTACGCCGGCCCCGGCCCCCTGCTTTCGCGAGGAGGCGTCGAAGAAAAGTGTCCAGTGGGGTTCGGTGAAGACCGGAGCTTGGTGCTCTGGCTCACCGCCTTCATGGCCCCCTGGGTCAGTCTTCGTTGGTGTCCACTCCGCCACAAAGTCAGCCAGTGCTTGGCTCTTGACTGCATGGCGTGGGAGGAAGTCCAGCTCAAACTCCGCCAGCTCCGCCGCCCATTTAGAAACGTTGCCAGTCGCATGGGGGTTGTGAAGAATTGTCTTCAGCGGATACGAGGTGACTACCGAGACCCGGTGGGCCTGGAAATAATGGCGGAGCTTCCTGGAGGCCACGAGCACCGCATACAGCAGCTTGTGGACTTCTAGGTACCTTGTCTTGGCATCATGAAATACTTCGCTGATGTAGTAGACAGGCCTCTGTATGGTTCGAACCCTCTCTCTTAGGCTTGGGAGGTCCTCGTCCATTGGCCCCGGCCCACTGGAGGTGAGTGGACCCACGGGGGCCTCCGGAAACTGGGACCCGGAGGCCCTTAAGCTATCTTGATTATCCGGGAGCTCCGAGGGAGCTTGAGGGACCTCCGGGAGATCCCAATTGGCCCCTGGAGATTTATCTTGGGGCTCCGGGAGACCGTCGTGGGCCTCCGGGAGGTCGACCTGGACCTCCGGGGGGTCCGGGAGACCGTCTTGGCCCTGCGGGGCCTCCTGGTGTCTGTCTTCTGCTACCGGAGCAGGTTGCGAGGGTGAGGGGTCTAGCCGCTCCGCGACAAGGACCATACTCACCACTTCTATTGTCGCCGCAATGTAGAGCAACAAGTGCTCCCCGGACTCAGGGGCTACCATGATAGGTAGGGTCGTCAGGAGTCGCTTCAGCTCTTGGAAAGCCTCTTCTGCTTCGTCAGTCCAGGCAAAAGGGCCTGACTTGCGCAGGAGCTTAAAGAAAGGGAGTGCCCGCTCTTCTAGCCTCGGTATAAACCGACTCAGCGCGGCTAGACATCCCGTGAGTCTCTGAACATCCTTGACGCGGGCAGGGGGCCACATCAAGTCGATGGCCTTGATCTTCTCTGGGTTGGCCTCAATCCCTCGGTGTGAGACCAGGAACCCTAAGAGCTTCCCAGAGGACACGCCGAACACACATTTATCTGGGTTCAGCTTGGTGCACGTAGAGCGCAACTTGTCAAAGACTAAAGCTAGGTTATCTAGCAAGGATGAACCCTGCTTGACCTTGACAACTATGTCATCGACGTACACCTCAACTAGGTCTCTTATTAACTCCCCAAAGGTTTTGTGCATCGCCCGCACAAAGGTGGGGAGTGCATTCTTTAGGCCGTAAGGCATAGACACATAGCAATAAAGGCCGTCTACTGTGATGAAGGAGGTGTGCTCCTCGTCCTCCCTAGACATGGGGATCTGATGGAAACCCGAGTAGGCGTCTAGGAAGCACAACATATCACAGCCTGACGTTGAGTCTACTATTTGATCTATTCTAGGGAGAGGGAATGGATCTTTGGGACATGCCTTATTGAGACTGGTGTAGTCGATGCACATCCGGAGCTTCCCGCCGGCCTTCGGGACAATGACGGGGTTCGCCAACCACCGGGGGTGGTGGACCTCCCGTATGAAGCCAGCGTCCAGTAGCTTCTTGACTTCTGCACGGATGAAGTTTTGCCGCTCGATGGCTGCTTGCGGGGCTTCTGTTGAACCGACCGGGCGTCGGGGAAGACTTTCAAGTGGTGCTCGATCACCTCCCTGGGGATCCCCGGCATCTGTGACGGCTGCCATGCAAACACGTCGACGTTGTGCCGGAGGAAGGTGACGAGCGCGCCTTCCTATTTTCTATCGAGGCCCTCGGCTACCCGGGTGGTCTCGGTAGCTTCGGCGCCGACTTGGACGACCTTTAAGGGGACGCCGCCCTCGTCGAGAGGTTGCACACGGGGTGCTGTGGCGGAAGCACGGTGACGTGCGCTCGGGCGGAGCTGGTCCGGCTCCGTATTGCCGGGGGCTGATGCCCCAGCTGTTGCGAGCGCTTGGAGCTTCTCCAGAGCCGACACTGCAGCAGTGCGGTCCCCACGAATCCTGAGAACGCCCGTCGGTGTTGGCATCTTCAGGACGAGGTAGCCGTAGTGGGCTACAGCCATGAACCGGTACAGGGCTGGCCTGCCGATTATGGCGTTGAAGGGGAGGTCTATCTCCGCTACGTCGAACAGAATGTACTCTGTTCGATAGCTGTCCGGAGCCCCGAAGGTCATCGGGAGGCTAATGTTGCCGTAGGGGATAACCTGTCCCGACCCTACCCCTAAGAACGGGCTCGACGGGGTGAGCTTGGCCATCAGGACCTGTAGCTTCTGGAAAGCTGCACGGCTGATGAGGTTCAGCCCAACTCCTCCATTTACCAAAACGTGGTACATTCTCACGTTGGCGATGGTAGGGGCTACCAGGAGCGGTAGTTGGCCGGCCCCAGCCATGTTCCTGGGGCAGTCGGTGGCGTCAAAGCTGATGGGGGTCCCCATCCACTTAAGGTGTGGTGCAGCACTTGAGAGTGGCGCCACCGACGCTACCGCTCAGCGCAGAGTCTTGACTGCGCTTCGGGACGAGGGGTCAGCGGACCCGCCGTATATGACGTAGAGCTTCTTCCGACGCTCACCGTCACTGGAGCTGGAGTCCTCATGATTGCGTGCCGCCTTCACGACACGCTGAGGCTCCTGGATCTCCTCTGGGTGGTCGATGTTGTCCGGAACATCCACCATCTGTTCGTCTTCCTTTGGACGGAAGGGCAGGGCATCAGTCCGCTGCCGCTTCCCCTTGCGGAAGCGCTCTGCGAGCCTTCGGATCTCCCGACACTCGGCAGTAGTGTGGCGACAGCTGCCGTGCACGGGGCACATATTGTCCTGGCTACCTTCCGGGATCGGTGACCTTCGCTGCCTCTTGTCGGGGCGCGGCCCCCGAGCCCCACTGAGCGTCGCTGCAGTGACGACTGGGGTCGCGGCTGGTGATCTTATCTTGCTTCTGCCTCGGCTCTTGGTCTTCCTTCTGCCCCCATAGGGAGTAGGACCAGATCCGGGCAGTCCTCTTGACTCGGAGGACGGCTGTGAGTGCCAGTTCCGTCCTTCGGCTGCTCTGGCGCACTTGTCCGCCAAGCTGAAGAGCTCTGAGGCGTCGCGGACCTCCCTTGTCGCGAGTTTCTCAAGCATCTTCTTGTCTCGGACGCCTTGCCGGAACGCCACCACCACAGAAGCATTTTGAATGTGTGGGATGGTGTTCCGCACCTGGGAGAACCGCTGGATGAAAGAGCGCAGCGACTCCCTAGGCTGTTGTTGGATGGCGTGGAGGTCGAGCTCCGTGCCAGGCCGGGTGTAGGAACTGCCGGCAAAGCTCTCCCCACGAAGTTACGGAACCCTGGGGGAGGTTCATGAGCCAAGACCGAGCTGGGCCAGTCAAGGCGACAGGGAAGTAATTGGCCATGACGGCTTCATTCCCTCCTGCGGCAAGTACGGCGGTGGAGTAGATCTGGAGGAACTCCGCCGGGTTGACGCTGCCGTCGTACTTCTCGGGCAGGTGCGGTCGAAACTTGCGCGGCCACTTTGCGAAGCGAAGGTGGGGCGTGAGGGCCACACACCCTGCTTCTGTCGCCGCAGGTTCTGGTGCCGTGAACGCTTGGTTCGCACTGAGCACCGCGTGCCCCGGTATGGGCAAGGCTGAACCATAGGCCGAGGGCGCCATATGCAGGACATATGATTGTGGCATATTCTGCACGGCGCAGCCCTGGGGCAGAGATCGCGTGGCGAAGGTCTGCTCTTCAGGCTGGGTCGAGGCCGACGTCATGCTGTCGTCAGCCTCTTGGTGGCGACGCCTTTCTCGGCGCTGCTCAAGGTATACCCGGGCATCTTGACCCAGGCGACACCGCTCCAGCTCTGTCCTCAGATCAGTCGATTGGGGCCTGGTAGAGCTGGAGTCTGCCGTCTGCTCGTCAACCAATGGTGCGCGCATCAGCGACATGACCGGTTGGCCAGAGCATCGTCCCCGCCGAAGTCGAGGGTTTGCGGCGGCGACGACGAGACGGTCTACCTCGCGGATCCACTGTCGGGTCGCTGCCTGAGGCGCGTCCCCAGCGGGCGTATTGTACAGTAGCGCTCTCGCTGCAGCTAGCGCACCCCCACTGGGTACGCCCAGCGCTACTGAAGACTTGAAGCTGGTTGGAGCCTGCATTGCCGGGGTCGGCGCTGCCAGAACCGGTTGCTGGCTCCCAGCTTGTACCGACACACTTCGTCCCGAGTTACTCCCCCCTAGTCACGGTTTGCCGCAGAGGCGAGGGGGGAGAGTTCGCCGCTGAAGGAAGCTTGGTCATCTTCGTCGGCGGAAACTCGTCGCGCTAGGAGAAAAGCCCCCTTCCTGGCGCGCCAAATGTCGAAGTGTTCAGTCGACACTTCCCCCGGGCCTGCACTGAGCAGCCCGCGGAGGTTCTTTTTTCGGTGGGGCTAGTCCCTAGCGGAGAGCTTGCGCAGATGGACGAGTTAGTAAGAGCTTGACACGGCGAGTTTTACGTGGTTCAGGCCACCGGAGCATAAAACCCTACGTCCACGGCGAGCTATGGAGCTCGCTGTATTGCTTGCTGCTCAGGGCCGGAGTCCTGAGCTTGGGGGTGAGTTACAGCTTGAGAGAGTATGGCTAGCGTATGAGTTGCAAAGTGCGAACCCTCGCTATCGACGCCTACCCGAGCCTTTTATAGTCCAAGACTCGGGCAGCTTACAAGGGGGCCGGGACCAGACAGGTGGTCCCGGGAAGATTGTCTATCATCTACCGTATCTGCAGTTATGCCGGTAGTTGCCTCTGGTCGAAGGCTTCTGAGTCTTCATCTTGCCGCCCTGCCCATGCCACATGCTAGTCGTAGTGGTTGATGACGGCGCTGACGGCATGGGATGTCTTGTCGCGGTGTTTATTAGCTGGCAGGTTCTGACACCGCGCGCCAGTCTGTGATGCGACTGGGCGCAACGGCACCTGACAAAAGTGTGCTCCGCGTCTCCGCGTCTCGGGAAGACGCGGGCCTTGAATACATTGTACGGGCAAGGTATGGGGCGTCTTTACGCCCGCTGCCTATCGCTCGGGGGTAGGCAGCGCCGTTCTGCTGCCACGTGGCGGGCCCGGAGCCCTTCTCAGAGGAGAGGAGGGCCCGTTCCGTGGAGCACGTGGAGCCTCCGGACCTCTCCCCGCTGAGGGAGAGGCTCGGCTTCTGTTGGCCACGTGGCGGGCCCGGAGCTCTCCTCTGAGGAGAGGGAGGTCCAGCCCCGCTGGACGCGTGGCGCCTTCGGACCTCTCTCCCGCGGAGGGGGAGGTCCGGCTTCTGTATGCCACGTGGCGGGCCCGGTGCTCTCCTCTGAGGAGAGGGAGGTCCGGCCCCGCAGGACGCGTGGCGCCTTCGGAGCTCTCCCTGCGGGGAAGGGCGAGTTCCTTAGGCATTTTACCCTGTGCGCGGAGGTACCCCATATCTCAGGTACCGACAGCACTAAAGAGGATGTTGGTCCGTCTTGACGGAAGTTTCGTCTTGGGCCCCCAGGCAGGGGGTTCCTAGGCTTCCCGCGGCCACGCACCATGCTCGCGACTTGCGCTGGCGGCAACTTTGGAGCTGTTGCTGTCGGAGCAGCCCCGACGGCCACGGGAAGGTGATTGGTGATGCTGGAGCTTCAAGCAGGACCCCCGATGCACCCTCGATGAAGAGGCAGTCCTCGGATGCATCCCCGGCTCGAAAGCCGTCGAGGGCAGCCCCGGCACAGGGCGCATCTTCGGCGTCGAGGCCCTTAGTAGGGGGCCCCCCTACTATACTGTCTTCGACAACGAAGACCCTTGAGGTTGTGCCGGCTCCAAAGCCGACGGAGGCGACCTCAACACCAGCCGGGGCGAGTGGCTCGAGCCCTCAGCATAAGAAGTTTCGCGTGGGGTGGAACTTCGGGACCTCTAGGTATGGCCCAACCTTGTAGTACACGTTGTGTGCCGAGCCACTGCATGGTGTAATTGACACTTGTTGCTTCTTCTTGCAGTGCTCCCTAATAGAGCACCTCTCCTCCTCCTACACAGCAACAGTCCAGGAGCCAGAGCTCCTTTTTCGCCGAAGCTCCAATGCCGGCGGTAGTGCCTGAGCCTACGCCTGGGAAGGCTCTGGATGTCGGCACCCGGGCCCTCGAGGCGAGCCAACCGGCGGCCATGGACGCCACTAGTAGCGATGCGACTGCTGTTGAGTGGGCTGCTAGCCCTCCACCTCTTTTTTTGCAGGTTGCCATGGTGGCAACCCCACTGGAGGATGAAGAGTCGGAGGGTGTCGAGGTGATACCTCGCCTGGCAATGCCGAAGGTTGTCTTGATCCCCAGGGTTGGGATAGGTGTCCGCTCTAGCCTAGACCACATGCCGGACGTGCTCGAGCAGGAGTGGGCCGAGCTGAGGTCTGAGTGGGAGCGCCTCCAAAACTAGGACGACCTGTTAATGTCACAGGTCCAATCTGCTAGGGCGAAGGCTCGGGCTCGGGAGGAGCAGCTCGGGAGGAGGTACTAGAGGAGAAAGAGGTCGCCGTTGCCGACCTCCAGAAGAATGCGGTGAACCTCCTGGATGAGGCCAAGAACCTCCACGCCTCCGTCGATTCATGTCTCGCGGGCTTGAAGGAGCTCTAGGAGACGCTCCTTCGTTGGGACAAGGAGGCGGAGGCGAGGGAGAGGGGGCTCTCCAATCGTCTGGCTGGCCATGAGGAGGAGAAGGGCGCATGAAGGAGCCACTTTAGGGCGTCCACGACCGGGAGCTTGCCGCTGCGTCCAGGTAGTCTGACCTGGACGAGCGGACCGCGTGGCTGGCCACTAAGGAGCAGGTCCTGGTTGCTCTGGAGCAGGAGCTGGCTACCCGGGAACAGAAGATGGCGAGGAGGAGTTCGGCGGGGGAGTTGGCTTCTTCCGCCAAGGTGGTCGAAGATCTCCTGGCTTCTCGTGCCACTGAGTCAAAGAAGGTGTGGGACTTCTGTAAGGATCGAAACGCCCAAGAGGGGGGGGTGAATTGGGCTTTTTAAAATTTTAGAGCAATTTAAAACTTTAATGGTTGAAGCCCAATTCCCTATGCAAACTAAGTACGCAAGTAAGAGAGTTAAGTGCGGAATAGTAAAAGCGTAATAGTAAGGAGTGAGGAGAGAAATGCAAACTCCCGCGGAGACTTGGAGACACGGCGATTTTTCCCGTGGTTCGGTAAGATCATAAAAATCTTCCTACATCCACGTTGTGGCACCCACCAAAGGGTATGGCCACTCCCAAGTCACCAAGACAAGGGAATCCACTATCTTTCTCCGTTCGCCCTCTCCGGCAAGGTGGAGCTCAAGCCTTGTACAACGGTGATCCTCCGGGCTTCCACAAACACCTTGGTAAGCTCCGGAGTGATCTCTTCTTCCTCCAACGTTTACAAGGTGAGAGAAGTCACCAAGACACTCTCTCTCACTAGTCTAGAGATTCCAATCACCAAGAATGGACACACACAAGCTTCTCTCTAGCTAGATATAACCTGTAGTTGGATTACAAGAGGTTTTGGAGTGTGGAAGTGGTAGCTCTTGGTCTTGAATGCTTGAGAATGTGTAGTGAGGCTCAGGAGATCAAGACTTGTCGAAATGGCCGGTTGGAGGGGTATTTATAGCCAGCCCACACGAGATAGCCGTTGAAAAGTGGGCAGACTTTGTCAGTTAACATCGGATCCTCCGATGCACCCCTTTATATGATCATCGGTCGAATTCCAAATTAGCTGATGTCACGTGTCAGATGTGACCGTTGGATATAACCGTTGGATCTTTTAATCGACCGATGTTACTTCAATTTATCATCGGATGATCCGGTGAGTTGATCTTCAGAATTGGGTCAGAAATATTGTCTCTGTTGAATTTGACCGATGTACACTTATTTCATCATCGGATGATCCGGTGTGTATATCTTCAGAGTAACTCAGATATCATCCTTCGGGTGAACTCAACCGATGTGCCACTTCCTTCACATCGGATGATCCGGTGTGTACTGGGCTCTAAGGTCTTCTTCTTCTGCTAACTCAAACTCGACCGATGTAGTCTTTTTGCAAGACATCGGATGATCCGGTGAATGCAACTTGTTTGCTTCGAGTTGTTTTGAGTTGATCTTTTAGAATCCTCTCGAGTGACCTCTTTGATACTTGTTTGAAATGATATTACGATGAGGTGTGAGCTCCTTGTGTTGCCAATTTTGATAAAGTAGAGTCGTTGTATGATTTCTTCATTTAGTTTTTATGAGTGTCGAATAACCCCTTAGAATGGATCATTGAGGGGTCTCCATTTGTATCCAATGAGCAGTAGATGGTGTGAATAGATAGTTCATTAACGGTTGATGTGATATATGTGAAACCTCGCATCCACAAACTCATTAGTAATAACGAACGGTTGTCATTAATCACCAAAACCATATCTCACGGGGGCCTAGATGCTTTCAATCTCCCCCTTTTTGGTGATTGATGACAACACAACGAGTAGAGCATATAATTGAATTAAAACGCAATGCTCCAAAAAGAAATATAACAGGTACAAATTTGCAACACAAGTGGCTCGAAGGCTCAAATAATAAACGATAAGGCGTAAGAGCACAGAGTAGCACCCGGAGTACAATAATAGCAAATAATAATAACGATCAATCTCAAATAAAGTAGCAAAAGGACAATCTCAGATATAGTAGCAAAAGTGTAGACATAGACACTCCCCCTAGAACTGAGCTAACCCTCCCCCTGACTCTAACTCTTCTCCCCCTTTGGCATCAAGACACCAAAAAGGGAAGTCGAGTGCCTACGACTCAGGCGCGCTCCTGGCGATGGTGAAGCGGTCGGCGTCGACGGTGCTGTCGTCGGAACTGCTGGAGGTAGAGGTTGCTGGTGCTGGAGCTGGAGCGGGAGCTGGAGCTGGAGCTGGAGCTGCTGTGGGGGCTGGAGCTGGAGCTGGAGCTGCTGTGGGATCCGCTGAGGCTGCAGGCGCCGGTGGAGGTACTGCCGGAAGAGGTGAGGACTGGAACGGCGTCGACGGCAGTACTGGAGCTGGCGCTAGTGACGGTGCACCTGGAACCTGACCGAGCCCTGAGTGCTGAGGTGGAAGAGCGACTCCTGTCTGCTGATAGAGGTTGGTGACCAACCCCAGGATGCCCAACAGCATCTGCTGAGTCTGCTGCTGCTGGTCCAGAGTGCGTCGCGTCATCTGGTCGACAAGGTTGGTGAACCTGTCGGTGTCCTCTCGCCTCTGACGGGCGATCTCCAGCTGCATCTCCTGCTGCTGCCTCTGAAGCTCCTCCTGTCGAGCTGCCTGCTGCTCCTGCTGCTGAGCCATCCGCTGAAGTAAAGCAGTGAGCTCTGACGGCTGAGTCACCTGAGCCTCTGACACTGGAGGAGGTGAAGGTGGTGGAGCAGCTGAGCCTCCTGCCTCTGCGTCGTGCTGCCTCGGTGAGGGAGGAGCAGGAGGGAAGTACTCCTCGACACTGTCGCTGGTGTCGCTGTCCGACCACACGTGCTGTAGGTCTCCTCCCTGAGCCTCTGCTTGTGCCAGCTCTGCGTCCTCCTGAGTCAGCTCTGCCCAGTCCTCCTCGGACAGTCTGGCTCGTACCTCACGCTCGACGGGACGGCCAAGGCGGCGGTCTCCCGGAGTGGGGACTCGGTAGTGGCTGTACCGGGTCACGTGCATCTCTGTCAGCTGAGAGACTCCTGGAGTGTCCTCTGGAACCAGCTGGTGAAGAAGGTGACAGATCCAGTGACCAAAGACCAGCTGTCGTAACATCCCAACTCCATCGGTGATCACGTCCTCCATCTCGCAGATTAGAATGTCTACTATGTCGAACTCCATCCCGTTCATCACATAGAACAGGATGGTCTGCTGAAGGCTCGTGAATCCCTCCAAGTAGCCGGACCTCGGCAGCAGGGTACGCCTGAGGACGTGGTGAACTGTCCGGGCTGCTGGGGTGAGAAGAGCTGGCACCCTCGGCTGGTCAGGAGTGAACGTCTGAGTGAACAGACCTCTGATCTCCTCGAAAGGTGGTGCCACTCCTCCAGTCAGTGGCCTCCTCGGCGGGTCTGCGTCTCCGTAGACTATCTGGTGCAGACACGTAGTAGAAAGCTCCACACCGAGCAGTCTGCCCAACAAGTCGCGAGACACGTCGTGGATCCGCCCCATGAACATGAAGTGGATCGAGCGACGGCCCTCAGAGACATAGAGTGTCGCGTAGAACACCCTGACCCACTCCTCGACGTAGGCACTCCTCTGGTGTGAGAGCAAATCCACAAGTCCTCTGTATCTCTCAAAGAGGGGCCTGATCCCGTGTCCTGCTGCCACTGCAAGCTGATCCCAGTCAATGCTGTTATGCTGGAATAGCTTGTGACCCCGACGCCTGTAAGTCTCGTATAAGGACGCCTGTGTCAGGGTCCAGAAACGGGAGTCAACTCGAGAGTCCCTAGGCCGCGGGAACCACTCCTCAAGGATCACTGACCATCTGAGCTTCTTCAGTTGCCTAGCCTTCGTCTTCCTGTAGTCGGTGAGTCTGACATCCTCGGCAACACGGACAGCTGTGTCCATCAGGTGGATGGCCCTTTCGGCCTCTCTGTCCTCGGTGCGGTCAGCCGCAGAGGGACGCCGACTCGCCGTAGGGGTCTGTCCACCCCCACGAGTCCTCGGGGTGCGCCGGCGGATGAGTGGCGGCACCTCGGTCTCCTCCTCGTCGGAGCCCTCGGGAGGCACCGGCTGGATCGGAGGCTGCTCCTGCCTCTGCCGGGACTCGCGGATCCGTAAGGAACCGCGATGGCCGCGCTCACGCTCCTCGGCGGCGCGAGCGGCCAACTCCGCACGACGAGTGTCCTTGGACATTTTGCGCTTCTTCGCGGCGGGCTCCTCAATAGCCTTGCCCTTTCCTTTGCGATCCTGACCCATCTTGATGCAATTTGAGAGCTAGGGTTAGCGACGGTGAAGATGCACGACGAAAACAATGAAAGGCGTTGCGCGGCACGGAGCAAACCTTATCGACGAATCGGTGAACCACGGCGAAACCCTAGCGGAGAGGGTGATGCGTGCCGACGGCGAGTGGTGGAGGGGAGACGACGCGCGCGGGAGGTGGCGTGCGCGGGAGAGGCGGTTGTGCGTGGGAGGCGGCGAAGGCGGCACCTGGGAGGCGGCGGCGGCCGAAGGGCGGCGGCGGCGGTAGGGAGGCGGCGGCGGCGGCGGCTGCAGCAGGGAGGCGGCGGCGGCTGCGGCAGGGAGGCGGCGGCGGCGGCTGCAGCAGGGAGGCGGCGGCGGCCGAAGGACGGCGGCTGCGGCAGGGAGGCGGCGGCGGTGGCCGAAGGGCGGCGGCGGCAGGGAGGCGAGGACGGCGACGGGGGCGTCGGGCGGCGGCGGAGCTCGGGAAAGAAGAAAAAGGAATCGGCGGCCGACCCCCCCTTTTTAAACTGTACGGGCAAACCCTAGCCGCACATAAAACACCGGATGGACCGATGATCATCGGAGGATGCATCGGTTGAGTTCAACAGAGAGTTGTTCCAAAGACTCTCTTTGCACACCGGATGATCCGACGTTGAGTTGGCGATCATCGGTCGATTTCTGCAGGGCACCAGGAAGGCTAAACATCGGATGCTCCGATGCCTTCTGAAAAGAACTCATCGGTTGATTTGTGACATCTGACTTGATCTGAGCACTGAGGTGAAGCACCAATTGATCCGATGATCTGCTGGCCCTAGCATCGGATAATCCGATGACTATAGAAAATCTAAGACTGCCCATATATGTCCTTTGACTTAAGCACACAAAGATAAGGATTGGTCTTAGGACTTTTTGGGCAACTCCTAACCTCTAATATAAGGCCTTAAATATAGTGCCACATATTGGCTAAGCCCTTAAGCAAAGAGAACACACAGGGTTAGGAGTGAAACCATGAAAATGTAAGGCCCATGCTTTGTGAGCTAGAGTGTAGAGAACTTCTATCTCTTTAAAGCATGTACCTTTAGAATTTTGCTCTATCCACATCATATGAGTTGAGTTATTGCATTTTGAACAAGTCTCCTTCTCATGATGTGGTTCCCCTTTGTGACAATCTACCGTATGCAATGCCAACCAAACTGATGCAAGATATTGAATGAGTGCAAGTCTATATGGTAGGAATCATGCAAGGCATAATGTAAATCTATCTTGCCAAGTTTAAACCTGCCAAAGGCTTCCTCAGGAAAAGCAATTTCTAGCTTGCCCCTATCCTTTGGGAGTTAGACAAGACCTATTTGATATGCAACCTTACATGAACATGGCAACTTACATGACGTTAGATGCATCTAGCACATTTAATTCACTTCTTAGTCTAGAAAAAGTTTTCTCGTCAAGTGGCTTAGTGAAGATATCCGCCAATTGTTCTTCGGACCTTACACCTTGCAAAGAGATGTCTCCTTTAGCCTCATGGTCCCGCAAGAAGTGATGGCGAATATCAATGTGCTTAGTGCGGGAGTGTTGAACGGGGTTTCTAGTTATCTTAACCGCACTTTCATTGTCACAAAGGAGAGGCACACAATCAAACTTAATTCCAAAGTCCAAAAGGGTTTGCTTCATATATAGAATTTGGGCACAACATGCGCCGGCCGCTATATACTCTGCCTCCGCGGTGGACAAAGCCACGGAGTTTTGCTTTTTGCTCGACCAAGATACTAGGGAACGCCCAAGTAAGTGGCACCCTACCGGATGTACTCTTGCGATCCACACGGCATCCGGCAAAGTCCGAATCCGAGTAACCCAAGAGATGAAAGCTAGCGTTCTTGGGGTACCACAAACCTACACTTGGGGTATGCTTGAGATACCTAAGTATCCTAAAGACCGCCTTACGATGCGATTCTTTAGGTGCTGCTTGAAAGCGAGCACACAAGCACACACTAAACATGATGTCGGGCCTAGATGCGGTGAGATATAATAATGAACCAATCATGGAACGGTAATGAGATTGGTCAATAGGTTTACCGTCCATGTCCGCGTCGAGATGACAATTTGTTGCCATTGGAGTGCTTCTTGAGCTGCAATCTTCCATTTCAAACTTCTTCAAGAGGTCTTTGGTGTACTTTTCTTGGTAGATGAAAGTCCCCTCTTGAAGTTGCTTGATTTGAAATCCTAGGAAGAAATTGAGTTCTCCAATCATTGACATCTCGAACTCCCTAGACATCATGGTGCCAAACTCAAGACTAAGAGATTTGTTAGTTGAGCCAAAAATAATGTCATCAACGTAAATTTGACAAAGAAATAAATCCCCGTTGATATCCTTGGTGAAAAGTGTAGTATCCACCCTCCCGATCTTGAATCCTTGCATGACTAGGAAATCCCTAAGACGTTCATACCATGCCCTAGGTGCTTGCTTGAGCCCGTAGAGCGCCTTGTGTAACCTATACACATGGTTAGGATTCCTCGGATCTTCAAACCCGGGAGGTTGCTCAACGAAAACAAGCTCGTTAATATAACCATTTAGGAAAGCACTTTTCACATCCATTTGATAAAGCATAATATTGTGATGTGAAGCAAAAGCTAGGAGTATACGAATAGCTTCTAACCGTGCGACCGGGGCAAAGGTTTCTCCAAAATCTAGTCCTTCTACTTGTGAAAAACCCTTGGCCACAAGCCTTGCCTTGTTGCGGACCACCACGCCATTCTCGTCTTGTTTGTTGCGGTACACCCACTTCGTTCCGATGACGTTCTTGTCCTTAGGTCGCTCCTCCAGTACCCAAACTTCATTGCGGGTGAAGTTGTTGAGTTCTTCTTGCATAGCCATCACCCAATTTGGATCTTGGAGTGCTTCCTCAATATTTGTGGGTTCTACACACGAAACAAAGGAGTAGTGCTCACAAAATGAAGCAACATGGCGAGAACGAGTACTTACTCCCCGTGACGGACTTCCGATGATTTGATCCATCGGATGTGCCTTGGAGATGCGCCCATGCCTCATAAGAGGTTGTGATGCACTTGGTGGTGGTGAGGCATCTTGCTCATCTTGTGGTTGGACTTGACCTTGGACTTCTTCTTCTTCTTGGTGTTGTGTGGCATGTGAATCTTGTATTGGCAATGGATCATTTTTCTCTTCTTCTTCATCAATTTGAGGCGCCATGGAGGTGTTGATGTTGGAACTTGAGGCTCCCCCTTGATCATGGCTCTCCTCAACTTCGGGCTTGATGTCTCCTATGGTCATGTTCTTCATGGCTTCTCGTAGAGGCTCATCATCTATATCATCATGACCAAAACCCTCCTCTTGGGAGCCATTAGTCTCATCAAACTCAACATCACAACTTTCTTCAACTAACCCGGAGGTTTGGTTGAATACTCGATATGCTTTTGAGTTTGACGCATAACCAAGAAAGATACCAACATCACACCTTCTTTCAAACTTACCGAGCCTTTTCTTGCGGTAGATGTAGCACTTGCACCCGAAGACTCGGAAGTAGGAGATGTTGGGCTTTCTCCCAATGAGGAGCTCATATGGGGTCTTTTGAAGTAGTCGATGAAGGTAGACCCTATTTGCAGCATGGCACGCCGTGTTGATTGCTTCGGCCCAAAACTTCTCCGACGTGCCATAGTCATCAAGCATTGCTCTTGCAAGGGTGATGAGAGTCTTGTTCTTCCTTTCAACGACACCATTTTGTTGAGGGGTGTATGTGGCCGAAAACTCGTGCTTCACGCCTTCACGATCACACCACTCCCCAATGTTGTAGTTCTTGAACTCGGTGCCGTTGTCACTCCGGACCTTGATGATGGGAAGTTGAAATTCCCTTTGAGCTCGTTTAGCGAAGGTCTTGAAGATTTCCGGAGTTTCACCCTTGTCGCCTAGGAACAATGTCCAAGCATAGCGAGAGTAGTCATCAACAATAACAAGACAATAGAGGTTACCGCCAAGGCTTTGATACGTGGACGGTCCGAAGAGGTCCATGTGAAGTAGTTCAAGTGGCTTGGAGGTTGACACCATTGTCTTTAACGGATGGTGTGAGGCAACTTGCTTCCCGGCTTGACATGCGCTACAAAGCTTGTTCTTCTCAAATGTGACATCCTTCACGCCGGTCACCATCCCAAGCTTGAATGACTTCTTGAGCTTGCTCATCCCAATGTGAGCAATGCGCCGATGCCATAGCCACCCCAAACTAGTCTTGGTGAAAAGACAAGTGGTCAAGCTAGCATCCTTGTTGGAAAAGTCCACCAAGTAAAGATGTCCATGCCGAAAACCTTTGAATATTAGTTCTTTACTTGACTCACTAGTCACCACAACACCATTCTTGTCAAATGTGCATGTTAGTCCAAGATCACATAATTGTGCTATGGAAAGTAAATTGAAGCTAAGAGACTTAACGTAAAGCACATTAGAGATGGACAAATCATGAGAAATAGCAATTTTACCCAAACCAATTACCTTCCCCTTTGAGTTATCACCAAAAGTGACTTGTTCATGATTGCCGGGGTTTTCTATGGAGGTGAACATACCATCATTGCCGGTCATATGTTGAGTGCACCCACTATCTAGTACCCAATGCTTTCCTCCGGCTTTGTAGTTCACCTACACACATGAAGTTAGTTTTTGAGTTTAGGAACCCAAGCCAACTTAGGTCCTTGTATGTGTGATACAAGTGATTTTGGAACCCAAAGTTGCTTGGGGAGCTTCCCCTTCATGCCCTTGATGTCTTTGCCGATGAACCTTGCCTTCACCTTTCCACCTACTTTGTTCAATAGATAGTGATAATCATTGAAAGTAGATTTGTAGTTAGGAGGCAATTTGGGAGAAGGACGGTTGGGAAGAGGACACTCCCTCGTGTGATGTCCGGTGACCTCACAATGTTGGCAATATGACCCAACTTCCTTGATGAAGCTTGTCCTAAGCTCCGGTGAGGGCACCTTTCCTTTGTTGGGTACCGGGAAGGATCCAAGTCCTCTCTTGTTGAAGCTTTTCGCTTGTTGGTAGAGGATTTCCTTGTGCTTATCCTCCCCCTTAGAGAGTCTTGCCACACTAGTGCGAAGACTTTCAATTTCGTCCATTAGTTCCTTCTCCCTAGGGCTTGCTTTCAAAGGCAAAGACTTATCCAAAACATTAGTGGCATGTGAATTAGATGATATTTTGCCATCAAGGGTTTCTTTCTTTGTGTTTTTCAATTTAAGTTTAATAGCTTCATAAGCACGGTTAAGCACTTCATGTTCTTGAATCAACTCATTGTGCTTTGCCAAGAGTGCTAAGTTAGCTAAGTCAAGCTCATGATACTTAAGCTTGATTGTAGCATTTTCATCCTCGATTTGTTTGACATTTAATTTGAGCGTGTCATGCTCTTTAAGTATGGTTACATACTTGTCATGCAAATCGAGGTTAGCACTTTCAAGCTTAGCACGAGCTAGCTCAAGAGCCTTAACCTTAGCCTTTTCCCTTTTTATCATGGCATGATATTCACTAATCATGGATGCTAATTCATCGGGTGAAAGCTCCTCATCATCATCGCTAGAGTCTTCACATACCTTTGAGTTACCTTTTGCCATTAGGCACATAGGAGGTGGACGAAGAGGGGAGTCATTCTTGTTGACGATGGCGAGGCCCGCCAAGTTTTCTTCAATTTCACTATCTTCGTCGCTTGACTCTTCATCCGTGATCCACTCATTTGCTTCACACATGAAGACCTTTTGAGGCCCTCTTCTTTTCTTTGGAAAGAGCTTGGTTTTCTTGCCTTTGTCAAATTTCTTCTTTCCAAAAGAGCGCTTGGGATTGACCTCCTCTTCATCATCACTTTCTTCTAGCTTGTGATGCTTGCCGATTTCCTTTCTTTTGTCCGGTCTTGGGCAGTCATATGATATGTGGCCTAGATCACCACAATTGTAGCACGTCTTGTTTTCATCTTTTCTTGGCAAGAAGGCTTTCTTTTTGGGATCAAAAGAGTATCCCTTCTTTGCAATCTTAGAGTTGAGGCGTGAGAATTTTCTCATCATCAAGGCAAGCTCATCATCATCATCTTCACTTGTTTCTTGCTCTTCTTCACTTGAGCTAGGCTCAACCATTTTCTTCTTCTTGGGAGTTGTCTTCTTGGTTGACGCCTTGAGAGCAATGGTTTTTGATGATGACTCCTCCATCATTCCAAGTACGCTCATTTCATGAGCATGAATTTCTCCAATGAGCTCCGAAACTTCAATGTTGTCTAGTGACTCTTTTTGGAGCATTGAATTGATAATGTTGTACTTGGGCTTGGGTAGAAGCATGAGGATCTTGCGATTTATAAGTCCCTTGCCAAGAGAAGCAATATCAAGTGCGTTAATTTCCTCAATGAGCACATTTAAACGAGAAAACATTTGATTAACGTTTTCATGAGGAAGCATCTTAAATTCATCATATTTTGATTTAAGCATGTGATATTTGAGTTCTTTGACACGAGATGAGCCCTCATGTATTTCAACTAGACATGCCCAAATTTCACATGCTTTTTCCTTGCTAGCAATCCTAGCAAAAACATCTTGACTAATGCATTCATATATGGCATTTCTAGCCTTAGCATCCCATTTTAATTGGTCTCCAACATAGTCAAGATTTCCAAACCCCGCATGGGTCGCTTCCCACACTTCGGGAGCAATTGCCTCAAGGTAAGCGCGCATGCGTGCTTTCCAATAAGCAAAATTCTTGCCCTCGAAGGTAGGAACCGAACCCCCATTCTTGGCCATTTTTGCTCTCTAGCGGTGAAGCTAGAATGATCCAATGAGCAACCTTGCTCTGATACCAATTGTAAGGATCGAAACGCCCAAGAGGGGGGGGGTGAATTGGGCTTTTTAAAATTTTAGAGCAATTTAAAACTTTAATGGTTGAAGCCCAATTCCCTATGCAAACTAAGTACGCAAGTAAGAGAGTTAAGTGCGGAATAGTAAAAGCGTAATAGTAAGGAGTGAGGAGAGAAATGCAAACTCCCGCGGAGACTTGGAGACACGGCGATTTTTCCCGTGGTTCGGTAAGATCATAAAAATCTTCCTACATCCACGTTGTGGCACCCACCAAAGGGTATGGCCACTCCCAAGTCACCAAGACAAGGGAATCCACTATCTTTCTCCGTTCGCCCTCTCCGGCAAGGTGGAGCTCAAGCCTTGTACAACGGTGATCCTCCGGGCTTCCACAAACACCTTGGTAAGCTCCGGAGTGATCTCTTCTTCCTCCAACGTTTACAAGGTGAGAGAAGTCACCAAGACACTCTCTCTCACTAGTCTAGAGATTCCAATCACCAAGAATGGACACACACAAGCTTCTCTCTAGCTAGATATAACCTGTAGTTGGATTACAAGAGGTTTTGGAGTGTGGAAGTGGTAGCTCTTGGTCTTGAATGCTTGAGAATGTGTAGTGAGGCTCAGGAGATCAAGACTTGTCGAAATGGCCGGTTGGAGGGGTATTTATAGCCAGCCCACACGAGATAGCCGTTGAAAAGTGGGCAGACTTTGTCAGTTAACATCGGATCCTCCGATGCACCCCTTTATATGATCATCGGTCGAATTCCAAATTAGCTGATGTCACGTGTCAGATGTGACCGTTGGATATAACCGTTGGATCTTTTAATCGACCGATGTTACTTCAATTTATCATCGGATGATCCGGTGAGTTGATCTTCAGAATTGGGTCAGAAATATTGTCTCTGTTGAATTTGACCGATGTACACTTATTTCATCATCGGATGATCCGGTGTGTATATCTTCAGAGTAACTCAGATATCATCCTTCGGGTGAACTCAACCGATGTGCCACTTCCTTCACATCGGATGATCCGGTGTGTACTGGGCTCTAAGGTCTTCTTCTTCTGCTAACTCAAACTCGACCGATGTAGTCTTTTTGCAAGACATCGGATGATCCGGTGAATGCAACTTGTTTGCTTCGAGTTGTTTTGAGTTGATCTTTTAGAATCCTCTCGAGTGACCTCTTTGATACTTGTTTGAAATGATATTACGATGAGGTGTGAGCTCCTTGTGTTGCCAATTTTGATAAAGTAGAGTCGTTGTATGATTTCTTCATTTAGTTTTTATGAGTGTCGAATAACCCCTTAGAATGGATCATTGAGGGGTCTCCATTTGTATCCAATGAGCAGTAGATGGTGTGAATAGATAGTTCATTAACGGTTGATGTGATATATGTGAAACCTCGCATCCACAAACTCATTAGTAATAACGAACGGTTGTCATTAATCACCAAAACCATATCTCACGGGGGCCTAGATGCTTTCAACTTCCTCGGCCGTGCGGAGGCAGCTCTGGAACCCTTCAGCTTCAGCCCCTTGCGCCTCGGAGGGCCGGTCCAGGAGGTGAGCCAGGTGCTCCCTGCCTTGGATTAGTGGGGGAGAAGCTCCTGGCGCTTGAGAACATCGTCGGGGAGCAGTTGGAGGTCGAAGGCAAGGCTCTGGCCCGGATGGTGGCAGGGCATGTGCTCGCCTGCCTTCGGAGCTGCGACCCCAGCATCTCCCCAGAACGTGTGGTGCAGGGCCACAGCGTAGAGTTGTCAGGGGCGGTGAAGTCATCCGTGGAGAAGGTCGCCCGACTTGTCGCTGCTAAGTTACAGCGCGGATAGCTCCTTGGTCTCGCGCTTGCCTTTTGTAATCCTATGTATGCCGGAGCTCTGTTGTTAATAAAGACTTTTTTCAAGTCTTACGTTGTCTTGAGTTGTCGATGTAGCCTTTGAACCCTTGGCAGCGCAATGGTTCAGACTGACTTAGCCGACGTGGATAGCTCTTTGCCGATGTCCTGGGCTTGTTCCTCCGGGTCCTTAGCAGCGAAAGGACCCAGGACGCCCTAGTAGTGTGGCTACCACCCCTTCCGGGTCCTTGGCAGCGCAAGGACCCAAGGGAAGTTCAGCACGTGCCTTCAGCTTATCGTAGCCGATGCTTTGAGTCTCCTGCTTGCTTCTGCAGTGATCCGGCGTCCTGCTCGCATGGTTCTCCTTGATGGACCCCTGCTAGGTGTGACCCTAGTGTTGGGGCGCACCTACCACTGGATGAGGCGGGACGTCAACATCGGGCCCTTTTGGAGGTCCAGGACGCCCAGGACCCGTTTGGACCTGCAGACATGGCAGAGAGGAGGAGTAATCGTGCTCTCTGGTCACTCTTCCTTGTTTGGTAGTTGTACTGTGGGTTAAGGTCCTCAGTTGAGCTACAAGGCCTAGGTAATTCGATGTGGGTCATTCGGGCTATGGTTAAAGCCTTGCCCGGGGGTATGAGCCGTACGACTCCCCGGTACTGCACGCTAGGGGTACGAAACCAGGCATAGCAGGCTACACACCCTGGACCTCCCGCTAGCATAAGCCTTTCAGGGGAAGGACCATTCGGCGCCATGAGACCCCTAGGCAATAAGACAACCAAAGGTCCCCAAGTTACAGTAAAACTTTGCTCAGGGATATGAGCCATCCGGCTCCCCGGTACTGAGCTGTAGCGCTAGAGAGGCAGGGTGTGCACGCTAGGGGTACGGAACCAGGCATAGAAGGTTACACACCCTGGACCTCCCGCTGGCGTAAGCCTTTCAGGGGAGGGACCATTCGGCGCCATAGGGCCCCCGAGCAATGAGACAACCACAGCACCCCGAGTACGCCACAGGTACCTCAAGCAAACCCGCCTGCAAGAACGATAGAATAGCTCTTGCTATGATTGAACACAAGAAAAAGTGTCTGGCCACACGGTTGGAGTAGTATGGAAATAAAGCACAAAAAGGGTGGGGGCAATGTCTGGGGTCCGGTTACTTTTCTTGTCCGTAGGCGTGTTCTTTCTTGTCCCCAAGTACTCAATTGTAGCGTAGGGGAGGCAGTGTGGCATGCTTAGGGTGCGGAACTAGGCTAAGTAGGTTGCGCATCTTGGACCTCCTGCGGGCATTAACCTTTCAGCGAGGAGACCTTCCAGTGTCACTGAACCTTGGACAAGTATGTAGGACAGGCTCTGGACATGTGATTACAGTTGATATGCATGAATGAGCACAAACTGTAAAGAAGGTACACAGGATAGGATAATTTTTTCTTATTTCTAGCTTCCTTTGGGTGATAGGAGGAAACAGGTCGTGCAAGACAACAGCGACACGCCCTGGATGACAAGAGTAGCGGGACTCCTCCGGAGCTTAGCTGTTCTAAGCGATGTTCCTTGACACTATGACACCTTAACAAAGAAAAGGAAAAAGAAAAAAAATACCCTACCACTGCGCTAAGGATAGAACTTACGGAGGTGTTCTATGTTCTGTGTATTGGGTAGAGGTTCCCCATCCTCTGTGGCTAGGTGGGCGCACCTGAGGCGGCATACTTGTGCTGCTCGGAAGGGACCCTCCCAGCTGGGGGAGGTTTGGCACCCCTTCTCAAGAAAGTATTAGCCGGGGCACCAGGTGGCCCTACCTTGGGCTGTCTACTCTGCTCGTACCGTTGCTGATACCGCCGGAGCGTTTTGCGGTGTAGCACATTTCGAGCAGCCTCTAACCGTGTTTCCTTGTTGACAAGGTTGATATCCTCACACGGAAGCTGGTCCTACGTGGCTTCGTCGTATGTGTGGACGCGGGATGAGCCCTTGGTGTGTTTTGGGGGGAGGGCTTCCTCGAACCCCTACACCAGTGTAAGAGGGTGTTTCCCTTGTCGCACGATAGGGGGAACGTCTGGCTAGACGTGGAGCGCCTTGCGTCGATCACTGTTGGCACTAGAGTCGGAGTCAGAGTGGCCGTAGACGGCTTTCAACACCTGCACGACGTCTTGATACTCCATCTCCTGCTCAGCGCTGGCCTCAGGTTTGGCCTTTTTTTGTCCTCCCACTGGCGGGAGGGTGCGCCGTCTTGGCGTGGCCGTTGTTGTTGCAACTCACGGAAGTGCTCCGCAAGCTTCTTGATCTCACATCTGTCGCTAGCGCCGTGGCGGCTGGAGTTGTGCACCGGGCACCACCGGTAGTCGTTGCTGGCAGACGACGGTCGTGGGCACTTGTCAGTACGTGGGGCTCGACCCCCATGGGCCGCTGCTAGGGCGGCAGTGGGTGCACCGGCCAGAGGCTTGTTCTTGCTCCCGGTCTTGTTCTTCTTGCTGCAGCAGAGAGCAGCAGCCTCCCCGGCACTCACTGTCGTGGAGGCAGGTCGTGAGTGTCAGTCTCGTCCTTCCGCCGCCTTGGCATATTTGTCGGCCAGGCTGAATAGCTCATAGACGTATTGCACGTCGTGCGTGGCTAACTTTTAGAGCATCTTCTTGTCGGGAACACCTTGTCGGAAGGCGACGACGACGGAGGCGTTGGAGATGCGGGGGATGGTGTTCTTGACCTGGGAGAACCGCTAGATGAAGGATCGCAGTGACTCCCCGTCACGCTGACGTACGGCGTGGAGGTCGAGCTCCGTGCTGGGGCGTATGTAGGAACTCCCAAAGTTGGCTACGAATCTCCAGCAAAACTCTTCCCAGGACGTTATGGAGCCTAGGGGAAGTAGTTGGCCATGACGGCCTCATCCCTTCCTGCAGCTAGGATGGAGGTGGAGTAGATCTGCACGAACTCGATGGGGTTGACTGTCCCGTCGCATTTTTCCGGCAAGTGGGGCCGGAACTTAGGTGGCCAGACCACCATTCGAAGGTGCGGGGCGAGCGCCATGCAACCCCCTACTGCCCCTGGAGAGGCAGGTGTAGGCGGGGCGTGACCCGCTGGTACAGCACTCGGAGAGTCGTACTCTCCTTCAACGTTGTGATGCCTCTTTCATTGTCGTTCGATGGTGATGCGACCATCTTTCCTTGCAAGGCGACGATTCAGCTCGACCCTGAGGTCAGTTGTGGCCGCCGCACGTGTGGTTGCCGTCCCACGGGCCACCGTAGGCGTACGTGACTGGGCCAGCGAGGGTTCAGCCCACTGCCTCCTTTAGGCAGGAGAGTTCATGGCAGCAACGACGAGATGGTCGACGTCGTGTCACCAATGCTCTGCCGCCTCTGCTGTGGCCAGCACGCTCTCCGGGCTCGATCGTGGTGGTGTTGTCGCCACCATTGGAGTAGAGGGCCGCTGACAGGAAGCGGCCACTGGTGGTGTGAGCGCCGACGGCACACCAACCATACGGTCGTCGGCCCGTGCTGACCTGGGCGCCATGGGCGCCACACGGACATCAGCGATCTGGTCGCTGGTTCGGAAGGATTTGGGCGCTGTAGGCGCTGCTGGTACAACAGTCGTCTAATCGCCGGCCTGGCTAGACGTGTCCGCTCTAGAGTCGGAGGTAGCCTCGTCTTCTCCCGCCTGGAGACGACAGCGAGTTGGGCGAGAAGGCTCGCCATAGGAGGTGATGTTCACCATGGTCACGTCGAGAGCGCAAAAAGCCCACCTTCCTGGCGCGCCAAATGTAGGAGTGTGTGAGCTATGACACCTCCCGGTCTGCTGCGGAAGCAGCCCGCGAGGTTCTTTGATTGGAGGGGGCTTGGCGCCCTCACGCGATCGGGCTCGAGGGAGCGGATGAACACTGAGATTTACGTGGTTCGTGCCACCAGAGCATAATACCCTACGTCCACGGGAGTGCTTGTTGTATTATTTGCTTACATGCGTGTGAGAGGGTGCTAGGTTGCGAACGCTGAACCCTTTATCGAGTGGTCACCCCGGTCCTTTTATAGTCCAAGGTCGGGGTGGTTACAATGTGGCTTGGGGCCCGACAGGTGGCCCTGAAGCTATGAGAACCCTATACATGATCTAGAGTTTTGTACTCTGAGTATAGTAGTCGGAGGGGGGGGGGCATGTCCCGTCGTCTGGCGCGCTGAGCGCCCCTGTTCGTGTGTCACATGATGATGAAGACGCCATCTTGTCACCGCGTTTTCTCGCTCTTCTTGGGCGGCTTCGTGCTGTTGGGCGGTACTGTACTATTGTCACACGTTGTCGTCTTGTCTTGTCACCGTAGTTGCGAATGAGCAGAGGATGAAGGCGTGCGTAGTGCACCATGCTTCTATGGAAGGCGCGAGCCTTGAATGCGCAGCCTGACAGCACACTTCTACCTTGACTTCGTCGGCCCATGGCCCACGATGGATCGTGGAGCACGTGGCGGCTTCGGAGCTCTTATCTACGGGTTTGGAGCTAGGAGACACGTGGCAGCTCTGGACCTCACCTCAGCGGAGAGGCTCGGACCGGAGCCCTGGGCACATGTCAGCTTCGGAGCTCTCCTTAGCAGGGAGGAGGCTTTGAGCCAGGAGACATGTGGCAACTCTGGACCACACCACATCGGGGAGGCTCGGACCGGAGCCCAGAGCACGTGTCAACTCCGGATCTGTCCTCGGCAGGGAGGAGGCTCGTAGCCAGAAGGCACGTGGCATCTCCGGACCTCACCTCAGTGGGGAGGCTAGGACCGGAGCCCAGGGCACGTGTCAGCTCCAGAGCTGTCCTCAACAGGGAGGAGGCTCTGAGCTAGGAGACACGTGGCAGCCCTAGACCTCACCTCGGCTGGGAGGCTTGTACCTGAGCCTAGGACACATGTCAGCTCCTGAGCTCTCCTCAACAGGGAGGAGGCTATGAGTCAGGAGACACGTGGCAGCTCACGACCTCACCTCAGTGGGGAGGCTCGGACCGGAGCCCAGGGCACATGTCAGCTCCGGGGCTCTCCTCAGCACGGAGGAGGCTCTGAGTCAAGAGACACGGGGCAGCTCCGGACCTCATCTCAGCGAGGAGGCTCGGACCGGAGCCCAAGGCACGTGTTAGCTCCGGAAAACCTCCTTAGCAGGGAGGGGTTCTGAGCCTAGAGACACGTGGCAGCTCCGGACCTCAACTCAGCGGGCAGGCTCGGACCGGAGCCCAGGGCACGCGTCGGCTCTGGAACTCAAGCGCACGTGCCAGCCCCAGGGCTGACCTCGGCGCCAAGGACACATGGCTACATCGAGGCTTGCCTCAGCAGGGAGGCGGGGCCAAGGATATCTTTTATCCACTACGCGGGGGTGTCCGGTCTGCAGGGTACCGACAAGTGCCCTAGGTGGGATGGTGGTGTGAGGGGCACATTTTCAAGACTGATATGAGAGTCCTACCATTGGGTGGGTACGATGCCATTTTGGGATATGGATGGTTAAGACAACACGACCCTATGACGTGCAACTGGGAAAATAAAACAATACAATTCCGACTCAAAGGATAGATTATTTAGTTGAAAGGCGATGAGAATGTGAGGCCCAATCTTCCGAAAGGTAGGTAGATTGAGGTGGAGAACTCGATGTTGATGATCCGTGACACTCAAGCAGTTCGAATACCCCTACAATCACTACACCACTGCTTCGTTAGTTATCAACCGTGCAGCACACGCTTGACCTCACCAAGAAGGCTAATACCTGCAAGTGCAACCGAGAACACGAGCAAGAACGTAGAAGACGTGATCTAAAAATCACGAAGTTGGGGTCTCACAAAAACCGTAGAACGGTGGCTGTTTATTTAAGCAAAACCCAGCTGTTTGTGACGCCGGCTAGGGGTTATAAAGGAGGTGGAGGACTACCAGGGGGTGCTGTGGTCGTGACCTAACCCTAAGACACGTACATAATGGACTTGGACTCGATACAAGGCCCAATGGCCCAACTAGGTGATGCAACACCTTGACAGACTCTAAACTTGATATTGTTTCGAAGATTCCCTTCGGCTCCGAAGGAATTTTTACGTGGGGCCAGTGCCATAGGAAAGTTTATCCTCTCCGCTTTCCGTCATATGTAGAACATCAAAAATGGAGTCCGTATGCCTTCTAGCCATCCATTTTAAAGTGGATTGCTCCTAGGCCCCAAGTTGGACTCGAGTTTGAGTTGGGCTCGGTCTCTAGCTTCTTGTTGGCGTATTTTCTGGTCCTCCACGCCTCCAAACCCCTCTCCATGTATCTCCATGTCCTCTTCATGGTTTCTAATCATAATTAATCCATTAGGTTGCTACATACTCTCAAAATTCACATATAAAGAATTGTTCAGGAACGAGCTCACCTCTAAATTTAATTGTCATGCTCGAGCTCTAGTAATTGGACCTTGCATGTCTATCATGGGAGTGTTGTGTATATCCATAGCAAAGATGTCCACATCAAAAGGGGTGCAATAGAGCAATAACACTACTGTCACTGAGTTATCCTCTGCCCAATTAGGAAAATGGTTGACAGGAAATGAGGTCTGGTCATTGGCCTTGGTGCAACTTAGTCCCAAAACGGCACGGTAACATATGATGGTGATATCAATACAGCAGTGCAATATGTCTTACATGAGTTTGAAGATGTGTTCACCGAACCTCAGTCCCTTCCTCCTACCCAGGAATTTGATCATATCATTTCCTTAATCCCAGGTGTTGTTTCAGTTAATATAAGACCATATCAGTATTCTTCCCAGCACAGAGATGAAATAGAGAGGCAAGTCAGGGAGCTACTACAAACTGGACTTATTGAAACTAGTGTAAGTCCATTTGCATCTCCAGTTCTACTTGTTCAAAAAAAGGATGGTACTTGGAGGTTTTGTATTGATTATAGAAAATTAAATGCCTTAACGATTAAAAATAGATTTCCAATGCATGTGGTAGATGAAATACTTGATGAATTGTCTGGAACTAAATTTTTCACTAGTTTGGACATGAAAGTTGGATATCATTAGATAAGAATGCGAGGGAAGGACAAGAATATAAAACGGCATTTAAAACCCACAGTGGACACTATCAGTTCAAAGTTATGCCATTTGGGCTCACTAATGCCCCAGCCACATTTCAATGTGCTACGAATGCTATTTTAGATCCCTTCTTAAGGAAATTCGTATTGGTCTTCATTGATGACATATTGATTATAGTTCTACCTTGGAGCGCCATGTAGAACATCTAAGGTTAGTACTCTTTAAACTAGTAGAACACCAGTTTTATATCAAGAAGTCTAAGTGTTCTTTTGCAAGAACTGAATTAGCATATTTTGGGCATATCATTTCTGCTACTAGGGTGTCCATCGACCCATCAAAAACAGAAGCAATGGCCAAGTGGCATGTTCCAACCACTGTAACAGAATTGAGAGATTTCCTCGGTCTCGCGGGGTATATCAAAAGTTTGTGAAAGGGTATGGGGCTTTGGCAAAACCTTTGACCTCTCTTTTAAATAAGAACAATTTCAGTGGAGTCCAGTAGCTCACTAGGCTTTTGACAATCTGAAACATGCAATGACTACTACACCAATGTTGGCCTTACCGAATTTTGAACACCTATTTTTGATTGAGACCTGTCGGAGCGTGTGAGCTGCGACACTCCTCCCGACCTGCTATGGAAGCAGCCCGTGAGGTTCTTTGATCAGAGGGGGCTTGGCGCCCTACGCGGCCTGGGCTCGAGGGAGCGGATTAACACCGAGATTTACGTGGTTCGAGCCGCCGGAGCGTAATACCCTACGTGCACGGGAGTGCTTGTTGTATTGCTTGCTTGCGTGTGCTTGTGAGGGTGGAATTGGGAACTGACCAACCCCTTGTCAGGTGATCACAGTGGTCCTTTTATAGTCCAAGGCTGGGGTGGTTACAATGCGGCTTAGGGCTCGACAGGTGGCCCTGAAGCTATGTGAACCCTATACATGATCTAGGGCTTCGTCCTCTAAGTAGGGTAGTCGGCGGGGGAGTTAAGTCCCGCCGCCTGGCGCGCTGAGCGCTCCTGTCCGTGTGTCAGGTGATGATGAAGACGCCATCCTGTCGCCACATCTTATCGCCTTGCTTGGGCGGCACTGTACCATTGTACGCCTCGCTGTCCTGTCTTGTCACCGTAATGGCGATCAAGCAGGGGACAGAGGCGTGCATGATGTGCCATGCTTCTAGGAATAACAGCGCACTTCCTCCTTGACTTCGTCGATCCACGGCTCACGACGGATCGCAGGGAACATGGCGGCTTCAAAGCTCTTATCGACGGGTTTGGAGTCAGGGGACACGTGGCAGCTCCGGACCTCACCTCGGCGGTGAGGCTCAGACCGGATCCCAGGGCACGTGAAAGCTCCAGAGCCGTCCTCAACAAGGAGATGGCTCTGAGCCAAGAGACACGTGGCAACACCGGAACTCACCTCGGCAGAGAGGCTCGGATCGGAGCCCAGGGCACGTTTCAGCTCTACAGTCGTCCTCGATAGGGAGGTGGCTCTAAGCTAAGAGACACGTGGCAGCCCCGGACCTCACCTCAGCGGTGAGGCTCGGACCGGAGCCCAGGGCACGTGTCAGCTCCGAAGCTATCCTCAACAGGGAGGTGTCTCTCTGAGCCAAGAGACACGTGGCAGCTTCGGACCTCACCTTAGAGGGGAGGCTCAGACCGGAGCCCAAGGCACGTGTCAGCTCTAGAGCCGTCCTCAACAGGGAGGTGGCTCTGAGCCAAGAGACACGTGGCAGCTCCGGACCTCACCTCAGCGGGGAGGCTCGGACCGGAGCCCAGGACACGTGTCGGCTCTGTAACTCAAGTGCATGTGGAAGCCCCAGGGCGGACCTTAGGGCCGAGGGCACGTGGCTATGCCAGGGCCCGCCTCTGTAGCGAGACGGGGCCCAGACCGTATTTTACCCTCTAAGCGAGGGTACCTGGTCTGTAGGGTACCGACAGTGGCCCCCGAGCCCATCTCGGGGGAGGCAGCGAGCCCGTAGGTGGGGCCTCCATCTCTCCCGCGTGGTGGTTTTGAACCTGCTCTTTGGAAACCGGAGTGGTGGCGAGATTTCTGCATAGTGGGCAAACGGTTGTACCTAGAAGACGAAAAGGCTACACGTCCTTGGCGTAGTGGGTGTACTCGCCAGTCGAAGTGGCAGCACGTCGTCGACGTAGTGGACACGTGCTTGCTCTTGACTGGTGGGTCGTGGTGACGTGCTCAAGGGGTTGCCCCGGGGCATTTACTGCGGCAGCCCTTGGGTCGACCGCTGCAATTCTAGCGCGTCGCTTTTCTCGGGAACCGCCGAACGCTCCCGAGAAGTTACCCGCCTAGCCCCCACGTCTGACGGGTGGACTAGGGTCCTATCCATTGTTGGAGGAGGCAGGTAGCCCGCGGTGTGGTACGGTGGAAACTAAAACATCGTGCTTGTTGCCCTGCGAGAGGTTGAGGACGTATAAAGGGAATCCTTCCGGAGAAGGACGGTTCCTTCCACCTTTTGCAAATCTTCGTCTTCCTCTTGCGTGCTCGAAGCCTCTGCTCCCCAACACTCACAACCTTTCCTCGCCACCATGTCTTCCGCCCTCCATTCGTCCAGGCTCAACATGAATGGCGACATCGCCATTGTGAGGCGCCTGCTCGACTGGCAGTTAGCCACGTACAACGGAAAAATCCGTCGCGGGAGGGTCCCGCTGACCGACATGCGATCCGACAAGGTGGTTCTATTCACCTCGTACGTGTTGTCTGGGTTCGCACTCCCGGCGTCGTCCTTCCTCCTCACCCTGCTGGAGGTGTATGAGCTCCAGTTGCAGCACCTTACGCCGGTGCTGGAGAGGATCAGATACTTGGCGGAGGAAGGCCTGACCTCACTGATGGTTCTGGCTGACTTCCTGTCATGCTGGATCGCCCCTCCCCAACAGCGCGTTCGGGCTGCTTTGCAGTACATTAGGGAGGGCGATATGACCCGGTTGGCGCGCGGAGCAGGGTCGTGCCGGATCGGGAGGTGCTAAAGACTATGCTACAGAAGCTCTCTTGTGACCCGATCACCGACAACTCCATCACCTCGCCGGCGAGCTGCTAGCCTGTCTAACTCAACCCGCAGGTGCGGTTGAGGCTGATGAGAAAATTGCCTACACTGGACGACATCGATGTCGTAGTACGGCAAATCAATGATCCCTCACGAGGCATCGATATCCCCGGAGCAGACGGCATCGATGGTTAGGCAGGGCCTGCGCCGAACTCACTCCCGAACAGAGGGAAGGGGTCGGCAGGGAGGCTTGCGCCTGCGGTGCGCCCTAGTTCGCCTCCCAATGATGCCCCAGAGTCAAGCAGGGCATCAAAGAGGAAGTTGGTTCGTCCTGACGGAAGCTTCGTCTCCAGCCCCCATGTGTGGGGTTCCCAGGCTTCCCGTGGCGCCGGGGGAAGCTCTGGAGCTGCTGCTGCCAGAGCAGTCCCGACGGCCACGGGAAGAGCGTTTGGCGCTGCTGGAGCTTCAAGGCAGGCCCCTAACACACCAACGATGCAGAAGAAGTCTTCAGGCGCGTCCCTGGTCCAGAAGCCGTCGTGGGGGAAGACTCCTGAGGCGATGTCAGCTACGACGAACGTTCCAGCAACGTCGTCGGCCTCTCAGCCGTCGAGGGCAGCCCCAGCTCAGGGCGCATCTTCAGCGTCGAGGTCCTCGGCAGGGAAGGCTCCTGTTGCACCCTCTTCAGCTACGAAGACCCCTGAGGTTCCACCGGCTCCGTAGCCAACGAAGACGACTTCAACATCGGAGGGGGTGAGTGGCTCGAGCCCCCCGCGTAAGAAGCTCCGTGCAGAGTGAAACTTCTAGGCCTCCAGGTATGGCTCAACCTTGTAGGGCTGTGTACTGAGCTGTTGGATGTCGTAGTTGATGCTTGGTGCTTCCTTTTGTAGGGCTCTTTAGCAGAGCTCTCCTCCTCGTCCTCCTCCTCGTCCTCCTCCTCCTCCTCCACAGCAGTTCAGGAGCCGGAGCTACGTATCCGCCGAAGCTCCTACACCGGCGGCTGTGCCTGAGCCTGCGCCTGGGGCGGCTCCGGATGTTGGCACCCGGGCCCCCGAGGCCAACCAGCCGGTGGGCACGGAAGCCACTAGGAGCGGCGTGGCTACTACTGAGCGAGCTGCTAGCCCTCCTCCCACCGCACAAGTTGCATCGCGGTCACCCCTCGGGAAGATACAGAGCCGGAGGGCATTGAGACAATCCCTCGCTTGGTGATGTCGAAGGCTATTCCAATCCCTAGGGCCATGAGATCTGTCCGTTCTAGCCTGGACCAGATGCAGGTTGTGCTCAAGCAGGAGTGGGCCGAGCTGAGGTCTGAGCGGGAGCGCCTTCGAGACTGGGATGACCAATTGAAGGCGCGGGTCCAGTTTGCCAGGGCAAAGGCTCGGGCTCGGGAGGAGCAGCTCGAGGCTTGGGAGGAGGTGCTGGAGGAGAAAGAGGCCGTCGTCGCCAGCCTCCACAAGAATGCGGCGAACATCTTGTCTGAGGACTAGGACCTCCATGCCTCCGCCGATGCGCGTCACGCGATCTTGATGGAGCTCCAGGAGACACTCATTCGTCGGGAGAAGGAGGCGGAGGCGAGGGCGAGGGAGATCTTCGATCGTTTAGCTGCCCATGAGGAGGAGCAGGGGCGCCTGAAGGAGCGACTTCAGGGCATCCACAACCGGGAGCGCACCGCTACGTCTAGGGAGTCTGACCTGGACGAGCGGGCCGCATGGCTGGCCACCAGGGAGTAGGCCCTGGCTGCTCTGGAGCAGGGGCTAGCCACCCCGGAACAGGAGCATGCTAGGAGGAGTTCGGTGGGGGAGCCGGATTCTTCCACCAAGGTGGACGAAGACCCCTGGGCTTCTTGTGCCACTGAGGCAAAGAAGGTCTGGGACTTCTTCGGCCGCGTGGAGGCGGCTCTGGAACCCTTTGGCTTTGGCCCCTTGCGCCCCGGAGGGCCGCTCTAGGAGGTGAGCCAGGTGCTCCCTGCCCTAGACTCAGTCGGGGAGAAGCTCCTGGCGCTGGAGAATATCGTGGGGGAGCATCTGGAGGCCGAAGGCCAAGCTCTGGCCCAGATGGTGGCAGGGCATGTGCTCACTTGCCTTCGGAGCTGCAACCCCAGCATCTCCCTAGAACCTGTGGTACAGGGCCACAACGTAGAGTTGTCGGGGGCGGCGAAGGCTTTCGTGAAGGAGGTCGCCCAACTCGTATCTGCTAGGTTCCAACGCGGATAGCTCCTAGGTTCCCCGCTTGCCTTGTATCCTACTATGTATGCCGGAGCTCTGTTGGTAATAAAGACTTTTTGTTTCAAGTCTTGTGTTGTCTTGAGTTGCTAATGTAGACTTCGGACCTTTGGCAGCGGGAGGGTCCAGAATGACCTAGCTGATGTGGATAGCTATTTGCCGATGTCCCGAGCTTGTTTCTCCGGGTCTTTAGCAGCGTAAGGACCCAGGGTGCTACGGTAGTGTGGCTACCACTCCTTCCGGCTCCTTGGCAGCGCAAGGACCCGAGGGAAGTTCGGCCCTTGTCTTCAGCTTGTCGTAGCTGGCGCTCCAAGTCTTCTGCTTGCTGCTGCAGTGGTCCGACGTCCTGCCCGTGTGGTTCACCGTGATGGCTCCCTCATAGATGTGCCCCTTGTGTTGGGGCGCACCTACCACTGGATGAGGCAGGACGTCAACATCGGGCCCCCTGGGGGGTCCGAGACACCAAGGACCAGTGCGGATCTGCAGACATGGCAGAAAGAGGGAGTAGCCGTGCTCTCTGATCACTGTTTCTTGTTTGGTAGCTTTACTGTGGCTTACGGGTCCTCAGCTATGTTATGGGGCTTGGGTAATTCGATGTGGGTCGTCCGGGCTATGGTCAAAGCCTTGCCCAGAGGTATGAGTCGTCCGGTTCCCCAGTAACGGGTTGTAGCGCTGGAGAGGCAGGGTGTGCACGCTAGGGTACGGAACCAGGCATAGCAGGCTACACACCCTGGACCTCCCACTGGCATAAGCCTTTCAGGGGAGGGCCATTTGGCGCCATAAGGCCCCTAGGCAATGAAACAACCAAAGGTCCCTAAGTTATGGTTAAAACCTTGCTGAGGGGTATGAGCCGTCTGACTCCCCGGCACTAAACTATAGCGCTGGAGAGGCAGGGTGTGCACGTTAGGGGTACGAAACCAAGCATAACACGCTACATACCTTGCTCCTCCCGCTTGCGTAAGCCTTTCAGGGGAGGGACCATTCGGCACCATAGGGCCCCCGAGCAATGAGACAACCACAGAACCCCGGGTACGCCACAAGTACCTCAAGCAGACCCGCCTGTAGAAGGATAGCACATCCCTTGCTGCGGTTGAACACAAGAAAAAAGTGATTGACCACACGGCCGGAGCGGTATGGAAAGAAAGCATGAAAAGAAAGGAGGCAATGTCCGAGGTCCGGTTACTTTTCTTGTGCATAGGCGTGTTCTTTCTGGTCCCCAAGTACTCAGCTGTAGCGTAGGAGAGGCAGGGTGTTTACGCTAGGGATATGGAACCAGGCATAGTAGGCTACACACCCTGGACCTCCCACGGGCGTTAACCTTTCTGCGAAGAGACCTTCCAGTGCCACGGGACCTAGGACAAGTGTGAGACTTATGTGTGCTGAATACATTGGCAATTAGGATAAAAGTTAGCATTAACATTCAAAGTTCTGAATATTGCCAAAACATTCTTCTGTGGCAAGGTCCGACAAGTTCTTTGTTAGGTCCGCCAAGTGTTGGCAAGGTCCGACGCAAGGTCCAGAGAGCTTCTGTGAGGTCCAGAGCTTGTTTTTAGGGAGCTCCCGTGAAGTTCAACTCGTATAACTGCAGCATCTTGTTTTTTGCTTTTAGCTCGCAATGTTTCAAACTTGCTTTATGGGAAGGTTTGCTTAGTATTAATTTGCTAAGTTTTTGGTGTGTTTTGGTGGTTATGGCTGTTATCATTTGATATGGTTTGCAACATGCTTATGTGACGTGCTCATGTAAGGTGTTGTGGTTTTCGAACTAACGTGAGTCAAGTCGAGGACTTGTGCTCGGAAGAATTGGTTGTTTATTCATGTGCAGGTGTTGCTTGAGTTCAAGACATGGCTGGTGACGGGATCCTTGGACTAGTCTCAGGGAGGAGATGAGGTTCCAACAACCAAGTTCGGGAGGAGCTGTGGTTGAGTTGATCGGGAGGTCGTGCAGCATGTTTGGATCAAGGGCAGTGCATATGAAGGTTGTGTGTACGTCGTTGGAAGGTGTTTGCACGTGTGCAAGGAGTGCATGGACGTGGCAACATTGTTCCAAGGCGTGATGAAGAGAAGTGGACGTAAAGAATTGGTCGGAAAGGTCCAACCGGCTAGATTGCGTACTCAGGCTGAGGCTGAGTCGGATATGGCTCAAATATGGAAGACTTGAGTTGGTTATGATAGGATTTCGTGCTAGGCACGAAGTTGAGTTGTTTTAGGAATGTTTAGTACGTTCCTAAGGTGTTTGGAAGTCTCACGATTGCTTCTATCTGCGAATAGGAGAGTCCTGAGCAGTTATGGTAAGTTAGGATACGAGTCCAATTAGGAGTAGGAGTGCTAGATTGGATTGTTTAGCCTGAGGGCTGGCTATAAAAGCAAGGGAGGCCAGAGCTCTCGTGTGTAGAGAACTTTGGGTTGTTCCTCTTGTGTTTCTATTGAATAAAGTTCATAGTTTCGAGGAGCTTTTGTGCCTTGTTCGTCCGACTTGTTTTTCGTCAAGTCTTTCTCGCCGAGTTTCTGGACAGACCGACGTTGCTTCGGTGTTTCGTTCATAACTCGAGTTTTACAGATCCGATTGACGTGATTCTTTTTGGGTTGTCTTCACAACTCAATTATAGATCATATGTGAAATTTTCACGAGCTTCGGATCTGTAGTTTTTGAGATACACGAGTTTCTTTGAAGCGTTGCAGATCTGTTTTATATCGGGTAGAACAGATTGATCTTCGTTTAATGTTTTGATCGTATCTCAAGTTTTACTTCGTGTTTTCAAGTGATTCTTGTTGCATTAGATCCGTGACTTGATTCTCTACCTCTCTACTTGATTTGTCATGGTTGAACACGTTTGAAAACACTTGCACACACGGTTTCTTTAACCGATTGATTTTTTGCTAAAGGGTTTTTGTTGTTTCCGCTGCGAAAAGTTTTAATCTACCATTCACCCCCCTCTGGTAGCTTTTCACGTGCTCTTCGATCCTACAAAAAGTATGTAGGACAGGTACCGGACATGCCATTTACAGTTGATATGCATGAGTAAGCACAAACTGTAAAGAACGTACGCAGGGTAGGGTAGATTTTTCTCATTTCTGCCTTCCTTCGGGTCATAGGAGGAAACAGGCCATGCAAGAAGGTAGGGACCTGCCTCGAATGAGAAAGAGTAGCAGGACCCCTCCGGAGCTTACCTGTTTCGAGCGGTGTTCCTAGACACTATGGCACCTTTACAAAGAAAGAGAAAAAGAAAAAATACCCTACCACTTCGCTAAGGATATAACGTACAGAGGTGTTCTATGTTTTGTGGATTGGGTAGAGGTACCCATCCTCCATAGCTAGGTGGGCGCACCTGGGGCAGCGTACTTGTGCTGCTCGGAAGGGACCCTCCTAGCTGAGGGAGGGTTTGTCACCCCTTCCGAGGAAGTGTTGTCGAGGCGCTAGGGAGCCCTACCTTGGGTTGTCTACTCTGCGCGTGCCGTTGCTGATATCGCCGGAGCGCTTAGCGGTGTAGCGCATTTTGAGAAGCCTCTAGCCACGTTGCCTCGTCGACGAGGCTGATGTCTTCACGCGGAAGTTGGTCCTGCGTGGCTTTGTCGTATGTCTGGACGTGGGATGATCCCTTGATGTGTTTCGAGGGGAGGGCGACCTCGACACCCTACACCAGTGTAAGAGGGTGTTTCCCTTGTCGCACGACGGGAGGGGGGACGTCTTGCTAGACGTGGAGCGTCTTGCGTCGCTCGCTGTCAGCGCTGGAGTCTAAGTTAGAGTGGCCGTAGACGACTTTCAAAGCCCGCGCGACATCTTGATACTCCATCTCTTGCTCAGCGCTGGCCTCAGGTTTGGCCTTTTGTTTGCCCTCCCGCTAGCGGGAGGGTGCGCTGTCTTGTCGCTGCCACTGCTTTTGCAGCTCACGAAGCGCTCCGCAAGCTTCTTGATCTCGCGGCAGTTGCTAGCACCGTGGCAACTGGAGTTGTGCACCGGTCACCACTGACCTTCGTCGCTGGTAGATGACGGTCGTGGGCGCTTATCAGTGCGTGGGGCTCGGCCCCCACCGGCAACTGCTAGGGCGGCAGTGGGTGCCCTGGCCAAAGGCTTGCTCCTGCCTCTGGTCTTGTTCTTCTTGCTGCTGCGTGGAGCATCCTCTCCGGCACTCTGTGCCGTAGAGGCAGGTTGTGAGTGCCAGTCTCGGCCTTTCGCCGCCCTAGCACATTTGTCGGCCAGGATGAAGAGCTCGGAGACGTGTTGCACGTAGTGCGTGGCCAACTTCTCGAGCATCTTCTTATCGCGAACGCCTTGCCGGAAGGCGATGATGAGGAGGCATTGGAGATGCGAGGGATGGTGTTCCTGACCTGGGAGAACTGTTGAATGAAGGACCGCAGCGACTCCCCATCACGCTGACGCATGACGTGGAGGTTAAACTCGGTGCCGGGGCGCGTGTAGGAACTCCCGATGTTGGCTGTGAACATCAAGCACAACTCTTCCCAGGACATGATGGAGCCTGGGGGAAGGTTCATGAGCCTTGACCGGTTTGTGCCGGTCAGGGCCACGGGAAAGTAGTTGGCCATGATGGCCTCATCTCCTCCTGCAGCTAGGATGGAAGTGTAGTAGATTTGCAGGAACTCGACGGGGTTGACTGTCCCGTCGTATTTCTCTAGCAAATGGGGCCGGAACCTAGGTGGCCAGACCACCATACGAAGGTGCGGGGCGAGCGCCATGCAGCCCCCTGATGCCCCCGTAGAGGCAGGTGTAGGCAGAGCGCAGCCTGCTGGTACAACGCTCGGAGAGCAGTACTCTCCTTCGAGGTTGCGACGCCTCTCTCAGCGTCGCTTGATGGTGGTGCGACCATCTTGCTTGCAAGGCGACGATTCAGCTCGACCCTGCACATGCGACTGCCATCCCATGGGCCACAGTCGGCGTACGCCACTGGGCCAGCGAGAGCTCACCTTGCTGTCTCCTGTAGGCAGGAGAGTTCATGGCAGCATCGACGAGATGGTCGACGTCGTGTCACCACTACTCTGTCGCCTCGGGGGTGGTGCCCTTGCCCGGAGGGCTGTGGAGCAGAGCGCGTGCTGCGGCCAGCACGCTCTCCGGGCTCGGTCGTGGTGGTGCTGTCGCCACCGCTGGTGTAGAGGGCTGCCAGAGGAAGCGACTACTGGTGGTGTGAGCGCCGATGGCACAACGACCGTACGGTCACCGCCCCGTCCCGACCTGGGCGCCACGGCGCCAAAGAGACACCAGTGATCTAGTCGCCGGTTCAGCCGGATTTGGGCATTGTGGTCACCGCTGGTACACCAATCGCCTCATCACCAGCTTGGCCAGACCTGTCCGCTCTGGAGCGGGAGGTAGCCTCGTCGTCTTTCGTCTGGAGACAAAGGTGAGTTTGGCGAGAAGGCTCGCCATGGGAGGTGATGTTCACCATGGTCGTGTGGAGAGCGCGGAAAGCCCCCTACGTGGCGCGCCAAATGTCGGAGTGCGTGAGTTGCTACACTACTCCAGGCCTGCTACGGAAGCAGCCCGCGAGGTTCTTTGATTGGAGGGGGCTTGGCGCCCTATGTGGCCTGAGCTCGAGGGAGTGGATGAACACCGAGATTTACGTGGTTCGGGCCACTGGAGCGTAATACCCTACGTCCACGAGAGTGCTTGTTGTATTGCTTGCTTGCGTGTGCCTGTGAGGGTGGAATTGGGAACTGACCAACCCCTTGTCGGGTGGTCACCCCGGTCCTTTTATAGTCCAAGGACGGGATGGTTACAATGTGGCTTGGGGCCCGACAGGTGGCCCCGAAGCTATATGAACCCTATACATGATCTAGGGCTTCGTCCTCTGAGTATGGTAGTCGGCGGGAGTTAGGTCCCGCCGCCTGGCGCGTTGAGCGCCCCTATACGTGTGTCAGGTGATGATGAAGACGTCGTCTTGTCGTCGCGTCTTCTCGCCTTACTTGGGCGGCTTCGTGCCGTTGGGCGGCACTGTACCACTGTCACGCCTCTCCTTCCTGTCTTGTCACCGTAATGGCAATCAAGCAGAGGACGGAGGCGTGCGTGGTGTGCCATGCTTCCGGGGAAGGCGCGAGCCTTGAATGCAAAGCCTCACTGCGCACTTCCTCCTTGAATTCGTCGACCCACGACCCACGAAGGATCGCGGGACACGTGGCAGCTTCAGAGCTCTTATCGACGAGTTTGGAGTCAAGGAACACGTGGCGGCTCTGGACCTCACCTCGGCGGAGAGGCTCGGACCGGAGCCCAGGGCACGTGCCAGCTTTGGAGCCGTCTTCAACAGGGAGGTGGCTCTAAGCTAAGAGACACATGGTAGCCCCGGACCTCACCTCGGCGGAGAGGCTCGGACCGGAGCCTAGGGTACGTGTCAGCTCCGAAGCCGTCCTCAACAGGGAGGTGACTCAAGATACACGTAGCAGCCCCGGACCTCACCTCAGCGGGGAGGCTCGGACCGCAACCCAGGGCACGTGTCAGTTCCGGAGCTGTTCTCAACAGGGAGGTGGCTCTGAGCCAAGAGACACATGGCAGCTACGAACCTCACCTTAGCGGGGAGGCTCGAACCGGAGCCCATGGCACGTGTGAGCTCCGGAGCCGTCCTCAGCAGGGAGGTGGCTCTGAGCCAAGAGACACGTGGCAGCTACGGACCTCACCTTAGCGGGGAGGCTTGGACCAAAGCCCAGGGCACGTGTCGGCTCTGGAACTCAAGCGCACGTGGCAGCCCCAGGACTGACTTTATAAAACAATGCTTGGTCCATACCAAGTTTTACAGCGTGTGGGTCAAGTGTCATGCCGGTTGGACCTGCCTGAGGGTGCTCTTCCTACTGTGTTCGACTTGGAGCAGGTGGATCTGAAGCCCATTGAGATTATGGAACATCGCCTGGTGAAGAAAGGTAACCACACCATTGTTCAAGTGCGCGTCCGCTGGTCTTATCTTCCTGATGATGCCACTACTTGAGAGGACTGGAACGTGTTGTTCAGGCGTTTTCCGGAGGTCTCTGCTTGAGGACAAGTAGACAATGGCGGCCGTCCATACTGCTGAGAGCGCATTATGTAAAGTGTGATTAAGTGTTAATGATGTGGGTTACTTGTAACTAAGTATGAGACCACTGGGCTGTGTTCCCTGAACTATATATGGCCAGACATCCACGCTATGGAAAAGACACGAAACAGGAAAAAGAGAAATACATTACCAGACACATCCTCCTTTATCTCCTCCTCGCCACGAGACACCAATCTACCCGGCGCCCGCTGGGTTCTCACGCTCCGGAGTGGCACTGGAGCCACGGGTCACCACACTATGGCTGCAGATTTTCTTGAAATTTCACCACAGTCAAAGTACAATATACTGCGTTAGAATATAAGGATGTGGATTCAAAGTAATAACTTCATCTGAAAGCAAAAGTTTCATCTATTGCTTTATTCTTTCATTAACTTGCTCAAACTGTTCCTAAATCTACTTCACTATTTTTTATTCCCCGGACATTCTACTGGCTTCCTAGAAAGCACTGCAACTGTTAAAAGGGTATGTTTAGAAAGCATGAATGAAAAACATAGCAACGGGAAAAACCGTAGGAACGAGTAAACACACGGAAATGAGGAGTGTGAGAAAATCATGAAATATGTAAACAAGGAAATTGAGAACTTTTATTGTTCGGATTGCAGGAATTTGTAACAGAGATTTGAAAAATAAAATAGGTATTAGAGCTAATTTCTAGATTGAATAATTATACAACAAATTAGATTTCATAGAAAACTCATTCCTTTAGAATTCATTTGAAAATCATTCATTCCAAACGGACGCAACAAACGATGAAATATGATTTTAATAACAAAATATGATTACTAATATAGTTATAACTCCTCAAATTTTCCAACAGCTTGGAGTGGATATTTTCTTTCCTCAACCAAACCATGTCTTTCCTTGGGAAAGGAAAGCTTTTCATTTCTAAATTCCAAACACCATGTAATGTCAGCAAAACACATAAGAACTAGATTCCTTCCAAATTCCTTCAAAAATCATATATTCCAAATGGGACCTAATTTCTGCTCCCGACATGTCCGGTCCGCAACGTATTAGAAATCAAAACCTGAGGTCCTGTTTGGCACAGCTTATGAACCAGTTTTTTTATAAAAATAAGCTACAGGTGTACCAAACAGTCAACTTCTCCAGCAGCTTATTAGTTCAGCTGCTTCACAGAATAAACTAAAAGCAGAATATAAGTTTAAACTGCTGTTCACTAGACAATCTGTTTTTTTAACAAGACTTCTGCGAGACGAGCGAGCGTCACATCTTGAACCGCTGGGTCACTGCCATCCGGGTCCCACCCGACGCTGGCGCCAGCGTCACCACGAGCCCCTTCGACTCTCTAGGCCCCCTCTTTCCCTTTCTGCTCGCTCCCATCCCTCTCTCCTCGAACCCTAGCTCCCTCCTAGGAGGAGAAGACCCTAGATCCGGCGTCGAAGGAAGGCGCAGGAGCCGGATGGAGGTCCCCAAGAGGTCGCAGATACGGGTGCGCCTCCGCGTGACGGCGCGCCGGCGGGGCGGCTGCGGCGAGGGGTCCGACGGCGCCGGCGGGTCGGCTGGGCGTAAGCGACGGCTGGACGTGCCCGTCCTCAACTCCGCGGCTAAGCTGCTGCGCCGCGAGATCGGGGGCCGCCAGCTCACCGCGCGCGGCGGGGGGCCCGCGGCGGCCGTGCCCGAGCGCTTCCGGAACATGCAGCTCCAGGTCCGTTCCGTCTCCTCTCGTGTGGTCTCGGGAAAACGCTAGGCTTTCGTTCGTGTCCTGGCGGATCGCCCGTGCGGGGTTTAACCTTGGAGCCCGCTGGGGAGGCGGCTGCGGAGATTGGGTTCTCGCCTGCCTAGGCAGATCTCAGGGCGAGATTACTCTTAATTAGCGCGGTCAGTTGCGGTTCGTTTGCGCAAAGCGGAAAATTTTCGTTCGTGAGAGGTAAAAGTTTCCGTCTTGGAGGTTCTGGAATTGTTACTCTTTGTGCTAGAGGTCGATCCTTCCTCCTAGGGGGGCTTTCTTGTGCGCATAGGTTTGAAATCGTGGATCCTGGCACCTATGATTGCCTACGCATTCCTACCATACTTTAGTTGGCGCACAATTACGGGCTTTGAGGCTGTTCCCTGCTTGAATTGACTATTAAGTAGCAAAGGATGTTGCTGGGTATTGGGGCCTTCAGGATTGTGCTTCAAGTTATTCGATCAGCATTACATCATTGTGGGTTTGGCCATTTCAAATAGAGGATCTTAGCCTGAATTGAAAATACGTCAATGACTTAAAGGCAATCTTTTCCTAAACGGTAAACGTTAGACGGTCGGTAACCCATCGTTTACTGTTTAACCTATCTACATGACGTTTAGATGCATTGAACGGTTTGGTATTGTAGCATACTAGCAGATGGAAGTAGAGGAAGGTAGGAGGAAAGAAAACATAAAAAAGAGAAAAAGCGAAAAGGAGAAGGAAGGGTGTTTGGCCCAGCCAGTAGCCATCCCACAAGTGCTTCTGTAGGTCATATGACCATGTCCCAGCACATTGATAGAGCACTGCCCCTGCTGCTTCAATTTCTCGCCCCCCTTCTTTCTCCCTCCATTGTGCAACCAGCCCGCCTCCCCTGCTCCCCTGGACGTGGCTCTAGTCAGCCTAAACGGTGTCTACAACCGTACCAAAACCACCCGTGTACACCATTTTTGCTGTTTTTTTCGTTGTTGACCAATTAGATGGGTCAACCTTCTATGGGTCAGACTAGGGCATCAACTGCATGACTAGCCCCATCTACCGTTTTGATGTGTTTAGACAGCCGTTTAAAACCTTTTAGGAAAATACTGCTTATTGGACATGGCTAAATTACTTTTTACTCGATTTTTTTGTACTGTCATGTATGATTACACAAATACGCCTGTCGGTACCTGAGATATGGGGTACCCCCGCGCACAGGGTAAAATGCCTAAGGTACTCGCCCTTCTCCGCAAGGAGAGCTCCGAAGGCGCCACGCGTCCGGCGGGGCCGGACCTCCCTCTCCTCAGAGGAGAGCTCCGGGCCCGCCACGTGGCATACAGAAGCCGGACCTCCCCCTCCGCGGGAGAGAGGTCCGAAGACGCCACGCGCCCAGCGGGGCCAGACCTCCCTCTCCGCATAGGAGAGCTCCGGGCCCGCCACGTGGCATACAGAAGCCGGACCTCCCCCTCCGCGGGGAGAGGTCCGGAGGCTCCACGTGCCCCGCAGGCCGGACCCTTCTCTCCTCAGAGAAGGGCTCCGGACCCGCCACGTGGCCAGAAGAAAGGTGCTGCCCGCCCCCGAGCGGTAGGCAGCGGGCGTAAAGGCGCCCCACACCTTGCCCGTACAAGGTATTCAAGGCCCGCGTCTTCCCAAGACGCGGAAACGCGGAGCACGCGTCTATCAGGTGCCGTTGCGCCCAGTCGCATCACAGACTGGCGCGCGGTGTCAGAACCTGCCAGCTAATAAACGCTGCGACAAGACATCCCATGCCGCCTGCGCCGTCATCAACCACTACGACTAGCGTGCGGCATGGGCAGGGCGGCAAGATGAAGACTCAGAAGCCTTCGACCAGAGGCAACTACCGGCGTAACTACAGATACGGTAGATAATAGACAATCTTCCCGGGACCACCTGTCGGGTCCCGGCACCCCTGGTAAGCCGCCCGAGTCCTGGACTATAAAAGGCTCGGGTAGGCGTCGATAGCAAGGGTTCGCATTTTGCAACTCATACGCTAGCCATACACTCTCAAGCTGTAACTCACCCCCAAGCTCAGGCCCCCGGCCCTGAGCAGCAAGCAATACAGCAAGCTCCATAGCTCGCCGTGGACGTAGGGTTTTACGCTCCGGCGGCCTGAACCACGTAAAACTCTCCGTGTCAAGCTCTCACTAACTCGTCCATCTGCGCAAGCTCTCCGCTAGGAACTAGCCCCTCCGAAAAAAGAACCTCCGCGGGCTGCCCAGTGCAGGCCCGGGGGAAGTGTCGACCGAACACTTCGACATTTGGCGCGCCAGGTAGGGGGCTTTTCCCCTAGCGCGACGAGTTTCCGCCGACGAAGATGACCAAGCTCCCTTCAGCGGCAAACTCTCCCCCCCCACGTTCACGGCGAACCGTGACCACTGGGGAGTACATGTCGACACACTCAGGACGGAGTGTGTCGGCACAAGCGGGTAGCCAGCAGCCGACTCCGGCAACGCCGACTCCGGCTATGTAGGCCCCGACCAGTGTGAGGTCTTCTGCAGCGCTGAGCGTACACCATGGAGGTGCGCTAGCTGCAGCAAGAGCGCTGCTGCGCAACCCACCTGCGGGGGATGCGCCCCATTCAGCGACCCAGCAATGGGTCCGCGAGGTGGACCGCCTCGTCGTCGCCGCCGCGAACCCTCGGTTTCGGCGAGGACGGCGCCCAAGGCAACCGGCTGTGTCGCTGACGTGCACACCCACGGTTGACGGGCTAACGGCGGATTCCAGCTCCTCCAGGCTCCTGTCGACGGACCTGCGAAGGGAACTGGAACGGTGCCACTTGGGGCAGGACGCCCGGGTGTACCTCGAGCGACGCCGAGAAAGGCGTCGCAACCATGAAGCAGGCGACAGCATGTCGTCGGCCTCGACACAACCAGAAGGGCAGGTCTTCGCCATGCGAGCCCCGCCTCAGGCATATGCTGCGCAGCATATGCCACAACCATATGCGCCGCAAGTAGCGGCCCCGGTCTGTGGTGCAGCCTTGCCCATGCCGGGATACGCAGCGCCAGGTGCGAACCAAGCGTTCGCAACGCCTATACCTACGGCAGCAGGTGCAGGATGTGCGGCCCTTGCACCTCACCTTCGCTTCGCAAGGTGGCCACGCAAGTTCCGCCCGCACCTGCTCGAGAAGTACGACGGCAACGTCAACCCAGCGGAGTTCCTCCAGATCTACTCCACCGCCGTACTTGCCGCAGGAGGGGACGAGGTTGTCATGGCCAACTACTTCCCCGTCGCCTTGACCGGCCCAGCTCGGTCTTGGCTCATGAACCTACCTCAGGGGTCCATAACCTCCTGGGGGGAGCTCTGCCGGTAGTTCGTCGCCAACTTCGGCAGCTCCTACACCCGTCCCGGCACGGAGCTCGACCTCCACGCCGTCAAACAACAACCTGGGGAGTCGCTGCGCTCTTTCATCCAGCGGTTCTCTCAGGTGCGTAACACCATCCCACATATCCAAAGCGCCTCTGTGGTGGTGGCGTTCCGACAGGGTGTCCGGGACGAGAAAATGCTTGAGAAGCTCACGACCAGAGAGGTCCACGACGTCTCGGAGCTCTTCAGCCTGGCGGACAAGTGCGCCAGAGCAGCCGAAGGGCGTAACTGGCACGCTCTCCCGACCTCCGAGTCAGGAGGACAGCTCGGGTCCGGTGCGGCTGCCTATGGGGGTGGCAAGAAGACCAAGAACCGGGGGAGTGGCAAGATGAAGTCACCATTCACGGCCCCCGTCGCCGCAGCTGCGACGACTAGTGGAGCTCGGGGGCCACGCCCTGACAAGAGGCAGCGGCAATCACCGACCCCAGATAGTGGCCAAGGCGGGCTATGCCCCGTGCATGGCCCCTGCAACCATACTGCTGCCGAGTGCTGGGAGATCCAGAAGCTCGCAGAGCGCTTCCGCAATGGAAGACAACAGAGGGCTGAAGCACCGCCCTACCCTCAGAGGGATGGCAAACAGAAGGCCGATGCCCCAGTTACCGCTGCCCACCAGGTGGGGTTCCAGGAGCCTCAGCGTGTCATAAAGACAGTGCATGACGGTGAGGACTCCAGTTCCGACGGTGACGGGCCAGGGCGTTAGCCAGCTACGGCACGCCTCCGTGCCTCGAACATACCTCTCAGGGGCCGCCTAAGGTCCGTCAACCCCTTGAAGGCCTTGCCAGAAGGGGAAGACGCCTTAGGTCTTCTGAGACGAGCCCGGGTCCACCTACCCCTTGAAGGCCTTGGCCAGAAGGGGAGAACTCCCCGGGGGCCCCCGAGAGAAGCCGCGCAGGACCTGATCCAGCGTGAAGATAACAACTTCGACAAGACTCGGCTTGCAGGGAACACCCCACAACGCACGGTCTCGGCTGATGCTCTAAGCACTACCGCCAAAGAACCAAACGCGACGGGGGCCCGCAAGAGGGCAACCTGGTGATGCGGCACGCTACATTCCAAGAAGGACCCATAAGCTCTCCCCCAGCAGGGAAGGTCCCTTCCGAATCATGAAAGCTGCCGCCCCGGGTACGCATGCCTTTCAACCGAGAGTGGGATCCATTCCCCAAAAAAAAATCCTTGCCATGAAGCAACACTGTAAGTCCTACTTACTGAGCATCGGTAGAACATGGTTATTCACTTCTGTAATAGACCCCATAGAATTTAGGAACAGAGCTTGGGGTAGCTAAGTCTCAAGGGACGGTACAGGACTACGTCCAGTTTAGCCTGGTTCCGACCCTAAGCGCGTAGAGTCTTGCTTCCCTTGTAGACGAGGCGAAACATTGCTCCCATGTACAGCCAGAATTCCACCTATGGGCACGAATACAGAGACCTGTTCTACTTAGCTCCCTCTCATGCGCTCATTTAAATTATGCATTAATTTTTATGATCGCACTATCTCTGTATGTTCATCATACATCTAGCTCCCCCTCTCCTGCGCTCATCCATAGTCGGCATTTGCTATCCTCCCGAAGGCGGCTGCGCTTGAGGCACCTGCCGATGGCCGAGTGAGTCTCTCGGGCCTCCCCCAGTCAGGTGTTGCGGTGCCAGTTGGTCACCTCCAGGAAAGGCCAGCGTTGTGCATGGGGGGTCCAGGGTGCGTATCCAGCTTAGCCGACCCAGAGCCCAAAGCATGCGCATCCTGCTCTCCGGAGGTCCAGGGGAGTACGTCCGCTTTGCCTGGTCATGAACCCAAAGCGCGTGCACTCTGCTTCCCCAGTGCATGGCCCGGTACTAGGGATCGGACGGCCGTACCCGGACCTCGGAGGGAGCCGGAGCTCCGGCACCTCGTGCACAGAATTGTCCAAGCCCCGTATAGCGGGTCAGAACCATAAGACGGATAAGACTAGGAGACGGGAGGGGAGGACCCCCCGAGGAGAATTACGTTTCCTCTACCTGTGTGCAGGACCTTCAGGTTACGGCAACAGGGACTGCATGAAGCGGGGGGAAAGGAGCTACCAGCTACACCGGCCTGGGACTGGAAGGACCAGGACCTGCCCCTCCAGCAGGGGCGGGGCCTGGGGGCCCCACGTGTCCAGCGGGTCCGGAACTCTCTCCTTCCTTGAGGAGGGCTCCGGGCCCGTCACGTGGCAGGCAGGAACCGGACCTCCCCCCTCAGCGGGAGGGCTCCGAGAGCCCTACGTGTCCAACATGACCGGAGCTCCCGTCTCTTGAGGAGGAGCTCCGGACCCGCCACGTGGCAGGCAGATTTGGAGCCCCCCATAGGGTGAGGTTCGGAGACCTCCGGGGGCCCCTAACACGGTTAGGACCCGGGGAGGGTGTCTGTGCGAAGCTCCGAGATTGGAAATGGCCTCTGAGTACCTTGCGGAGCTAAGGACTCAGCCAGGCAAAGCCAAGAAGGAGGGAAAAAGCATCACAGACACAAGTATCCAAGAGAGTCAAATTAAGCAAGGCTCCATGAGCTGGACTACATACTCGATAAAAAAGGGAGAAACAAGTCCTAAGGACCTCCTGGCTCTCGCCGGAACCTTGCGGCTACAAGGGCGGCCACATCCTCGACTTCAGCCCTGGCAGCTCCCTCCCGCTCCGCGGCTGGGCCCTCTCTCGCTGGCTCCAGCGAGAAAGAGGGGTCGCGGCTCTTGAAGCATGCCAGCACATGCGAGGCGACCTCTAAAGCTAAGCCGCGGCCCTCGGCTTCAAGCTCACTGGCGACCACCGAGTCGAGTCTGTCCAGCTTGGCGCCGATCGACTCCAATGCAGGGATCACCTCTGCCACCTTCAATGCGGGAGTTGCGGCCCTCACCGGACTGAAGCCAAGAGGGATCAGGGCAGACCCCGCTCGATCCACGAAGCTTGAGACCGCAAGGGCCTCGGAGGACCGTAAGGCTGAGAGCTCCTCCACCTCGCGGCGGGCCGCCTGCAGAGCCTCCAGGTTCCTCTCGGAGAATTCCTTCTCCTTGGCCGCCAGGGAACTCTCCCGAAGGTGGAGAGTCTTGGCTAGCTGCTCCAACTCAGCGGCCTTGAAGCCGACAGTCAACTCCCGGTCCAAGACCGCCCGACGATCATGGGAGACCTGTTCCTCCCTCAAGTCAAGGTCTGCCTTCAGAATCTCCAGCTCCTCCATCCGAGCTCGGAGGTCATCCTCGCCCGCGGCCAGCTGCGCGACGACCCTCTCTGCCTCAGCTGCCACGGAACGCTCCCGCTCCTCAACGGCGAGTTCGCGGCGCTCCAACCGCTGCCGTATTTCCACAGCAGCAGAGAGGCTCTCTTCGGCCCGGGCGTGTGCCTCCAGGGCCTCCCTGTTGATCCGCCGCGACTGGGTGTCCATGCGGTCAACAACCCGCTTCATCCGGTCGACGAGCGCTTCCCTGAAGTCGAGCAACTCCCGCCTGGAGTCGAGCTCGCTCTTAACCTTCGCGGTCCTCTCCCGCAAAAGGTTCCCCCAGATGAGGAGGCGGTCCCGTTCAACCGTATACTCCTCCCGCTCGCGCCCTAGCGCAGCCAAGACCTGCCGGACGCTCGACTCGGCAAGCGCGAAGGCGTCCGCCAGAGGCAATGGAGCAACAGAGGCTGGGGCAGTCCCTCCGATCTCCTCCATTACCTCGTCCTCAGGAAGAGCGGACGCACCAGCAGCCGAGACGAGACACCGATCAGGAGAAGCTGGCTCCGCGGCTCTGGCAGCCAGGCCAGCCGGGCTCTTTTCAGCTTCTGGCTCCTTGACCTGAGGAGAGGGACGAACCGGGGAAGGCGGTGCTGGAGAAGAAGCCAGGCCGCCTAGTGCAGGATCAACCTGTGTTGGCTCGGGGGCCGCGGTGGCCGTCTCGGCAGGAAGAGACGACGCCGCCGCGGAGTCCGGGCACACCGGAACAGGAGAAGTCCGCGCTGGCCTGGGGGCCGCGGCAGTTGCTCCTGGCTCTGAGCGCATCGGCACAGATTCCCCGCAAGACGGGGAAGGCCGGGAAGCGCGGACACTCCAGCGGGCTCTAAACCCCGACTTCCGAGCCGGGGTAGGATTTCCAGAGCCCGCTACCGTCTCTGACGGCCGCTCCGCAGTCGCTTGGACTGGCGGAACAGGGGACGCCCCAGAGGCTTCCCCCAGCGCATCAGCCCGGGGCCTCTTCGAGTCGCCACCGGAGGGAGTGTCAGGCACCCCAGAATCCCGACATGGCACCGACGCCGTTGCTGGAGGAGATCGAGCGCGTTTCTTCTCTGGCAGCGGGTTGGAAGCCATGGCAAGGGAGAACTCAAAGGCAAGAGAGCAAAAGCACAAGAGTCCGAGAAGAAACGCAGGGAAGTGCGAAGGGAAGCTACAATGTGGGTAAGGCCCCCTCTAAAAAGCTTCTCGGTGCAGTTCCAAGCGATTCGGAACTCTTCGAATACCCCGCACCCGCAACCGCTTCGGTTCCTAGACCGAGTGCCGATGACGGGTGGGCCCAAGCCGCTTAACTGAAGCGGTGGGGTCAAGGAGTCAGTCTCCTAAGAAGATGAGCCGGCAAGGCACTTCGGCGGTTCCCGAAGAAAGCGCCGCAACGTGCAGGAGTGGCAGTCTTGGGAACCGCCGCAGTAAAAGCAATCATCAAGTGGGCGCACGCTCTCACGATCCCGTGGCCGTTCGTGCTCCGACAGCGGTCAATTCGGGACTTAGAGAAAGTGCGCGGATCGGAAGAGACGGAGGTCCCACCTCGGGCTCGCTATCTCCCCCGAGATAGGCTCGGGGGCCACTGTCGGTACCTGAGATATGGGGTACCCCCGCGCACAGGGTAAAATGCCTAAGGTACTCGCCCTTCTCCGCAGGGAGAGCTCCGAAGGCGCCACGCGTCCGGCGGGGCCGGACCTCCCTCTCCTCAGAGGAGAGCTCAGGGCCCGCCACGTGGCATACAGAAGCCGGACCTCCCCCTCCGCGGGAGAGAGGTCCGAAGACGCCACGCGTCCAGCAGGGCCAGACCTCCCTCTCCGCAGAGGAGAGCTCCGGGCCCGCCACGTGGCATACAGAAGCCGGACCTCCCCCTCCGCGGGGAGAGGTCCGGAGGCTCCACGTGCCCCGCAGGCCGGACCCTTCTCTCCTCAGAGAAGGGCTCCGGACCCGCCACGTGGCCAGAAGAACGGTGCTGCCCGCCCCCGAGCGGTAGGCAGCGGGCGTAAAGGCGCCCCACACCTTGCCCGTACAAGGTATTCAAGGCCCGCGTCTTCCCAAGACGCGGAAACGTGGAGCACGCGTCTGTCAGGTGCCGTTGTGCCCAGTCGCATCACAGACTGGCGCGCGGTGTCAGAACCTGCCAGCTAATAAACGCTGCGACAAGACATCCCATGCCGCCTGCGCCGTCATCAACCACTACGACTAGCGTGCGGCATGGGCAGGGCGGCAAGATGAAGACTCAGAAGCCTTCGACCAGAGGCAACTACCGGCGTAACTACAGATACGGTAGATAATAGACAATCTTCCCGGAACCACCTGTCGGGTCCCGGCACCCCTTGTAAGCCGCCCGAGTCCTGGACTATAAAAGGCTCGGGTAGGCGTCGATAGCAAGGGTTCGCATTTTGCAACTCATACGCTAGCCATACACTCTCAAGCTGTAACTCACCCCCAAGCTCAGGCCCCCGGCCCTGAGCAGCAAGCAATACAACGAGCTCCATAGCTCGCCGTGGACGTAGGGTTTTACGCTCCGGCGGCCTGAACCACGTAAAACTCTCCGTGTCAAGCTCTCACTAACTCGTCTATCTGCGCAAGCTCTCCGCTAGGAACTAGCCCCTCCGAAAAAAGAACCTCCGCGGGCTGCCCAGTGCAGGCCCGGGGGAAGTGTCGACCGAACACTTCGACAACGCCTCTTTATCATCCCTATTCCTTGTCATTATACGACTCTTTTCCCAATTATACAAAGAGGAAAATGTTAGTTTGCAAGGACAAATAGTGCCTTGGACTCCTTTTGATAGTTGGGATCAATGTTACAAAGAAATGATAATACCAACAAGAATGTTCGCCTAGGATCAATGCAAGGTGCCTGAAGTGGAAACAAACATCTGAAATTCAAATCTTATATTCTTATGTGATAAAAAGGTCTCACAAAAGATAAAAGGTAAGTTCTATAGGAAAGAGACCAGACTTGTGATGTTATATAGGACGCAATATTGGCCAACTAAAAGACTTTTCCAATAAATGAGTGTCGCAGAGATGTGAATGCTATGGTGGATGTGTGCTGTGAATCGTGGTGGGGAGGAGGCCTCCTGCTGCGCCTAGGGCTGTGCAGAGGCGGAAGCATCAGCGAGGAGGATGCCGGGTCGCTGTGTAGAGGGTAGTGTGGGGGCGGGGGAGAGTTGTCACGCGGCTAGGGTTAGGGTTCGTAGCTACGGTGACCCAAGGAGAACAACCCAATGGGGCAATTCTTATTTTCCTGGATGAATTACAAAAGGGGGGCTGCGGCTGTTTATATAGGGGCAGGGAGACCCCTGCGCCCCCTAGCAGCCGCGCGGCCAGGATAGGGTCGGTTGGGACACCCCCAACCGACTCTATCTTCTATTCCTTATCTCTCTATTTTATTCCATCTAAAACAGATCCTATCTCTAATAGATCAATCTGCTATCTTTTATTCCTTATCTCTCTATTTTATTTCATCTAAAACAGATCCTATCTCTAATAGATCGATATGCTATTTTATTCCTTTCTAAGAGGTTCCTGCGCCTGGGCTTCATGTGGCTGGGCTGTGGGCGCTATTGGACCTGCGCCGGCTGTAGTGTCGGCCCACAAAGGCGTCCACAACATTTCCCTCCTTCCCGACAAAAAAGCTCATCCTCGAGCTTGAAGTGGGGATGTTTTGTCTTGAAGTCTTCCAGCTGCTCCCAAGATGCATTGTCTTCAGAGTGACCTGCCCACTGAACAAGCAACTCCCAAACTCCTCGATTCAGTCGTGCCTGTTGGACCTTTTCAGGTATAGGTACAACTCTTCCATGGAGAAGTGGTGGCAGAGACGCTACTAGTGCTGGAGCAGGACCTTCAAACTTCTTCAATAAGATACAACACCAATGCACTGTAATATCTGATATGGTCCAAAATATTTCGGACCAATCTTAGATGGAGGCGCCACTATTACTCCCACAACCGTTCTCTGATGAAGCCGCAACCAAACCCAATCACCAATCTAAAATTCCACCTCACGACGAGATTTATCTTCATAGCTCTTCATTGTGACTTGGGTCTGCACAAGTCTGTCCTTAATTTCAGCCAAGAATTTATCCCTGTCCTTCAACTATTTATCCACTGCTGCTACTCTGGAAACGCCCTGTTGATAAGCAATAAAAGTTGGAGGGTCCCTGCATAGACCACTCTGAAGGGCGAGCATTTGAGGGCCGTCTGGTAGGAAGTGTTGTAGCAATACTCAGCCCAAGGAAGCCACTGCAGCCAAGTCTTTGGTCGGTCACCTGCCAAGCACCGAAGGTACATAGTGATCACCTTGTTGACGACCTCAGACTGCCCATCAGACTGTGGGTGGAAGGCCGAGCTGAGCTGGAGGCAGACACCGGCCAGCCGGAATAAGTCTGACCAGAAGAGGCTGGTGAAGACGGTGTCACGATCGCTGACGATGGAGCAGGAGAAACCGTGTAGACGTACGATGTCATCGAAGAACGCCCTTGCCACCGATGCATCATTGTACGGGTGGCTCAGGGGAATGAAGTGGGCGTACTTTGAAAAGCGATTCACCACCGTCAGGATTACTGACTTCCCACCAACCTTCGGAAAGCCTTCAATGAAGTCTATGGAGATGTCACTCCAGACTTCCGAAGGTACAGGAAGTGGTTGTAGCAGGACGACTGGATGAAGATGGTCTGTCTTGTCGCGCTGGCACGTGGAGCAACCACGGACGTACTCACGCACCTGTCGTAGCAGTGACGGGCTGTAGAAGGAGAGGCACAGTCGGTGCGCCGTCTTTTGGACGCACTCATGACCCTCATCACGTGCCTCAACTAGAAGAGATGGCCACAAGGAGGACGTGTCAGGGATGAAGAGCTTCCCTTTGTAGAGGAGGAGGCCGTCACGCTCGGCCCAGTCGGCAGGCGCGGCTCCCTCCTGGAGCTGGGTGTGTAGCTGCTACGCCTGCTGGTCTGTGGCGGTCTCCGCGCGTAGCGAGTCGAAGAGGTGAAAAACAGGCGCTGATATGGCGTGAACAAGCCATGTCCTCCTCGTCGCGACGGGACAGTGCATCGACTGCCTCGTTGAGACGTCCCGACCTGTACTCGACCTGCAAATCATAGCCGAAGAGCTTGCTCACCCAGGCATGCTGGGGAATTGTAGTTAGGTGCTGATCCAAGATATATTTCAGACTGAAGTGGTCAGTCCGAACAGTGAAGGAGCGACCCCAGAGATAGGGCCGCCAGTGGCGCACTGCCTTCACCAGGCCGATCAACTCTTGCTCATACGCCGGTAGCTTCTGTTGGTCAGAAGCTACGACGCGGCTGAAGAAGGCGATGTCACCGTTGCCCTGGTGCAGTACCGCCCCAAAGCCGGTGCCTGACGTGTCGCAGTCGATGATAAAGCGCTTGTCGAAGTCCGACATCTGAAGAAGAGGCGCTGTCATCAATGCCTGTTTGAGCTGAGAGAAGGCGTCCTGCGCGTCATTGGTCCAGCGGAACGCCTCTCGCTTGAGAAGGGCCGTGAGGGGCGCGGCCACCGCGCCATACCCCGCAATGAACTTGCGGTAGTAGCCGGTGAGCCCGAGGAAGCCCCACAAGGCTCGTAGTGACCGAGGTGTAGGCCAACGCTCCACGGCCTCCACCTTAGTTGGGTCCATCGTCACACCTTGAGAGGAGGTGATGTGTCCTAGGTAGGACAGACTCATGACCGAAGAAGCACTTGGACTTCTTCAAGAACAACTTATACGCTTGAAGTGACTGAAACACCTGTTTGACGTGCTGGAGGTGTTCGGCCCAGGACCTGCTATACACCAAGATGTCATCAAAGAAGACAAGTACGAATTTCCTGATGTAGGAGTCGAGGATGTCGTTCATTAACGACTAGAATGTTGATGGCGCATTGGTGAGGCCGAACGGCATCACCAAGAACTCATAGTGGCCTCGATGAGTTCGGAACGCCGTCTTGTCGATGTCATCTAGGTGCATGCGCACCTGGAAGTAGCCGCTGCGGAGGTCGAGCTTGGTGAAGAACCTCGCTCGTGCCACGGAGCTCGTCCAGTAGCCCATCGACCACCGGAATAGGGAACTTATCTTTCAATGTTCGGGCGTTGAGCTCGCGGTAGTCTATGCAGAAGCGCCACGTGCCGTCGGCCTTGCGGACCAACAACACTGGCGAGGAGAATGCAGAGGTGCATTCTCTGATGATGCCCTGGCGAAGCATCTCGGCACACTGCTTCTTAATCTCGTCCTTGAGAAGCTGGGGGTAGCGGTACGGCCTGACAGCTACTGGAGTTGTGCCCGGCAGGAGCCTGATACGGTGGTCATGACGTCATGGAGGAGGAAGACCCCGTGGCTCGTCGAAGAGATCCTTGAAGCCATCCAGGAGGGCGCCCATTATGTCAGTGGGTGGCGCCAGAGAAGCGCACACACGGGTGGGGTTGCGCAGCCCCGTCCATATCACTTTTCGTTCCCCGCGCCACAACTCCATCGTGAGGCTCTCGAGGTTCCAGAGGATGGGTTCCAAGGACCGCAACCACTGAACCCCTAGGACGAGGTCGAAGCCGTTAAGCAGGAGTGCGTAGCACGTGACATCAAAAGTGATCCCCTGCAATCAACAAAGGTACACGTGGGTAGATGCCTGTGCAGGAAATAGAGTCGCCGTTGGCGACCCGAACGCCGACGCCTAGCCGTGGCAACATCATCAGATTGAGCTGCTGGATGAGGGGCTCCCTGATGAAGGTGTGTGTGAAGCCTGTGTCGACCAAGGCGGTCAACAGCTTGCCGTGGACGTGGACCTGAAGCTTCATCGTGTTGGCGAAGTCGATACCGGTCAGAGCATGTAGCGAGATGCCCATGTTGGCTATGGCCGCGTCAAAGTCGTCGTCGTCGTCGAGCTCCAAGAGGAAGATCCCCTTGCCGGTTCACTTGTGGTCTGGCGTGTATCGCTCCGAGCAGTGATAGTATTCGCCACTCGCCCGCTTGGCAGCCATTTCATCAGGCGAGAGACGCTTAAGGCGCGATCGGGATGATGCTGTTGACGACGGGGCTGGTGCAGCCGAACCCCCACTAGGGGTCATGGTGGGGGCGCGTGACACAGGAGAAGGGCGCGTAGAGCGTTGATTGGCGGCGTCCTTTTGTGTCCCGCCGTCTGACGTCGCCGCAAGCCGGCGCTCGAAGGTCCTGGCCAAGCTCATCACAGTCTGCAGATTAGTGGGAAATTGTAGCTCGACGTCAGTACGAAGTGGCTCGTCGAGACCAGCTGTGAAGAGGTTGATCTGCTGGCGCTGGCTGAGGTCCTCGCAACGGCAAAGGAGTACCAGGAACTGGCGTTGGTATTCCTCTACCGTACCAGTGCGTCAGAGGTCCTTGATCTCAGCTAGGTCATTGGAACGGAGTGGGGGCCCGAAGCGCATGTTCACGAAGTCCGTGAACCGTTCCCAGGACAGGATGCCACAGTCGCGTTCGAGGACGGTGTACCACTCGGCTGCGACATCCTCCAGGTGCAGAGACGCGAGCCACACCTTCTCTTCAGGCATTGTACGTGCCCCGCGGAAATATGTCTCGCACTTGGTTAGCCACGGTAATGGATCGGTTTCCCCGTCGAATTTGGGAAAACTGATCTTGTGATGGCGCAGCCCGCCGTCGTCGAAGGTCGGGCGCCCCGGGGGGCGCCTGGCACCGTAGTGGTCGTCGTCGCCGCCACCGCCGTTGCCGCCGCTGTGGGGGAGGTTGCTGCCTTTCGGTGTGTGTTGTTGCAGGTCCTCGTCACCGGAGAGCTCCCGCTCCGGTGCCTTCTCAACGCGCGCAAGGCGCATATCGTGGCGGTCCAAGCACTTGTTGATGGTGTCGATCTGCCCCATCATCTTGCTTATCATGTTGCCGAGATCTTGGAGGGTGAAAGTCTCAGAATCGTCCACGGGGCCGGACATGGTCGCTGCCCCGGAGTCTCTGGATACCAAATGCTGTGAATCATGGTGGGGAGGAGGTCTCCTGCTGCGTCTAGGGCTGCGCAGAGGCGGAAGCAGCAGCGAGGAGGATGCCGGGTCGCTGCGTAGAGGGTAGCGTGGGGGCGGGGGAGAGTTGTCACGGCGGCTAGGGTTAGGGTTCGTAGCCACAGTGACCCAAAGAGAAGAACAACCCAATGGGGCAATTCTTATTTTCCTGGATGAATTACAAAAGGGGGGCTGCGGCTGTTTATATAGGGGCAGGGAGACCCCTGCGCCCCCTAGCAGCCGCGCGGCCAGGATAGGGTCGGTTGGGACACCCCCAACCAACTCTATCTTTTATTCCTTATCTCTCTATTTTATTCCATCTAAAACAGATCCTATCTCTAATAGATCATTATGCTATCTTTTATTCCTTATCTCTCTATTTTATTCCTTTCTAAGAGGTTCCTGCGCCTGGGCTTCATGTGGCTGGGCTGTGGGCACTATTGGCCCTGCGCTGGCTGTAGTGTCGGCCCACAAAGGCGTCCACAGCAATGTGTGGCAGTGTTATCCTAAACGGTACTAAATGGCCATTTAAATGTGTTTAAACGGTAAACAAACACTTGCTGTGTAGTTTAGACCCTAAACAGGCCCGTAACCGTTTAGGCGAAGTGCAAATGTTAGAACTGGGTTTTGACAGTCCTTGCTTCACGTGCTCGAAGACTCCTATTGCTTTTACCGACACAGATCTGTTGTAGTCTTCAATCTGCTGCCGATCCGCCGTCACCAAGTACGCCCCTGCCCCCTCTGGTTCGCAACCGAAGTCGCCCATTGTCAGCCACCGCTAGCGCACATCTTGGTCGTCCCCTGCACCCAAGCCCCTGTGCGTGTGCACTCAGCTCAGGAACAGAGTATACATATGGCAACTGAGAGTTGCATCTTTTATCAACCTTTTTTTCCTAACTTGCTAGATTTGCATGTTTGTGTATTGCAGCACAGCTGAAACTCAATAGGAGTATGGGGTTCTAATTGATCCAAATAATCTCAATGTGATTCAATGCAAGTTATGCCCTTTAATTGTGAAGGCGGGAGTTTATAAATTAAAGTTACATATTTTACTTACTGTATCAGTGTAGCTACAGTACAAAACGTTTAATTCGTTTAAACACTGTTTAGACAGGCTAAACGGTAAACAGACCTCCACCGATTGTCTACTGTTTACCGTTTAGGATAAATTGATGTGCGGTAACACAAGAAAAGAATGAATTAGGAATAAGTTAATACATGATAGGGTATGGGTGACACTGATTGAGGAGAAGTTAGTTCAACACCAAGTAAGGCGGTTTGGACATTTGCAACGGAGGCCTGCATAAGCACCGGATGCTAAAGGGTAGGAAAAATATTATGAGTGGCAGATGGCGACCAATGATGACATAAGAGGAGGCGGTAAAACAAGACTTGAGGGATTAGAATGTATCTAGAGATTTAGCTCTTGATAAGACTGCATGGAAATCAGCAATTCATGTGCTAAAATCTTAGTGTACTCGTACTTTGTTTACTCCTCTCTGTTTTACTTTCATTTTTTTAAAGAATCAAAATTGTTGGGTTTCATATCTATCCTACGTCAACGTGCTTGGGACAAATGTTATGTTGTTGTTTTAATGTGTTGTTTCTTATGTGTGATAGTACAAAATACCTCACTGCTCACTGCTGGTTCCTGATTTCTGTTGCTATTTTTGCTCACATTGTGTGCCTAGTCAAAATTACTATATGAGTGTGTTTTGTATTGGAACTTCAACTTGATTTTGCAACCCTGGAACAGTGTGGAAGCTTATCCAACAACAACAACAAAGCCTTTGTCTCAAGCACGTTGAGGTAGACTAGATATGAAACCCAAATTTGGGTTTATATCCATAGGAATGACTGGTTTTGATGCTGGCTCGCCAAGCCTATCACAACACTCCTCCTTTATCTGGGCTTGGGAACGCCTATACAATTATACATAGAAAGGCATAGGTGGAAGCTTATCCACTGTATAGAATTACTTAGCCTGCATTGGTGGATTGTGTTTCGACTTATGAGTTAAATAGAAATGCTGGATTAGTTGCATCTTTTTGGTGCAAACCATTTCATTATTATTAGCACTAATGTTATAATTCTCTGCCTACTGCAGGAAGAATTTGACACGTATGATGACAATGCTCATCTCTTTGTGAAACTGCAATTTCTTAAAAAAAGATCCAAAATCATCGAGATTGTTGCAGCAAAGGATACCATATTTGCTCTTGCTCACTCCGGACTTTGTGCTGCTTTCAACCGAGGTTAGTTTTTTTTTTCAAGATGAGATCTGTAGTGTCAATATCTATAAAAATTATGGGTTTCATCTAACCTCTGCTTTTGTATTTTTGTTGTAGTAACAAACAAGCGCATAGCATTTTTGAATTTAAGCCCTGATGAAGTGATTCGGAGCTTATTCTACAACAAGAATAATGATTCACTTATTACTGTGTCAGTTTATGCATCTGACAATTTCAGCACACTTAAGTGCAGAACAACCCCGATTGAGTAAGAGCATATGCGACACAAATTTTCCTTAGATTTCTGTAGGAAATAATTTAATTTTTTCTTCTCAGTTCTATCTATGAGCTCTTCAATTGCTTTTTAGTTGATGTTTATTGAATAATGCAACTTACAAAGGTTTTCGGGTTCAACTGACATACATTATCACATTTAAATGTTTTCAGGTATATAAGAAGGAATCAGTTAGATGCCGGGTTCCCTCTTTTTGAAACAGAATCTCTGAAGTGGCCTGGATTTGTGGAGTTTGATGATGTAAATGGAAAAGTACTCACGTACTCGGCACAGGATGGGTATGCCTGCTTAAACAGTTCATTGCACTAAATGGTGTTTTTCATAAAAAACGTTGATCTGATGGTCATTCTTTTATCTGCAGTATCTATAAGGTCTTTGACTTGAAGAACTATTCCTTTCTATATTCAATACCAGATGAAAATGTTCAGGAGATAAAGATCAGGTTTATCTCCTTTTTTTCTCTTGTTTTATCTATAAATTTTTTATTAGTCCAGATTTTGACTTCTCAAATCTCCTTTTCAGCCCAGGAATCATGCTCTTGATATATGATAGAACACCAAGTTATGTTCCTTTGAAGATATTATCAATTGAAGATGGGAAGCCACTGAAGTCTTTTAGGCATTTGTTGCACCGCAACAAGAAAGTTGATTTCATTGAGCAGTTTAATGAGAAGCTCCTTGTCAAGCAAGAGGACGAGAACTTTCAGATTCTTGATGTACGACATAGCTGAGCAATATATTTCCCCCCTATGACTCTTACTGTTTGTTAGCCTAATGATTTGTCTTTGTGAAGGTGCGGAGTTCTGATATAACTGAAGTCAGTGCCTCCAAGTTTATGACCCCTTCAGCATTCATTTTTCTATACGAGAACAATCTTTTCTTGACATTCCGGAACAGGACTGTTGCTGTATGGAACTTCAGAGGAGAGCTCGTGACTTCATTTGAAGATCACTTGCTGTGGCATCACGATTGTAGTACCAACAATATTTACATTACTAGCGACCAGGATCTGATAATATCATACTGCAAATCTGAAGCAGTGGCTGAGGATGGCACAGGTGTAGTAGTCATAACCTTGATCATTTCTTTAGAATTTAATCTGCATCAACTATATAAATGAATCTGCTTCCATTTCTCATGGGGGGGGGGGGTTGTGCACCAAAATATTTATATATGTGCTGGATGGTCCAACATTAAATCTGGTAGAGGCTTTGATATATTTGCACTGGGGGCTCAAAATATAATTATGTATACTATGTTAACCATAAATGTGAAGTATACTATAGAGTAATCTCCTTTGTTTTGTGGAAATATTCAGTGTTATCCTAAACGGTATTAAACGGCCGTTTAAACGTGTTTAAACGGTAAACAGACACTTACTGTGTAGTTTAGGCCCTAAACAGACATTTAAACGGTTGACCCGTTTAAACGGGTCAACGACCGTTCAAACGGTGTAAACAGATTAAACAAAACGGTTTCTATTCGTGTTTAAACACGTTTTGACCCGTTTAGGCGAAGTGAAAATGTTAGAACCAGGTTTTTTCAGCCCATTAAGCTGCACGCGGTCTAAGACTCCTATTGATTACGCCGACTCGGGTCTATTGTAGTATTCGATCTGCTGTCGATCCGCTGCCACCAGGTATGCCCCCGCCCCCTTGGCTCGCAACCGAAGTAGCCCGCCATCAGCCACCGCCCATGTGCAGCTTGATCGCCCTCTCCCACCATCTCCCTGCCACATACTCTGAACCCATGCACCTGAGTCCCTATGCGGCACACGCAGCTCAGTCTCCCTGCGCGCTTTCTCATATCAGGAACATAGAGTATACATATGGCACATGTGAGTTGCATCTTTTATTAGCCTTTTATTTTATAATTTGCTAGATTTTCATGTTTGAGAGTTGCAGGACAGCTGAAACTCAATAAGAATATGGGATTCTAATTTATCTAAATAACCTCCATGTGATTTATTGCAAGTTATGTACTTTAGTTGTGAAGACGGGGACTTATAGATTAAAGTTATATATTTTACTTGTTGTAACAGTGTAGCTACAGTACAAACCGTTTAATCCGTCTAAACACCGTTTAAACACCGTTTAGACAGGCTAAATGGTAAACAGACCTCCACCGACTGTCTACCGTTTACCATTTAGGATAACATTGGAAATATTTACAGTAAATTTCTTGACATAAATGTCATCTGCAGTGACTCCAATTGGATCCATCAACATGAGCGAGATTATGACTGGCAGATGCATCGCCAAGACTGCTGCCAATGATCCCGCCATCGGTATTGCCCCTCGGAGGACTGGTTGCACCAAGCGATCCAGGGTCTGGAGCACCGTTTCAGAAGCTCTGGAGGACGTCACAGCGCTGTTCTATGACGAGGATAGGAACGAAATATACACTGGCAACAATCACGGGCTGGTACATGTGTGGTCTAACTAGATAGTAACATATGTATATAGGTGTAACCATCTTGTTTGACTCAGACATCCGGTCAGCTTTACTGCATTCGGTATCATCCCTAGCTCAGGGCTTACCTAGCTTCTTTGTTTGGCTGTAGAATGTGCTTCTTTGTGCAATTGTGAGAATGCAGTCTTTGTAAATATCTCCTAGTTAGTGTTTAAAAAGCGTTGTCTCGCTGCCTAGGCTCTGGCTTGGACATCAGGACTCGTCGACTTGTCTGGCCACCGCCACTTTCTAGGCTTGTGCTGCTGACCTGCTGGGTGCCATGGTCCGTCAGCTAGGCGGACACCTTGACTTCCAGCGTTATTTTAAAACACTGCTCCTAGAGATTGCAGTTCTACGAGCAACATAGAAATTAGCCTCTAGTCAAGTAGCGTCCAACGAAAAACTAGCTGGGTACTGAGCTTTGATTTATTTTCAGAGGGGCCAGTAGACAAATAAATTGTACCTTTTGTTCTTTCAGAGTATTAGTAGGAAGCTGCAATTCCAGATGGTCGTGGTTCTTGTAACTAGCTGGAAATTAGAATGTCCAAGTGTACCATAATAGTGACGCCTTTTGTGTGCTGACTGATGCAGTGGTACCATCCTTAGCCAGGTGTTTGATACTTTTTTGTAACTTTTTTATAACCTGCTTGAAAAAGGACACGGACATTGAATCGTCCAGCTTACAATGTTCAATTCTTTCGGTGAAGATGTTGCCGCAGCTGCTCTGATCTAACCTAGAAAGCATGGATTATGGGTGTCCTTTATGCACGGGCATTACATGCATGCACGTAATTTAGAGCGTTTTTATTCCTCATGCATTTTTGTCAAATCCGATTATAAATGACTTGGACAGCTGGTAGTCCTGAGTTTCACCATGTATAATCACTGAATTATATCTGCAGTATGACAAGTTTCATGAGCACTGAGCCTACAATTTAGATGAAAATCATGAAAATATCAGCGGTACTAAACCCTAAACTTCTGCCAAGGGCATTGCAATTCTCATTTATTTGCTAGAAGTACTTAAGTTTGCATCTCACTATACATGTCATACAGTTTCACCCTCATTGAAGCACGAAGTTAGACAAATAGCACAACAATGATTTGACCTCTGCTGCTTGTCTTTAAATAATAACAATTATAACATGTGGACCTAAATGTGTGATACCTTACCTTTTGAAAAGTATGGATGCAAAATTAGCTTTACTGCAGCCCCTGATGTGTAGGTTCTGATGAAAAAAAGGACAGTTAGAAAAGAAATTGACGAAAAAAACAGGACAATATTTCTTCATAAATAAAATACAGTTGTGTTCTGAAAGAACCTGACTTCACATGTCTTCCTGCTCTACAACAAAATTCCAGAACCAAGTTACAACTGAGGAATGAAAGCTAGATATGTACATCGCGCTGGAGAGTAATCTAGCTTTCTACCTAAAGAGTTTACAAATGCAACAAACAAATGAAACATAGCAGAGCAGTCTGGCGAATTACAAGCAATCAGCAGTTCTCGTTGAGTACAAAGAAGTCAAAGGTGACATCCACGCTACCAGATGACTCCCCGGTGTCCTTGAAGTTGTTAGAATTAAGCTGTGTGCTCTGTTTTTAGTCTGTCGAACTCTGTTTTGCAGTTAGCATGTTTGGTTTTCAGTCGTGGTTTTGATTCAGATAAGTGCATGAGCCCACGAGGTTTGTGGTGGCCGTACGTGCGTCAAGGGGTGCAGCGAGAATAGCTCGTCGGCCCAGGTCTCTCGGCATGATCTCGTCCACGTTCGGCGAGTGGCATGGCGAGTGGGATGTTAAACTGCATGTGCATGTTTCCTTTAAATAGAATGAACAACAGAAAGAGTAGCAGTTGGCTGCGTCAAACTCGTTCGTGTCTACTGCGTTCGCGTGTGTTCTCTGGCAGCCAAGCTCCGGCGATCATCGCTCCCTAACCTGACAAGTGGCATCAGAGCCGGGCCAAGTGCCTGGGAGGTGAAGATGGCCAAGAACGGGGAGGATCGGTCGCCGATGCCGCCGGCATCATGACAGCGCGGGCGTTCGCCATCACGGAGAGCACCGTGGAGGAATGTTAGGGAACGTCTCATCGTCGAGCACGTGGTCGAGAAGGTAGCGTCGGCAGATCCGGCGGATTACCCAGTGTTGATAAAGACCAATTGCAATGATTGGTCACTGATGATGAAGATCAAATTAGAAGCAAGGGGTTGTAGAGTGTCATTGATCCGGGCGACACCGACGTGAAGGGAGTGCTTGATCCAGACGATGCCGAGTTCTAGGTGGACCGGATGGCACTGAATGCGATCTGTAGCGCGGTGCCATCAGAGATGATCTCCACCCTTGCAACCAAGCCGTCGGCGAGGGCGGCGTGGGAGAGCATCAAGACGATGCACCTGGGAGATGATCGCATCAGAAAAGCGACCAAGCAGAAGCTGAGACGCGAATATGAGATGCTTGCGTTCAAGGAGAGAGAGACGCTTGAAGATCTTTCCATGCGGTTGACAGGCATTGTCAGTCAGCTTGAGGCCTTGGGTGATCCTGAGCCGGAATCGCGGGTGGTGGAGAAATATCTGAGAATCGCCAGACCAAGGTACAATCAGTTAGTTTTATCAATTGAAACACTGCTTGATGTGGAGGATCTCACCGTCGAGGAGGTCACTGGGTGCCTAAGGGTTGCTCAATATGATCAAGTAGAGCCACAACTGTCGGGAGGTAAACTCTACCTGACACAGGAGGAGTGGCTGGAACACAGCAAGAAGGAGGCAGAGAATGGTGGAGACCGTGGTGGCCGAGGAGGACGTGGAAGCCGCGGAGGCCGGAGAAGTCGTGGGCGCGGTGGATGCAGTGATGGTGCTGAATCATCAGCTGGGTGCGGCAACAACAACAACTGTAACAGGTGTGGCAAGGCCGGTCACTGGGCAAGAGAATGCCGTAGCAAACTCAAGAAAGATGAACAAGCCATGGTTGAGCAGGAGGAAGAGAAGACACTGATGTTTGCCAAAGTAGAAGATGGGCGCAAAGATGTATGTGTGAACCCTGAGGAGGAAGCCATCAAGCAATCAGGCAATAGAGTGCATGTCCATGACGAAAGTGTGTTTGCTGCATTGGGTGACATGGATAGGAAGGATACACATCGATGGGTGGTTGATACTGGAGCTTCAAACCACATGACAGGGTCTCAGGAGGTGTTCTCAAGCATCGATGGAAGAATGATGGGAACAGTCAAATTTGTCGAAAGGTCGGCGGTCAAGATTGAGGGTTGTGGTACAGTGCTCTATGAGTGCAAAAACGCGAGCACCGTGCACTCAATAACGTGTATTACATCCCTCAACTCAACACCAATATTATCAGTATTGGTCAGTTAGATGAAGACGGTTTTGAGGTGCCGATCAAGGATAGCAAGACGTTGATCAGGGATGAAAACAGAAGAGTGCTGACAGTAATATTCCGGATCCCAGGAAGGCTTTACAGGCTCAAACTTCAGATAGCTGGACCAGTGTGCCTGGCAGCATGTGTTGGTAATGATGCTTGGCGTTGGCACACACGTTTCGGACATGTGAACTTCACTTCTCTGAAGAAGATGAGCGCGAAGGGTCTGGTGCGAGGCCTACAGGCACTGGAGCAGGTTGAAAAAAATTGTGAGGCGTGTTTGGTGGGAAAGCATAGGCGGGCTTCATTTCCTCAACAGGCCATGCGAAGAGCCACAAGATCGCTGGAGTTACTGCATGGGGACTTATGTGGTCTAATGACTCCAGTTACACCAAGTGGAAATCGGTATTTCCTACTTCTTGTTGATGATTATAGCCGTTACATGTGGATTGCTCTCTTGTCTACCAAAAACACTGCATCAACTGCTATTAGAAGAATTCAGGCAGCAGCGGAGAGGAAGAGTGGGTATTTGCTTGGTGCTCTGAGGACAGATCGAGGAGGTGAATTCACTGCAAAGGATTTCAATGAATATTAATTGCAGTGAGCTGGGTATCACAAGAGATCTGACAACACCTTACACCCCACAACAAAATGGTGTGGTTGAGATGCAACCAGTCAGTTGTGGCTACTGCAAGGTGTATGATGAAGGCAACGAAACTGTTAGACTATGTCAATAGAGGAATGCTTAGGGGTGTTTTAGTCTTTTGGATGTGATTAGGGTTATGGGCAGATTAGTCCTTTGCCCACCCCTTGACACTATATAATGTACCCCTTGACACTAGGATTAATCAATCTACACTTTTCCCTCTCATATGGTATCAGCTGGGTTAAACAGAGATTAGGGCTTAACCCTAATTTCCTAACCCTATGGCGCCGCCGCCACCCCTTCTAAGCGCGCTGCCACCTTCTAGCGCACCGCCGCCGCCACTCCACCACGTGTCGTCGCCGCTCCACCGCGTGCCACCGCCCATCCTCCCAACAGCACGCCGTCGTCGCACCTCCCTCCCTTTGGGCCGTAGCCGCCACCCGGCTTTAGTGCGCAGCCGCCGCTGAGCCATGGCGGGCCGCTGCCGGAACGGCCGGGGTACCCCGAGGCCGGCCACCTCTGGCTCCGCCGGATTGGCAGGTGATGTTCCGGGGGGGGGGGCGCTGGATCGGCCGGCGTCCCCCTCCCTTGGCCGATGGATGCCAACCCATGGGCGGCCGCCGCCACTCCATGGGGGGCTGGCACCACCCCTGGCCAGGGTGCTGCCGCCATCGTTTCTCCAATCCACGGCGCGCAACTGGAACTGGTTCCACCGGCGTCCCATCTCCTCTAACCGGTCCGGCCGCCGGTGGACCTCTTGTAGGTGCCACCAGCAGACCCTCAGCTGTTGTCTTCATGGCATGTACTACCACCGGGCCACATGTTTCCACCGCCACATCTACCAGCCTCGACATCTTGCCGGTCGGGAGCACCACGACCACCGTCCCGCCGGTAATCCCGTTTTCAGCTGCTGGCGTCGCCGCTGATAGTGCAGCTGCTGCCTCCCTCTACGCCATCAACACGAAGGATACCTCTGGCATTGCCGCGGCCCTGGCTGCCTCTCGCGAGCTCGGGCGGGCACTCGCTCTATCCCTGGAGCAGGAGCATGCCTCTGTGGCCGCTCTATCTCACTAGCTCGAGGAGAGTGCTCACCGACCGTTGAGTGCTACCTATGAGCCCCCTTCAGATGCTGGTACATACTCGGCTTCTCTTGTAGCTGCTCTTTTCGCACATGCCGCCGGGATTCAGAACGTTCAAACGTCAGTGCCGATTGTTCTCAGTTCTGAATACACCTCAAACGCTCGGTGGCGTGACCTGGTTCTCCTCACATTGAGGCGCTTCCGCCTCGACGACCACGTCCCCTAGTATGGATCTCTGTTGGATGCCTCCTGGGTCAGCATGGACAGCCTGGTCCTGTCCTGGATCCTTGGCTCCCTCTCTGAGGAGCTACAGGACATCGTCAGACAGCGCGGTGGTGGCACTGCTCGTCGCGCTTGGCTAGTCCTTGAGCAGCATTTCTAGGGGAACCGCACGACTTGAGCCCTCCACGTCAGCGCGCGTTTCCAGAACACCGTCCACGGTGTCCGCTCTGTCTCCGCCTACTGCTGGGAGATGAAGGGCATGGCGGATGCCCTACATGACCAAGGCGAGCCGGTGACTGACATCACTCTCGTCCTTCGAGTCCTTTAGGACCTGAACGAGCGCTACTGTCACCTACGAACGTGGCTTCTTCGTCTGGAGCCACCCCCGACCTTCCAGAAGGTATGGTCTGATCTCGAGCTCGAGGAGATCACTACAGGAGGCTCTACTGTCTCCGGTTCTGCCACAACCTTTTACAGCTTAGGGCAGTCCCCTCGTCCACCTTCGCCAGCTGCTAGTGGACCACCGTCACGACCACCCACAACCCCAGACGCTCCTGCCAGCTCTGCGAGTGGTAATCGTTGCTGCCTAGGTAAAAGCGATGGCCGTGATGGAGGTAGCAGTGCTGGCGGCACTCCTACTTCTGCTTCTACTCCTGCTACTTGTGGTAGTGGCGGTACCGGCTGGGGAGGTGCACTCTGGCCCACACCCTACAACCCGTGGACTGGCCAGATCTACATATGGCCTGGGCCGTCTCCGGGTCATCAACCTCCACGTCCACCGCGTCCCCAGCCGACGTTCGTAGCCACCCCGGGCTACAGTGGACCAACCTACAGTGCTGGTGGGCTGCCGACACAGGCCTACAGTGGGCCTCGACCTGTGGAGGCACCGACTACCCTGTTGGGTACTCGGAGCCGTCAGCACCGACTACCCTGTTGGGTACTCAGAGCCGTTAGCACCGCACTAGGAGCCATCCTTGATGTGGGATCGCCAATCGCTAGCCTCCTCGTTCAGCACCGTGCATCGCACTCCACCAGGTGCTGACTGGATCGCTGACTTCGGAGCGTCATGCCATACCACCCCTAATGCTGGTATACTCTCTTCTACCCACCCTCCCAAACCTTCTTTTCCTTCATCTATCGTTGTTGGGAATGGGTCTGTTCTTCCGGTCACCTTAGTAGGTGACTCTAGGTTCCCAGGTTCTTTCCAGCTTAATAACATTCTTGTCGCTCTAGATATTATTCAGAATTTTCTTTGTCCGTCGTTTTACCACTGACAACAATGTTTCCATTGAGTTTGATCCTTTTGGTTTATCCGTGAAGGATCTTTCTACCAGGCGACTTCTTTTTTCAATGTGATATCTTGGGGCCTCTGTACACACTTCGACTTCCTACTTCCGCTGCATCACCACCTACTACGACAGCTTTATCCACCATTTGGCATTGCCGGCTTGGCCATCCTGGTGCATATGCTATGTCAAAGTTGTCTATTAGTTTGGTTATTTCGTGTACTAGGGGCACACATGATTCTTTATGTCATGCTTGTCAGCTTGGTCGCCATGTTCGGCTCCCTTTTCCGCCTTCTATGACTCATGTTGAGCACACTTTTGATCTTATTCATTGTGATTTGATGAGCCCACGATGAAGAAGAGAGAGTGACTTGGATGACACATGGATCCAAGTACACAGTTTCCTATGTTGATTTTGCCAGAATGTTGCACTTTGAGGACACCGGCAGTAATGAAATTGTGATTCACAATCTTGGTGTTATGGAGAAGGACAAGATGGAATTCCTCTATGATACTCGACTCCCATACAATCCTCCCTCAACCAAGAATATGAAGCCATTCTTCATTGCTCCGAAAGACCTTGATGAAAGTAATCAGCAGGAGGAGAAAATTTGATATCTTCGATTACATTTGAAATGGCATGGTGAATATATCCTGCACACCAAACCGTTCCTGTGGCTATGCACCATACTTGATGTTCATGATTGAAAAAGTCACAGGAATTGAGTTTGTGAAGGATGTGGAGCACGTTGCTCTAAGGCCTCAGAAGCCTCCTCAAGCCTCTCTCCTAGCTGCTCCCTCACCGGGCTCATATGAAAAACATCCAGAGAGAGCTCAAGAAGATGCAAGGCCTTCATCCAAGACTAGGGCCCCTCCTCACAAAGGGTCTCCTAGTAGGATTATGAAGTATTTGGCAGCTATCTTTGGTTCTTGTCACAAAACTGAGGTGAAGCTTCATAAGATGAACAAGATAAGAAAAGAAGAAATGAGATACATGAAGGCCAATATCAAAGCAATAAGCCAAAAACTAGAGATTGAGCCCATTGGATCTCTAGTCATCTTACAGGACTCTGCATCTGACTTCATAGAGCTTCCTCCTCTCTCTCCATCAGAGCGTGCCTACTTTGGCTCCCAGGGCACGACAAGTGGTTCTTCTCCTCCTCCTCCTCAGCCTGATGATGAAGACGAAAAAAGGACCGACAACGAGGAGTGAGCCGGCGACGACAAGTAGATCCCTCCTCTCCTTCTTTTTGGTGCCTTGATGCCAAAGAGGGAGAGATTGAGGGGGAGTCTTAGGTCGTAGGTTCTTCTTTTTATGTCCTAGTTTAAGAAGTGGGATTTTTTAATACTTATGCTATCATTATGCTTTTGGACATGTGCTGTGAAATGATGACTATGTTATGCTTATGATTAATGGTGTATGTCTAAAACTGCTACGTAGGCTTGAGGCTCTTGATGATATTATGATTATGCTTATTATGATATTCACATCAAAACTATTGCTCTCACACGTAGTTTTGCACTCCACCATAAAGAGTGCACATATGTCTTATGTCCACATTGCCTATTTTGCTCAAAGCTCATATGTGCACACTTTATGAAAATCTGAAATTTTTTATCATATTTGTATGATCACAATTAGTTGTCATCAATCACCAAAAAGGGGGAGATTGAAAGTGCATCTAGGCATCCCTTGTTGGTTTTGGTTGATTTATGACAAACAAATGAGACCCTGACAAAATCGTTGAGATGAGCACAGGTTTTTAAAGAAATTAGGAAGAAAGCGCAAAAAGGAAAGGAGAATGGGGATCTAAAATGATAAGAGCTCAGGAGCTGAAAAGATTAGATTACTTAGTATGGAGTGTGTTGGAGAAACACACCCCAAGAGTTCAAGTGAAAGAAATCACACTAACTGCACAAAAATCAGCATGTGCGGACTAGTCCGATATCAACCGGACTAGTCCGATTTCTCTCTGACTAGAAAACGGACTAGTCCGATATGGGCCGGACTAGTCCGATTTGTCTCTGAGTAAACAAAGGACTAGTCCAGTATCTCACAACACTTAGGGTTTTCCACACACCGCACACCGGACTAGTCCGGAGCCCACCACGGACTAGTCTGGATATATCAAACCCTAACGGTAACCTTTAGAAACTCTAGTATAAATAGAGGTGTACGGCCATACTACAACTTCTCTCGACCCCCTGCGCCGTAACACCTTCCAAGAGCCCAAAATTCACATCTCTCCACACATTCTAACCCTAAAAGGATCAAATCTTTGAGGATTAGCAATTGATCAAAGGAGAGACTTGTTCGACACATCTTGAGCTCTTGGGTTTGATCTCTCGCACACTCTTGTTCATTTATTGTACATCTTTTGAGTGTGCTTGGTGATATTCATTCATTGTAATTCTTGGGGAGCCCTCAACTTGTGAGAAGGCCCCTTGAACGATTTATTTGCCCTTTGTGATTAGTGGAAGAGAATCGGCCTCCGTGGCGATTCGACGACGTTAGGGTTGGTGAAGACCAAGTCCTTCGTGGACTCCTCAACGGGGACGTAGATTTCCTTCGTGGAATCGAACCTCGAGATAAAATCGTGTCTCTTGCTCTTGTGTTTTATTGTTCATCATATTCTAGGGTTTACTTAATCTTGTGTAATTCACATTAAAATATTGAAACTAAAGTTGATCTCTATCATTCATTGTTTTACTGTTGTAATACATCTAAGTTCCTAATTAATTTCTGCTGCATAGGATACTAGAAGTGAAAATATTGATCAACCTTGATCTTTCTAGTCCACACATACCGGACTAGTCCGCACAGTGCCGAACTAGTCCGATTTCCGTGTATTTGATAAATCTATTAAGTGTTTAAGGGATTAACAAAGAATTGAAAAGCCTATTCACCCCCTTTTAGGCTACATTCAATTGGTATCAGAGCCAAACTCTTCAAAAGAGACTCACCGCTCGAAGAGACGATGTCGGACATCAAGGATGTACACAAGAAGATCTAGGACTCAAAAGCTAAAGAAGCTACTCGACGCCATTCAAGACAGTGAGGACGATGATGAGGAGGTGCTCCAACTCAAGACTCTTCTACAAAAGAAGGCACTCTGCCCAAAAGGGAAGAAGAAGATCGATGATCAAAAGAAGAAGAAAGGGGGTAGTCACACAGACTACTCCCGATATCCTTTTGACTATGAACTTTTGAATTCTAACAATAGTCATTACTTATCAATTCCTCTAGGGAAAGCACCTTACTTTGATGGCAATGACTATTCAATATGGAGACAAAACATGAAAATGCACATTATATCTATTAACCCAAGTTTGTGGCATATAGTGTGTACAGGGATAGATATTCCGGATGATGATGAAGAGCTGATCCAAGCCAAGAACAAGCTGTTCATTGGAATGCTCAAGCTGTAGCTGTGATCACGTCATCACTGAGCCTATACGAGTTCACCAAGGTGGATGGACTCAAAATTGCCAAGGAGATATGGGGCACACTACAAACCGCACATGAATGTGACCGTCATGTACGCGAAGCCAATAGAAATGATTGAAGGTGAATTGGAAAGATTCGATAGAAGAAGATGAATCACCAAAAGATATGTACAATTGACTGAATAATCTTATCAACAAAGTCCGAGCTTATGGCAGCGAAAAGTGGAATGATTATGAGGTCGTGAAGTTGATTCTTAGAGCATTCATGCCTCGCAACGTGACTCTTTGCTCTATGATTAGAGAAAGCCCCGGGTATTGGAAAATGACCCCAGACGAACTTCTTGGCAAGATCATCAACATTGAAATGATGGAGAAGCAAGCCAAGCATGTCAAGGAAATTGGCGATCTCACCTCGGCAAAGAAGAAAGGAGTTGCTTTGAAGTCAACTTGTAAACCCGTATCAAAAGAAGCTCGAGAAGCTCATTGAGAAGACGACAGTGATGATGAATGTAATGATATAGATGAAGAAGACATGATCTTGTTCATGAAGAAGTTCAAGAAAATGATGAGAAGAAGAAAGGGTAGCAGCTCAAACGAAGGAAGACAAAGGGACAAACAAAGACCCAAGATGAGACGGGCGTGCTACAACTGCGGAGAATATGATCACTTCATAGTAGATTTTCCATATGAAGAAAATAAGAGGAAGACTAAAGACAACAAGTCTCAACCAAATAAAATGTTGAAGAAGAAGAAGAAGCAATATGGCCAAGCGTATCTAGGGAAGGAGTGGGACTCCAATGATGAATCCTCATCTGAAGAAGAAGAGGAGATGACCACCATAGCCATAAAGAAGACTACCAAGAAATCCACCATGGGCGCATGGAAGGACACCGATAACACTTGTCTAATGGCAAAGGAAGGTAAAAGAAAGGTAACAACTAAATCTTCCTTCTCGTATTCTTTTACTAGTGATAGTGATAATTCTAGTGAGGATGATAGCAGTGATGAAATGAATATATGCTTAGGGGTTTAGACAAAAAGACAACTGCTAAGATGAAATTTCTATTTGATAAGCTTGTTGATATGGAGAAGTTAGTCAATCATCAGGAAGATATGATTATCTCCCAAAAGGAGGAATATCTTGAGATTGAAAAGCTTCTTGAACTTGAAAAGGAGCGAAGTAAATCACTAGAACTTGAGTTAGCTTCAAGCAAGGAAGCTTGCTTGAAGTTAAAAGACTCAAACACCACCATCAAGGATGAACTTGCTAACTTAACCAAAGTTAACAAGATCCCTGAGGTACATGTTGAGTCACTCAAGCAAAGTGGTTCTTCATCCATTTCAAGCTCACCTTCTGAACATATAAAATCTGAAACTAGTATTACTTGTGCTTGTGCCAAAAGTGACACTAACTTGAAGAAAAAGCCAAACTCGACAAAAGACAAGCAATCTTCTCAAAGTGGCATATTTGACAAGGAGAAGGTCAAGTATGCACGCGGTGCATACTCGGTCACAAGACCTCCTAATGTCAAATATGGCATTGGATATTCTTATGGTGAAAAGCAAAACGCTAGAAGCCACAAGAATAACAAGGGGTGCATTGCCTTTGTCAAGGGAAACCTTTCTCAAGTTAGAAGAGTTAATAATGTTGATAAATTTAACACTGTGAACACATATGAACAACAACTTCTATTTAGAACTTTTGATGCTTCATATGTACTTATGAAAAGTAATCTTGGAAGAGTTTATGCTAAATATATTGGGCCAAGCCATGGGAACACCAAGTCTCATGTGTGGGTGCCCAAATCACTTTTGACTAACCTCAAAGGACCCAAGCAAGCTTGGGTACCTAGGACCAAGGCATAATTTGTCTTTTGCAGACTTATTCGTCTGGTGGAGCAAAATGGGTGCTAGGTAGTGGATGCACCAATCACATGACCGGATAAAGAAGAATGTTCGTGAAATATGAAGAAAATGAAGATCCAAGCGAAGGCATTTACTTTGGTGATAATAGTCAAGGAAGAGTGCTTTGTACCGGTAAAATTGCAATTTCATCACAACATACTCTCTCCCATGTTTTACAAGTTGACTCCTTGGAATATAACCTTTTGTACATATCTCAATTATGTGACAAGGGTTATAATTGTTTATTTCACTAATGAGGGTGTGACTGTCTCTAGAAGGAGTGATAACTCAATTGCATTCAAGGGTGTGTTAAAGGGAAAACTTTATCTAGTTGACTTCAACAAAGATAAAGTCAAACTTGTCACATGCTTGATTGCAAAGACCAACATGAGTTGGCTGTGGCATAGACGGCTAGCACATGTTAGAATGAGGAATCTTCAAAAACTCCTTAAAGGCGATCACATCCGAGGTTTAAAGGATGCTGTTTTTGTGAAAGACAGGCCTTGTAGAGCGTGCCAAGCAGGGAAGCAAGTAGGAGCACCCCATCCCGTGAAGAATGTCATGACTACAACAAGACCGCTTGAGCTCCTCCACGTGGATCTATTCGGTCCAATTGCTTACATAAGCATCGACGGTAATAAATACGGTCTAGTCATTGTTGATGATTTTTCACGCTTCGCGTGGGTTCTCTTTTTGCATGATAAGACAGAAACTCAAGGAACACTCAAGAAGTTCATCAAGCGTGCCCAAAATAAATTCTCATTGAAGATCAAGAACATATGAACTGACAATGGGACATAATTCAAGAACACCCAAGTTGAGAAGTATCTAGATGAAGAAGGGATAAAGAACGAATTTTCAGCACCATATAGTCCTCAACAAAACGGAGTAGCCGAAAGGAAGAACATAACTCTCATTGAGATAACGAGGACAATGCTCGATGAATACAAGACTTCGGATAGGTTTTGGGATGAAGCGGTTAACACCGCTTGTCACGTCATAAACCGACTATATCTTCATCGGTTGCTCAAGAAAACTTCATATGAACTACTCACGGGTAACAAGCCGAATATTTCATATTTTCGAGTTTTTGGTTCAAAATGTTATATTTTAAACAAGAAGCCAAGAGTTTCGAAATTTGTTTCGAAGTCCGACGAAGGTTTCTTACTTGGCTATGATTCGAACTCCTACGCTTATCGTGTCTTCAACAAAACCTTCGGACTTGTTGAAGTAGCACGTGACGTAGTGTTCGATAAAACTAACGGCTCTCAAGAAGAGCAAGTTGATCAATGTAAGCTAGATCAAGAATAAGCTCCATGTCAAGCATTGAGAAGAATGGCATTGGGCGATGTTCGACCACAAGTGCCACCTTCAAATGCGAATGAAGAAAATGAACCACGGGTGGAGGAAAATGATCAAGGGGGAGCTTAGATACAAGATCAACCTCAAGAAAATCAAGAAGATCAAAACATCAATGAGTGCAACTATCCAGGGGGAGAAGAAGATGATAATGAGGATTCAAGACCACAAGTGCCACATCCAAGAGTACACCAAAGCATCCAAAGAGATCACCCCGTCGACAACATAATCGGTGACATCCAAAAGGGAGTAATAACTCGATCTCGCATAGCTAATTTTTGTGACCACTGTTCTTTTGTATCTTCCTTGGAACCATACAGGGTTGAGGATGCATTAAAAGATCCAGATTGGGTGATGGCGATGCAAGAAGAATTGAACAACTTCAAAGGAACGAAGTGTGGGAGCTTGTTGAAAGACCCAAGTCCAACGTCGTCGGCACTAAATGGGTCTTCCACAACAAGCAAGACGAACATGGAGTGGTAACATGGAACAAGGAACGACTTGTGGCAAAAGGGTACACACAAGTCGAAGGTTCGGATTTCGACGAGACTTTTGCTCCCGTAGCTAGGCTTGAATCGATTCGTATATTACTTGCATATGCTACTCACCATGATTCCAAGCTTTATCAAATGGACGTGAAAGGCACCTTTCTCAACGGACCGATCAAGGAGGAGGTGTACGTGGAGCAACCACCCGGTTTTGAAGATCAAGAGTACCCCGACTATGTGTTCAAACTGCGTAAGGCTCTCTATGGCCTCAAACAAGCTCCTAGAGCTTGGTATGAGTGCCTTAGAGATTTTTTGATTGAAAATGACTTCAACATTGAAAAAGCTGATTACACTTTATTTACTAAACGCTTTGATGATGATCTCTTCATTTGTTGATGATATTATATTTGGTTTAACTAACAAATCCTTTTGTCAAAAATTTAATAAGATTATGACAAATAGATTCGAGATGTCCATGATGGGAGAGTTGAGGTACTTTTTGGGATTCCAAGTGAAGCAACAAAAGGACTGGACGTTCATAAGACAAATAAAGTACACTCAAGACATTCTCAAGAAGTTTGGAATGCACAAAGCAAAGTCCATAAAGACTCCCATGGCGACAAATGGACACTTGGATCTCAATGAAGACGGACCAAATGTGGATCAAAAGGTATATCGTTCCATGATTGGCTCCTTACTTTATTTATGTGCATCTAGGCCTGATATCATGTTGAGTGTATGTTTGTGTGCAAGGTTTCAAGCCAATCCTAAGGAATGTCATTTGAAAACCGTTAAAAGGATCTTAAGATATTTAGTTCATATACCCAACTTAGGCCTTTGGTATCCCAAATGTTCAAAATTCAATCTCATTAGATACTCTGATGCATATTATGCCGGGTGCAAGGTAGATAGAAAAAGTACTTCCGGTACTTGCCAATTCCTAGGTAGATCCTTAGTTTCTTGGTCCTCCAAGAAACAAAATTCAATTACCTTATCCACGGCCAAAGCGGAGTATGTTGCAGCCGGGAGTGTTGTGCACAACTCCTTTAGATGCGACAAACTCTAAGGGATTACGGTTACAATATGAGCCATATTCCACTCCTTTGTGACAATGAGAGTGCAATTAAAATTTCCCATAACCCTGTTGAGCACTCTAGAACCAAACATAAATATCAGGCATCATTTTTTGAGAGATCACTCAATGAAAGGAAACATAGCCATTTCCCATGTCAACACTAAAAAATAACTAGCCGATATCTTTACGAAGTCACTTGATGAAAAACACTTTTGTGAGCTCCAAAATGAACTAAATATCCTTGATGCTCGGAACGTGGCTTGAAAACTTGCATAGTTGTATGCCATCCTCAAAATCATGTTAATTGTGTTGAAAAATCATCTCTCTCTATTTTTTTCTCCAAAAAATATGTTAGTTACTTGATCTTGATGAATTATGGTCATAGCTTGATTGTTGTATGTTTGATCATATTCATTAAGAATATCTGTGTGTCTTTGTCCCCTATTCCTTATTAGGAACCATTGAATACATATATAAGTGTTTTGTACTTTTCTGTACAAGGGACCACGGACTAGTCCATGGTCACCGTGGACTAGTCCGCACATTGCAGACTAGTCCGCACTTGGTCCGCTAGTTCGGACTAGTCCGATTCGACCACGGACTAGTCTGATATTTTGACTCCATAACCCTAGGGCTGGCTCAGACCTAATCGCCTTCAACCTAACAACTCCTCCCACATTCTCCAGTTCTCCATCAAATCCACCCAAATCTTCGTGGGAATCAATCTCCACTGCAAGGGGATCGAAGACCCCAGACTAGTCCGCATCAAGAACTCCTTCAACGCCTCGAATCGAAGGATTTGGTAAATTTCTCTCCAAACCCTAGAACCTTCGGTTTTCCTTGTTTTTGCTCAATTAGCTTAGCTCTTCCAGTCAATACATGCTCTATTGATGTATTCCATGTACCCTAGATCATATTTGCATTGAATAACCTCAAATTTTGAAAAATTAGGGTTTGAGCAGCCTCATAACGGACTAGTCCGTTCTTAGAGCGGACAAGTCCGGTACTCCGGACTAGTCCGACCCTGAACACCGGACAAGTCCAGTATGTCCTGATCAAAACCTTAGCTTATATCAATTCAATGCAATCCCTTGTCATACTTGCTTATTCATATCCTTTATATCTTCCTTGTCAGAATCATGTCGGGATCGAATGAGAATATCTCCGACTTTGAAGTCGAGATGGATCAAGATGTGATGTCTCGTATTCCGGAGTCTCGCTCCAACAAAGCCAATGGATCGACTGGACATATTTTGAAAGGAAGAGATGTGAAGCCTTTGAGGAGATAATAGAGGCTGCAGTGAGACACAGACTCAAGGACTCGCTCTCCTTCAGATACAACTGGAATGATGAGATCATCGTCCAGTTCTTTGCAACTTGCCACTTTGCCCATGATGAAGAAGAGAGAGTGACTTGGATGACACATGGATCAAGTACACAGTTTCCTATGTTGAGTTTACCAGACTGCTGCACCATGAGGACACCGGCAGTAATGAGATTGTGATTCACAATCTTTGTGTTGTGGAGAAGTACAAGATGGAATTCCTCTATGATACTCGACTCCCATACAATCCTCCCTCAACCAAGAATATGAAGCCATTCTTCATTGCTCTGAAAGACCATTGCTCCAAAGGATGGAGATGCCGGAAGTGTCCAAGGTTACTTGAGAACCTTGATGAAAGTAATCAGCAGGAGTAGAAAATTTGATATCTTCGATTACATTTGGAATGACATGGTAAACATATCCTACACACCAAACCGTTCCTGTGGCTATGCACCATACTTGATGTTCATGATTGAAAAAGTCACAGGAATTGAGTTTATGAAGAATGTGGAGCACACTGCTCTAAGACCTCAGAAGCCTCCTCAAGCCTCTCTCCCAGCTGCTCCCTCACCTGGCTCACCTGAAGAACATCCAAAGAGAGCTCAAGAAGATGCAAGGCCTTCATCCAAGACTAGGGCCCCTCCTCACAAAGGGTCCCCTAGTGGGATTATGAAATATTTGGCTGCTATCTTTGGTTCTTGCCGCAAAACTGAGGTTAAGCTTCATAAGATGAATAAGACAAGAAAAGAAGAAATGAGATACATGAAGGCCAATATCAAAGCAATATGGCAAAAACTAGAGATTGAGCCTATTGGATCTCCAGTCCTCTCAGAGGACTCTGCATCTAACTTCATAGAGCTTCCTCATCTCTCTCCATCAGAGCGTGCCTACTTTGGCTCCCGGGGCATGACGAGTGGTTCTTATCCTCCTCCTCCTCCTCCTCAGCCTGATGATGAAGATGAAGAAAGGAACGAAAACGAGGAGTGAGCCGGCGACGATAAGTAGATCCCCCTCTCCTTCTTTTTGGTGCCTTGATGCCAAAGGGGGAGAGATTGAGGGGGAGTCTTAGGTCGTAGGTTCTTCTTTTTGTGTCCTAGTTTAAGAAGTGGCCTTTTGTAAAACTTATGCTATCATTATGCTTTTGGACATGTGCTGTGAAATGATGACTATGTTATGCTTATGATTAATGGTATGTTTAAAACTGCTATGTAGGCTTGAGACTCTTGATGATATTATGATTATGCTTATTATGATATTCACATCGAAATTATTGCTCACACACATAGTTTTGCACCCCACTATAAAAAGTGCACATAAGTCTTATGTCTACATTGCCTATTTTGCTCAAAGCTCATATGTGCACACTTTATGAAAATCTGAATTTTTTTATCATATTTGTGTGATCTCAATTGGTTGTCATCATTCACCAAAAAGGGGGAGATTGAAAGTGCATCTAGGCATCCCTTGTGGGTTTTGGTTGATTTATGACAAACAAATGAGACTCTAATAAAATCGTTGAGATGAGCGCAGGTTTTTAAAGAAATTAGAAAGAAAGCGCAAAAAAGAAAGGAGAATGAGGATCTAAAATGATAAGAGCTCAGAAGCTGAAAAGATTAGATTACTTAGTATGGAGTGTGTTGGAGAAACACACCCCAAGAGCTCAAGTGAAATAAATCACACTAACTGCACAAAAATCAGCATGTGCGGACTAGTTCGATATCAACCGGACTAGTCCGATTTCTCTCTGACTAGAAAACAAACTAGTCCGATATGGACCGGACTAGTTCGATTTGTCTCTGAGTAGACAACGGACTAGTCCGGTATCTCACAACACTTAGGGTTTTCCACATGCCGCACACCGGACTAGTCAGGAGTCCACCACGGACTAGTCCGGACATCGCAAAACCTAACGGTAACCTTTGGAAACCCTAGTATAAATAGAGGTGTACGGCCATAGTACAACTTCTCTCGACTCCCTGCGCCGTCACACCTTCCAAGAGCACAAAATTCACATCTCTCCTCACATTCTAACACTAAAAGGATCAAATCTTTGAGGATTAGCAATTGATCAAAGGAGAGACTTGTTCGACACATCTTGAGCTCTTGGGTTTGATATCTCGCACACTCTTGTTCATTTATTGTACATCTTTTGAGTGTGCTTGGTGGTATTCATTCATTGTAATTCTTGGGGAGCCCTGAACTTGTGAGAAGGCCCCTTGAACGATTTATTTGCCCTTTGTGATTAGTGGAAGAGAATCGGCCTCCGTGGCGATTCGATAAGGGTAGGGTTGGTGAAGACCCGGTCCTTCGTGGACCCCTCAACGGGGATGTAGATTTCCTTCGTGGAATCAAACCCCGGGATAAAATCTTGTCTCTTGCTCTTGTGTTTTATTGTTCATCATATTCTAGGGTTTACTTAATCTTGTGTAATTCACGTTGAAACATTGAAAAAGTTGATCTCTGTCATTCATTGTTTCACTGTTGTAAAACATCTAAGTTCTCAATTAATTTCCGCTGCATAGGGTACTAGAAGTGAAAATATTGATCAACCTTGAGTCCACGCATACCGGACTAGCCCGCACAGTGCGGGACTAGTCCGATTTCCCTGTATTTGATAAATCTATTAAGTGTTTCAGGGATTAACAAAGAATCAAAAAGCCTATTCACCCCCCTCTAGGCTACATTCATCACCATCTCTTGATCTCTCGACACGTCGTCTTCGACGAGTCCTTTCCCTTTTCCATCTCCTCTTCCGGTTCCACCGCGGAGCTGGATTCTCTTTTTCCTACTGACTCCAAGGATGCTCCTCCCCAACTGCCTTGGCCTCTTTCTTCTGCAGGTACGACACGCATTGCGCCATGCACAACCCAGGAGCCCTGGACGTCACCTACTGCACCACGTGCGGCATCGACGTCTCAGACGTCACCCACTGCACCTCGGGTAGGCCCGACGTCACCATCTGCGCCACGTGTGACATCGATGTCTCCGGCATTGCCCCTGCACCTCGGGTGGCCTCTACGTCACCAGCTGCTCCACGCATGGCCTCGACGTCTCCGACTTCACCTGCGGCAAGCCCGACATCACCGGCCGCGCCATGCGTGGCCCCAACATCTCCGACGTCACCGACTGCGACCCCAACTTCTCGGTTCAGCAGCCCCGCACTTGTCTACCAGCGACGAGCGCGGGATGGTGCCCCAGCTCCAGCTGCGCCACGCGCGGCACCGGAGCCCCCCACGTCACTCGCCGCGCCACACGCGGCCACGAGACTCACTCTCGTCTATCAGCGACGGGAGCGGGGTGGTGCTCTAGCTTCTGCTCGCTCTGAGCGCCCAGTGTACCATCCTCCTCTGCTCCACAAGGACCCGGGTAACGTTCAACCGATGGTGACTTGACGTGCTGCTGGGGCTCTCCGGCAGGTTGAGCGCTTCTCCGGGGCCGTCTTCTCGTCGACGATGTCTCCACCGCCCAACTCTTCTTTGATTTGGCCCATACCGATATCCATCCGTAGTGCCTCACCCATCCTCACTGGCGTCACGCTATGGAGGAAGAGTATGCGACCCTGCTTGCAAACCGGACCTGGGATCTGGTTCCCCGCCCCGGTCGTGGAAATGTTGTCACATAAGAAGAAGGCGGACGGTACCTTCGAGAGGTACAAGGCTCGGTGGGTACTTCGGGGCTTCTCTCAGCGCCCTGGTGTCGACTACGATGATACCTTCAGCCCAGTAGTGAAGCCGGCGAGGGTTCGTACCATTCTGTCACTGGCTCTCTCGCGTCCTTGGCCTTTCCATCAGTTGGACGTCAAGAACGCCTTCGTCCATGGGACATTGACAGAGACAGAGTACTGCAGTCAGCCAATAGGATTTGTTGACTCACCTCATCTAGACATGGTCTTTAAGTTGAACAAGTCTTTGTATGGTCTGAAGCAGGCACCACGAGCCTGATATAGCCGGTTCACCTCTTTCTTGGTCTCACTGGGCTTCGTCGAAGCCAAGTCGGACACTTCGCTGTTTGTCTATCGACGTCACAGTGACACTGCTTACCTTCTACTATACGTCGATGACATTGTACTGATAACGTCCAGTCCAGCTCTCCTTCGGTGTACTATCTCCGCCTTACAGCAGGAGTTCGCTATGAAGGACTTCGGCCGCTTTCATCACTTCCTGGGTATTGCGGTTGAGGACCGACCAGGCGGCTTGTTCCTTCACCAGTGATAGTACTGCCTGGACATCCTCCAGCAAGCGAGCATGGCTGAGTGCAAGCTGTGCTCCACTCTAGTGGATACCTAGGCGAAGGTTTCCGCTTCTGACGGGACACCCGTCACTGACCCCACTACTTACAGAAGTCTTGTAGGTGCCCTTCAGTACCTCACCTTCACCAGGACGAATATCTTCTATGCGGTTCAGCAGGTGTGCCTCCACATGCATGACCCACGGGAGCCGCACCACACTACAGTGAAGTGGATCCTTTGATAACTGCGTGGCACCTTCGACTAAGGCCTCCTCCTTCGGCGTGACTCGATCTCTGAGCTGGTCGTGTACACCGGCACTGACTGGGCAGGCTGTCGGACACTCGTCGGTCCACCTCTGGTTATGCCGGTCTTCCTGGCCGGTAACCTCATCTCCTGGTCCTCGAAGCGGCAGCATGTGGTGTCGCGCTCGAGTGCTGAGGCGGAGTACCACGCCATGGCAAACGGCGTGGCTGAGGCTTCATGTCTTTAGCAGCTACTTCAGAAGCTTCACACCCCCGTCGCTCGGACTACTTTGATCTACTGCAACAACGTCAGTGCCGTGTACCTCTCCACCAACCCTGTCCAACATCAGCGCACGAAACATGTGGAGATTGATCTCCATTTTGTTCGTGAGCGGGTTGCACGTGGAGAGGTTCGAGTGCACCATGTCCGTACTACATCACAGTTCACCGACATCTTCACGAAGGGCCTCCCGTCATCGCTGTTCTCCGAGTTTCGGTCCAGTCTCAACATCTATTGTGGCTAGATGTTGGGACTGCGGGGGGTGTTAGACTATGTAACTAGAGGAGTGCTCAGGGGGTATTTTAGTCTTTTGGATGTGATTAGGGTTAGGGGCAGATTAGTCCTTTGCCCACCCCTTGACACTCTATATAATGTACCCCTTGACACCAGGATTAATCAATCTAACCTTTTCCCACTAATAGAAACTGTCGGAGTGTTTTCTGCGACACTCCTCCCGGCCTGCTCCGAAGCAGCCCGCAAGATTCTTTTTTTTTCCGGAGGGGGCTTGGCGCCCTACGCGACCTAGGCTCGAGTGAGCTGATAGACACCGAGATTTACGCGGTTCGGGCTGCCGGAGCGTAATACCCTACGTCCACGGGAGTGCTTGTTCCATTACTTGAGCGTGACTGCTTGTGTGTTGTGTTATCTTGGATGTGAAATCAGGGAACCCCTTGCCGGGTGGTCACCGTTAAAGGCCAGGGTGGTTACAATGGGGCCTAGGGCCTGACAGGTGGCCTCAGATCTAAGTAAACCCTATACACAATCTAGGGCTTCGTGCTCTGAGTAGAGTGGCTGGCGGGAGAGCTAAGTCCCGCCGTCCGGCACGTTGAGTGCCCCTGACCGCGTGTTAGGTGATGATGAAGACGCCGTCTTGTCGCCGTGTCTCCTCGCCCTGCTTGGGCGGCTTCGTGCCGTTGGGCGGCACTGTATTGTTGTCACGCCTTGACGTCCTGTCTTGTCACCGTATTGGCAAACGGGCAAGGGATGGAGGCGTGTGAAGTGCACCATGCTTCTAGGGAAGGCGCGAGCCTTGAATGCAAAGCCTGACTGCACACTTTCTTCTTGACTTCGTCGACCCACGACCCACGAAGGATCATGGGGCGCGTGGCGGCTCTGGAGCTCTTATCGACAATCTTTGTCTCGGGGGACACGTGGCAGCTCCGGACTTCACCTCAGCGGGGAGGCTCGGGCCGGAGACCAGGGCACGTGTCTGTACCGGAGCTGTCCTCAACGGGGAGGCGGCTCGGAGCCTGGGGACACGTGTCAGCTCCGGACCTTATCTTAGCGGGGAGGTTCGGGCCGGATCCCAGGGCACGTGTCTGCACCGGAGCTGTCCTCAGCGGGGAGGTGGCTCGGAGCCAGGGAACACGTGACAGCCCCGGACCTCACCTCAGCGGGGAGGCTCAGGCCGGAGCCTAGGGCACGTGTCAGCTCCGGTGCTCATGCGCACGTGTCAGCCTTAGGCTGACAATGGGGCCTAGGACACATGGCTTACGCTGGGGCCCGCCTCAGCGGGGAGGCGGGGCCCGAGCTGTCTTTTTACCCACCACGCGGGGGTATCCGGTTTGCTAGGTACCGACAGAAACTACCCGGTATTTTTTTGGGTGGGGGAGGTAGTGAATTGTGCAGTGTATCTGTTGAACAGAACCTCCTCGAAGAGTATTGCAGGCAAGACCCCGTTTGAGCTTTGGACAGGCAGTATTCCAAGTGTACATCATCTACGTACTTTTGGATGTATAGCTCATGTGAAGGTAAATACTACAAAGCTGAAGAAATTAGATGACAAGAGCAGGAAGATGATATTTGTTGGCTATGAGCCGGGGACTGCTGCTTATAGGTGTTATGATCCCAACACAAAGTCAGTACACATCAGTAGAGATGTGATTCTTGAAGAAGAGGCAATGTGGGACTGGAGTGGTACAGATGCAGGTGATGGAAATTCAGACTTTGGTATAGAGGGGTATTCTGAATTTATTCCAGCAGCAGAGGCAGAGATAAGGTTTCATGATCACATTGTGAGTAATCCACAACCTGAATCTGCACAAGGTGTGAGGGGAGCATCAAGTAGTCCACATCCAGTTTCAGAGATCAGAACACCACCGAGAAGGGAAGATTCAGCTACTGAAACCAGGGCTCAATTTGCAACACCACCATCTGAAATGGAGCAGTACTTAGATGCTGATCATGATGAAGATGCTCCTTTGAGATTCAGACGCATGAGCAGCATTCTTGGGCAAGGATCACCCCTGGCCTTGTGACAAGAAATGTGCATGAGGAACTATTTCTTGCGTCCGAAGAAGAGCCAACCACATTCAGGCAAGCAGAGCAAGTAGCATCATGGAGGAATGCTATGATGGAAGAAATAAGGTCTATAGAGGAGAACAGAAGTTGGAGGCTGGTAGACCTACCAAAAGGTCATCGATTAATTGGAATTAAGTGGGTTTACAAGCTCAAGAAGGATGCCAACGGGGAGATAGTTAAGCACAAAGCAAGACTTGTGGCAAGGGCTACGTCCAAAAGGCTGGAATTGATTTTGATGAAGTCTTTGCACCAGTTGCAAGATTAGACTCTATCAGACTGATGCTTGCTCTAGCTGTTCAAAAGGAGTGGACTGCACACCATATGGATGTTAAATCGGCATTTCCTGAATGGAGAACTCAAATAGGATGTTTATGTGATACAGCCACCAGGGTATGAGAAGAAGGTGGGAGAGCACAAGGTATGCAGACTTGACAAGGCACTCTATGACTTAAGGCAAGCACCCAGGGCATGAAACACAAAGTTGGATAATACTCTGACGAAACTTGAATTTATTCAGAGCCCCCTGAAACATGGTCTGTATGCAAAGGGAACTGAAAATGCAAGACTGCTAGTGGGTCTCTATGTGGATGACTTGGTGATCATTGGTGCGTGCGACAAGGTGATCAGTGAGTTTAAGAGACAGATGAAGGCTGAATTTTAGATGAGTGATCTTGATCTTTTGAGTTTCTACTTGGGGATCGAGATACATCAAGGAAATGGTCCGATCACACTTGGTCAGGGAGCATATGCCCAGCAGAATTGTAGAGAAAGCTGGACTGAAAGGACACCATACCCATGGATCCGAGAACAAGACTGAGTAAATAAAGCACAGCAGCTCGTGTGGATGAAACTTATTATAGAAGTCTTGTGGGAAGCTTGAGATACTTGGTGAACACTAGACCAGACCTTGCATATTCAGTAGGGTATGTCAGTCGTTTTATGGAAAAGCCAACTAAAGAACACCTTGCAGCTGTAAAACGCATCATCAGATATGTGGCCGTCAACCTGGGCTGTCAGTATAGCAAGGATGATGAGTGGAGGCTTGTGGGTTATAGTGACAGTGACTTGGGAGGCGATATCGATACAAGGAGAAGCACATCAGGGGCTGCTTTCTTCCTTGGAAAGAACCTGATCAGTTGGTTGCTCTTTCCATATGTGAGGCTGAATATATTGCAGCGTCTTCAGCAGCATGTCAAGGCATCTGGCTCGCTCGGTTACTTGGAGACCTGAGAAATGCTGCAGTCGAAGGAACTGGACTGAAGGTTGATAATCAGTCGGCGCTGGCTCCAATCAGGAACCCCGTCCTCCATGACAGAAATAAACATATTCAGTTAAGATTTCACTTTATTCGTGAGTCAGTGGAAGAAGGTGATATCTGTCCGGGGTTCATCAGTGGAGAAAACCAACTGGCAGACATACTGACAAAGGCTCTTCCAAGGACAAGATTCCTGTAGGTGCGAGACCATATTGGAATGGTCTTAATACGAGCACAAGCTTAGGAGGAGATTTGTTAGAAGCAAGCCGGGTGCTCTGTTTTTAGTCCGTCGAACTCTGTTTTTCAGTTACATGTTTGGTTCTCGGTCGTGCGCATCGTTTCGATTCAGTAAGTGCATGAGCCCACGAGGTGTGTGGTGGTCGTGCGTGCGTCAAGGGGCGCAGCGAGAATAGCTCGTCCGCCCGGGTCTCTCGGCATGATCTCGTCCACGTTCGGCGAGTGGCATGGCGAGTGGGATGTTAAACTGCATTTGCATGTTTCCTTTAAATAGAATGAACAACAGAAAGAGCAGCAGTTGGCCGCGTCAAACTCGTTGGTGTCTACTGCGTTTGCGTGTGTTCTCTGGCAGCCAAGCTCCGGCGATCATCGCTCCCTAACCTGACAGAAGTCAACACCAACTATATTTCCTCTGTACTGCTCTTCAGATTCCTGGTACTCAGGCTTCACGCGGCGCACAGTAACTGTCACAGAGTTCACAGTGGCAAGTCTAGCATCTGTTGAGATATCCAATTGCACATTGTCCCGTGATTCTATATCAACAAATTCAGATAGTGCCTCAATAACGTTCTCTATGATCGTTTTCTTTGCTTCATCACCGACTTCACACCTGTCGGAGAGAGGATCATCTTCAGCCTCTGTTTTGCGACGTTTGTGTTGGACTTCCCTTTTATGATTACTGCAGGAAAAATTATCTTCCATGCTAATTTCAGACAGTCTAAGGAATCCCATGCAAACGGCATTGTGAAGGAAGCCTTCCATATCTTGAGTTATAGGAGAGAAGTGGTTCCTTGAAAGAACATATGTTTGGCTGGAGCTTTGTGCCCGGTATTGATGCTCGATGTATAGCCGCCTAGGTGACAGCATGAGGGTGCTAGATGGTCCATGAGGAAAAGTACAAAATTGAGTCTGCAGAATCAGATGATGAAATTGTAAGAACTGTATACTGATTAAAAACTAACATATGAAGTTAACAGGGTATGTCAATTATCATGTAAAAGATATATACATATATATATATATATGCTATATATATATATATATATATAGTATATATGCTGAACATTGCAAGAATTTACAAAATAATATGAGTATATAACATGATTTGAGCGCATAATGCATAATCTCCAGCATACATCACACAGCAGCATACTACTTTAAACATATGCAACACATACGATTGACTCATCATCTCATTGAGCAATTAATCATATCAGTACATGTCTGCCCTGCAACAAAGATAAATCATAACAGACTTCAGACTTCAAACATCCACATCTGAGTGAACAAAGCAGGGTGGAAAGAATCCACATTTGAGTGTCAGGAGTTTTCAATCCTCTAACGACTAGAAAAGTCTACTACTCCTATATGCTGATTTTTAGATTGATCTTCAATTGGGCTTGGTCAATGAGACCAAGCTCAACCCATTAAGGGCCCTGATCCGGGGCACACACAGTCTGTTTTGACTGTTGGCCCCCTCTCATGCTGTGCTATATAAGTATGAGTTCCCTATCCTATAGTAAGAAAATACAACCCAATCTGATGAAAGGCGCAGCAGTGAGAGGATGACTCCCAGCACCGTCATGTTGATCTCGCCGCTGGTGATATGCACCAAGCTATCACAGTGTCAATTTTGTCACTGCATCGAGCTCGTAGCTGCATCAACTTCCATCCTCATCAAGGTCAAAGGTAAATCAATTTCGGTAAACCTCTAATCCCTAATTAGTCTTTATATCTAATTTGGAACAATTACCATATTGATCTCACAGTGAAACCCACTGATCGTTGCCATTAGGCCACACGTACCCGCCGCCCGCGCCCGAGTGCCCCTCTCGCCGCCGCGACGCCGGAAAGAAAGGCACATGCAGCCCGTGCTAGTGCCGCAGGGGCTGAGCGCCGCCTTGCCTGCGTGCCTCAGGGCCGTGCGCCGCCAAGTCTCTGCAAGCCGGGTCGACAGGGCGTAGCCGCCGCGATTTTCCCGCTGGGCCGCCTGAGGTGGGGCGCAACGGCCGTAGGATCCACGGGATCCACTACCAAGCCGCACGCCACATTCAATCCGGAAGAATAGGAAGCAGGTTGCTTGGTCCACTATCCGAAAATTTGGGGAAGAGAAGTGGGGAAATGAAGCCGGTGTTTCACGTCTTTCGTTGAGATCAACGGTTCTAGTTCAATGGACCTGTTTCAGCCTAGATGCGAGCAAGGAGCTGTGGCCCACGCTTACGATATTACCGCGGTGCGGGATTGCGGAGTAGGCCATTGCTAATCTTTTCTGATGGGCCAACTTAGAAATTCGGGGAAAATAGAAAATATGTAAGAAGTTTAGCTACTGGGCCAAATTATTTTAATAATTATAGCCTGAACAGATTATAAATAATTATGGCTTGAGAAGTAATTGACTAAACTTTATTCTGAAAATTTAGTCAATAAGTTAGTACTTCTCACCCATAATATTAAGAAATTTATTATTGCAGAGTTTTTTTAGGAAATTTAAGTAAATTTCTCCAAACTGCAATAACTTGAAAATTTACCGTGTTTGGGAATTTTTGAAGTGCTAAGGATTCCAAATTGCTATAATTTGGAAAATCTCAGTGATAAGATTGTGTTTCCAAATTAAGAGATCCAGATTGCTATAATTTAGAAAAATTTGTAAGAATAATGAGCAAGTCTTTTCCCACACTAATTCCTATAATTAAGTTTCTCCAATATATTTTAGTTGGAATTCATGAAATGTAAGAGTTCTAATTTGTTGTAATATGTACATTAGTATTAAGTATGAGACATTATTCTGAGTTTAGTAATGATTCCGCTATATTAACCTTTTATTATGTTATTTCTAATTAAAATTTTCACCAACGTGAAAAATTGATTAGAATATTTATTGAGTATTGATTTAGCGTAGTTACTTTATTTTCTGGCCAATATTGTTGATAAAGTTTACTATATTTTAATGAGCTATTAAGTCAATTTAAGCATTTTCTATATCTACCCAATTGTGATGTGGAATTAGTGTTTAACTATGTTAAGTTATTATGTTTCAATAATTGTCTCATAAGTTGATTTTCCGATTAAATTGGAACCAACATGAAGATTTAATTAGAAAATTAGTTAAGTAATCATGATGATGAAATCATAATGATTAAGGCCAGTAAGCTTTTATTAAATTTTGGACGTACATGATGTGCATATATATGATTTCAGTATAATTATGAGTATCACTAAGTATTGTATATGCTATGAGATTACTGAGTTATTAAGTGTAGCAAGTTATTAGTAAGATTCTGTCGCTACTGTAAGTTATTAGATTAAATATTGTTTTAATTAAATTAGATCTAACGTGAAAGTTTAAATAAAAGAATAATTGGGCAAGCATAATTGTGACGCCCTCAATTCTGTGGAAAACCACGGAACCGAGAACTAATGCATATGTGTGTCCAGGATGTTATCACACATACACATATATTCCATAAACTGAATCCAGATTATATATTACCACGAATAACGGAGTTTATTACAATATCTCATGAGCCTCGGACTCATGCTCACAGCGGAAGTCTTATTTCTATGCAGCGGAAGTCTTTATTCTAATGCGGAAGCAAATCTAAGCAGAAGTGGCTCCATCTCTACTCCCTCCACAGGCAAGGTTGAGAACAGATCACACGCCTTAATGCTCCACTTGGTCTTCATAGTAGTCTTCTCCTGTTGCTGATGATGAAATAATAATGCAAGTTTGAGTACAATGATGTACTCAGCAAGTGCGGGAAAAACACGATATGTAGCGCTTAACAAGGTAGGTATAAAAGGCTTATTTGTAGATAAGCAGATTTATAAAATCATGATAAAACAACAACTTAAGTTTAGATGAAAGTAATCCCAGCGTGTATTAAATTACCAACATACCTCCATTACTTTCCATGTTCCACCCGAACATTAACCAACATCATTCTTACTCACGAATACCTCCTCGTATTCGCTACCATCTCACGAATACCTTCTCGTATTTGCTACCATCTTATCTCGTAAACAACTTCGTCTCACACCGAGACTAATCTCGTTGCCATGACTCAACAGTCATGCAACCATCTTGACACCCAGACTCAACAGTCCCAAAACCAAACCATAACCATAATCAATAACCATAACCAAGAACCATTCCAATAACCATCTCAACTAATCATGGCAGTTGGCCAGGCGCTCGTGACCGTAAGCTCGGCTATCATGATAGTTTTAGACTCTGCAGAGTTTGCACCTCTTTACCCACAAGTTTGTGATTTCGTCACCCGTCGGCGACTGCAGAACCTCCATTATACCAGTACACAACCGTCGGTGTATGGTCAAGAGATCACAAAATAGCCTTTACAAAGGGGCTACTAGATGTATGGACTCACTAAGGTTTCACCGCCAGGCTAGAATCTCCAATTCTCCCACCCACGGGCCCCCTCTTGTGCCATGCAGTTCCCAGGGCAGTCCTCACTCGACTCCCATTCCCCGCTCCTTCCACAATCCATAACATTCCAGTAACTTACCTAATTACTCAGCTAAGCCGCACCCATACTTGGCCTTGTGGTGGCACTGTTATCCTGGCATGTGCATGCATGAACCGGTCCTTAGATCTACGGCAAGTAAACCACCATCTCATGCTACCTCATTCACGAACCCAGGTTTGCCTAGATCTCCCTCCGATCCATGTTTATTAACATCATCAATTTCTCATTATTATCACAAATGCAGTTAGCTAGACACATCTATCTCGCTTCCCAATTCACATGGACTCAGTGAAGCATAAAACAAAAACCATACCCGACTCGTAAACTTCCCTGGCGACAAGGGTGGTTTAACCAAAAACTAGTAAACTCCTATAAAAGGGTTTCCCATCATGTTTGACTCAGAACACACACTTTTTCGCAAAACAAATCAGTTTTACTCAAAACATAGGATCAATATGGTCAAGGAGCACTTGCCTTGTTCTTACGGTTCCGGTGGTTCTTGGATCTCAAAACCTTGTTGCTGCAGCTCGTCGTAGACAGCTCCCTGAGCTTGTCCTGCTATGTAGGATCACGTGCATACAAGATTCACAACAATCAATATCATGCACAAACCTTAAACTAGATGCGAGGATGCATATGCATGCTATCCTATGATTAGTTTTATTAGATTGGTTTGCACGTGTTCTTGTATGGCTTGCATGGATTTTATGATGAACAGAGGTGTTCGGAACAAAGGTGGACGTGGTGATGATCTTGTCTTTAGATCAACCTGATCATCAAGTGATATGTCCACGAGAAGGCTTCTGTTCGAAAGGAATCAAAGAACAGATGCAAAGAAAACACAACAATGTCGTAAGGTGGTATTGGAGACCTACCTTACGTTCTTCTCGGCCTCGAGGTCCTCCTCAGATCGTTGGCTTTCCTCTGGTGATCTTCCTTGCTGCACTCCGGCGATGGTTTACTCGGCGGGTTGGGACTAGGGCTCTAAGTCATCGGCTCAGGAGTTGGAAAAGAAGTTTGTGGTTTCGGCCAGAGGTTCTGGGTTCTATTTATAATCGGGAAGAGAAGAGTCCTAATCTGATTGTATCCTGAATAAGAATCCTATTCAGATCGTCGTTAGATCCTAACATCTTATCTTTAGTTGATTTGGTACGGTAACGTTGTGGAGTTTAGGTCGGTTTCCTTTACGTACCGGTATTCTTACGCGTACAGATTCCAAAATCGCTTCAGAACCTGTCACCTTCGCGGTGATGAGCTCCGGAAGCTCCACGTGTCCACCGGGCCTAGTCTCTCCCTTTCCGCAGGTACGGGCTCCGGTTGTGCCGCGTGTCAAACGAGCGAGACCTCCCTTTTCCTTCGGAGGTGAGCTCCGCGTGCGCCACCTATCCTGGTGGTCGGGACCTCCTCTCTTACTCGGAGGTGGCTCCGCGCACGACACGTGTCAGTGCTGGACCTCCCGGAGATAAGCTCCGGTGGCGACATGTGTTCAATGGAACCGGACCTCTCGAAGGTGAGCTCCGTGATTGACACGTATCCCGCACGACCAGTCCTCTGATTTCCATGATGACTAGCTCCGAAAGTGACATGTGTCCTACGGAAATACCTTTGCTTCTTCCGCAGAGGCTAGTTCCGGGGGCAACACGTGTCCCACAGGGTCGGACCTCTCTCCATTTGCGGAGATGAGCCCACTTAGCCAGTTTAGCGGCGGACCTCTTCCCACTTTGCAGTGATGAGCTCCAAACACGCCACGTGGCCAGCGGGCCGTGGAAGTTGTCTTCGGCGCTCTCTATGAACTGGATTCGGCTCTTACTGGCTATCTATTTGATAATTTTCTCTGTTCCCACTTCTCTTAAAATGTTTTTCTCTACATAAAATATGAATACATGCAGAAACCAGAGATGAGGGTGTCACAATAATAATTATTTTGTCATAGAAAATTTTGTCAAGTAGCCGACGTGAAAGACAATACAATATTTTTGTTTTTTGTTAAGTTAAATTATGTCGAATAGCCAACGTGAAAGACTTTAAGAGGTTTTAGTATTGTATTTTGTCAAGTAGTCAATGTGAAAGATAAAACACAATATTTATATGTTGATTATATTGTTAAGGTAAATTTTGTCGAGTAGCCAACGTGAAAGATAAAATTCTAAGTCTTAATGTGTTTTGAATATTGTATTTTATCAAGTAGCCAACGTGAAAAATAAAATACAATATTTCTATTTGGTTATATATGCTTTATTTTACAAGCATTTATTCATGAAAGTGCTTTGCTCAAATAAGTCAATTATGAGTAAGATAATAAGGATATGTAATGATTAATTTGACCAATGTTGAATTAATCAATGCATATTTTGTTAAAGCTTAACTCAGTAATTACATTTAAAATTGATCCAGATTTATTTCTGAATTTGTTCTCTCATATGATGAAAGTTTTTTTGTCCCTTTCATTTTGATTTCAGAAACTAAATCGTTTGATATAGAAATTTTGGTGTATACCATATGCTTTTAATAAGTTTCTCATATATTTGAGATCTTAGTAAGCTGAGGTAATAAGGGAAGCAATCCTAAAATTGCACCATTACTAATAAACTATTAAGATTGGAGAATCAGTTAACTGACTCTTCAAATACGTATACTAGCAATTGTTTAGAGTAGTTGTTTACGAAAAAAAAATTTAGTAATAGTGAATTATAAGAGCATGTTTTTGAAATGTGCAGTACGATCTCATAACTTAAGTAAATAGCCATGGAACTCATGTGAAGATAAATGGTAAGGCTTGACATTTTGGCGTTGTCAAACATGTTAAGGACATTGATAAGGAAAAATTGTTTTCAAAAATAATTCTATTCTTTTTTAAGTATCATACCAATTTTTATACAGAGGCATAGAAAATACTTTTATGAAATGAGAAAGTACCCCCTTAGTATTAAGAGATGTTTTAATAATCTAAATTAATTGATCTGAATATCTTTTTTATGTAAATTTTTATAAATTTTTTTCAAAATCATGGCATGCTCATGACATATTTCGAGGGGGAGAATTGTAAGATCATTAGATAAAGATATTCTCATATTAAGATATTCTCACCTCTTAGACTTTCGAGATTTTTCCAATTTAAAATGATGTATTGTATGCATTACGATAAGAATGATATATGAGATAAGGAGAGTACTATTATATTGTCTAATACCCAAAACATGATATATAAGATAAGGGGAGTACTATTATATGGTCTAATACCCAAAACAATAAGAATTATGACTATTTCCTTGACCTTTTATTAAGTCACTAAAGGAAGATAGCACAATTAACGAGTGGATATAGTAAGATCTATAATTAGTCATTCCACTTCACCAAATAAGATCTTATTTTTAAATCAGATTTTATTAAGTCGGTGTTTATAACCACCGTCTCAATTATGGCATTAAGAAACTCACAGTCTATTGTTTGATGAGTGTGAGACTTTTTTTATTAAGATAATAAACCCAAATAATGGTAAGATCGATATTAAGAGAGTAAGTTGTCATCTTATTGGCTTGTTAAGCTTGAGATTAAGAAAGTAAGTTATCATTTTGTTGGCTATCTGATAAGATTAAGTTTTACAATTTTTATTGTTTAGAGATGAGACATGCAGTCTTCTGAGAAGGCGGCCAAATCTGGGGGAGTTTGGTGTCTTAATACAGTGACCTTGAAAAGTAGTGGTGCATGTAACTAATCCTATTATCAAGAGTCATTATTTATGATTCCTTGCCATTGTTGTGTCAACAATGCAAGACATTGTTGTCATACAATACATGTGGTTTATTCTTCATCATTAGTGATCAATAATGATGAAGAGTGAGAACAACCTCATTCAGATTATAATGAGCCAACAAACGTGTTAAGGAATCCAAATTTAGAATCATCCCACCTCATTTGAATAAGCAATAAGTGATTCACACTCATTCTAGTGATTTAAGAATTATTAGTTTCCTAAGGAGCCAAATCAGTAGACTGTAATGGGTCCACAAGAGTGAATGTAAAATGGAATTTTAAAAGATTTAAGATAAAAATTATGGCATTAGTGACACGTTATATTGAATGTAAGAAAGATATTTATCAACGGGGACCTACATGAGAATGTCTATATGACTCAACCTAAGCATTTTGTAATGAAAAGGAATGACAATATGAGATATCAGCGAAGAAAATCCATTTATGGATTGAAGTAAGTGTATGAGTAATGATATCTCATGTTTAATAGAAGTATAATTTTTTTTTGCGTTTCTAAGATAATGAGGAGGACAATTGCATTTACAATGAGTTTAAGTAGGAAAATCTATATTCCTTGCTACGTGAGTGGATGACATATTTCTTATAAGAAGTAATGTTGATCTACTATTAGTGATGAGTGTTTCATCCTCATATTTTCAATAAATATCTTGGTGATGTTTTCTATGTGTTGGAAATTGAGATTCACAGATATATAGTAAGGGTTATTAGAAGAATCACGTAATGCATATCTACAATAATTTTAAGAAAGTGTAGTATGCATGAGTACAAGTTCTTGTCTCCTCTAATAGTCAACGTGATAAGTTTGGGAATCGATAAGAGATCGATAAAATAAAATTTGTTCCATATGCTTCTTCTATCGAAAGCTTAAAGTTTGCTCAAGTAATAACTCAGCTTGATGTAATTTAAGTAACCAGGATACTTTTAGCATAAGTAATCCAATCAAGATATAGATCACTAGAATGGAGGTAATAATATCTTGCAATTTTTCGAGTGACTAAGGCCTCATGATAAGTTGAGTATGAATTGATGCCCATGAGATAGTGGGGCTACTAAGACTTAGTTTCTGTGAGATGTATAATAAAATCCACATCAGTTTTTCTAACACTTGCAGTTGGAGCTTTATTGTTGAAAAGCTCCAAACGAGCGGTCACTGTATCGTGAGTGATGCATACCAAATTTACATTATGTATGAGGCCATCGGGCAGATAAAAGAACTATTATACCTAGTTTAAGATTGGTCAACAGCGTTGAAACCACTTAACTTATTTTACTCCCAAAGCAACGAGTTAAATGTACTGTCAAACACATTGACATTAAGTTTTACGTTATGAAGGAGAAAATCCAGAATCATATTATTAGTAATGAGCACATAAGTATCAAGCAAATGCTTGTGGATCCACTTAATAAAGGCTTACGACCCAATGTGTTTAGAGAACACATAACTAGCATGGGTGTCAAAGTGTTTGCTACAACACTTCCCCCGATCTGCTCAGAAGCAGCCCGCGGAGGTTCGTTTTTGGTGGGGCTAGTGGATCTCGAAGGTCTAAGCACAATGGCGAGAGTGACACGAGGATTTACGTGGTTCGGGCCACCGGAGCGTAAAACCTTACGTCCACGGGAGTGCTTGATGTATTGCTTGCTCGCGTGTAAGAATGAGTTGGCTGGGTCGCGAACCCTTTGCCCGGAGGCTACCCCGGTCCTTTTATAGCCCAAGACCGGGGAAGTTGCAAGGTGGCCTGGGGCCCGATAGGTGGCCCCGCGGCTATCGGTCTCCTATACGTGAGCTATAGGCATTTACAACTATATGCATTGTCACTGTCGGTGGAGTTAAGGCGCGCCGCCTAATACGTTGGGCGCCTCTGACCGGGTGGCTAGTGATGATGAAGTTCCCGTCTTTTCGCCGCGTCTCTTCACTCTGCTAGGCAGCTTTGCGCCGTTGGGCGGCACTATAGTGCCTTCACGCCTCGCCGCCCTGTCTTTCACCGTAATGGTTGCTGACGAGGAACGGAGGCGTGCGTCGTGCGCCATGCTTCTGGGGAAGGCGCGACCCTTGAATGCTTGGCCTCGTAGCGCACCTTCCTCTTTACTCCTTGGCCATCTGCCTGTTGCCTGTCAGCGTGACATCCAGGCGGCTGGCCCCCGGGACACGCGTCTCCACCGAAGTTGTCTCGCGGAGTAGTGGGTGGTCCGGGGTCGCTGGGCACGTGGCAACACTGGAGCCCTCCTATGTTGGAGGTCGGGCCTGGGGCTGCAGGTCACGTGGCACCTCCAGGCCTTTCTTGGCGGAAGGTGCACCTGGAGTCGTTGCTCATGTGGCAGCACCAGAGCCCTCCCACGCTGGGAGTCGGGCTCGGAACCGTAGGACACGTGGCTCCTCTGGAGCTCTCTCTGGCAGAGGGTGTGGCTCGAAGGTTCTGGACACGTGGCAGCACCGGAGCTATCTCTGGTGGAAGATTTGGTCCGGTACCATTGGACACGTGGCGACTCCTGAGTCACCCTCGGCCGGTAGTCAGGCTCAGGGCCTGAAGACACGTGGTAACCCCGGGTCCGCCCATGGGGCCCAGGGCACGTGGCTTACGCTGGGGGCCGCCTAAGCTGGAAAGGCGGGGCCCAGGCTGTTTTCTATCCACTACGCGGGGGTACCCGGTTTGCAGGGTACCGGCAATGGGTTTAAGGTAAGTCTATGATCTCTAGATACTTAGGGGCCAATCTAATATAAAAGGTTTATTTCTGAATGCAATGTATATTATGGTCGTCGAGTCAGATAGTACGTAACTGACTATGTTGATACGACAAGCTCTATATATCAAACATAAAGGAATATACACTAAGTTTAGTTTTAAGAAACCGTAAGTCATAGTTTAAACTTAAGATAATTAAGTTAGCTCTTAATCAATGGAGATTAAGGAGGAGACTGTTAGATTGATCTCCAATTGGGCTTGGTCAATGAGACCAAGCCCAACCCACTAAGGGCCCTGATCAGGGGCACACACAGCCCGTTTGGGCTGCTGGCCCCCTCTCATGCTGTGCTATACAAGTATAGGGTTCCCTATCCCATAGTAAGAAAATACAACCCGATATTATGGAGGGTGTAGCGGTGAGAGGATGGCTCCCAACATCGTCACATTGATCTCACCGTCCGTGATTTGCACCAAGCCATCACCGCATCAATTTCGTCACCGCATCAACTTCCATCCTCATCAAGACCAAAGGTACACCAATTTCAGTAGATCTCTAATTCCTAATTAGTCTTTATATCAAATTTTCCATGATGTGAGGACCGGGGGTCCCAACATTCCAGAAATCGCATTTTGTGATGTCGTGCGATGCAACACCCAACAACACACTTCAAAAAACATTCATATTACATCACATAAGCTTGAAACAACAAGTTCAAGCAGAAATATATTACATTTTAAACATGTCTACAGCGGAAGTCTTGTCTCTACTCACACCCTACATATACACTATGCAAAATAAAGGACAGTCCAACTGTTGGACTGTTCACTCTAGCACAGCTCCTCAAGACGGCGTGCAAGGCTCCCATTCAGTTGTATACCCTGAGGGGGGTGTGGCCTCCTAGTCAAGCCCTTCGTAAGACGAGGCCATAGATGGCCTCTCATCTGCAAGAACTTATATAGCAACCGTGAGCACGAAAGCTCAACAAGTCTTAAGCAACTCATCCTAAACATGAAACTCTACATGATTAAGGGGTTCTAGCATAGGAAGGAAATGTTTGCATAAAAGACTCGCCTAAACCATGGGTTCTTAACATCAATTTTAGCATAGATTAAACACCTAGTGCTACACAACATCGTGAATCCACAATCAAACAAGAAACACTTCATCTCGATGTTGCTTACCTTAGGGGGAATGAATTTAAGTTTAGTTTGCACTAATCTTATTTCACACAAGGTGGAAATGCAATATCAACTCATATTATCAAAGTTATTCCTACTCCAACTACTCTTTCTTACTACGTCACAACGCAATGAACAAGCGGTACTCAAATAACAGCAAGGGACGGTGATTGCAATCAAAAGACACACGGAAATACACGACATGTACGCCCATACTAGAAGTTGCCTGAGGCACGCTTCTTTCTGCCGTACACGACCACCTTTCATGAGTACACTCAATCGTTGAACTGGTCCTACCGTCCCGAGCAGGAGGTCCCTACACGGAGCAAGCGTCCTAGACGGAGCCTGTTAGCGGATTTACACTTGCTGCCCTCAACCAACACCATTAAGACGGCGAGCAATGCCTCAACGACCAATTTAACCAAGTTACATCGGTTTCCTTTGGCCAATATATCCAGTATGCTACCTGTACAGTTCAAACTTGTCCAGCAGGGCTGCACACAGACGGTCCTTGATTGACATAAGTAGAGCTACGCAGACAAGACCTCCACACTTGTTGCATCCTACGTCTCTGCCCCGCCTCATTATCAAGACATGTTCTGAGACCTTCCATGTGCCCTATTCTTTCTCTCGTGAGTCCAACTACTTGACTTCTACCGAATCCTTTCTATGACTTAACCTTAGCAAGAGTCTACACGACAGGATACTAAGCTACCCTTGAAGAAAAAGGATTATTTGGTAATGCCACTGGGGTTTCAATCACCCTAAACTAATGCACATCCTATGGGGACCACCCCGTGGTTCACCCACTCCGGGATCGTAGAGGGTGGTGCCGTGCGATGCGGCACCCAACAACACACAAGAAAAGAATAAGAGCAACATACAAACTTTTATTTGATATAAAACAGCGGAAGTCTTTTACAGAAGATAATTATACAGCAGAAGTATTCTTTATTACTACTCTCTCATCCTAACTAAGCAAAAGCGTAGCTGTCCAGCCTGAGGACACTACACACTAGCAACATCAAACCGGAGATCACGGCGGCGTGCAGGGCTCCAGCTCGGCCGTGTACCCCGACTGGGGCACCGCCTCGTCCTCGGACCCCTACTCATAGCTCTCACCTGCACACAGCTCAAATATTGCAACCGTCAGCACAATGGATCAGCAAGGCTTAACCGACAACTCTAGGCATGGAACTGACACGACCCCACGATCTTGTCGAGCCAGGATCACGCCGAGGGGTGCTGCGTTGCACAGCACCGGATAACACACATCAAAGGTACAAAGCGGAAGCGAAATTTTATTACATAAACGAGTTTATGAACATTTGTACATCAAAATAAGTTACGTACACCCGGCCGTCATCACTCGCCCGGGTGTTCTCAAGCCAAACACGCCTTGAGTTACGTGTTCACATTTCAGACCACGTGACGGGGTCTCCCAAGTTGCACCACGCACGCCAGGGACTGACGTTGCTCGAATACCCCAAACGACATGAAGAGTCATAGAGGATACCAAAGCGGGTCGGGTTACCTGTCACCCGTGGGGCTCCACCCTTCAGCTTGTGCGCACTGGTGGACAACGCTTACGTGCACCCCCAAGACATAAACGTCCCGAGATACACTATTTTCCGACATAGACAGATAGTTTAGTATGCCACTTTCTATATGCTAATAACATCCTTATACGGGCTACTAACTCGTTCCTCACAGGATTTTTGAAAAAGATGACCTTTTTAGTGCGTTAAACCTCAAGCGAGCTCTGATACCAACGCTGACACGACCCCATGGTCTTGTCGAGCCAGGATCACACTGAGGGGTGCTGCGTTGCACAGCACCGGATAACACACATCAAAGGTACAAAGCGGAAGCAAAATTTTATTACATAAACGAGTTTATGAACATTTGTACATCAAAATAAGTCCAGTCTACACTCACGGGCGTAGACTACACATCAAGTCCACGTCCAGCCCTTGAACGTGTCCTTGCTAGCACACACGCACACTAACTCTGCAGCGTGCACGACTCCCACTCGACGGGGTTCCCCTCCTGGGGTTCCGTCTCCTCTTCGGGAGTCCCTTCCTCATAGAACCCTGCAAAATCTTCAAACACAAGCAGTGAGCACGATGGCTCAGCAAGTCTGACCCGTCTCTCCTAAACATGGAACTTCTACATGAGGGGTGATGGGTACATGAGGTAAAACAATTTGCAAAGGACTCGCCTAATTATTGGAACCTTACTTTCAAGTTTTAGCAGCAGGTGGTGGAGAACCTTATGCTAAGGCACATGAGAGAGCCGCAATCAAACAAGAAACGCATTTCTCTCATGTACTTTGCCCAAAGTTGAAAAGAACTTTAGTTAGCTCTAAACTACAACAAATCATTAGCAATCAAGTCCATCTTTCAATCAGCAACATTTTAACATGCAACTAGCCTGTTCTTTCTACGTAACGGTACAGTGAACAAGTGGTACTCACTGACCGCGAGGGACGGCAATTATAATCGATTTACACCTGCAGGGTTACCCGAATAACCCGTCACGTACGCCCGTACTCGATGTTGCCTACAACAACCATCACGGACGTCGTACGCAACCACCTTTCACCCGTTAGCCAAATGTTGAACCGGTCCAATCGTCCCGAGCAAGAGGTCTCTGCACGCGCATCTCAGTGCCGCCAGCCGATTTACACCTCAAGCTCTCAACCTACCCTCTGAACGACCAGCTATGCCTCAACATCCAGCTACCCGAGTTACATCGGTTTCCCGGTTCCCATATAGCCGGTAGGTCTTTGGTACTGTTCTAGCTTGTTCAACAGGCCCGCACACGGCTCGGTCCTCAATCGACACAAGCGGAGCTATAGCACACAGGCCCCAAAGTCCTGCTGCCCTTACCCTCCGCTTGGTCTCATTTTCTTACCATGTGTTTCATGTGCTATCACTACCCGAGTCGAGTGCCTCTAGCCTATGCTCGCGAGTAGTTCCAACTACTCGACTTGTACCAAATCCTACCCTAACTTAGCTTTGCAGTAGCTAATGGGGTTTGCAATCCTAAACCCAACCCAGGGTTTTCTTGGCTATGCAATTGGGTTTCCAAGCAAGACTCTAATGCAAGGAATCATAATACTCAAGTAAGTGCTCAAAACAATAAAATTTGTAAAACAGTTAATGTAAACCGGGGCTCGCCTTGCTGCTCTTGGTCGTAGGCTAGCTGTTCCTTGTCACACCCGGTTTTTCCGAAGAACAACCAAGTGAATATCACATGTATGCCAGGATCATTTTCTCATACATGTGATGACAAATAGTGAAGCATCATTTATTACAAGCCAGGTGTCGAATATAAATAAGTTTTACATCACAAATGTCTCAATGAACACTAATGCTTCATCACAAGTAAATAAACTAGCAGCGGAATATTATTCTTTAGGGCTCCATCACAGGTGTTGCCCGGGGGTCTTCATGAACCTAGAAACCTTCCTCGGGTCCAAAATCTTGGTCATTATACACCATCTCATTATCTTGACCTGAGCAGCAATATAAACCAACAAATATGCAAGGTTGAGTACCAATGGTACTCAGCAAGTGTGGGAAAATTATATCATGCATGGCTAGAACAAGGAGAGGTTGAACTCATGGTTAAAGCACTACGCAATTAATACCTATCACCTTAGCTTATTAAGCACCTACATTACTACACAGGTGAAATGGTCCAAATCTCCCATCCCATCATCATAAACCAATAACCATAATCCTCATTTCCAATGTTAAGCTCCCCGCTTAACTTCCAAAACCATCAATCCTCTAATCATGAATAAGTCCAGGCCGCTCTTAACCGTGAGCACGGCTGTCAAGACAGTTTTGACTCTGCAGAGTTTGTACCACTGTACCCACAAGTAGTGATTTCATCCCCCGTTGCCGGGTGGACTAAAAGAACCTCCATTATGCCAGTGGCTACGAACCACATTCACACTTCCCAGGTGTGTGGCCAAGAGATCACTACGAAGCCTTTACAAAGGGATTCCCGACGAGCGTGGGCCCACTGAGGTTTCACCCCTAACAGCATACAAGAGGCTCCAACCCCGCTGCAGTGGCCCCCTCTTGAGCCTTGCGGTTCATATGGCAGTCCAGCTGACTCCTATTCCCCGCACCATCCAACACACCCATACTACGCCGGGGATACACCTAATTAATTGGCTAAGCTGCCCCATCTCAGCATGTGGTTGGCACTGTAAAGCCGGGTTACATGCTCCATGAACCGGTCCTTAGGATCCAGGCAAGTACTAAACACAAACCCAAGTCTCGTGCACCCAGCACACAACCAAAACATCCAACTTGCCTTGATCCCTACCTCTACATAACTCACAATGTCTCATTCAAGAGTATGGTAATATAAACTGATGATCTCATGTCCCAAATATCCCATTCTAAGCATGGCTAAGCATATGCATGTAAATAAATGACATGGTAAAATAAATCCCAACCCAAGCTACAAGGAAACAAGGTAATGCAATTCTAGGGAAACTTTCCTAGCATGGGTTTCATATTTCATTTGACAATGCAAATAATTCTATCTACACATCCTAGCATAGGATCAAAGTGGTCAAGGACACTTGCCTCCTTCTTGCTGCTCCTGAAATGGGTAGTCCTGATCTTGGAAACTGATAGCTTGCTCTTGAACAGGTTCTACTTCATACCATCACACATAGCAAAAAGAAAAACAACAATCATAAGACATAGTTCACACTTCTACTTCATACAAACCACACATTCACATTTATGAAAGTTTCTTTACCATTTTAGGTGTTGTGGATACTCTATGTGTGTTGATTTGGAGCTTGCATACACTTTCATTTACATGTGTAGGATTCCTACTTTGGTGTTCATATTTATACTCACATACTATATATATATATACATGTATATATGTGTGTTTCAGTTTTAAATAAATTCCTTATATATTAAACTACCAAGTATGTATGAAAAGTATTTTTCTCCTCCATATGTGCCTTCATAATTTCTATCAACCCTAAACTGAATTCTTTGTACTTTAGAAACTCCATTTATCATTTACTAGTTTCTATATTTTCAGATTTATATTCTTATGCATAATTGTGCATTTTATTATTAAATTAGTAATACACACTACCTAAACAGATTAGGTTCTGGTCCTAAATAATTTAAGATCATATTTTGACCTTGGCTTCTGATGTATACTATTTCATAATTATTTTCCCTATTTTTCTTTAACTATTCTTTACTTAAAAATGTGTCCCTATACTATTAAATGTGAATAATAGATGAAACAGATTTATTTCAGCCCCAAAAATATATTTTTATCTCACTCCAAAGTTTTCTAAGTACTGAGAAAGTTTTTAATAATTTTGACAATTAGGTTTGTCCCCTTTTTAATATTTAAACACTAGTTACATATTCAATTTTCTAAATTAAATACTAAACAGGGCTAAAATAATGAATTCACCCCATTACAGGGTCTATAATATTATTTTCATAATTTCCAGGGGTCTAGCTACACTTTTCAGAGGTGTTTTTCTTAATTTCTATTAAGTCTAGGGGCTAAAACTGATTTTTAAATGAATTTACATGATTTTCTGGAGTTCCAGGGGCTAGATCTGAAGTTTCCGGGGCTAGCTCTCAATTCCAGAGAACCCCAGGGGGTAGCACGTAAGAATTCCAGTCTTTATAACACGGGGCTGACGTGGACCGTCTGATTTTAAACCGACGGCTGAGATTATAACATCGAACCGGTACGCGGGGTTTTAAAGTCTACCGTGCGATTTAAAATAAACGGCGCACAAGCGGCCACGTCGCTCTGATCGAGCGCGGGCGGCGCTGCCGGCGGCGCACGGCGGCGGGAAGCGGCGATCTCGCCGGAAACTTTCGGATCCTCGAGAATTCTGCCTAGAACTGTGATCTTATGGCCTAGATCGGTAGAGGGGAGGTCAGGGATCTCACCTCGGGGGTTTTCTCGAGCTCGGGGGTCCTGGAAAGTGCCCGGCGGCGAGGTCCGAGGCAAAACCACGGCGAAGCTCGTCGGAGCTGGATTTGCACCGTAATTCTTCGGGTTTTCTGCACCTGCAAAGTTCCCCGGAGGCGGTGGATCAAGACCAACGAGTTAGATCAGAGTTTCCGAGCTTAGATCGGCCAGAATTCACCGGCGAAGTCTCGGTGCTCACCGGAGTGAAAATCGGCGATCGCGTGAGAAAAACTGATCGGATCGGTTGTTTTTATAGCCGGGGGAGGGCGGTGGTTCTGTTGTGATCGAGTTGGAGTCCGCTGGGTCCGGAATTCGGCTGCGGGGACAGGTTTCCCGATCGGTTGCGATCGCGCGCGCGAGAGAGAGTCCGGGGTCGCGGGGTTAGGGATGACAGGCGGGTCCCACATGTCAGCGAGGGGCAGCGCGGCGCGCGCGGGGGCGGGCTGCGCGGGGGTTTGCTGGGCCGGCTGGGGTTTCGGCCCACTGGCCAGTTTTTTTCTGGCTTTCCTTTTTCTTTTTCATTTCTTTTCTGTTTTGAGTATAATTTGAATTCCAGTTTGAATTTGAATTTTTGCAAAACATGCAATACGTCCAAAAATTTCTAAATTCCCCTCTGAACATGGTTTATGGTTCTAAATCAAAATTTGAGTCTTGACTAAAAATTTGGGGTGTTACAGCTCTACCCCCCTTAAAAGAAATCTCGTCCTCGAGATTGGTGTTTCTAAGAAAACAATTCCGGAAATTGTGCCTTAAGCTCATCTTCCCGTTCCCAGGTGGCTTCCTCTTCTGAGTGATGCTTCCACTGCACCTTGCACATCCTGATTCTCTTATTTCTGGTGAGGCGTTCCATTGTCTCCAAAATCTTGTATGGTTGCTCGGCATAAGACAAATCCTCAGCTACATCCACTTCGTTCATGGGTAACATCTCCTCAGGCGTCCTCAGACATTTCTTGAGTTGCGACACATGGAACACATCGTGCACGTCCGACAGATGAACCGGCAACTCTAGTTGGTACGCCACTTCGCCTTTTCTTTCCAAAATTTGAAAGGGTCCGATGTATCGAGGTGACAACTTCCCTTTCACCTTGAACCGACGAAGTCCTCTGATAGGGGACACCTTGAGATAAACATAGTCTCCCACGTTGAAAACGAGCTCTCTTCTTCGTACATCAGCATAACTCTTCTGGCGTGTCTGTGCTATCCTCAAGTTGTTGCGAATCTCCCTCACCTTTGCCTCGGCTTCTTGTAGCACTTCGGGACCAAACACTTTACTTTCTCCTGTTTGGTTCCAAAATAGGGGAGTTCTGCACTTCCTTCCATACAAAGCTTCAAACGGTGACATCTTCATACTAGCTTGATAACTGTTGTTATAGGAAAACTCCGCATACGGTAAGTTCTTGTCCCAACTCCTATTGTTTTTGAGTGCACATGCCCTTAACATATCTTCAAGGATCTGATTGGTTCTCTCCGTCTGCCCGTCAGTTTGGGGATGATAGGCAGAACTGAAATTCAGATGGGTTCCCATGGTTTCATGCAACTTTTGCCAAAACCTCGAGGTGAACTGCGTCCCTCGATCCGACACTATCTTCTTCGGCACTCCATGGTAACACACAATCCTTGACATGTACAATTCTGCCAATTTGGATCCGCTGTAGCTTTCTTTCACAGGGATGAAATGAGCTACCTTGGTTAGCCTATCAATAATAACCCATATTGAATCATACCCGGACTGGGTCCTAGGCAATCCCACGACAAAATCCATGCTGATCTCTTCCCACTTCCATTCAGGCACTTTGAGTGGTTGCAGCAATCCCGCGGGTCGTTGATGTTCTGCTTTCACCAACTGACATGTGTCACACAGGGCAACATGTTCCGCGACATCTCGCTTCATGCCATACCACCAATACCTGCTTTTGAGGTCCTGATACATCTTCGTACTCCCAGGATGAATGGAATAGTCGGAATCGTGAGCCTCCTCCAAAATTAATTTACGAATCTCCTTTACTTCTGGCACACAGATCCTTTTCCCGTGCCACACCGTTCCTTGTTCATCTTCTCTAAAACCAGGAGCTTTATTTTCCTTGATGAGCTGTCTGATCTCTTGTATCTTCTCATCATTCTTTTGTCCCTCGCGTATGTCTCGCTCAAGTGTGGAGTCCACTTCCATGGCGATGGCTTCACCACTATTTACTAGACATAGATTGAGCCTTATAACCTCGTCCTTCAATTCTGCAGGCATGTCCTTCAAGCTCAACTTGGCATATAGTTGGTGTTCTCTCAGCCTCTGTAACACCAACCTTAGATGTTTCTCATGTTCTTCTTCATCTTTGGAGAAGATGAGAATATCATCTATGAAAACCACCACAAATTTGTCCAGATATTCCATGAATACCTTGTTCATGAGGTACATGAAATATGCCGGGGCATTGGTTAGCCCGAAAGGCATGACAGTGTATTCATACAGTCCGTACCGAGATACGAAAGCTGTCTTGGGAATATCAGATTGCCTTATCTTGAGTTGGTGGTATCCCGACCTGAGGTCAATTTTCGAGAACACGCAAGCTCCCCTCAACTGATCAAACAAGTCTTCAATGCGGGGTAATGGATACTTGTTCTTGATGGTCACCTCATTCAAGGCACGGTAATCCACGCATAACCTTTGAGTTCCATCTTTCTTAGGCACAAATATTACCGGAGCTCCCCATGGTGAGGAACTAGGGCGAACATACCCCTTTTCCGTCAATTCCCTCAAATGATCCTTGAGCTCTTCTAGCTGCTTGGAGTCCATTCGATAAGGTCTCTTCTATATCGGGGCTGTTCCCGGTACTAGCTCGATTGCGAATTCCACGTCACGGTCGGGAGGCATTCCTGGCAACTCCTCCGGAAAAACATCTGGATATTCCCTGATAGTCCTGATTTCCTCAACTTTCACCTCCACTTGATTTAATTTAATGTCCCTCCTAGGCTCGTGTATCGTTATGAACTTTACTCTTGTGCCACTAGGGTGAGTTAGTTCCACCGTTCTGGTCGAACAATGGATGATTCCTTTATGTTTGGTCAACCAATCCATACCCAAAATAATATCTATCCCTTGTGAATCGATCACTATGAGGTTAGCGGTAAATACTACCCCATTAATGTCTAGGTTCACTTTGGGACACACTTGTCTTGTCCTTATTTCTCCACCTGGAGAATTTACCGCTAGCATATGGTTCATTTGTGTGGTTGCTAGGTCATGCTTCTTAACAAACCCTTGAGCAATGAACGAATGGGTAGCACCAGAATAAAACAGCAGAGTTGCAAGGTGTAAATTGGCAGGAAACTTACCAACTACCACGTCGGGTGCCTCTTGTGCTTCCTCCATAGTGACGTGGTTCACCCGTCCTCTCATTACGTTCTGCTGCTGTGGTTGCGTGGGCTTCTTCTTTGGACACTTATGGGCGTAGTGCCCCACTTCACCACAGCTGAAACATTGCACCCCAATCTTAGATGCTTGGCCCTTGTTGTCTTGGGGTTGGTTTGGGGGTCCTTGCACTGCTGGTCGAGGTGGATATGCGGGGCGAGGCTGTTGTACAAACTGACGTTGCGGCTGTGCTGGTGCTGCGGGAGGCCTGTAGTTTGGGTTGTACCCTCTTGGTGCTGAATAGGGTACCGCAGCACGGCTCGTCTGCCCCGTAGGTTGCTGCATCATACGTGGGCGGGTGTTGCTCCCTGAGGCTTGATGTGACCACCCAGCCTTCCTCTTATTCTCATTTTCAAGGGCCTTTAGCTTCCTCTCCACCACAAATGCTCTGTCCACCATCTTTTGAAAGCTTTCATACTCATTGGAGGACATTGCACACTGCATCTCTGCGGTAAGTCCTTCCACGAAACAATCTTGTTTCTGCTCATCTGTCTCTATGTCTCGTGGAGCATAACGGGATAGTTGAGTGAATTTAGTGAGGTATTCCCTCACCGTCATGTTTCCCTGCTGCAGTCCCAAAAACTCCTTCCTCTTGTTTTTGAGTTCACCTCTTGGGATGTAATGGTTGCGGAAGCTACGCTTGAACTCTTCCCAAGTGATGCTCTCAGGGTCATGATGGGCGGCCACGTAGGCGGTCCACCAATCAGCAGCAGGTCCTTGCAATTGATGAGAGGCAAACAGCACCCTCTCATACCCTTGGCATTGTATGATCCTCATCTTACTTTCAATGGTCTTCAGCCAATCATCTGCCTCCAGAGGTTCAGCAGCACTTGCAAACTTTGGAGGTTGAGTTCCTAGAAACTCACTCAACCTTGGTTGGCGTGGTGCAGCTTGTGGAGGTGGAACTTGATGCAAGTTGGCCACTACTTGAGTCAAGTTCTGGATGAGCTGATTTTGATTCTCCAGCATTTGGTGGAGAGGATCAACTTCTTCACGGCGACCACCCCGGTTCTGGCCTCCAGAAAGATGAGAGTTGCATGCCTCATCATTGTTGTTGGCGGGGTTGGCCGCACGTCCTTTTCCTCTTCCGGCCATCTGGTAGAATCAACAAATGTTAATTTGAAAGCATTTAGTATCATCTTACTACTTTCACTTGTTTGTACTTTGAAGTGTTGAAGTTTTGTTAAAATCTTACGAGGGTTTTATATCTCACACCCAATAAATGCACTATTATTTCCTGTGGGTTCACACACCAAAGCAAAACAATCTGAAGACGAGGCTGTGGACACTTGCTCATGGCTTCCACAACTCACGTCACACACCAAGCATTATCACACCATTAACTACGTAACGACTCGACTACTCGACCTCTTGCTAGCTAGGGGAAAGACTCTACACTACTCATCCTCTTGAGCTGGCTCCTCGGGATCTTCCTCCTCATTTCGGCTACCTTCTGACTCTGCTTTGGGTGGGGAGGCTGCTGGTGGAGAAGTGCGACGACGCCTGATCGCTCGGCGATCCGGGGAGTCAGGGGTCCATGGATCACTTAAGGTGACACACAGTTCATTCCCATCTCCTCTTTCTCTCGCCTTTAAGCAAGCTCGCAGCAATGCCTCCGTCTCCTTCAGGGTATCTCGGACATCCTGAAGCTCTTGTTGACACTCCTGCAGTCGAGTGCTGAGCATAGCAGCATCCTCCAAGCACAAGTCCATGTGCTCATGGGAAGTCCCTTGCTGCACCGGTGGGTACTTGTACTCCGTGGTACCACTCTCACGTTGGAGGACATACATGTACTCAGTTTTGTCCAAGTGGCGACGATAGATGTGGCTCTGGCAGGTGATGGCCTCCCAAGTGACATCTCTCTCCGCGTCAACTTGTGTTGCTCGACAAGCTGGAGAGTGGTGGATCTTAAGCAGCTGATTCTCGTGTATAATCCTCATCTCCGAACTCCATTCTTCCCTCTTCTCACGGATGGTCCTGGTGGAGTTATAGTGGATGATGAGCTTGCCCGTATTGCCGGCGGCTTCGAGCATACGTCGAAGACGACGCAACAAATCTCCCACTGCCAATCCGTAGGAAAGGTACGTCACTGGACGACTCTCCTCTCTTTCAGCAAGGGCAACTACGGGAACTCTCCCTCCCGTGGATTTACAAGCGGTGCGAATCATGCGAACCATCTAAAACAAAAGAATTTAAAATTAGGTTAGATAAAATTTCAAACAAAAATCCTATTTTGAATGAAAGTTGGGGTAAGATGAATAAAATGACCCTTTTAATAACACTTTTTCACCCACACCTTGGAAAATAGTTTTTTAAGAAAATAGGGCCCTTAAATACGTCCATTTCTACCTAGGTCCACGTTCCTACGGGCAACCTTGGCTCTGATACCACCTCTGTCACACCCGGTTTTTCCGAAGAACAACCAAGTGAATATCACATGTATGCCAGGATCATTTTCTCATACATGTGATGACAAATAGTGAAGCATCATTTATTACAAGCCAGGTGTCGAATATAAATAAGTTTTACATCACAAATGTCTCAATGAACACTAATGCTTCATCACAAGTAAATAAACTAGCAGCGGAATATTATTCTTTAGGGCTCCATCACAGGTGTTGCCCGGGGGTCTTCATGAACCTAGAAACCTTCCTCGGGTCCAAAATCTTGGTCATTATACACCATCTCATTATCTTGACCTGAGCAGCAATATAAACCAACAAATATGCAAGGTTGAGTACCAATGGTACTCAGCAAGTGTGGGAAAATTATATCATGCATGGCTAGAACAAGGAGAGGTTGAACTCATGGTTAAAGCACTACGCAATTAATACCTATCACCTTAGCTTATTAAGCACCTACATTACTACACAGGTGAAATGGTCCAAATCTCCCATCCCATCATCATAAACCAATAACCATAATCCTCATTTCCAATGTTAAGCTCCCCGCTTAACTTCCAAAACCATCAATCCTCTAATCATGAATAAGTCCAGGCCGCTCTTAACCGTGAGCACGGCTGTCAAGACAGTTTTGACTCTGCAGAGTTTGTACCACTGTACCCACAAGTAGTGATTTCATCCCCCGTTGCCGGGTGGACTAAAAGAACCTCCATTATGCCAGTGGCTACGAACCACATTCACACTTCCCAGGTGTGTGGCCAATAGATCACTACGAAGCCTTTACAAAGGGATTCCCGACGAGCGTGGGCCCACTGAGGTTTCACCCCTAACAGCATACAAGAGGCTCCAACCCCGCTGCAGTGGCCCCCTCTTGAGCCTTGCGGTTCATATGGCAGTCCAGCTGACTCCTATTCCCCGCACCATCCAACACACCCATACTACGCCGGGGATACACCTAATTAATTGGCTAAGCTGCCCCATCTCAGCATGTGGTTGGCACTGTAAAGCCGGGTTACATGCTCCATGAACCGGTCCTTAAGATCCAGGCAAGTACTAAACACAAACCCAAGTCTCGTGCACCCAGCACACAACCAAAACATCCAACTTGCCTTGATCCCTACCTCTACATAACTCACAATGTCTCATTCAAGAGTATGGTAACATAAACTGATGATCTCATGTCCCAAATATCCCATTCTAAGCATGGCTAAGCATATGCATGTAAATAAATGACATGGTAAAATAAATCCCAACCCAAGCTACAAGGAAACAAGGTAATGCAATTCTAGGGAAACTTTCCTAGCATGGGTTTCATATTTCATTTGACAATGCAAATAATTCTATCTACACATCCTAGCATAGGATCAAAGTGGTCAAGGACACTTGCCTCCTTCTTGCTGCTCCTGAAATGGGTAGTCCTGATCTTGGAAACTGATAGCTTGCTCTTGAACAGGTTCTACTTCATACCATCACACATAGCAAAAAGAAAAACAACAATCATAAGACATAGTTCACACTTCTACTTCATACAAACCACACATTCACATTTATGAAAGTTTCTTTACCATTTTAGGTGTTGTGGATACTCTATGTGTGTTGATTTGGAGCTTGCATACACTTTCATTTACATGTGTAGGATTCCTACTTTGGTGTTCATATTTATACTCACATACTATATATATATATACATGTATATATGTGTGTTTCAGTTTTAAATAAATTCCTTATATATTAAACTACCAAGTATGTATGAAAAGTATTTTTCTCCTCCATATGTGCCTTCATAATTTCTATCAACCCTAAACTGAATTCTTTGTACTTTAGAAACTCCATTTATCATTTACTAGTTTCTATATTTTCAGATTTATATTCTTATGCATAATTGTGCATTTTATTATTAAATTAGTAATACACACTACCTAAACAGATTAGGTTCTGGTCCTAAATAATTTAAGATCATATTTTGACCTTGGCTTCTGATGTATACTATTTCATAATTATTTTCCCTATTTTTCTTTAACTATTCTTTACTTAAAAATGTGTCCCTATACTATTAAATGTGAATAATAGATGAAACAGATTTATTTCAGCCCTAAAAATATATTTTTATCTCACTCCAAAGTTTTCTAAGTACTGAGAAAGTTTTTAATAATTTTGACAATTAGGTTTGTCCCCTTTTTAATATTTAAACACTAGTTACATATTCAATTTTCTAAATTAAATACTAAACAGGGCTAAAATAATGAATTCACCCCATTACAGGGTCTATAATATTATTTTCATAATTTCCAGGGGTCTAACTACACTTTTCAGAGGTGTTTTTCTTAATTTCTATTAAGTCTAGGGGCTAAAACTGATTTTTAAATGAATTTACATGATTTTCTGGAGTTCCAGGGGCTAGATCTGAAGTTTCCGGGGCTAGCTCTCAATTCCAGAGAACCCCAGGGGGTAGCACGTAAGAATTCCAGTCTTTATAACACGGGGCTGACGTGGACCGTCTGATTTTAAACCGACGGCTGAGATTATAACATTGAACCGGTACGCGGGGTTTTAAAGTCTACCGTGCGATTTAAAATAAACGGCGCACAAGCGGCCACGTCGCTCTGATCGAGCGCGGGCGGCGCTGCCGGCGGCGCACGGCGGCGGGAAGCGGCGATCTCGCCGGAAACTTTCGGATCCTCGAGAATTCTGCCTAGAACTGTGATCTTATGGCCTAGATCGGTAGAGGGGAGGTCAGGGATCTCACCTCGGGGGTTTTCTCGAGCTCGGGGGTCCTGGAAAGTGCTCGGCGGCGAGGTCCGAGGCAAAACCACGGCGAAGCTCGTCGGAGCTGGATTTGCACCGTAAGTCTTCGGGTTTTCTGCACCTGCAAAGTTCCCCGGAGGCGGTGGATCAAGACCAACGAGTTAGATCAGAGTTTCCGAGCTTAGATCGGCCAGAATTCACCGGCGAAGTCTCGGTGCTCACCGGAGTGAAAATCGGCGATCGCGTGAGAAAAACTGATCGGATCGGTTGTTTTTATAGCCGGGGGAGGGCGGTGGTTCTGTTGTGATCGAGTTGGAGTCCGCTGGGTCCGGAATTCGGCTGCGGGGACAGGTTTCCCGATCGGTTGCGATCGCGCGCGCGGGAGAGAGTCCGGGGTCGCGGGGTTAGGGATGACAGGCGGGTCCCACATGTCAGCGAGGGGCAGCGCGGCGCGCGCGGGGGCGGGCTGCGCGGGGGTTTGCTGGGCCGGCTGGGGTTTCGGCCCACTGGCCAGTTTTTTTCTCGCTTTCCTTTTTCTTTTTCATTTCTTTTCTGTTTTGAGTATAATTTGAATTCCAGTTTGAATTTGAATTTTTGCAAAACATGCAATACGTCCAAAAATTTCTAAATTCCCCTCTGAACATGGTTTATGGTTCTAAATCAAAATTTGAGTCTTGACTAAAAATTTGGGGTGTTACATTCCTCCGGAGTAACGAAGTCTAGTACTTCGGGTTCCCCCTCGACCTTAGCGACTACATGATAGAAGAAGTACATGTATCAATTTAAATGCATTTGTATTAAGTTTGAACTTGTGAAGTTTATAACTCTTACTAGACAAACCCAATGACTGTGAAACTATTACTCTGGTTTGGTTACAACCTAAACACAGACTTGGTCAAGTTTTAGTTGCAGCAAAGCTCATTTGAGACCTCCACAATTTATCATGTACTTGACCTCAATTGGAACTCTTAGGGTGTTCTAAGGATTTTCATGAAACAAACTATGACTTTCTGAAAACTAGATTTTCAGAGGGTTCTAATGGAGTTGGTCTCACTTAATTTGAAGGTTCCTAGCTAAGGATATGAGCTAAACCATTTGAGAGAAAATTCTGAAAATGTTTCTGAACATTTTCTATTTTCTTTGGAACAGTTCCACTAATCACACCATTAGGTGGATCAAATGAGCTCAAATGGATCTGAAATTTTTATGGTAGCTCGGGGATATTTTGGTGAACATCCCAGCAAAATTTCAGGATTTTCCTCCAAAGGATTCTCCAGTTAAAATTCCAAACAGTTTAAATTTTGAGGAATTAATTATGGAGAAATAGGTATTTTCATGAAGTGAAACTTGATTTTCTGGAAAGTGCTCAGAGAGATGAATCCAACAAAATTTGGTTCACTCGATTTGGAGCTTTCTAGCCAAAGTTATGAGGATTTGAAGTTTGAATGAAATCTGAAATCGGGGGAAAAGTTTAAATCTGCCGGGGCCCGTGGGGACACGTGTTGAGCGCCGAGGCGACCGCACACCGCGGCCCACCGGGTTTTTGCGTGCCAGCACACTGGATCCCGGCCGCAGCCCGATCCCGATTTAAAATATCTCCCGTTGACAGCTGGGGTCCACCCCCTTCGTCAACCTCCCGCCGCCCGCGCTCTGCCGCCGGGGGACCTCGCCGGAGAGCTCACCGACAGCTTCTGTAAAGCTCCAAACATCACGATCTTGGCCGCCTCTGCCTATTTCCACTCGGGGAACAGGATTCTTGGGTCAGCTCGCCATGAAACTGGCCGGTGCATGGTCGGCGACGAGTAGCAGCCTCGGGAGAACTTCGGCCGTGTTGCCCGTCCTCCCTAGCACCTCACCCGATCAAGATAAGGGTCGTCGAGCATCAGTGGACCATAGGAAAGGTCGACGTGAGCTCCACGGAGCTCGGGAAGGGCTTTGTTGGGCTGTCACCGTGCGACCTAGGCCGGAAATCGGGATTTCTACTAAAACTCAAAGAACAGCGGTCTCCCTCCACGGTTCTTCATGGTTCCTGCTCCTATGGACCCGTACGGGCTACTAGAAGTGATACTCTCCATGAGAGGATGAGTGATGCAGTGTGTCTTACGAATTTCTCGGATAGGTACAGACCTCTCTTTTGCACACCGTCGTGAAAACATGAAATTCCGGCCTAAGCAGCGTTTGTCACGCCGCCGAGGAGCTTGCAGAAATGAAAGAGGGGTTGAAGGCGAACCTATTTTTTGTTCACAGCTCCGTGAACGGTGGGCTGTGGTGGCCGGAAGGACGGTTCCCACAGCGGCGGCTCGAGCTGAACCGACAGAGAAGGGATCGCCGTGGTGGAGCTCGGGGAAGACCGTGCAGGGTCTGGAACCGATGCGAGGGTGTTGAAGATGGCTTGGCGCACCGGGTGCTGGTCTCAGATCGCCGGGATGGTCACTGGATCGGCCGGGCAATGAGGAACCGAAAGTTCACTTGGGCGGCGAGGTGCTTCGGCTTTTTGGGTGGAAATGTGACGAGGCAGCGGTGGAAGGCACCGGTGACCGCTCGAGCAGGTAGATAAAGACCCCGAGAGTCGGTTCCACGGCTGAGATCGGCAAGCAGCTGGTGGCTTCGCCGTGGCGGCAGCTCGGATCAGCGCAAGAACCCGAGTGCAGAGTTCAGTCGGCTGGGTTCTCTTCAGAGGCTGACCAGTGGGTCCCACCCGGGGTTTTAACCTCTGAAATTCACTCCTAATCACTGTTGTAAACAGTGAGACCCAAAATACCCATGGTGATTCAAATTATTCACCCATGAGCCATTTGAATTGGTTAGAATTCAAATTGGGTCTGGTTTGAATGAATTTCAGCACATGTGCAGTTTGAAAATTCAAATAAAGTTTGAATTTGCCCCACTTAGCTCATGTCAAGATCAACCCCAAATGGAGTGAAATTTGGTGTGTGGGCTCAAAAAAATGTGGTGGATAAGAATATGTCTCCCACTTTTGAATTCATGGGATAAAAACAGTTTGAATTTAAATATGGTTTCAAACTGCCTTCTTTCTAACTATACCCAAAATGACCTCAAAAAGGTTTTGAATTTGGGTGAAACTTGGCATGGACATCCTTAGCAATGTGTTGGATTTTTCATATGTCCAGCCCCTCTATATCACATGTGGGAAATACCACTTTTGCAATATGTGAGTTTGTTTTCTAATGAGCATGTTGATGGTGGTTACTTGCTCTTCATTTGTGTTCATCAACTTACTTCAAATGAGGTGTGTGGTGTGGTGATGAACACTTCAAATATGTGTCAAAAACTGAGGCCCTTACATTCCTCCCCCCTTAAAAGAATCTCGTTCCGAGATTATAAGGTGAAAATGAGAGAGAGGACGGTGGAAAATTACCGGATATGCGACGTGAAAAAGTCGGGGTAGTTAGCGCGAAGAAATCTTTCTCTCTCCCATGTCACTTCGTCCACAGAGTGATTACTCCATAGAACCTTGTAGAACCACAACGTACGGTTGCGTGTGATTCGGGCCTTTTCATAATAATCTGCACCGGTTCCTCCCGATAGGTGAGATCCGGTTGCAGTTCTTCAATGTCTTCCAGCTAAACGGTTGTTGATAGCTTAAGACACTTCCTCAGCTGGGCAATGTGAAAGACGTCGTGCACACCGGAAAGTGCTTCTGGTAATTTTAGCCGATATGCCACTGATCCACATCTTTCGGTAATCTGGAATGGACCAATGAATCGGGGTGCCAACATTCCTCTCACCCCAAATCTGTTTACGCCCTTCATTGGAGATACACGTAGATACACGTGATCCCCGACTTCAAACTGCAATGGGCGTCTTCTCCGGTCCGCATACTGTTTCTAACGGGATTGGGCGGCTTTTAGGTTCGCTTGAAGCAGTTGATTCTTTTCTTCCGCGTTGTTAACAAGGTCAATCCCGAAGGTAACCCTTTCGCCAGACTCACACCAATTCAGTGGTGTGCGGCATTTTCTTCCGTATAGCGCCTCGTAGGGCGCCATCTTAATGCTGGCTTGGTACCCATTGTTGTACGAGAACTCGGCTAACGGCAAGTGATCATCCCAATTCTTGCCGTGGTTGATAGTGCAAGCTCGTAGCATGTCTTCTAAGATTTGATTTACCCGCTCGGTTTGTCCATCCGTCTGCGGGTGGTATGCTGAACTACGGATCAGCTTCGTCCCCAAGGCAGCGTGCAGCTGCTCCCAAAAATTGGACACAAATAAAGTACCCCGGTCCGATATGATGGTACGGGGTACGCCGTATAAGCACAGGATCCGTGAGATGTACAGTTCAGCATACTTCTTGGCGTTGTAGTTGGTGTTGACCGGGATGAAATGGGCAACCTTGGTGAGCCGGTCGACGATCACCCACACGTAATCATGTTTTTGCAAAGTGGTGGGTAAACCGACGATGAAATCCTTGCTCACGTCCTGCCACTTCCAGGCAGGAACGCCCAGTGGTTGTAGCAGTCCCGGTTTCCGCATATGGTCTGCCTTCACCCTTCGACATGTATCACACTCGGACACATACTTCGCGACCTCCCGCTTCATCCGTGTCCACCAAAACTTGCTTCTAAGTTCTTGATACATTTTGTTGCTGCCAGGGTGAATAGAAAACTTTGACAAGTGAGCCTCATCAAAGATTTTCTTCCGTAATTCCGTTTTACGGTGTACGGCGATCCGGTCCTTGAATCATAGGACGCCGTCTCCGTCCTTCCGGAAAAATTTCAGCTCCCCACTATCTACACGTCTCCGCAAATGTGACATGCCCTTGTCATTCTTCTGGGCTGCCGCTATCTCTTCACGGATGGTGGGGATCAAAGCTAAGTTGTAGAGAGCTCCATGTGGAATCACATGCAGTGGTGGTTCGCTCTCTCCCAATGGTGTGATGGTCAGGTTGTTGACGTGTGACTTGCGGCTCAGCGCATCTGCCACTATGTTTGCCTTGCCCGGATGATAATGGATCTCTATTTTGTAATCCTTTATCAATTCTAACCATCTTCGTCGCCTCATGTTCAGCTCCTTCTGAGTGAATATGTACTTGAGGCTTTTGTGGTTGGTATATAGATGTACGAGGTTACCGAGTAGGTAGTGCCTCCACATTTTCAGTGCAAGTACCACGGCAGCGAGCTCCAAGTCGTGAGTTGGATAATTCTGCTCATGGTTTCTAAGCTGCCGTGATCCATACGTGACCACTCTTCGGTCTTGCATCAGCACACATCCGAGCCCAATGCCAGATGCATCGCAGTACACATCGAACGGTTTTGTTGTGTCTGGCTGCGCCAAAGCCGTTGCTGATGTCAGGTGCTTGACTAAAGCCTTGAATGCTGCTTCACATGCTGGACTCCAAACATATTTGGTAGCCTTCTTCAGCAGCTCCGTCATTGGCTTGGCAATCTTCAAGAAGTTCGGAATGAACCTCCGATAATATCCCGCGAGTCCGAGGAAACTCCGTACCTCGTGAACAGTCCTGGGGGATTTCCAATTCAGCACTTGAGTGATCTTGCTCGGGTCTACAGCGATTCCCTCCGCTGAGATGATATGCCCGAGGAAAGGTACTTGCGATATCCAGAACTCGCATTTGCTTAATTTCGCATATAGCTTGTGATCCCGCAGCCGTTGCAAGACTATACGCAGATGTTTCTTGTGATCTTCCTCCGATTTGGAATATACCAAGATGTCGTCGATGAAGACCACGACAAACTTGTCCAGCTCCGGCATGAATACCGAGTTCATTAAGTACATGAAGTGAGCTGGAGCATTGGTGAGGCCGAAGGACATGACCAGGTACTCATAAAGTCCGTACCTCATCGAGAAAGTTGTCTTTGGAATGTCCTCCGCCGTTATCTTAATCTGATGGTACCCGGATCTTAAGTCCATCTTGGAAAAGATCTTTGCTTCGACCAACTGATCAAACAACATGTCGATCCGTGGCAACGGGTACTTGTTCTTGATGGTTACGGCATTTAATGGATGATAGTCCACGCAAAGCCGCAACGTTTCATCCTTCTTCTTTACAAATAATGCCGAACAGCCCCATGGCGAGGAGCTCGGCCTAATAAAACCCTTTTCCAGCAGGTCCGTTAGCTGGGTCTTCAATTCAGCCAATTCCTTGGGCGCCATCTTGTACGGTCTTCGGGATATTGGCATGGTTCCCGGTGCAAGTTCAATCTTGAACTCCACCTCTCTATCGGGCGGCATCCCCGGAAAATCATCCGGGAACACGTCAGGAAACTCTCGGACCACTGGAATATCATCCAATCTGATGGTTGTGGCTTGATAGACACTTGGAAGTTTTATTTCTGGACTGTCCAGAAATAAGGAGTGAGACTCGTGCACTTCTGAGTTCAAGTGCACAACTCGGAGGACGGTGTCTAAAACAGCGCCGTGGTGGGTTAACCACGACATCCCTAAGATGACATTGACCTTTTGTCCCTCTAAGATTATGAGAGACGTAGGGTAGACTCTACCCTCTAAGCACAATGGCGCTTTTGGGACCATCATGCTTGCTGAAATTTTCCCACCCGGTGAACAGATCACATAAGGACTATCGGTGGGTAGTATTTGCAAGCTATATTTATCAATGAAAGCTTGGCTAATGAAGCTATGCGTGGCGCTTGAATCAAATAGTACTATGGCGGGATGCTGGTGGAGTTGGAACATACCCGCAAGGATTGGTTCGCCCTCCGGCACGTCCTCTATGGCAAGCTGGTGGACGGTGCCGGGCCTAGGGTTTGCCTGCCGCGCATTAGTAGGGTTCCGGGGATGACTACTCCCCGGAAACTGCGGTGCCACTCCGCCGCCTTGCCTCTCCGGGCAACTGCTCGCGAAGTGTCCTGGACGACCACACTTGTAACTTGTGGCCGCTGCTGGTGTAGTGCTCAGGGGACGAAAGCCCGGCATGCGTTGCTGAGGTGCATACGCATGCGGCATCGCCCGCTGCTGCTGTTGTTGTTGCGGAGGTGGTACTGGCAGTGCCGGCCTGTATGCCGGTGAAGAGTACGGTCGACTGCGGAAAGGCACCGACCTCTGGGGTGGCTTCCAGCGTGAACCTGATGGTGGGCGATTCACCATCTGAAACTTCTGAGAAGGACTGCCCTTCTCCGCTGCTTTGCGGCATGCTTCGCTTTCGCTCCGCCGCCGCCAACTCCTTGCCGGAGTTGTCACACCCGGTTTCTCCGAAGAACAACCGAGTGAATATCACATGTATGCCAGGATCATTTTCTCATACATGTGATGACAAATAGTGAAGCATCATTTATTACAAGCCAGGTGTCGAATATAAATAAGTCTTACAAAGCATATGTCTCGATGGACGATAAATAGTTCATCATAAATAAATAAACTAGCAGTGGAATATTATTCTTGTGGGCTCCATTACAGGCGTTGCCCGGGGGACTCCATGAACCTAGAAACCTTCTTCGGGTCCAAAGTCTTGATCATTAAACACCACTTCATTATCTTGACCTGAGGAGCAATATAAACCAACAAATATGCAAGGTTGAGTACCGATGGTACTCAGCAAGTGTGGGAAAGTTATGTCATGCATGGCTAGAACAAGGGGAGGTTGAACTCACGGTTAAAGCACTACGCAATTAATACCTACCTCCTTAGCTTATTAAGCACCTACATTACTACACAGGTGAAATGGTCCCAAACTCCCATCCCATCATCATAACCAAATAACCATAACATCATTTCGAATGTTAAGCTCCCCGCTTAACATCCACAACTTCCAAAACCATTAATCCTCTAATCATGAATAAGTCCAAGCCGCTCTTGACCGTGAGCATGGCTGTCATGACAGTTTTGACTCTGCAGAGTTTGCACCACTGTACCCACATGTAGTGATTTCATCCCCCATTATGCCAGTGGCTACGAACCACATTCACACTTCCCAGGTGTGTAGCCAGGAGATCACTACGAAGCCTTCACAAAGGGATTCCCGACGAGCGTGGGCCCACTGAGGTTTCACCCCTAACAGCATACAAGACGCTCCAACCCCGCTGCAGTGGCCCCCTCTTGAGCCTTGCTATTCATATGGTAGTCAAGCTGACACCTACTCCCCGCACCATCCAACACACCCATACTACGCCGGGGATACACCTAATTAATTGGCCAAGCTGCCCCATCTCAGCATGTGGTTGGCACTGTATAGCCAGGTTACATGCTCCATGAACCGGTCCTTAGGATCCAGGCAAGTACTAAATGCAAACCCGAGTCTCGTGCACCCAGCACACAACCAAAACATCCAACTTGCCTTGATCCCTACCTCTACATAACTCACAATATCTCATTCAAGAGCATGGTAAAAGAAACTGATGATCTCATATCCCAATTATCCCATTCTAAGCATGGCTAAGCATATGCATAATAATAAATGACATGATAAAATGAATCCCAACCCAAGCTACAAGGAAACAAGGTAATGCAATTCTAGGGAAACATCCTAGCATGGGTTTCATATTTCAATTGACAATGCAAATAATTCTACCTAGACATCCTAGTATAGGATCAAAGTGGTCAAGGACACTTGCCTCCTTCCTGCTGCTCTTGAAATGGGTAGTCCTGATCTTGGAAAGGAATAACTTGCTCTTGAGCAGGTTCTACATCATACCATCACACATAGCAAAAGAAAAACAACAATCCATAAGACATAGTTCACACTTCCACTTCATACAAACCACACATTCATATTTATGAAAGTCATTCACCATTATATGTGTTGTGGTTACTCTATGTGTGTTGATTTGTGGCTTGCATGCACTTTTAATCATATGTATATGATTCCTACTTTTGTGTTCACGTTTATACTTACATACTATATATATGAGTTTCCAATTTAAATAAATTCCTTATATTCAATTACTACACCTTTTAGCTACCAAGTATGCATGAAAGGTATTTTCCTTCTCCATATGTGTCTTCATAATTTCTACCAACACTAAACTGAATTCTTTGGATTTTAGAACTCCATTTATCATTTACTATTTGCTATATTTTCAGATTTATTTCCTATGCCTAAATGTGAACTTTATTATAAAAATAACAAGACACATCATCTAAACAGAATAGGTTCTGATCTAAAATATTTGCTAATATATTTTGACCTTTTCCTCTGATGTAAACGATTTTACAATTATTTTCCCTATTTTCCAGAACTATTCTTTACTTAAAAATGTGTCCCTAAATGTGAATAATAAATTAAACAGATTCACTTCAGCCCAAAATATGTTTTTATCTCACTCCCAAGTTTTCTAAATACTGAGAAAGTTTTTAATTTAATTTTGACAATACGTTTGTCCCACTTTTTAAATTTTAAACACGAGCCACATATTCAATTTCCTAAATTAAATATTAAACAGGGCTAAAAAGGTAAACTCACCCCACTACAGGGTCTATAATATTATTTTAACAATTTTCAGGGGTCTAGCTATACATAACAGAGGAGTTTTTCCTAATTTTTATTAAGTCCAGGGGCTAAAACTGATTTTTAAATGAATTTACATGATTTTCTGAAGTTCCAGGGGCTAGATCAGAAGTTTTCGGGGCTAGCTCGTATTTCCCGAGAACCCCAGGGGGTAGCACGTAAGATTTCCAGCCTTTATAACGAGGGGCTGACGTGGACCGTCCGATTTTAAACCGACGGCTGAGATTATAACGTCGAACCGGTACGCGGGGATTTAAACTCTACCGTGCGATTTAAAATAAACGGCGCACAAGCGGCCACGTCGCTCTGATCGAGCGCGGGCGGCGCTGCCGGCGGCGCACGGCGGCGGGAAGTGGCAATCTCGCCGGAGAGTTTCGGATCTTCGGGAATTCTTCCTAGAACTGTGATTTTATGGCATAGATTGGTGGAAGGGAGGTCGGGGATCTCACCTCGGGGGTTTTCTTGAGCTCGGAGGTCCTGGAAGGCGGTCGGCGACGAGGTCCGAATTGAAACCACGGCGAGGCTCGTCGGCGCTGTGTTTGAACCGCAAGTCACCGAGTTTTCTGCACCTGCAGGGTTCCCCGGAGGCGGTGGATCAAGACCAGCGAGTTAGATCGGAATTTCCGAGCTTAGATCGGCCAGAATTCACCAGAGAAGGCTCGGGTTCTCACCGGAGTAAAAACGGCAGATCGGGTGGGAAAAACAGAACGAGGTCGGGGTTTTTATAGACGGGGGAGGGCGGCGGGGTGGTTTAGATCGAGTTTGTGTCGCCTACGAACGGAATTCGGCAGGGATGCGCAGAAATCCGGGTCGGTTTGGATTCGGGGTGAGAGAGTCCCTGCGCGGCGCGAGGTAGAAGAAGGGTTGGCGGGCTCGCTTGTCAGTGGGAGGAAGGGGCGCGCGCGGCTGCGGGCTGGCGCGGGGGCTGGGTGGGCCGGCTGGTGGGTTTCGGCCCACTGGCCGGTTTTTTTCTGTTTTCTTTTTTTTTTTCTTTTTCTATTTCTTTTCTGTTTTGAGTTTAATTTGAATTCCAGTTTGAATTTGAATTTTTGCAACACATGCAATACGTCCAAAAATTTTTAAATTCCCCTCTTAACATGATTTAGGGTCTTAACAAGATTTTTGGGGTGTTACAGCTCTACCCCCCTTAAAAGAAATCTCGTCCTCGAAATTGGTGGTTCTAAGAAAACAATTCCGGAAATTGTGCCTTGAGCTCATCTTCCGGCTCCCAGGTGGCTTCCTCTTCTGAGTGATGCTTCCACTGCACCTTGCACATCCGGATTCTTTTATTTCTGGTGAGGCGTTCCATTGTCTCCAAAATCTTGTATGGTTGCTCGGCATAAGACAAATCCTCAGCTACGTCCACTTCATTCATGGTTAACACCTCTTCAGGCGTCCTCAGGCATTTCTTGACTTGTGACACATGGAATACATCGTGCACATCCGATAGACGAGCCGGTAACTCTAGTTGATACGCCACTTCGCCTTTCCTTTCCAAAACTTGAAAGGGTCCGATGTATCGAGGTGACAACTTCCCTTTCACCTTGAACCGACGAAGTCCTCTGATAGGGGACACCTTGAGATAGACATAGTCTCCCACGTTGAAAACGAGCTCTCTTCTTCGTACATCGGCATAACTCTTTTGGCGTGTCTGTGCTATCCTCAAATTGTTGTGAATTTCCCTTACCTTCGCCTCGCCTTCTTGTAGTACTTCTGGACCAAACACTTTACTTTCCCCCGTTTGGTTCCAAAATAGGGGAGTTCTGCACTTCCTTCCGTATAAAGCTTCAAACGGTGACATCTTCATACTAGCTTGATAGCTGTTGTTGTAGGAAAACTCCGCATACGGTAAGTTCTTGTCCCAACTCCTATTGTTTTTGAGTGCACATGCCCTCAGCATATCTTCAAGGATCTGATTGGTTCTCTCCGTCTGCCCGTCAGTTTGGGGATGATAGGCAGAGCTGAAATTTAGATGGGTTCCCATGGTTTCATGCAACTTCTGCCAAAACCTCGAGGTGAACTGTGTCCCTCGGTCCGACACTATCTTCTTCGGTACTCCATGGTAACACACGATCCTTGACATGTATAACTCCGCCAATTTGGATCCACTGTAGCTTTCCTTCACGGGGATGAAGTGAGCTACCTTGGTTAGCCTATCAATGATGACCCATATCGAATCATACCCTGATTGGGTCCTAGGCAATCCCACGATGAAATCCATGCTGATTTCTTCCCATTTCCATTCAGGCACTTTGAGTGGTTGCAATAATCCCGCGGGTCATTGATGTTCTGCTTTCACCAACTGACATGTGTCACATAGGGCAACATGTTCCGCGACATCGCGCTTCATGCCATACCACCAATACCTGCTCTTGAGGTCCTGGTACATCTTCGTACCCCCAGGATGAATGGAATAGTCAGAATCATGAGCCTCCTTCAAAATCAATTCACGGATCTCCTTTACTTCTGGCACACAGATTCTTTTCCCATGCCACACCGTTCCTTGTTCATCCTCTCTAAAACCAGAAGCTTTATTTTCCTTGATGAGTTGTCTGATCTCTCGTATCTTCTCGTCATTCTTTTGACCCTCGCGTATGTCTCGCTCGAGTGTGGAATCCACTTCCATGGCGATGGCTTCACCACTATTTACCAGGCATAGATTGAGCCTTATAACCTCGTCCTTCAATTCTGCAGGCATGTCCTTGAAGCTCAACTTATTGAACTGCACTTTTCGACTTAAAGCATCGGCCACGATGTTTGCTTTCTCAGGATGATAGTTGATGCCCACATCAAAGTCATTGATTAGCTCTAACCATCTCCTTTATCTGAGGTTGAGGTCTGGCTGTCTGAAAATGTACTTCAAACTCTTATGATCCGTATATATCTCTGTCCTCTTCCCCATCAAGTAGTGTCGCCAAATTTTCAACGCGTGTACCACTGCGGCTAGTTCTAAGTCATGTGTAGGATAGTTCTTCTCGTGCTTCCGAAGCTGCCAGGATGCATATGCCACGACATGCCCTTCTTGCATGAGAACACATCCCAACCCGTTTCCAGAGGTATCGCAGTACACCGTGAAATTCTTCTGCATATCTGGCATAACCAACACTGGGGCTGTTTCCAATCTTTTCTTTAGCTCCTGAAAACTCGTCTCGCACTGTGGCGTCCATGTGAATGTGATTCCCTTCTCCAACAGTTTGGTGAGTAGTCTCGAGATCTTGGAGAATCCCTCAATAAACCGTCGATAGTATCCAGCCAATCCCAAGAAGCTTCGAACTTCCCCGACATTTTCAGGGGTCTTCCACTTCTGTATATCCTCGATTTTGGCAGGATCCACGGAGATTCCTCCCTCCGAGATTATATGTCCTAAGAAGGGAACTCTCTTCAGCCAAAACTCACACTTGCTCAACTTGGCATATAGTTGGTGTTCTCTTAGCCTCTGCAACACCAACCTCAGATGTTTCTCATGTTCTTCTTCATCTTTGGAGAAGACGAGAATGTCATCTATGAAAACCACCACAAATTTGTCTAGATATTCCATGAATACCTTGTTCATGAGATACATGAAGTATGCCGGGGCATTAGTTAGCCCGAAAGGCATGACAGTGTATTCATACAGTCCGTACCGAGATACGAAAGCTGTCTTGGGAATATCAGATTGCCTTATCTTGAGTTGGTGGTATCCCGACCTAAGATCAATTTTCGAGAACACACAAGCTCCCCTCAACTGATCAAACAAGTCTTCAATGAGGGGTAATGGGTACTTGTTCTTGATGGTTACCTCATTCAAGGCACGCTAATCCACGCATAACCTTTGGGTTCCGTCCTTCTTGGGCACAAATATCACTGGAGCTTCCCATGGTGAGGAACTAGGATGAATATACCCCTTCTCCGTCAATTCTCTCAAATGATCCTTGAGTTCTCCCAGCTGCTTGGAGTCCATCCGATAAGGTCTCTTGTATATCGGGGCTGTTCCAGGTACTAGCTCAATTGCGAATTCCACTTCACGATCAGGAGGCATACCTGGCAACTCCTCCGGAAAAACATCTGGATATTCCCTGATGGTCCTGATTTCCTCAACTTTCACCTCCACTTGATTTAATTTAATGTCCCTCCTAGGCTCGTGTATTGTTATGAACTTTACTTTTGTGCCACTAGGGTGTGTTAGTTCCACCGTTCTGGTTGAACAATGAATGATTCCCTTATGTTTGGTCAACCAGTCCATGCCCAAAATAATATCGATCCCTTGGGAATCTATCACTATGAGGTTAGCAGTAAATACTACCCCATTAATATCTAGGTTCACTTTGGGACACACTTGTCTTGTCCTTATTTCTCCACCTGGAGAGTTTACGGCTAGCATATAATTCATTTGTGTTGTTGCTAGATCATGCTTCTTAACAAACCCTTTAGCAATGAACAAGTGGGTAGCACCAGAATCAAACAGCAGGGTTGCAATGTGTAAATTGGCAGGAAACTTACCAACTACCACGTCGGGTGCCTCTTGTGCTTCCTCCATAGTGACGTGATTCACCCATCCTCTCATTACATTCTGCTGTTGTGGCTGCGTGGGCTTCTTCTTTGGGCACTTATGGGCATAGTGCCCCAATTCACCGCAGCTAAAACATTGCACCCCAACCTTAGGTGCCTGGCCTTTGCTGTCTTGGGGTTGGTTTGGAGGTCCCTGTACTGCTGGTCGCGGTGGATATGCAGGGCGAGGCTGCTGTACAAACTGACGTTGTGGCTGTGCTGGTGCTGCGGGAGGCCTGTAGTTCGGGTTGTATCCTCTTGGTGCTGAGTAGGGTACCGCAGCACGGTTCGTCTGCCCTGCAGTTTGCTGCATCAGACATGGGCGGGTGTTGCTCCCTGAGGCTTGATGTGACCACCCGACCTTCCTCTTATTCTCATTTTCCAAGGCCTTTAGCTTCCTTTCTACCACAAACGCTCTGTCCACCATCTTTTGGAAGCTTTCATACTCATTTGAGGACATTGCACACTGCATTTCTGTGGTAAGTCCTTCCACGAAACAATCTTGTTTCTGCTCATCAGTCTCTATATCCCGTGGGGCATAACGGGATAGTTGAGTAAATTTAGTGAGGTATTCCCTCACCGTCATGTTTCCCTGCTGCAGTCCCAAAAACTCCTCCCTCTTGTTTTTGAGTTCACCTCTTGGGATGTAATGGTTGCGGAAGCTACGCTTGAACTCTTCCCAAGTGATGTTCCCAGGGTCATGATGGGCGGCCACGTAGGCGGTCCACCCATCAGCAGCAGGTCCATGCAATTGATGAGAGGCAAACAGCACCCTCTCATACCCTTGGCACTATATGATCCTCATCTTGCTTTCAACGGTCTTTAGCCAATCATCTGCCTCCAGAGGTTCAGCAGCACTTGCAAACTTCGGAGGTTGAGTTCCTAGAAACTCACTCAACCTTGGTTGGCGTGGTGCAGCTTGTGGAGGTGGAACTTGATGCAAGTTGGCCACCACTTGAGTCAAGTTTTGGATGAGCTGATTCTGATTCTCCAGCATTTGGTGGAGGGGATCAACTCCTTCACGGCGACCACCCCGGTCCTGGCCTCCAGAAAGATGAGGGTTGCATGCCTTATCGTTGTTATTGGCGGGGTTGGCAGCACGTCCTTTTCCTCTTCCGGCCATCTGGCAGAATCAACCAATGTTAATTTAAAGTATTACGTACTATTTTACTTCTTTCGCTTGTTTGTACTTTGAAGTGTTGAAGCTTTGTTATACTTTTCTGAGGGTTCATTTCTCACACAAAAATAAATGCAATATTATTTCATGTGGGTTCACACATCAAAGCAAAACAATCTAAAGACGAGGTTGTGGACAATTGCTCATGGCTTCCACAACTCACGTCACACACCAGGCATTAACACACCATTAACTTAACGTAACGACTCGACTATTCGACATCTTGCTAACTAAGGGAAGGACTCTACACTACTCGTTTTCTTGAGCTGGCTCCTCGGGATCTTCCTCATCATTTCGGCTGCCTTCTGACTCTGCTTTGGGTGGGGAGGCTGCTGGTGGAGAAGTGCGACGACGCCTGATCGCTCGGCGATCTGGGGAGTCAGGAGTCCATGTATCGTTCACGGTGACACACAGTTCATTCCCAGCTCCTCTTTCTCTCGCCCTCAAGCAGGCTCGCAGCAGTGCCTCCGTTTCCTTCAGGGTGTCCCGAACATCCTGAAGTTCTTGCTGACACTCCTGTAGTTGAGTGCTGAGCATAGCAGCATCCTCCAAGCACAAGTCCATGTGCTCATGGGAAGTCCCTTGCTGCACTGGTGGGTACTTGTACTCCGTGGTACCACTCTCACGCTAGAGGATATACATGTACTCAGTTCTGTCCAGGTGGCGACGATAGATGTGACTCTGGCAGGTGATGGCCTCCCAGGTGACATCCTTCTCCGCATCGACCTGTGTCGCTCTACATGCTGGAGAGCGGTGGATCTTAAGCAGCTGATTTTCGTGTGTAATCCTCATCTCTGAACTCCATTCTTCCCGCTTCTCATGGATGGTCCTGGTGGAGTTATAGTGGATGATTAGCTTGCCCGTATTGCCGGCGGCTTCGAGCATACGTCGAAGACGGCGCAACAAGCCTCCTACTGCCAATCCGTAGGAAAGGTACGTCACCGGACGGCTCTACTCTCTTTCGGCAAGGGCAACTACGGGAACTCTCCCTCCTGTGGACTTGCGAGCGGTGCGAATCATGCGAACCATCTAAAATAAAAAGCATTTAAACTAAGGTTAGATAAACTTTTAAACAAAAATCCTATTTTGAATGAAAATTGGGGTAAGATGGAGAAAGTGACTTATTGAATAACACTTTTCAACACACACCTTGTAAAAATAGTTTTTAAGAAAATAAGGCCCTTAAATACGTCCATTTCTACCTAGGTCCATGTTCCTACGGGCAACCTTGGCTCTGATACCATTTCTGTCACACCCGGTTTCTCCGAAGAACAACCGAGTGAATATCACATGTATGCCAGGATCATTTTCTCATACATGTGATGACAAATAGTGAAGCATCATTTATTACAAGCCAGGTGTCGAATATAAATAAGTCTTACAAAGCATATGTCTCGATGGACGATAAATAGTTCATCATAAATAAATAAACTAGCAGCGGAATATTATTCTTGTGGGCTCCATTACAGGCGTTGCCCGGGGGACTCCATGAACCTAGAAACCTTCTTCAGGTCCAAAGTCTTGATCATTAAACACCACTTCAGTATCTTGAACTGAGGAGCAATATAAACCAACAAATATGCAAGGTTGAGTACCGATGGTACTCAGCAAGTGTGGAAAAGTTATGTCATGCATGGCTAGAACAAGGGGAGGTTGAACTCATGGTTAAAGCACTACGCAATTAATACCTACCTCCTTAGCTTATTAAGCACCTACATTACTACACAGGTGAAATGGTCCCAAACTCCCATCCCATCATCATAACCAAATAACCATAGCATCATGTCCAATGTTAAGCTCCCCGCTTAACATCCACAACTTCCAAAACCATTAATCCTCTAATCATGAATAAGTCCAAGCTGCTCTTGACCGTGAGCACGGCTGTCATGACAGTTTTGACTCTGCAGAGTTTGCACCACTGTACCCACATGTAGTGATTTCATCCCCCGTTGCCGGGTGGACTAAAAGAACCTCCATTATGCCAGTGGCTACGAACCACATTCACACTTCCCAGGTATGTAGCCAGGAGATCACTACGAAGCCTTTACAAAGGGATTCCCGACGAGCGTGGGCCCACTGAGGTTTCACCCCTAACAGCATACAAGAGGCTCCAACCCCGCTGCAGTGGCCCCCTCTTGAGCCTTGCGGTTCATATGGTAGTCCAGCTGACACCTACTCCCCGCACCATCCAACACACCCATACTACGCCGGGGATACACCTAATTAATTGGCCAAGCTGCCCCATCTCAGCATGTGGTTGGCACTGTAAAGCCAGGTTACATGCTCCATGAACCGGTCCTTAGGATCCAGGCAAGTACTAAACACAAACCCGAGTCTCGTGCACCCAGCACACAACCAAAACATCCAACTTGCCTTGATCCCTACCTCTACATAACTCACAATATCTCATTCAAGAGTATGGTAAAATAAACTGATGATCTCATATCCCAATTATCCCATTCTAAGCATGGCTAAGCATATGCATGATAATAAATGACATGATAAAATGAATCCCAACCCAAGCTACAAGGAAACAAGGTAATGCAATTCTAGGGAAACATCCTAGCATGGGTTTCATATTTCAATTGACAATGCAAATAATTCTACCTACACATCCTAGTATAGGATCAAAGTGGTCAAGGACACTTGCCTCCTTCCTGCTGCTCTTGAAATGGGTAGTCCTGATCTTGGAAAGGAATAACTTGCTCTTGAGCAGGTTCTACATCATACCATCACACATAGCAAAAGAAAAACAACAATCCATAAGACATAGTTCACACTTCCACTTCATACAAACCACACATTCATATTTATGAAAGTCATTCACCATTATATGTGTTGTGTTTACTCTATGTGTGTTGATTTGTGGCTTGCATGCACTTTTAATCATATGTATATGATTCCTACTTTTGTGTTCACATTTATACTTACATACTATATATATGAGTTTCCAATTTAAATAAATTCCTTATATTCAATTACTACACCTTTTTGCTACCAAGTATGCATGAAAGGAATTTTCCTTCTCCATATGTGTCTTCATAATTTCTATCAACCCTAAACTGAATTCTTTGGATTTTAGAACTCCATTTATCATTTACTATTTGCTATATTTTCAGATTTATTTCCTATGCCTAAATGTGAACTTTATTATAAAAATAACAAGACACATCATCTAAACAGAATAGGTTCTGATCTAAAATATTTGCTAATATATTTTTGACCTTTTCCTCTGATGTAAACGATTTTACAATTATTTTCCCTATTTTCCAGAACTATTCTTTACTTAAAAATGTGTCCCTAAATGTGAATCATAAATTAAACAGATTCACTTCAGCCCAAAATATGTTTTTATCTCACTCCCAAGTTTTCTAAATACTGAGAAAGTTTTTAATTTAATTTTGACAATACGTTTGTCCCACTTTTTAAATTTTAAACACTAGCCACATATTCAATTTCCTAAATTAAATATTAAACAGGGCTAAAAAGGTAAACTCACCCCACTACAGGGTCTATAATATTATTTTAACAATTTTCAGGGGTCTAGCTATATATAACAGAGGAGCTTTTCCCTAATTTTTATTAAGTCCAGAGGCTAAAACTGATTTTTAAATGAATTTACATGATTTTCTGAAGTTCCAGGGGCTAGATCAGAAGTTTCTGGGGCTAGCTCGTATTTCCCGAGAACCCCAGGGGGTAGCACGTAAGATTTCCAGTCTTTATAACGCGGGGCTGACGTGGACCGTCCGATTTTAAACCGACGGCTGAGATTATAACGTCGAACCGGTACGCGGGGATTTAAACTCTACCGTGCGATTTAAATAAACGGCGCACAAGCGGCCACGTCGCTCTGATCGAGCGTGGGCGGCGCTGCCGGCGGCGGGAAGCGGCGATATCGCCGGAGAGTTTCGGATCTTCGGGAATTCTTCCTAGAACTGTGATTTTATGGCATAGATCGGTGGAAGGGAGGTCGGGGATCTCACCTCGGGGGTTTTCTTGAGCTCGGAGGTCCTGGAAGGCGGTCGGCGACGAGGTCCGAATTGAAACCACGGCGAGGCTCGTCGGCGCTGTGTTTGAACCGCAAGTCACCGAGTTTTCTGCACCTGCAGGGTTCCCCGGAGGCGGTGGATCAAGACCAGCGAGTTAGATCGGAATTTCCGAGCTTAGATCGGCCAGAATTCGCCGGAGAAGGCTCGGGTTCTCACCGGAGTAAAAACGGCGGATCGCGTGGGAAAAACAGAACGAGGTCGGGGTTTTTATAGACGGGGGAGGGCGGCGGGGTGGTTTAGATCGAGTTTGCGTCGCCTACGAACGGAATTCGGCGGGGATGCGTAGAAATCCAGGTCGGTTTGGATTCGGGGTGAGAGAGTCCCGGCGTGGCGCGAGGTAGAAGAAGGGCTGGCGGGCTCCGCCTGTTAGTGGGAGGAAGGGGCGCGCGCGGCTGCAGGCTGGCGCGGGGGCTGGGTGGGCCGGCTGGTGGGTTTCGGCCCACTGGCTTGTTTTTTTCTGTTTTCTTTTATTTCTTTTTCTATTTCTTTTCTGTTTTGAGTTTAATTTGAATTCCAGTTTGAATTTGAATTTTTGCAACACATGCAACACGTCCAAAAATTTTTAAATTCCCCTCTTAACATGATTTAGGGTCTTAACAAGATTTTTGGGGTGTTACAGGAGTCCTCTTGAACAATCGCAGCATCAATGATGTCGTTGAGGCTGCCACGATTGAACATCGCCAATTTGTCCTTCAGGAGCGGGTTAAGCCCCTGGTAAAAGTGGTCCCGCCGCTTCTCGTCAGTATCTGCGTGATACGATGCGTAGAGCGCGAGATCATTGAACGCCCTGGAGTATTCCAGCGCGTTCCGGCTCCCTTGCTGCAGGTGTAGGAACTCCTGCGTCTTCCTCTTCATCAAGCCTGGCGGTATGTGATAGGCCCTGAAGGCCGTCCGAAACTCCGTCCAGGTCATTACTCGGTCGGTGGGCTGTGAAGCATAGAAGTTGGCCCACCACGCGCTCGCGGATCCTTGGAGCTGCTGGACCGCGAACTAAGTCTTGCGCTGCTCACTTATCTGAAGCAGCCCGAACTTCATCTCTATTGCGCGGAGCCAGTTGTCCGCGTCAAGAGGTTCATCCGCCCTTGAGAATACCGGGGGATGAGTAGCCAGGAAGTCGGAGTAGGAGCTCTGTTGACGCTCCTCACGATCTTGACGTCTCTCTGGGTGAGACATATTTGCGATTAGAGTCTGCAGCAACTCCGTGTGCTGCTGATGTGAACCCGCCATTGCTGCGACGATGTCGGCCAATGTTACCGTTGGCAGTGGCGGTGGCAGTGTTTGCTGTTGCTGTTGCTGATGTTGCTGCTGCTGTCCCGAGGAGTCCTCGGGAGGCTGTTGGGTGGTCTCTCCCCCTTGACTGGTACCCCCAACGTCCGGGTTGGCACGAGTACGCGTCATTCTGAAATTCAAAACAGCAGCGGTTAGTACATGTCATACTTAAAATTCCATATGCAACAGTAGGTATTGAAGTGACACATGAATAATTTTCACAATATTCACATATATTGATAAAGCATAAACTTTATACAAGATACATTATTCTTGGGTCCCCGAGAAGTCGTGCTCATGTCGTCACTACCTATACATACGCTACTGTCTACACGACATGTCACCGATTACAAAAGTTGGGTTACATTACCCTAGCTGCCCTACTTGGCAACTGTAACCCCTTACTCAGAGTAGAACTCGACCTCCTGCGGGTCATCCTCCTCCGGTACCTCTGCTGGTGGCTCTGGATCTACCACCTCTTTGCCCATCTCGGGTTCTCCCATTGCTGGAAGGCCCAAGACCACCGGTATGCCCAATACCGGAGGTACGAGGTCCTTCAAAGCATGCACCTCGTCCATGGCCTGGTTGTAATTTTCTTCCAAGCCTTGCTCTTCCTCAATAGCGTCGTCTCGCTCTTGAGCAAGGTCCTCGTTCTGCTGGGTAAGATTCTGTACCAGTTCTTGTAACGCCGTGATGTCGACACAACTCTTCTTCTTTGCCTTCTTCAGACGATGCAACTGATTGTGTTGTTCATTCAGTCGCTTGATCGTCGGAAGGAGCACATTACGGAGTGCGCTGTGAGCACTCTCGAAATGGTCTCCACGGCTCGTGCTCTCCTTGAGCTTCGTGGCGAGATGCTCCGTATGAACAGCTTGGCTGTCCATCACGGCGTTTCCCGCCCTCATCTGGAGGCTGAGATTTGCCTCCGCGGGGTTGTACCTTGGGCAACCCGGATCTGTTGCCTCCCGGTACCTCTCTTCCCACACATACTGAGCCCGTCCCTCCACCGGAACGAGCGCGTATGTTGTGCCCTCCATAGCCTGCACGTGCAGTTGGCAGAAACGTGACATGGTGTCACGGGCTGCCACTTGCCACATCCCTTCCGGCTGTCTACCTTTCACCGTGACGGTGAACGGCACACAACCGGGTGGCGTAGGTCCTGCAGGGACTTTGACATGGATTGTCCACATCTTGTTCTCCTCTTCGCCTTCTTCCTTGGTGAAGTACTGCGACATCTAGTTATATCCGAAATATTGAAGCATCTGCCTCAATGTCTCCGGATAGCCGCTGCGGTGAGAACAGTGGGACACCACCCACCCGTTCTCCAACTGCTTTTCTGCTGTCATCTGTAAAAATTATATTTGAGAAATGTCAAATATTTATTTAAACAGTAAACCACTGAATTATAACATAAGACATATCATTGAACCCATAAAACTTGGAAACATAGTTCAAATTTTAAGCAAATTTGACTGCTGATCTGCTGTTCAACATGATAGCCCTGACCAGTTTCCATTTAAACCTGATTTAGGCCATGTCAAAGCAAAACCAATTCTGGAGCTCAACATCAAAGTTAAATCTAACTCCAATAGCTTTCCAGAAAGTACTTGCTTGGCCTAATATCTGTCCTGGTTCAAAAGTTATGAGAGGTTAAAGTTAACAGAATTTCTGGAGAAACTTGGACAGCATCTCCCTGCCTTATGTGCTGATTTGACCCAAGAAATTCCAGTTAATTCCATTCCTAATCTGACAAAACTTTATGTTACAAAGTTGTAACCCATCTCATAAGATTTCCAGAACTACCTCATTTTATAATTATGGATTTTTATGCAGGAAGTTATACTCAATTTACAGAGAGTTTACAGAGAGTCTTTGCTCCGCCCTGTTTTCTGGACAGTTTCAACTCTACTGTATTTTTTGATTGGTTTAAGGGATGAGACACCTCTGGACCTCAACAGAAAAGTTGTAAAGCTCTTCCAGAGCTTTCCAGAAATGTATCATATGACCCCAACCTCGAAAGAACTCAACCTCTAACCTCTGATTAACTCCAGCCTTAATTCAGCTGAAAACAGAGTGCTCTGTCCTTAACAACCTATAAGTTGAAAACTTGTTAACTTTGAATATTATGATTAAGGGAAGGAGTTACATTAAGTTTTACTACTTTGGATCAAAACCTTCAAGTTTTACAATGAAGTTGTTCATTTAGTGGGGTGTGACGTCGATGCGTCACCAGATTATGTCGGTACTACGTCCTCACAAAGAAAAACCTATACCGGACTTAGCCGGCTTCGTTACTTCAGTGGCACTAAGAGTCACTCACACACGGATGCTACACGTCTACCGTTTCATGGTCAGACTACCTGCAGAAACTCAAACAATCGTCAGACTCGGCTGCACACCGAGCCCGGAATCCATACAGTTCATACACCCGGCCGTCATCACTCGCCCGGGTGTTCTCAAGCCAAACACGCCTTGAGTTACGTGTTCACGTTTCAGACCACGTAAAGGGGTCTCCCAAGTTGCACCATGCACGCCAGGGACAGACGTTGCTCGAATACCCCAAACGACATGAAGAGTCGTAGAGGATACCAAAGCGGGTCGGGTTACCTGCCACCCGTGGGGCTCCACCCTTCAGCTTGTGCGCACTGGTGGACAGCGCTTACGTGCACCCTCCAAGACATAAACGTCCCGAGATACACGATTTTCCAACATAGACATATAGGTTAGTATGCCACTTTCTATATGCTAATAACATCCTTATACGGGCTACTAACTCGTTCCTCACTGGATTTTTGAAAAAGATGACCTTTTTAGTGCGTTAAACCTCAAGCGAGCTCTGATACCAACGCTGACACGACCCCACGGTCTTGTCGAGCCAGGATCATGCTGAGGGGTGCTGCGTTGCACAGCACCGGATAACACACATCAAAGGTACAAAGCGGAAGCGAAATTTTATTACATAAACGAGTTTATGAACATTTGTACATCAAAATAAGTCCAGTCTACACTCACGGGCGTAGACTACGCATCAAGTCCACGTCTAGCCCTTGAACGTGTCCTTGCTAGCACACATGCACACTAACTCTGCGGCGTTCACCACTCCCACTCGACGGGGTTCCCCTCCTGGGGTTCCGTCTCCACTTCGGGAGTCCCTTCCTCATAGAACCCTGCAAAAGCTTCAAACACAAGCAGTGAGCACGATGGCTCAGCAAGTCTGACCCGTCTCTCCTAAATATGGAACTTCTACATGAGGGGTGATGGGTACATGAGGTAAAACAATTTGCAAATGACTCGCCTAATTATTGGAACCTTACTTTCAAGTTTTAGCAGCAGGTGGTGGAGAACCTTATGCTAAGGCACATGAGAGAGCCGCAATCAAACAAGAAACACATTTCTCTCATGTACTTTGCCCAAAGTTGAAAAGAACTTTAGTTAGCTCTAAACTACAATAAATCATTAGCAATCAAGTCCATCTTTCAATCAGCAACATTTTAAAATGCAACTAGCCTGTTCTTTCTACGTCACGGTACAGTGAACAAGTGGTACTCACTGACCGCGAGGGACGGCGATTATAATCGATTTACACCTGCAGGGTTACCCGAATAACCCGTCATGTACGCCCGTACTCGATGTTGCCTACAACAACCATCACGGGCGTCGTACGCAACCACCTTTCACCCGTTAGCCAAATGTTGAACCGGTCCAACCGTCCCGAGCAAGAGGTCTCTGCACGCGCATCTCAGTGCCGCCAGCCGATTTACACCTCAAGCTCTCAACCTACCCTCTGAACGACCAGCTATGCCTCAACATCCAGCTACCCGAGTTACATCGGTTTCCCGGTTCCCATATAGCCGGTAGGTCTTCGGTACTGTTCTAGCTTGTTCAACAGGCCCGCACACGGCTCGGTCCTCAATCGACACAAGCGGAGCTATAGCACACAGGCCCCAAAGTCCTACTGCCCTTACCCTCCGCTTGGTCTCATTTTCTTGCCATGTGTTTCATGTGCTATCACTACCCGAGTCGAGTGCCTCTAGCCTATGCTCGCGAGTAGTTCCAACCACTCGACTTGTACCGAATCGTACCCTAACTTAGCTTTGCAGTAGCTAACGGGGTTTGCAATCCTAAACCCAACCCAGGATTTTCTTGGCTATGCAATTGGGTTTCCAAGCAAGACTCTAATGCAAGGAATCATAATACTCAAGTAAGTGCTCAAAACAATAAAAATTTGTAAAACAGTTAATGTAAACCGGGCCTTGCCTTTCTGCTCTTGGTCGTAGACTAGCTGTTCCTCCGGAGTAACGAAGTCTAGGACTTCGGGTTCCTCCTCGACCTTAGCGACTACATGATAGAAGAAGTACATGTATCAATTTAAATGCATTTGTATTAAGTTTGAACTTGTGAAGTTTATAACTCTTACTAGACAAACCCAATGACTGTGAAACTATTACTGTGGTTTGGTTACAACCTAAACACAGACTTGGTCAAGTTTTAGTTGCAGCACAGCTCATTTGAGCCCTCCACAATTTATCATGTACTTGACCTTAATTGGAACTATTAGGGTGTTCTAAGGATTTTCATGAAACAAACTATGACTTTCTGAAAACTAGATTTTCAGAGGGTTCTAATGGAATTGGTCTCACTTAATTTGATGGTTCCTAGCTAAGGATATGAGCTAAACCATTTGAGAGAAAATTCTGAAAATGTTTCTGAACATTTTCTATTTTCTTTGGAACAGTTCCACTAATCACACCATTAGGTGGATCAAATGAGCTCAAATGGATCCGAAATTGTTATGATAGCTCAGGGATATTTTGGTGAACATCCCAGCAAAATTTCAGGATTTTCCTCCAAAGGATTCTCCAGTTAAAATTCCAAACAGTTTAAACTTTGAGGAATTAATTCTGAAGAAATAGGGATTTTCATGAAGTGAAACTTGATTTGCTGGAAAGTGCTCAGAGAGCTGAATCCAACAAAATTTGGTTCACTCGATTTGGAGCTTTCTAGCCAAAGTTATGAGGATTTGAAGTTTGAATGAAATCTGAAAATTGGGGGAAAAGTTTAAATTTGCCGGGGCCCGCGGGGACACGTGTTGAGCGCCGAGGCGACCGCACACCGCGGCCCATCGGGTTTTTGCGCGCCAGCACACCCGATCCCGGCCGCAGCCCGATCCCGATTTAAAATATCTCCCGCTGACAGCTGGGGTCCACCCCCTTCGTCAACCTCCCGCCGCCCGCGCTCTGCCGCCGGGGGACCTCGCCGGAGAGCTCACCGGCAGCTTCTGTAAAGCTCCAAACTTCACGATCTTGGACGCCTCTGCCTATTTCCACTCGGGGAACAGGATTCTTGGGTCAGCTCGCCATGAAACTGGCCGGTGCATGGTCGGCGACGACTAGCAGCCTCGGGAGAACTTCGGCCGTGTTGCCCGTCCTCCCTAGCACCTCACCCGAGCAAGCTAAGGGTCGTCGAGAATCAGTGGACCATAGGAAAGGTCGACGTGAGCTCCACGGAGCTCGGGAAGGGCTGTGTTGGGCTGTCACCGTGCGACCTAGGCCGGAAATCGGGATTTCTACTAAAACTCGAAGAACAGCGGTCTCCCTCCACGGTTCTTCGTGGTTCCTGCTCCTATGGACCCGCACGGGCTACTAGAAGTGATCCTCTCCATGAGAGGATGAGTGATGCAGTGTGTCTTACGAATTTCTCGGATCGGTACAGACCTCTCTTTTGCACACCGTCGCGAAAACATGAAATTCCGGCCTAAGCAGCGTTTGTCACGCCGCCGGAGCTTGCAGAAATGAAAGAGGGGTTGAAGGCGAACCTCTTTGCTGTTCACAGCTCCGTGAACGTTGGGCTGTGGTGGCTGGAAGGACGGTTCCCGCAGCGGCGGCTCGAGCTGAACCGGCAGAGAAGGGATCGCCACGGTGGAGCTCGGGGAAGACCGTGCAGGGTCTGGAACTGATGCGAGGGTGTAGAAGATGGCTTGGCGCACCCGGTGCTGGTCCCAGATCGCCGGGATGGTCACTGGATCGGCCGGGCGACGAGGAACTGAAAGTTCACTCGGGTGGCGAGGTGCTTCGGCTTTTTGGGTGGAAATGCGACGAGGCAGCGGTGGAAGGCACCGGTGACCGCTCGGGCGGGTAGATAAAGACCCCGAGAGTCAGTTCCGCGGCTGAGATCAGCAAGCAGCTGGTGGCTTTGCCGTGGCGGCAGCTCGGGTCAGCGCAAGAACCCGAGTGCAGAGTTCAGTCGGCTGGGTTCTCTTCAGAGGCTGACCAGTGGGTCCCACCCAGGGTTTTAACCTCTGAAATTCACTCTAATCACTGTTGTAAACAGTGAGCCCCAAAATACCCATGGTGATTCAAATTATTCACCCATGAGCCATTTGAATTGGTTAAAATTCAAACTGGGTCTGGTTTGAATGAATTTCAGCACATGTGCAGTTTGAAACTCAAATAAAGTTTGAATTTGCCCCAGTTAGCTCATGTCAAGATCAACTCCAAATGGAGTGAAATTTGGTGTGTGGGCTCAAAAAAATGTGCTGGATAAGAATATGTCTCCCACTTTTGAATTCATGGGATAGAAACAGTTTGAATTTGAATATGGTTTCAAACTGCCCTCTTTCTAACTATACCCAAAATGACCTCAAAAAGGTTTTGAATTTGGGTGAAACTTGGCATGTACATCCTTAGCAATGTGTAGGAGTTTTCATATGTCCAGCCCCTCTATATCACATGTGGGAAATACAACTTTTGCAATATGTGAGTTTGTTTTCTAATGAGCATGTTGATGGTGGTTACTTGCTTTTCATTTGTGTTCATCAACTTACTTCAAATGAGGTGTGTGGTGTGGTAATGAACACTTCAAATATGTGTCAAAAACTGAGGCCCTTACAGGAACTCTATATGCAGGGATGTATAATACATGATAAGGACTTTGCAATAAAGACACGCCTACATGTTGATCCTTACTTTCAGTTTTTATAGCAACAGTTTAATGAGCCTTAGGCAGCCCTCACATCGGAAGTCCACAATCAAACAAGAAACACTTTCCTCTGATGTGGTGATGCCTAAAGTGGAAGATAAACTTAATTAGCTCTACAACAACAGCATACATGGTTTCAAGACATTAGTAATTCAATGCAACATATTCAGTTGGCTTATTTCACTTCTTACTACGTCACAGCGCAGTGAACAAGCGGGTACTCAAATAACCGCGAGGGACGGTGATTGCAAATAGGAGACACCCGGATAACACATCACATACACCCACTTTCAGAAGCGTGATTCCACACCCCTTGCTACTCTGTTGTATGCAACAACCTTTCAAAGGCAACCCAAATGCCGAACCGGTCCATCCGTAACGGGCAGGAGGTCCCCGCGTGGAGCGTGACTGTGCCCACAGCAGATTTACACCTTGCTACCCTCAACCCACTCCTATAAAACGGTTGGGTAAGCCTCGGCACCCAGGTTAACCAATTACATCGGTTTCCTAGTTCCCATATGCCAGTATGCATCCGGTACTGGTCGATACTTGTCCAGCAGGGCCACACACGGCTCGGTCCTCAATCGACACCAACAGGGCTACGAACGTGAGACCTCCGCTCACTGCATCCTATCCCCCCTGCTGGGTCTCATTTTCACAACTTAAGCCATTTTCTACCTCTTCTCATCCCGTGTGATAAATACTATCTCACGAGTAGCTTCCAACCACTTGACTTCTACCGAGATCCTAAGAACATTAGCACGACATTCTCTACTCGTCGAGTTTGTAAACTACGCAACCCTTCATAGGTTTGAAAATGCTATGCAAGTGGGGTTTCAATCACCCTAACTCTAGTGCAAGAATTTCACCCTAAACATAAGTGATACAAATAAAGAAATTGCAAAAGTACTTAAATGCAAACCGGGGCTTGCCTGGTTGCAAGTTAAATGGGAAGTCAGCTTCGGGTGGGAGGACGTCCAACGGCTCCGATGCGTCCTCAACTTCAGTCACTAAATGAAATGTAGCAAAATATATGTATAAGTATTAAGGACTTATAAGAAGTAACTTCTATCCATAGCTACTGCTATTTAGGATCATTAATTGGCTTTGGGATTTTTCCAGTGGATACTAGACTCTCTAAGGATGATCTGAGCAAAATTTGGAGAATTGTCATTGCACAATGTAGTCTCCAAAATTCCTACAAGTACAAGGCTTCTCTGAATTTTGAGCCCAAATCAGGAGCTTTGACATGACTAACAGTGGTATATCTGATTAGGTAAGTCTCCATGGTTCCAACAAAATTTGTTTCACCATTTTTGGAGCTACCAACAGAGAGATATGAATTTTTGAAGTTGGACAGGAGTTCTGAAAAGTTTCTGTTTAAATTTGAATTTTCAAATAAAGGCTGAATTTTGGAAGGCAATTTAGTCTAGCAAATGGACTCCAATGAAGCTAAAATTTTTACTGGAGATTAGTAACTATGAAAAGGATTAGCTTCCTAAATTTGGGAATGTTTCATAAAGAATTGCTCCTGCAGTAAATCTCCAAAGGATTTACTAAAAACAATTCTAAGGAAATTCCTGGGCATTTTCATAGCAAGCAATTTATTCCTCTGTGAAGTAATCCTTATTAGGATTCCAACAAAATTGGTTTCACAATTTTTGGAGGTTCCTACACAAAGTTATGGCTCTCCAAAGTTTGCACTAGAATAAGACAATCTGGAAAAATTTAAACCGACAGTGGGTCCCACTTGCCAGTCCTGTCTTCTACCTCGCGCCAAAACAAAGGACCCGGCGGTTTGCTCTGGCGAGGGTGGCGGAAAAGGCCTTCCCGGCCGCCTCCCAGGCCAAATCTCGCCGCTCCTCCATTATTTACCCTGCTGAACACGCTGGTGGTGTCGCCGGCGGCCAAAACTCGCCGGAAGATGGCGCGCACTGGTGACAGCAGGGTTTCGAACTCTGGCGAGGTCGGGAAGCTTCATTCCTCCACCAAACGATCAGCTCTCGGGCTCTAGAGCACCAGTGGAAGATGTAGAAGCTAGGCATGGCCTCTAACGCTGGTGAAACAGCCGGCAACCGGTGGCTCCACGGTGACCCGAGGTGTTTTTGCACCGGCGACTAAGAAAACAGCTAGAACTCCCTCATTTCTGGATGTTCTTGCTCGGTTCTTCGTCGAGGAGGGGCGCTAGGAAGTATGGAAGCTGTGTGCAAGCTTGCTCGATCTCTAGTGGATCGTGCAACACGAATTTTGGGTTAGACCGAGCCCTACCCGCCTGCAAACAGTTTCAGGAAACGGCGAAATTCTCGCCACCGGTTCTAGCAACCGCAAAACGGCCTCCGGCTACACGATCAGGACATGCAAACGCACCTTTCTTGTACAGAAAGTTGGGGAAGAGGGTGGCCGGATGAGGCTGTCGATGGTGAGCCAAAACGGTGAGGTCCGGTGCACCCCAACGCTTTGGCCAAATCCGTGTTTTGCGAGCAGCTCCGATCGGAAACCTTGGAGGAATTCTGGGAGGGGCTGGAGCATGTCAAGGCACTAATCTTTGCTGTGGATAGCTCGAGCAACCGAGCTTGGGGTGTCTGAGACTAGCGAGAGCAGAGATGGCGTGGAACGAGCTCGTGTGTGCGGGAGGAAGCACAGCCCGGCGAACTGAGGAAACGAAAGGGTGCTGTGGCACTCGGCGGGGTGATCAGGACGAGCGTTGGGGGAGCCAGCAGGAGGTGGCGCGGTGAATGCCTCGGGAGCAGTTTTCGCCGGGAGCTGGCGGCGTCTCGGCGATCGGCCAAAGCAAAACAGAGGCGGTAGCGCTGTTGTGAGGCTGACCACTGGGTCCCACTTCATCCTCTTTTAATCAAAATTTCCACTGATATTTTCCCTTCCATCTGCTCAAAATTTAAGGCTATGCTTTGCCTCAAAGTTAAGGTTTGAAAAGGTTAAATTCAAATGATTTGAATTCTGGTGTGAAGTTTGAATTGGGTATGGTCATTTGAATTCGATTGAAATTTGAATTTTCCTTTTTGTATTGCTCCAAAAACATAGCAAACCAACTCCAAAGTTTATGATTTTTGGCATGGATGCTAATTCAAATGTGGAGAACACATTTGTGGAACCAAATTTGCAAATTGGGAAAGTTGGAATTTGAAACTGAATTTTAAATTCAGATTAGAGGCTTCCTGACACGACCCCGTTGGTCTTGTCGAGCCAGGATCACGCTGAGGGGTGCTGCGTTGCACAGCACCGTATAACACACGTCAAAGGTACAAAGCGGAAGCGAAATTTTATTACATAAACAAGTTTATGAACATGTTTACAGCAAAATAAGTTCAGTCTACACTCGCGGCCGTAGACTAAGCATCAAGTGCACGTTCAGCCCTCGAACGTGTCCTTGCTAGCACACACGCACACTAACTCTGCGGCGTGCACGACTCCCACTCGACGGGGTTCCCCTCCTGGGGTTCCGTCTCCTCTTCGGGAGTCCCTTCCTCATAGAACCCTGCAAAAGCTTCAAACACAAGCAGTGAGCACGAAGGCTCAGCAAGTCTGACCCGTCTCACCTAAACATGGAACTTCTACATGAGGGTAATGGGTTACATGAGGTAAAAATCAGTTGCAATGACTCGCCTAATTAGTAGAACCTTACTTTCAAGTTTTAGCAGCAGGTTGTGGAGAACCTTACGCTAAGGTACATGAGAGAGCCGCAATCAAACAAGAAACGCATTTCTCTCATGTACTTTGCCCAAAGTTGAAAAGAACTTTAGTTAGCTCTAAGCTACAGCATATCATTAACAATCAATGTCCATCTTTCAATCAGCAACATTTTAACATGTAACTAGCCTGTTCATTCTACGTCACGGTACAGTGAACAAGTGGTACTCACTGACCGCGAGGGACGGCGATTATAATCGATTTACACCTGCAGGGTTACCCGAACAACCCGTCACGTACGCCCGTACTCGATGTTGCCTACAACAACCATCACGGACGCCGTACGCAACTACCTTTCACCTGTCAGCCAAATATTGAACCGGTCCCATCGTCCTGAGCAAGAGGTCTCTGCACGCGCATCTCTGTGCTGCCAGCCGATTTACACCTCGAGCTCTCAACCTACCCTCTGAACGACGGGCAATGCCTCAATACCCAGCTAACCGAGTTACATCAGTTTCCCGGTTCCCATATAGCCGGTAGGTCTTCGGTACTGTTCTAGCTTGTTCAACAGGCCCGCACACGGCTCGGTCCTCAATCGACACAAGCGGAGCTATAGCACACAGGCCCCAAAGTCCTGTTGCCCTTACTCTCCGCTTGGTCTCATTTTCTTGCCATGTGTTTCATGTGTTAACACTACCCGAGTCGAGTGCCTCTAGCCTATGCTCGCGAGTAATTCCAACTACTCGACTTGTACCGAATCCTACTCTATCTTAGCATTGTCGTAGCTAACGGGGTTTGCAATCCTAAACCCAACCCGTGGTTTTCTTGGCTATGCAGTTGGATTTCCAAACAAGACTCTAATGCACAGAACAAAGGAAACAAGTATGTGCTCAAAACAATAAAAATTTGTAAAAAGGTTAATGCAAACCGGAGCTTGCCTTGCTGCTCTTGGTCGTAGGCTAGCTGTTCCTCCGGAGTAACGAAGTCTAGGACTTCGGGTTCCTCCTCGACCTTAGCGACTACATGATAGAAACAATACATGTATTAATTTAATGCATTTGTATTAGGTTTGAAGTTGTGAAGTCTATAACTTTTGCTAGACAGACCTAATGACTGTGAAACTTTTATTGTGGCTTGGTTACAACCTAAACAAAGAATTGGTCAAGTTTTATTTGCAGCAAAGCTCATTTGAGCCCTCCACAATTAATTATGTCCTTGACCTTAATTGGAACTCTTAGGGTGTTCTAGGAATTTTCATGAAGCAAACTATGACTTTCTGAAAACTAGATTTTCAGAGGGTTCTAATGGATTTGGTCTCACTTAATTTGGGGGTTCCTAACTAAAGATATGAGCTAAACAATTTCAGAGAAAATTCTGAAAATGTTTCTGAACATTTTCTATTTTCTCTGGAACAGTTTCACTAATCACACCATTAAGTGGATTAAATGAGCACAAATGGACCTGAAATTTTTATGGTAGTTCAGGGATATTTTGGTGAATATCCCAGCAAAATTTCAGGATTTTCCTCCACAGGATTCTCCAGTTAAAATTCCTAACAGTTTAAACTTTGAGGAATAAATTCTGGAAAATTAAGGGTTTCATGAAGTGAAACTTGATTTGCTGGAAAGTACTCGGAGAGCTGAATCCAGCAAAATTTGGTTCACTCAATTTGGAGCTTTCTAGCCAAAGTTATAAGGATTTGAAGTTTGAACTGAAACTGAAATTCGGGAAAAAGTTTAAACTCTGGCTTGTGGGCCCCGCACACAGTGCGTCGTCTCCCTCCTCGCGCCAACTGCGCGGCGGCGGCGATCTCCGGCGACCCTCACCGGAACTGAGTTCCCGGCCACCCCCTGGCCCGAAACTCGCCGCCTGCCCCTTTACTGACCCCCTGGACTCGATGGTGGGGTCGCCGGCCGCCGGCGATGACCGGAAACCCGTGCGCACCGGTGACAGCACCTGATAGGGTTCCGGTGAGGTCGGTCCTGCTCTCCCGTGCACCAAATCGACCGGGAATCGGTCGGAGAGCATCAGTAGAGTGTGGGAAACACGAACCCGGGCTGGGTGGAAGCTAGGAATACCGGCAACTATGCTCTCGACGGTGAGCCGAGGTGTTCAGCCATGGCGGCGGGGAAAACAGCCATATCATGGCCGATTCTCGATGGTTTTCTCTAATTCCAGTTCGAGCGTGGGCGCTATTGTGCGTAGAAGCTACTAGGTAACGAGCTCGTCCAACCCTCGTGCATAGAGCACGAATTTCACCCGAAGGTGAGCTCGGTCCTTATGAACTGATCAAGAGTAAATTTGGAAATTCTTGGCCGAGGGTTGATCAATCGCCAAACGGCTTTCGGCTACTCCATATACATACAATCACACACCATTCTTGTGTAGAGAAGAGGACGTGACAACGGCTGTGCTGTGCTGTCCACGAGAGCCCGATCGGCGGCGACGCTCGGCTCGTCGGAGAAACGGCTCGGTACAGCTCGAGGACGCTTGCTCACTGGCCAACACGGTGCCTAGGAGGTTGCTTACGATCCCCCGGTGCCGTTTTGCTGTGGAGGAGGCTGTGCTCGCGAGTGATCGGGCTTGATCAAGCGTGAGCTCGAGCGGAGGCGGTTTCAGTGGAAGAACAGGCCGAGTATGTCGGCAGCTCGGGGAATGGGCGATCGGAGCACGCCGGGGAGGGGATAAGTAGCCCGGCGACTGGTCTCCGGCTTGGGGCGCGCAGCAGGAGCTGGCGCCGGCTGCCCCCCTCGGTGGCGTGCGCACACTGCACCCGGGAACCGATGGAGCTGCGTTTCAGTCGGTTTGTGTTGAAGTAGAGGCTGACATGTGGGTCCCACCCCTCATTTTAACCTCTGAAATTTACTCCTAATCACTGTTGTAAACAGTGAACCCCATACTACCCTTGGCAATTCAAATTATTCACCCATGAGCCATTTCAATTGATCAAAGTTCAAATGAGGTTTGGTTTGAATGAATTTCAGCACAAGTTCAGTTTGAAATTCAAATAAAGTTTGAATTTCTCCCACTTAGCTCATGTCAAGATCAACTCCAAATGGAGTGAAAATTGGTGTGTGAGCTCACAAAAATGTGCTGAGTAAGAATATGCCTCCCACTTTTAAATTCATGGGATAAAAACAGTTTGAATTTGAATATGATTTCAAACTGCCCTCTTCCTAACTATCCCCAAAATGACCTCAAAAAGGGTTTTGAATTTGGGTGAAACTTGGCATGGACATCCTTAGTAAAGTGTAGGAGTTTTCATATGTCCAGCCCATCTATATCACATGTGGAAAATACCACTTTTGCAATGTGTGAGTTTGTTCTCTAATGAGCATGTTGATAATTGTTACTTGCTCTTCATTTGTGTTCATCATCCTTCCTCAAATGAGGTGTGTGGTGTGGTGATGAACACTGCAAATGTGTGTCAAAAACTGAGGCCCTTACATTTCCTCCCCCCTTAAAAGAATCTCGTCCCGAGATTATAAGGTGAAAATGAGAGAGAGGACGGTGGAAAATTACCGGATATGCGACGTGAAAAATTCAGGGTAGTTAGTGCGAAGGAATTCTTCGCTCTCCCATGTCGCTTCGTCCATGGAGTGATTACTCCATAGAACCTTGTAGAACCACAACGTACGGTTGCGTGTGGTTCGGGCCTTTTCATCAATAATCTGCACCGGTTCCTCCCGATAGGTGAGATCCAGTTGCAGTTCTTCAATGTCTTCCAGCTGAACGGTAGTTGATAGCTTGAGACACTTCCTCAGCTGGGAAATATGAAAGACGTCGTGCACACCGGAAAGTGCTTCTGGTAATTTCAACCGGTATGCCACTGATCCACATCTTTCGGTAATCTGGAATGGACCGAATGAATCGGGGTGCCAACTTTCCTCTCACCCCAAATCGGTTTACGCCCTTCATTGGAGATACCCGTAAATATACGTGTTCTCCAACTTCGAATTGTAATGGGCGCCTTCTCCGGTCCGCATACTGTTTCTGTCGGGATTGAGCGGCTTTTAGGTTCGCTTGAATCAGTCGAACCTTTTCTTCCGCGTTGTTGACAAGGTCAATCCCGAAGGTAACCCTTTCGCCAGACTCACACCAGTTCAATGGTGTGCGGCATCTTCTTCCGTATAGCGCCTCGTAGGGCGCCATCTTGATGCTGGCTTGGTGCCCATTGTTGTACGAGAACTCTGCTAACGGCAAGTGATCATCCCAATTCTTGCCGTGGTTGATAGCGCAAGCTCGTAGCATGTCTTCTAAGATTTGATTTACCCGCTCCGTTTGCCCATCCGTCTGCGGGTGGTAGGCTGAACTACGGATGAGCTTCGTCCCCAAGGCAGCATGTAGCTGCTCCCAAAAACGGGACACAAATAAAGTGCCCCTATCCGATATGATAGTACGGGGTACGCCGTATAAGCATAGGATCCGTGAGATGTACAGTTCAGCGTACTTCTTGGCGTTGTAGTTGGTGTTGACCGGGATGAAATGGGCAACTTTGGTGAGCCGATCGACGATCACCCACACAGAATCATGTTTCTGCAAGGTGGTGGGTAAACCGACGATGAAATCCATGCTCACGTCCTCCCACTTCCAGGCAGGAACGCCCAGTGGTTGTAGCAGTCCCGGTTTCCGCATGTGGTCTGCCTTCACCCTTCGACATGTATCACACTCGGACACGTATTTCGCAGTCTCTCGCTTCATCCGTGTCCACCAAAACTTGCTTCTGAGTTCTTGATACATCTTGTTGCTGCTGGGGTGAATAGAGAGCTTTGATAAGTGAGCCTCATCAAAGATCTTCTTCCGTAGTTCTGGGTTACGGGGTACGACGATCCGGTCCTTGAACCATAGGACGCCGTCTCCGTCTTTCCGGAAACATTTCAGCTCCCCACTATCTACACGTCTCCGTAAATGTGACATGCCCTTGTCATTCTTCTGGGCTGCCGCTATCTCTTCACGGATGGTGGGGATCAAAGCTAGGTTGTAGAGAGCTCCGTATGGAATCACACGTAGTGGTGGTTCGCTCTCTTCCAACGGTGTGATGGTCAGATTGTTGACGCGTGACTTGCGGCTCAGCGCATCTGCCACAACGTTTGCCTTGCCCGGATGATAATGGATCTCTATCTCGTAATCCTTTATCAATTCTAACCATCTTCGTTGCCTCATGTTCAGCTCCTTCTGAGTGAATATGTACTTGAGGCTTTTGTGGTCGGTATATAAATGTACGCGGTTACCGAGTAGGTAGTGCCTCCACATCTTCAGTGCAAGTACCACGGCAGCGAGCTCCAAGTCATGAGTTGGATAATTTTGCTCATGGTTTCTAAGCTGCCGTGATCCATATGCGACCACTCTTCGGTCTTGCATCAGCACACATCCGAGCCCAATGCCGGATGCATCGCAGTACACATCGAACGGTTTTGTTGTGTCTGGCTGCGCCAAAACCGGTGCTGATGTCAGGTGCTTGACTAAAGCCTTGAATGCTGCTTCACATGCTGGACTCCAAACATATTTGGTAGCCTTCTTCAGCAGCTCTGTCATTGGCTTGGCAATCTTCGAGAAGTTCGGAATGAACCTCCGATAATATCCCGCGAGTCCGAGGAAACTCCGTACCTCGTGAACAGTTCTCGGGGATTTCCAATTCAGCACTTGAGTGATCTTGCTCGGGTCCACAGCGATACCCTCCGCTGAGATGATATGCCCGAGGAAAGGCACCTGCGATATCCAAAACTCGCATTTGCTGAATTTTGCATATAACTTGTGATCCCGCAGCCGTTGCAAGACTATATGCAGATGTTTCTTGTGATCTTCCTCCGACTTGGAATATACCAGGATGTCGTCGATGAAGACCACGACAAACTTGTCCAGCTCCGGCATGAATACCGAGTTCATAAGTACATGAAGTGAGCTGGAGCATTGGTGAGGCCGAAGGACATAACCAGGTACTCATAAAGTCCGTACCTCGTCGAGAAAGCCGTCTTCGGAATGTCCTCAGCCCTTATCTTAATCTGATGGTACCCGGATCTTAAATCCATCTTGGAAAAGATCTTTGCTTCGACCAACTGATCAAACAACATGTCGATCCGTGGCAACGGGTACTTGTTCTTGATGGTTACGGCATTTAATGGACGATAGTCCACGCAAAGCCGCAACGTTTCATCCTTTTTCTTGACAAATAATGCCGAACAGCCCCATGGCGAGGAGCTCGGCCTAATAAAACCCTTCTCCAGAAGGTCCGTGAGCTGAGTCTTCAGTTCAGCCAACTCCTTGGGCACCATCTTGTACGGCCTTCGGGATATTGGCACGGTTCCTGGTGTAAGTTCAATCTTGAACTCCACCTCTCTATCGGGTGGCATTCCCGGTAAATCATCCGGGAATACATCAGGGAACTCTCGGACCACTGGAATGTCTTCCAATCTGATAGTTGTGGACTGATAGACACTTGAAAGTTTTATTTCTGGACTGTCCAGAAATAATGAGTGAGAACCGTGCACCTCTGAGTTTAAGTGCACGACTCGAAGGACGGTGTCTAAAACAGCGCCGTGGCGGGTTAACCACGACATCCCTAGGATGACATCGACCTTCTGTCCCTCTAAGATAAAGAGAGATGTGGGGTACACTCTACCCGCTAAGCATAATGGTGCTTTGGAGACCATTACGCTTGCTGAAATCTCCCCCCCCCCCCGGTGAACAAATTAAATATGGACTATCGGTGGGTAGTATTGGCAAACTGTGTTTAGCAATGAAAGCTTGGCTAATAAAATTATGCGTGGCGCCTGAATCAAACAATACTATAGCGGGATGCTGGTGGAGTTGAAACATACCCGCAAGGATTGGCTCGCCCTCCGGTACGTCCTCAATGGCAAGTTGGTGGACGGTGCCGGGCCTAGGGTTTGCCCGCCGCGCATTAGTAGGGTTCCGGGGTTGATTCCTCCCTGGAAACTGTGGTTCCACTCCGCCGCCTTGCCTCTCCGGGCAACTGCTCGCGAAGTGTCCTGGACGACCACACTTGTAACATGTGGCCGCTGCTGGTGGAGTACTCGGTGGACGAAAGCCCGGCATGCGTTGCTGAGGTGCAAACGCATGCGGCATCGCCCGTTGCTGCTGTTGTGGTTGCGGTGGTGCTGGCAGTGCCGGCCGGAATGCCGGTGAAGAGTATGGCCGACTGCGGAACGGCATCGACCGCTGTGGTGGTTGCCAGCGTGGACCTGATGGTGGGCGATTCACCATCCGAAACTTCTGAGAAGGACCGCCTCCTTCTCCATTGCTCTGCGGCACGCTTCGCTTTCTCTCCGCCGCCGCTAACTCCTTGCCGGAGTCCTCCTGAACAATCGCAGCATCAATGATGTCGTTGAGGCTGCCGCGATTGAACATCGCCAATTTGTCCTTCAGGAGCGGGTTAAGCCCCTGGTAAAAGTGGTCTCGCCGCTTCTCGTCGGTATCAGCATGATACGATGCATATAGCGCGAGATCGTTAAACGCCCTGGAGTATTCCAGCGCGTTCCGGCTCCCTTGTTGCAGGTGTAAGAACTCCTGCGTCTTCCTCTTCCTCATACCTGGCGGTATATGATAGGCCCTGAAGGCCGTCCGGAACTCCGTCCAGGTCATTACTCGGTCGGTGGGTTGTGAAGCACAGAAGTTGGCCCACCACGCGCTCGCGGATCCCTGGAGCTGCTGGACCGCGAACTGAGTCTTGCGCTGCTCGCTGATTTGGAGCAGCCCGAACTTCATCTCTATGGCGCGGAGCCAGTTGTCCGCGTCAAGTGGTTCATCCGCCCTTTAGAATACAGGGGGATGAGTCGCCAGGAAGTCGGAGTAGGAGCTCTGTTGGCGCTCCTCACGATCTTGACGTCTCTCTGGGCGAGACGTATTGGCGATGAGAGTCTGCAGCAACTCTGTGTGCTGCTGATGCGAGCCCGCCATTGCCGCGACAATGTCGGCCAATGTAACCGTTGGCAGTGGCGGTGGCGGTGTTTGCTGTTGCTGTTGCTGCTGCTGTCCCGAGGAGTCCTCGGGAGGTGGTTGGGAGGTCTCTCCCCCTTGACTGGTACCCCCAACGTCAGGGTTGGCATGAGTACGCGTCATTCTGAAATTCAAAACAGCAGCAATTAGCACATGTCTTAAAATTCCATACGCAACAGTAGGTATTGAAGTGACACATGGTTAATTTGCACAGCATTCACATATATTGATAAAGCAGAAACTTTATACAAGATACATTATTCTCGGATCTCCGAGAAGTCGTGCTCATGTCGTCACTACCTATACATACGCTACTGTCTACACGACATGCCACCAATTACAAAAGTTGGGTTACGCTACCCTAGCTGCCCTACTTGGCAACCGTAACCCCCTACTCGGAGTAGAACTCGACCTCCTGTGGGTCGTCCTCCTCCGGTACCTCTGCTGGTGGCTCTGGGTCTACCACCTCTTCTCCCATCCCGGGTTCTCCCATTGCTAGAAGACCCAAGACTACCGGTACGCCTAACACCGGGGGCACGAGGTCCTGCAAAGCATGCACCTCGTCCATAGCTTGGTTGTAGTCCTCTTCCCAACCTTGGCCTTCCTCGATAGCGTCGTCCCGCTCTTGAGCAAGGTCCTCATTCTGCTGGGTTAGGGTCTGCACCAGCTCTTGCAAAGCCGCGATGTCAACACGGCTCTTCTTCTTTGCCTTCTTCAGACAACGCAACTGATTGTGTTGTTCATTCAGTCGCTTGATCGTCGGAAGGAACACATTACGGAGTGCGCTGTGAGCACTCTCGAAATGATCTCCACGGCTTGTGCTCTCCTTGAGCTTGGTGGCGAGATGCTCCGTATGAACAGCTTGGCTGTCCATCACAGCGTTTCCCGCCCTCATTTGGAGGCTGAGATTTGCCTCCGCGGGGTTGTACCTTGGGCAACTCGGGTCTGTTGCCTCCAGGTACCTCTCTTCCCACACATGCTGAGCTCATCCCTCCACCGGAACGAGTGCGTATGGAGTGCCCTCCACAGCCTGCACGTGTAGTTGGCAGAAACGTGACATAGTATCACGGGCTGCCACTTGCCACATCCCTTCCGGTTGTCTTCCTCTCACCGTGACGGTGAATGGCACCCAACCGGGTGGCGTAGGTCCTGCAGGAACCTCGACATGGATCATCCACGTCTTGTTCCCCTCTTCGCCTTCTTCCTTGGTGAAGTATTGCGGCATCTGGTTGTACCCGAAATATTGGAGCATTTGCCACAATGCTTCCGGGTAGCCGCTATGGTCAGAACAGTGGGAAGCCACCCACCCGTTCTCCAACTGTTTATCTGCTGCCATCTGTAAAAATATATTTGAGAATTGTAAAATATTTATTTAAACAGTAAACCCCTGAGTTATAACATAAAACATGTCATTGAACCCATAAAACTTGGAAACATAGTTCAAATTTTTAAACAAATTTGACTGCTGATCTGCTGTTCCCACGACAGCCCTGACCAGTTTCCATTTCAACCTGATTTAGGCCATGTTAAAAGCAAAACCAATTCTGGAGCTCAACATCAAAGTTAAAGCTAACTTCAATAGCTTTCCATAAAGTGTTTGCTTGGCCTAAGATCTGTCCTGGTCAAAAGTTATGAGATGTCAAAGTTAACAGAATTTCTGGAAACAATTGGACAGCACCTCCCTGCCTTAGGTACTGATTTGATCCAAGAATCTCAGTTACTTCTGTTCCTAATCTGACAAAACTTTCTGTTACAAAGTTGTAACCTATCTCATAAGCTTTCCAGAACTAACTCATTTTTTATTTTTTTGGATTTTTATGCAGGAATTTATTCTTAATTTACAGAGAGTCTACAGAGAGTCTTTACCCTGTCCTGTTTTCTGGACAGTTCCAACTCTACTGCATTTTTCGAGTGGTTAAGGGATGAAACACCTCTGGACCTCAACAGAAAAGTTGTAAAGCTCTTCCAAAGCTTTCCAGAAATGTATCATACAACCCCAATCTCGAAAGAACTCAACCTCTAGCCTCTGATTCACTTCAGCCTTGATTCAGCTGAAAACAGAGTGCTCTGTCCTTAACAACCTATAAGTTGAAAGCTTGTTAACTTTGAATATCCTGTTCAAGGGAAGGAGTTACATCAAGTTTTACTACTTTGGATCAAAACTTTCAAGTTTTAATTGAATTTGTTCATTTAGTTGGGTGTGACACCGATGCGTCACCAGATCATGTCGGTACTACGTCCTCACAAAGAAAAACCTATACCGGACTTAGCCGGCTTCGTTATTTCAGTGGCACTAAACGTCACTCGCACACGGATGCTACACGTCTACCGTTTCGTGGTCAGCCTACCTGCAGAAACTCAAACAATCATCAGACTCGGCTGCACACCGAGCCCGGAATCCATACAGTTAGTACACCCAGCCGTCATCACTCGCCCGGATGTTCTCAAGCCAACCACGCCTTGAGTTACGTGTTCACGTTTTAGACCAGGTGACGGGTCTCCCAAGTTTCACCACGCACGCCAGGGACAGACGTTGCTCCAATACCCCAAACGACATGAAGAGTCGTAGAGGATATGAAAGCGGGTCGGGTTACCTGCCACCCGTGGGGCTCCACCCTTCAGCTTGTGCGCACTGGTGGACAACGCTTACGTGCACCTGGGTCCCCAAGACATGAACGTCCCGAGATGCACGATTTTCCGACATAACAAATAGGTTAATATGCCACTTTCTATATACTAATAACATCCTTATACGGGCTACTAACTCGTTCCTCACTGGATTTTTGAAAAAGAAGACCTTTGTACTGTGTTAAACCTCAAGCGAGCTCTGATGCCACGCTGACACGACCCCATTGGTCTTGTCGAGCCAGGATCACGCTGAGGGGTGCTGCGTTGCACAGCACCGTATAACACACGTCAAAGGTACAAAGCGGAAGCGAAATTTTATTACATAAACAAGTTTATGAACATGTTTACAGCAAAATAAGTTCAGTCTACACTCGCGGGCGTAGACTAAGCATCAAGTGCACGTTCAGCCCTCGAACGTGTCCTTGCTAGCACACACGCACACTAACTCTGCGGCGTGTACGACTCCCACTCGACGGGGTTCCCCTCCTGGGGTTCCGTCTCCTCTTCGGGAGTCCCTTCCTCATAGAACCCTGCAAAAGCTTCAAACACAAGCAGTGAGCACGAAGGCTCAGCAAGTATGACCCGTCTCACCTAAACATGGAACTTCTACATTTGGGTAATGGGTTACATGAGGTAAAAATCAGTTGCAAGGACTCGCCTAATTAGTAGAATCTTACTTTCATGTTTTAGCAGCAGGTTGTGGAGAACCTTACGCTAAGGTACATGAGAGAGCCGCAATCAAACAAGAAACGCATTTCTCTCATGTACTTTGCCCAAAGTTGAAAAGAACTTTAGTTAGCTCTAAGCTACAGCATATCATTAACAATCAATGTCCATCTTTCAATCAGCAACATTTTAACATGTAACTAGCCTGTTCATTCTACGTCACGGTACAGTGAACAAGTGGTACTCACTGACCGCGAGGGACGGCGATTATAATCGATTTACACCTGCAGGGTTACCCGAACAACCCGTCACATACGCCCGTACTCGATGTTGCCTACAACAACCATCACGGACGCCGTACGCAACTACCTTTCACCCGTCAGCCAAATATTGAACCGGTCCCATCGTCCCGAGCAAGAGGTCTCTGCACGCGCATCTCTGTGCCGCCAGCCGATTTACACCTCGAGCTCTCAACCTACCCTCTGAACGACGGGCAATGCCTCAATACCCAGCTAACCGAGTTACATCAGTTTCCCGGTTCCCATATAGCCGGTAGGTCTTCGGTACTGCTCTAGCTTGTTCAACAGGCCCGCACACGGCTCGGTCCTCAATCGACACAAGCGGAGCTATAGCACACAGGCCCCAAAGTCCTGTTGCCCTTACTCTCCGCTTGGTCTCATTTTCTTGCCATGTGTTTCATGTGCTAACACTACCCGAGTCGAGTGCCTCTAGCCTATGCTCGCGAGTAATTCCAACTTCTCGACTTGTACCGAATCCTACTCTATCTTAGCATTGCGGTAGCTAACGGGGTTTGCAATCCTAAACCCAACCCGTGGTTTTCTTGGCTATGCAGTTGGATTTCCAAACAAGACTCTAATGCACAGAACAAAGGAAACAAGTATGTGCTCAAAACAATAAAAAATTGTAAAAAGATTAATGCAAACCGGAGCTTGCCTTGCTGCTCTTGGTCGTAGGCTAGCTGTTTCTCCGGAGTAACGAAGTCTAGGACTTCGGGTTCCTCCTCGACCTTAGCGACTACATGATAGAAACAATACATGTATCAATTTAATGCATTTGTATTAGGTTTGAAGTTGTGAAGTCTATAACTTTTGCTAGACAGACCTAATGACTGTGAAACTTTTATTGTGGCTTGGTTACAACCTAAACAAAGAATTGGTCAAGTTTTATTTGCAGCAAAGCTCATTTGAGCCCTCCACAATTAATTATGTCCTTGACCTTAATTGGAACTCTTAGGGTGTTCTAGGAATTTTCACGAAGCAAATTATGACTTTCTGAAAACTAGATTTTCAGAGGGTTCTTATGGATTTGGTCTCACTTAATTTGGGGATTCCTAACTAAAGATATGAGCTAAACAATTTCAGAGAAAATTCTGAAAATGTTTCTAAACATTTTCTATTTTGTCTGGAACAGTTTCACTAATCACACCATTAAGTGGATTAAATTAGCTCAAATGGAACTGAAATTTTTATGGTAGTTCAGGGATATTTTGGTGAATATCCCAGCAAAATTTCAGGATTTTCCTCCACAGGATTCTCCAGTTAAAATTCCTAACAGTTTAAACTTTGAGGAATAAATTCTGGAAAATTAAGGGTTTTCATGAAGTGAAACTTGATTTGCTGGAAAGTACTCGGAGAGCTGAATCCAGAAAAATTTGGTTCACTCAATTTGGGTCTTTCTAGCCAAAGTTATAAGGATTTGAAGTTTGAACTGAAACTGAAATTCGGGAAAAAGTTTAAACTCTGGCTTGTGAGCCCCGCACACAGTGCGTCGTCTCCCTCCTCGCGCCAACTGCGTGGCGGCGGCGATCTCCGGCGACCCTCGCCGGAACTGAGTTCCCGGCCACCCCCGGCCCGAAACTCGCCGCCTGCCCCTTTACTGACCCCCTGGACTCGATGGTGGGGTCGCCGGCCGCCGGCGATGACCGGAAACCCGTGCGCACCGGTGACAGCACCTGCTAGGGTTCCGGTGAGGTCGGTCCCGCTCTCCCGTGCACCAAATCGACCGGGAATCGGTCGGAGAGCATCAGTAGAGTGTGGGAAACACGAACCCGGTCTGGGTGGAAGCTAGGAATACCGGCAACTATGCTCTCGACGGTGAGCCGAGGTGTTCAGCCATGGCGGCGGGGAAAACAGCCATATCATGGCCGATTCTCGATGGTTTTCTCTAATTCCAGTTCGAGCGTGGGTGCTATCGTGCGTAGAATCTACTAGGTAACGAGCTCGTCCAACCCTCGTGCATAGAGCACGAATTTCACCCGAAGGTGAGCTCGGTCCTTATGAACTGATCAAGAGTAAATTTGGAAATTCTTGGCCGAGGGTTGATCAATCGCCAAACGGCTTTCGGCTACTCCATCTACATACAATCACACACCTTTCTTGTGTAGAGAAGAGGACGTGACAACGGCTGTGCTGTGCTGTCCATGAGAGCCCGATCGGCGGCGACGCTCGGCTCGCCGGAGAAACGGCTCGGTACAGATCGAGGACGCTTGCTCACTGGCCAACACGGTGCCTAGGAGGTTGCTTACGATCCCCCGGTGCCATTTTTCTGTGGAGGAGGCTGTGCTCGCGAGTGATCGGGCTTGATCAAGCGTGAGCTCGAGCGGCGGCGGTTGCAGTGGAAGAACAGGCCGAGTATGTCGGTAGCTCGGGGAATGGGCGATCGGAGCACGCCGGGGAGGGGATAAGTAGCCCGGCGACTGGTCTCCGGCTTGGGGCGCGCAGCAGGAGCTGGCGCCGGCTGCCCCCCTCGGTGGCGCGCGCACACTGCACCCGGGAACCGATGGAGCTGCGTTTCAGTCGGTTTGTGTTGAAGTAGAGGCTGACATGTGGGTCCCACCCCTCATTTTAACCTCTGAAATTTACTCCTAATCACTGTTGTAAACAGTGAACCCCATACTACCCTTGGCAATTCAAATTATTCACCCATGAGCCATTTGAATTGATCAAAGTTCAAATGAGGTTTGGTTTGAATGAATTTCAGCACAAGTTCAGTTTGAAATTCAAATAAAGTTTGAATTTCTCCCACTTAGCTCATGTCAAGATCAACTCCAAATGGAGTGAAAATTGGTGTGTGAGCTCACAAAAATGTGCTGAGTAAGAATATGCCTCCCACTTTTAAATTCATGGGATAAAAACAGTTTGAATTTGAATATGATTTCAAACTGCCCTCTTCCTAACTATCCCCAAAATGACCTCAAAAAGGGTTTTGAATTTGGGTGAAACTTGGCATGGACATCCTTAGTAAAGTGTAGGAGTTTTCATATGTCCAGCCCATCTATATCACATGTGGAAAATACCACTTTTGCAATGTGTGAGTTTGTTCTCTAATGAGCATGTTGATAATTGTTACTTGCTCTTCATTTGTGTTCATCATCCTTCCTCAAATGAGGTGTGTGGTGTGGTGATGAACACTGCAAATGTGTGTCAAAAACTGAGGCCCTTACACTTCCTCTTTTAATCCCAAACAAATATTAAAACTCCTCCAAATGAGCTGAAATTTGGAAGGTTGAATATTTGAAATATGAAGACCCAAGTTATGAATTTAGATCTCCATGTTTGGAAGTTTTGGGAAGTTTGAATCACCACTTTGAACTTACACTGTTATAATTCAAAGTTTTAATTCCCCTCATTTTTCCCAAGTGTACATGAGCTGAATTTTCTTGCTACCACTTTTTGGGGATTTTACATCCCTCCCCCCTTAAAAAGAATCTCGTCCCGAGATTCCAAAAGAAATGCAAGGTTGGGGAAACTTTACCGGGTATATGATGATAGCAAGTCCGGATAATTGGTTCGTAGATATTCCTCGCTTTCCCATGTTGCCTCATCAGTGGTATGGTTATACTCCACAAGACCTTGTAGAACCATAAGGTCCGATTTCTTGTGGCGCGAGTCTTTCCATCGATAATACGGATTGGCTACTCCGTGTACGTGAGGTCCGGTTGAAGAACTTCTATGTCTTCTGTGCGGATTTCAGCCGAGGTTTGAGACATTTCCTCAGCTGAGAGATATGGAAGACGTTGTGAATTCCTGCGAGCGACGCTGGTAAATCCAAGCGATAGGCCACGGGTCCGCATTTTTCAATGACGGCGAACAGACCAATGAACCGTGGTGCAAGGTTGCCCTTCATTACGAAACGATGAACTCACTTCATCTGAGACACACGGACATAAACATGGTCCCCGATGTCGAAGTGGAGAGGGCGGCGTCTTTTATCCTCATAGCTCTTCTGAAGAGATTGAGCAGCCTTGAGATTGGCTTATATTACTCGCACTTGTTCTTCAGCCTCATTCACAAGTTCAATGCCGTGGATAACTCGCTCGTCGGACTCACACCAGTTGAGAGGTGTGCGACATTTCCGGTCGTAGAGAGCTTCATACGGCGCCATCTTGATGCTAGCTTGATAGCCATTGTTGTAAGAAAACTCCGCCAGCGGCAAATGATCGTCCCAATTTTTGCCGTGGTGGATGGCACAAGCGCGTAGCATGTCTTCAAGCACTTGATTCACCCGTTCAGTTTGACCATCCGTCTGCGGGTGATACACGGAGCTTCGGATTAGTTTGGTCCCCAATGATGGGTGCAGCTGTTCCCAAAACCGAGCGATGAACAGCGCACCGCGATCTGAAATAATGGAGCGGGGAACATCGTGCAAGCACAAGATCCTTGCAATATACAACTCCGCATATTGCTTGGCCACGTACTTTGTATGTACAGGGATAAAATGAGCTGACTTGGTTAGTCAATCGACTATTACCCAAATCGAATCATGCTTGTGAGATGTGAGAGGTAACCCGACTATGAAGTCCATGCTGATATCCTCCCACTTCCACGCCGGAATGTTCAATGGTTGCAGCTGTCCGGCTTTATGCATATGGTCGGCTTTCACACGCCGACATGTATCGCATTCGGATATGTACTTTGCGATTTCTCTTTTCATCCGCGTCCACCAAAACCTGGTTTTCAGATCCTGGTACATCTTGTTGCTGCCCGGATGAATAGAATACTTGGACAAATGAGCTTCGTCCAAGATTTTCTTCTGAAGATTCATGTCACGGGTACCACTATACGGTCTTTAAACCATAGAGTGTCGTGTTCATCCCTTCGGAAACATTTCATTTCGCCATTCTTCATTCTTCTCCAAATGTGCGACATTCCCATGTCTTTCTTCTGAGCTTCCATAATCTCCTCTCTTATGGTAGGGATGAGAGCAAGATTATATAATGCCCCATGTGGAACCAAGTACAAACTCGGCTCCTCCTCTTCAGGTGGGGTGATGGACAGATTGTTGACATGAGACTTGCGGCTTAAGGCGTCGGCAACCACGTTTGCCTTTCCGGGATGGTAGTGAATCTCAATCTCATAGTCTTTGATCAGCTCTAGCCATCTCCGTTGCCGCATATTCAACTCCTTTTGAGTGAATATATACTTCAGACTCTTGTGGTCGGTGTAGAGGTGCACTAAGTTTCCAAGCAAATAGTGCCTCCACATTTTCAAGGCCAACACCACAGCAGCGAGCTCAAGATCATGAGTTATATAGTGCTGCTCGTGGTTATGAAATTGACGTGAGCCATAGGCGACCACTCTTCCTCCTTACATCAATACACAACCAAGCCTGGTGCCGGACGCATCACAATATACGTCAAAGGGCTTGGTTGTATCCAGTTGAGCTAACACCGGGGCTGTTGTAAGATGCTTCACTAATGGTTGGAAAGCTTCTTCACAAGCTGAGCTCCAAACATATTTGATCCCCTTCTTCAACAGTTCAGTCATCGGCTTAGCAAGCTTGGAGAAGTTCGGTATGAATCTCCGATAATATCCTGCTAACCCGAGGAAACTCCTGACTTCGTGGAGTGATGTGGGGGACTTCCATTTCAGCACTTGTTTGATTTTGCTTGGATCAACTGCAATGCCTTCTGCAGAAATAATATGACCAAGAAATGGCACTTGGCTGATCCAAAACTCGCACTTGCCGAACTTGGCGTAAAGCTTATGGTCTCGCAATCGTTGAAGCACGATATGCAGGTGTTCGGCGTGCTCCTCTTCAGACTGGGAGTAAACCAAGATGTCGTCTATGAACACCACCACAAACTTGTCCAGCTCCGGCATGAACACTGAGTTCATGAGATACATGAAGTGTGCCGGGACGTTGGTGAGACCAAAGGACATGACGAGGTATTCATACAACCCATATCTCGTCGAGAAGGCCGTCCTCGGAATGTCCTCCACTCGGATCTTAATTTGGTGATATCCAGAGCGAAGATCCATCTTTGAAACTACACTCGCACCCACAAGTTGATCAAATAAGATATCAATGCGGAGCAGTGGATATTTATTCTTGACGGTGATGACGTTGAGAGGTCGGTAGTCCACACACAACCTCAAGGTTTCATCCCTCTTCTTCACAAACAGCGCCGAGCATCCCCATGGTGAGGAACTCGGTCGAATGAAACCCTTCTTCATCAAATCATTGAGCTGCTCCTTCAATTCAGCTAGCTCATTCGGTGTCGTCCCAGGTACAAGCTCAATCTTGAACTCGACACTCCTTTCGGGTGGCATGACCGGGAGATCATCCGGAAAGACATCCCAGTATTCACGGACCACACGAATATCCTCAAGTTTTGTGGCTTTCGTGTTATATGTGGCTGGAGCTTCTTGAACCGAACGGTCAAGAATAAGAACATGTGGTTCATGAAGTGGAGAGTTTAAACGAACCACACGTGGAATGATGTCAAGAACAACACCATGGCGATGTAGCCATGACATTCCTAAAATGACATCAAGTTTTTGACTCTCTAACATGATTACATAAGTCGGATATAGATTTCCACCCAACTGTAATGGTGCTCTATAGACCATCCTATCAGCTGTTATTTTCCCACCCGGAGAGCATATCAAGTATGAACTATTTGTGGGAATGACAGGCAATTGATATTTAATAACATAAGACTGACTTATGAAATTATGGGTGGCACCGGAGTCAAAATGTATGACTACGGGATGATCTAGATAAGAAAACGTACCCGCGAGGACGGGTTCGCCTTCCGGCACGTCTTCGATAGCTAAGAGGGGGACGTTGCCGGGTTTTGGTGCTGGTTTCTTGGGCTGATTAGCACCCTGATACGGTGCTGCACCCATGCCCTGTCGCGGCTCGGGAAAGTCCCTCGAAATATGTCCGACACGGCCACACGTGAAACACGTGTAAGGTGTCGGGGTCCCTCCGACTTGAGGACGGAATCCCAGTGCACGCGGTTGAAACTGAGGCGCACGTGGGACCATCCTTTGATGCTGCTGTTGCTGTGGTGGATACGTTGGTCGGAAGCCTGGCGCATTATATTGCCGACCGTGAAACTGAGGCGGTCGCTTTGGTGGCTGCCATCTCTGACCGGATGGTGAGCGATACACCATGCAGTATTTTTGTGGCGCTCCACCACTGCTGCTCGTCATCGCGCTGCGTTTCCTCTTATCAGAACCGCACTCGAGCTGAGCATTCTCTTGTAAAATCGCGGCATTAACAAGGTCGTTGAATGTGCCACGATTGCTTTGGGCGAGATGGACCTTCATCTTGGAATTGAGGCCCCGGAAGAATGCATTGCGCTTGTCTTCCTCCGTTCTCACAAATCCTGGCGCATACTGCGCCAGCCGGTTGAATGACCGGGAGTACTCATGAGCACTCCTCTCGCCTTGTTTTAGCGCCAGGAACTCCTGGAGCTTTCTCTCCATAACACCAGGAGGTATATGGTAGGCGCGGAACGCCTCCCAGAACTCTGTCCATGTGACGGCATGGCCAGCCGGTAATGAGGCGATGTAGTTTGCCCACCATGTACCGGCTTCCCCTTGAAGCTGTTGCACTGCATATCGCCTTTTGGTGTTCGGTGCACTGAAGTAAACCGAACTTTGCTTGCAGAGTGCGGATGAAGCTGTCCGCCTCCAATGGCTCTTCGGCCTCCGTAAAGACCGGTGGATGGGTCACCAGGAATTCTGAATATGAACTTTGTTGGGGCTGGCGTTGCCCATTGTCTTGGCGTCCTCCTGGACGGGACGCATTCTTCTGAACTAGCATCCGCAGCAACTCGGTTTGCTCGTTGCGCGAGCCGAGCACTGCAGCGAGAACCTCCGCAAGATTTCTTGGAAGTTCTGGCGGTGGAGGAGGTGGTTGCTGCTGCGTCGTGGTTTGCTCCGGAGGTGGAGACACATCACCACGAACCTGACTCGGACCTCCCTCCTCTTGCATGGACCGTGTACGCACCATTCTGCATTCATACCATTCAAACGATCAGCACATGTTGGTTTATTTCATCCAGTCTATACAATAGTAGTGCGAGAATGGAATAAATAATACGCATAACAATCACACATATGGATAAAGTATAAACTTTATATAACATATACATCCCTGGACCGTGTCACACGATTGAGTTCCAAAGTATTGAACTTTATGGGTTAAAAGTTCATTTTGACCATCGTGGGTCACCACGGGATGTTAAGTGTGTTAGCCTGCGTAAATCCTTGCTATTGTACCGGACCCAAACATGTACCCGCTCGAAGTGATATGTTGAACGCATGAACTTTTTGACTCCACTCGCTATTTTACAACAGCCGCTGGATATCGAAAGGTGAAACTAAGTGTTTTAGTTGAAACACTTCAACATGGTGTTCACTGTCCAGCTTCTGGTCCAGCTGACCAGTTTGGATAATTCAACTGTTTTGGCCATATTGGAGGCAAAATCTGAACTAGAGTTCAACAACAAAGTTGTAGTAGACTCAATAAGGAATACATATTGTATTTATTTGCCTCCATAGCCTTCTATCTTGTGAGTTATGATCTCTACAAGTTGACCGAATTTTCTCAGGAATTTTGACAGCACTTCCTTTGCAAGTGGCTGTTTTGTTCACAAAATTCCATTTATTTCTGCCCTCCAACTAGGAAAACACTGAACTACAAAGTTGTAGCACATTTCCTATACTTTCCAACGTGTCTCGCTCGACTTTTAGAAATTTTTCTACAGAAAGTTGTGGTCAAAATACAGAAAATTCCAGAGACCATTTTGGTCTGCCCTGTTTCTGGACAGTACCTACTCATCTGAGATTTTCATCCCTTTGGAGGGAGATTTTGTTCTGGAGCTCTACAGAAAAGTTATAGCGGACTTCAAAAACTTTCCATAATGGTATCCCACACCTCCATTGGTTCAACCAATCCTATGTTATACCCTGTTTAAGTTCAGCAAAATTTCTGCCAAAAACAGGGGAGATTAATCCTAAGTCTTTGAGATTGAATCTATACTCCCAATTGACTCTTAGTTCAATATGGAAGTTCAATAACCCCTAAATGGAATCCTAAACCTTATTTTAACTCTTTTCTTTGAAAATATACTTTTATGCAGTCTCGGTACTACGTTCCTCACCAAAGAAAAATCCTAAGCCAGTATTCCGGCATATACGTGCCAAATGGTGGAACTAAGAACGTCACTCACAAACGGTTTCTACACGTCATGCACTAACATGGTTAATGTACCTGCAGAAGAACACACAATAATGGTACACACAATTGTTTTTTTCATTTCAGGCAGTTCCATATCATAGTAAAAACATACGGTCCGTATCATTGCCATATGGATCGTCCTTGAGTCAAGCCACGTCTCAAGGTACATGGTCGTGTTTTCACACCACACGACGGGGAACCCGAGTAGAGCGTGAACGCTGTCACGGTTGGGAATTTTATCAACCCAACGGATACCACCTACTGCCTTATGACCGTTGAGGCACGCCGATGGCGAGCGTGCGTATGACCCTTTGAACATTGAACGTTCAAGAGTTGCATACTATCATGTTGCTTACCACACAATCGGGTATTCTCGCTTTTGCCTAAAGCACACTGGAGATCAGCGTTTTCATATGCTCTCAGAACCATTGAGAGGTTCAAAGACTCATATTAACTACCGTGCCAAGCCACGGTATACCATTTCATACTATCATTCGTATGGTGAGTTATCGCAATTGATCCGCCTGCGGTGGCGTACCTTACCTCTTACCTGACGTCGGGGCATTGTTACAGAATGTATAACACATAAGTTAGCTTTTCCACCTTAGTAACTACTACGATCATAGACCTTATGTGGGCTTAGTGACTATTCCTCACTCGACTACATCTAAGTTTTCAAAATAGGCTCTTTTCGAGCGTGCTATTCCCAATGCGGCTCTGATACCACGTATGTGGAGACCACCCCGTGGTTCACCCACCCAGGGATCGCAGAGGGTGGTGCCGTGCGATGCGGCACCCAAAAGCACACAAGAAAAGAATAAGAGCAACATACAAACTTTTATTTGATATAAAACAGTGGAAGTCTTTTACAAAACATAATTATACAGCGGAAGTATTCTTTATTACTACTCTCTCATCCTAACTAAGAAAAAGCGTAGCTGTCCAGCCCGGGGACACTACACACTAGCAACATCAAACCGGAGATCACGGCGGCGTGCAGGGCTCCAGCTCGGCCGTGTACCCCGACGGGGGCACCGCCTCGTCCTCGGACCCCTCCTCATATCTCTCACCTGCACACAGCTCAAATATTGCAACTGTGAGCACGATGGCTCAGCAAGGCTTAACCGACTACCCTAGGCATGGAACTCTACATGCAGGGATGTATAGTATAGGATAAGGACTTTGCAATAAAGACACACCTACATGTTGATCCTTACTTTCAATTTTTATAGCAACAGTTTAATGAGCCTTAGGCAGCCCTCACATCGGAAGTCTACAATCAAACAAGAAACGCTTTCCTCCGACGTGGTGATGCCTAAAGTGGAAGATAAACTTAATTAGCTCTACAACAACAGCATACAAGGTTTCAAGACATTAGTAATTCAATGCAGCATATTCAGTTGGCTTATTTCACTTCTTACTACGTCACAGCGCAGTGAACAAGCGGGTACTCAAATAATCGCGAAGGACGGTGATTGCAATCAGGAGACACCCGGATAACACGTCACATACATCCACTTTCAGAAGCGTGATTCCACACCCCTTCCTACTCTGTTGTATGCAACAACATTTCAAAGACAACCCAAATGCCGAACCGGTCCATCCGTAACGGGCAGGAGGTCACCGCGTGGAGCGTGACTGTGCCCACCGGCAGATTTACACCTTGCTACCCTCAACCCACTCCTATAAAACGGTTGGGTAAGCCTCGAAACCCAGGTTAACCAATTATATCGGTTTCCTGGTTCCCATATGCCAGTATGCATCCGGTACTATTCGATACTTGTCCAGCAGGGCCGCACACGGCTCGGTCCTCAATCAACACCAACAGGGCTACGCACGTGAGACCTCCGCTCACTGCATCCTACCCCCCCTGCTGGGTCTAATTTTCACAACATAAGCCATTTTCTACCTCTTCTCATCCTGTGTGATTAATACTATCTCGCGAGTAGCTTCCAACCACTCAACTTCTACTGAGATCCTAAGAACATTAGCACGGCATTCTCTACTCATCGAGTTGGTAAACTACCCAACCCTTCATAGGATTTAAAAGTCTATGCAAGTGGGGTTTCAATCACCGTAACTCTAATGCAAGCATTTCACCCTAAACATAAGTGATACAAATAAAGAATTTGCAAAAGTACTTAAATGCAAACCGGGGCTTGCCTAGTTGCGAGTTAAATGGGAAGTCAGCTTCGGGTGGGAGGACGTCCAACGGCTCCGGTGCGTCCTCAACTTCGGTCACTAAATAAAATGTAGCAAAATCTATGTATAAGTATTAAGGACTTATAAGAAGTAACTTCTATTCATAGCTACTGCTATTTAGCTTCCTTAATTGGCTTTGGGATTTTTCCAGTGGATACTAGACTCTCTAAGGATGATCTGAGCAAAATTTGGAGAATTGCCATTGCACAATGTAGTCTCCAAAATTCCTACAAGTACAAGGCTTCTCTGAATTTTGAACCCAAATCAGGAGCTTTGACATGACTAACAGCGGAAGATATGATTAGGCTAAGTCTCCATGGTTCCAAAAAAATTTGTTTCACCATTTTTGGAGTTACCAACAGAGAGATATGAATTTTTGAAGTTGGACAGGAGTTCTGAAAAGTTTCTGTTTAAATTTGAATTTTCAAATAAAGGCTGAACCTTGGAAGACAATTTAGTCTAGCAAATGGACTCCAATGAAGCTCAAATTTTTACAGGAGATTAGTAACTATGAAAAGGATTAAAGCTGCCCAAATTTGGGAATGTTTCATAAAGAATTGCTCCTGAAATAAATCTCCAAAATATTTAGTAAAACAATTCTACAGAAGTCGCTGGGTATTTTCATAGCAAGCAATTTGTTCCTCTGTGAAGTACTCCTTATGAGGATTCCAACAAAATTGGTTTCACAATTTTTGGAGGTTCCTACACAAAGTTATGGCTCTCCAAAGTTTGCACTAGAATAGGAAAATCTGGGAAAATTTAAACCGACAGTGGGTCCCACTTGCCAGTCCTGTCTTCTACCTCGTGCCAAAACAGAGGACCCGGCGGTTTGCTCCAGCGAGGGTGGCAGAAAATGCCTTCCCGGCCGCCTCCCAGGCCAAATCTCTCTGCTCCTCTATTATTTACCCCGCTGAACACGCTGGTGGTGTCGCCGGCGGCCAAAACTCGCCGGAAGATGGCGCGCACTGGTGACAGCAGGGTTTCGAACTCTGGCGAGGTCGGGAAGCTTCATTCCTCCACCAAACGATCAGCTCTCGGGCTCTAGAGCACCAGTGGAAGATGTAGAAGCTAGGCATGGCCTCTAACGCTGGTGAAACAGCCGGCAACCGGTGGCTCCACGGTGACCCGAGGTGTTTTTGCACCGGCGACTAAGAAAACAGCTAGAACTCCCTCATTTCTGGATGTTCTTGCTCGGTTCTTCGTCGAGGAGGGGCGCTAGGAAGTATGGAAGCTGTGTGCAAGCTTGCTCGATCTCTAGTGGATCGTGCAACACGAATTTTGGGTTAGACCGAGCCCTACCCGCCTGCAAACAGTTTCAGGAAACGGCGAAATTCTCGCCACCGTTTCTAGCAACTGCTAAACGGCCTCTGGCTACACGATCAGGACATGCAAACGCACCTTTCATGTACAGCAAGTTGGGGAAGAGTGTGGCCGGATGAGGCTGTCGACGGTGAGCCGAAACGGTGAGGTCCGGTGCACCCCAATGCTTTGGCGCAAATCCGTGTTTTGTGAGCAGCTCCGATCGGAAACCTTGGAGGAATTCTGGGAGGGTATAGAGCACGTCAAGGATATACTCTTTGCTGTGGATAGCTCGAGCAACCGAGCTCGGGGTGGCTGAGACTAGCGCGAGCAGAGATGGTGCGGAACGAGCTCGTGTGTGCGGGAGGAAGCACAGCCCAGCAAACTGAGGAAACGAAAGGGTGCTGTGGCATTCGACGGGGTGATCAGGACGAGCGTTGGAGGAGCCAGCAGGAGGTGGCGCGGTGAAGGCCTCAGGAGCAGGTTTCGCCAGGATCTGGTGGCGTCTCTGCGATCGGCCGAAGCAAAACAGAGGCGGTAGCCCTGTTGTGAGGCTGACCACTGGGTCCCACTTCCTCCTCTTTTAATCAATTTTCCACTGATATTTTCCCTCCCAGCTACTCAAAATTTAAGGCTATGCTTTGCCTAAAAGTTAAGGTTTGAAAAGGATGAATTCAAATGACTTGAATTCTGGTGTGAAGTTTCAATTGGGTATGATCATTTGAATTTGAATGAAATTTGAATTCTCCTTTTTGTATTGCTCCAAAAACATAGCAAACCAACTCCAAAGTTTCTGATTTTTGGCATGGCTGCTAATTCAAATGTGGAGAACACATTTGTGGAACCAAATTTGCAAATTGGGGAAGTTGGAATTTGAAACTGAATTTGAAATTCAGATTAGAGGCTTCCTCTTTTAATCCCAAACAAATATTAAAACTCCTCCAAATGAGCTGAAATTTGGAAGGTTGAATATTTGAAATATGAAGACCCAATTTATGAATTTATATCTCCATATTTGGAAGTTTTGGGAAGTTTGAATCACCACTTTGAACTTACAACGTTATAATTCAAAATTTTAATTCCCCTCATTTTTCCTAAGTGTACATGAGCTGAATTTTCTTGCTACCACTTTTGGGGATTTTACACATCCTATAACTACTAATCACCCTAAGAGCTCGTAAATGAAAACTGTAGCTTGCCTTATTGCTGCACGGGTTCATAGTCAATCTTCGGAGAAAGACTTGCGAGTGGCTCCAGAGTCTCCTCGAGTTGGGAAACTAAACGATATGAACAAATGCAATAATTTGTATTACTTATATGAATGAAATTCATATGTTGTATGAAATGTATTTATAAATAAATCCAATGTCACTTAAATTTCTGTGGTAGCTAACATGGATCATCTCTGATGTGCTATCCAAGTTTTATGATTTAACTCTTAAGTATGTCATAATAATTTCCTAAAGCTTTAATCTTCTCTGAATTTTGAGAGAAAATTTGTGGCTTTGACATGCATAAAAGTATGTTATTCATACATTACAAATCCTCAAGAGTTTAACAAAATTGGTTTCACAATTTTCTAAGCCTTCTACAAAAAGATAAGGCTTTTATAAGTTACTAACAATTTCTGTAATTGTTTTTGGGAACTTTCAGGGAAATAGGACAAAATGGTATTATTTACCCTACTTAGCAATATCTACTGAAGCTAAAATTTGGCCTGATGATCAAAGGTATTATAAAGAAGGTTCTGGCCAAATTTAGGATTTTTCCTAATATGGGATCTTCTGTAATTTATTTGTTTCACAGACTTTCACACAAATTAAAGGAATTAATAAGCAAAATACAGAGACTTTCACACAAATTAAATGGTATTACCAAAAAGTACTGGTCACAAGGATTCTAACAAAATTTGTTTGAGGAATTTTGGACAATCCTACCAAAAGATATGAATTTCCAAAGTTTGCCTCAAACTGGAATTATTTTCCTACTGAAAATCCTTTAAACAGTTGCCCGGGCCCACTCATTTAAATTGGACCACTCAGAGCGAAGCGACACGGGGATACAGAGTAATACTCGCGCTGCCTTACCGGATCCCAACCACAACTAATCAGAACAGTCGCTGACACGTGGGACCACACCGGATCCTGACGCCCGACCTCTACGGTGGCGCACGACGGCGAGCTCACCGCTGAGGCATTCCCAGCCATTCGGATCCTTCAAACTCACTGCCAGTGCCTAACTCTGCACCCTGAGCATGCTGGTGACCTCATCACACGCTGGCGATGGCCGGAGCATGGCTGACCACGGCGACAGCAGCTCAAAACACACCAGCGACGGTGTTCTAGCTCAAGAAGACCTCTTTTCAACCTGGTTTTGCTCCTACAGCATCGCCGGATCACATGGAGCACGAAAATGAACCAAGAAGGCAATGCAAATGGCCGGAACCTAATGTTCATTGGTGAACCAAAAGGTTTTCGCCGCCGGAGGCAAAAACTCGATGAACTCCTCGGTTTCTTAGGTAAAAACTTGTCCTACTTCTTCCTACAGATCCGTTTGAGTGTCTAGAACATGTCCTTAGACGAGCACGATCGCTAAAGGATCATGTGAGGTGAATTTTAGCTCAAAACCCACTCGGTTCAAATGGACACGCCGAGGGAAAAACTCGAAATACTCAGCGCACAATGAAGCAAACGATAAACGGCTTTCACTGTGAGAACCAGCACACAATGGCACACCTTTTTGCTTTTGGAAGTGCAGCGAGAAAACGTCTAGATCGCCGGGGCAACGGAGGTCTGAAGCGTCGGCGGTAGGATGAGTTTGGCAGCCAAAAATCAGGAAGAACGGTGAGCTCGGTCGGTTCTTATGTGTAGCCGTGGAGATGAGGTCGTATTAAACTCGTTTTTCCACCGAGCTGCCTGAGTGTGTGCTTCACCGCTTGGGTAAGAGCGCCGGCGAGCCGCGGTGTCACGCGCGTGGGAGGAGGGAAGAAAACTCAGCACAGCTACACTGACATGTGGGTCCCATCTCCCTCTTGTCCACTTTGTAAATTCAGTTTAAAATAGTAAACCGACTCCAAAAATGGTAAAAAATTGCATGTCGGCTAAACTAAACGTGAGAAATCCAATGGTGCAATTCAATTGGAATTTGGATGAAGTTGAATTAAAATCTGATGTTTTGAATTGAAATTTGATTCCCACTTTACCTCATCCAAATAAATAGTAAACCTAGTCCAAATTCAATGAAATTTGGTAGAGATGCTATTTAGACTATGTAGAACCTAATTGTGAAATTCGATCTCCATGTTTGGCAACGTTGTGAGTATAATTTAGAAGTTTAGTGAGAGACTCTACTCGACCATACTCTGTTTTGAAATAAATCACTTATCTCCAAATTTAAGTATATTTGGCAGCCTGCCTAGTTTGAAACTAAGGAATTGAAATGTGAGATCATATGAAGATTTTTAGGTGCTATGTTACTGTTTTTAGTCTCACCTTTAATCTCACATCACTATATTAATTTTTTTTAATTCCTCCCATTTTTACTAAGTGTTCATGAGCTAAACTATATGTGTTGAAATGTTGGGATTTCACATCCCTCCCACCTTGAAAGAATCTCATCCCGATATTACAAAAGAAAAGGCGAAGTGGGGGGAAATTACCGGATGAAATCAGATAATAATTCCGGATAGCTAGAGCGGAGAAAATACTTGCTTTCCCATGTCGCTTCATAAGCGGAAGTGTATCTCATGAATTTGGTATTCATGCCAAAGTTTTGACAAGTTACTTGTGGTCTTAATCGACGACATTTTGGTATATTCTAACTCGGACTCGGAGCAAGAACATGGCGAGCATTTACATATCATGCTTCAACGATTAAGAGATCATAAGCTTTATGCAAAATTCAGCAAATACGAGTTTTGGATCAAGCAAGTGACATTTCTTGGGCACATTAACTCAGCAGAAGGAATTGCTATTGATCCAAGCAAAATTGAGCAAGTGCTGAAATGGAAGTCCCCCAAATCCATCCACGAAGTCCGCAACTTTTTGGGTTTAGCTGGATATTATCAAGATTCATTACGAGCTTTTCAAAGAGAGCTAAACAAATGACAGAATTAATGAAGAAAGGGATTAAATATTGTTAGACTATGTAATTAGTGTGGTAATTAGTGGGTATTTTAGTCTTTTGGATGTGATTAGGGTTAGGGGCATATTAGTCCTTTTCCACCCCTGAACACCTCTATATAATGTGCCCCTTGACACCAGGATTATACAATTCACTTTTCCCCTCTAATATGGTATCAACTAGGTTAATCAAGGATTAGAGATTAACCCTAATCCTCCTATTCGATGGCGCCACCGCCACCATCCCCCAGCGCGCCGTCGCCGCCCACCCACTGCGCTCTGCCAACACTTTCCTCCCCTAGCCTCCCCTCTCCCTTCGGGCTGCCGCCGCCATCGGGCGTCATGATGATGCAGCCGCCGCCGAGCCATGCTCGGCTGGCGCTGCAGTCAATCGGCGCGCCCGGGCAGGAAGTCGCCGCTGGGCTGGTCGGGGCCGCCTCCGAGCGGCCGCAACCAGATTGGCTGGCGCCGCCGCTGGGGAGGCTTCCGCCAGATCGGCCGGCACTCCCCTCTCTTGGCTGACGGCTGCCATCCCTTGGGTGGCCAGCGCTGGCGCCGCTCTGGCGGGGCCTGCCGCCGGATCGGCCGATGGCCGCCACCCCGTGGGTGGCCGCCGCCGCCCCTTGGGTGGCTGGCACCACCTCTGGCCATGGTCCTGCCACCGTTGTTCCTCCGATCCATGGTGCGCCGGCCGGAACCGGCGACCCATCTCCTTTGACCGGTCCGGCTGCCGACAGACCTCTTGTAGGTAACACCGGCAGACCCGTCGTTGTTGTCTTCATGGCAGGTACCCCCTTCGGGCCACATGGTACCGCCACCACCTCTACCGGCCTCGACATGCCGCCGGACGGGAGCACCATGACCACTGTCCCACCGGTGATCCCATTTTTAGCTACTGGCGCCGTTGCTGACAGCGTGGCTGCTGCCTCCCTCTATGGTACCAACACGGCAGACATCTCTGGCATTGCCGCGACCCCAGCTGCCTCTCGCGAGCGGGAGCGTGCCTCTGTGGCCGCTCTATCTCACCTGCTCAAGGAGAGTGCTCACCGACCGTTGAGTGCGACTTACGATCCTCCCTCAGACGCTGGTACATACTCGGCTTCCCTTGACGCTGCTCTTCACGCACAGGATGTCGTGATTCAGAACATTCGGACGCTCGTGCCAGTTGTCCTTAGTTCTGAATCCACCCCATACACCCGGTGGTGTGACCTGGTTCTCCTCACGTTGAGGCGTTTCCGCCTCGACGACCACGTCCTTCGGGGTGGCTCTCTGGTGGATGCCTCCTGGGTCAGCATGGACAACCTGGTCCTGTCCTGGATCCTTGGCTCCCACTCCGAGGAGCTACAGGACATCATCGATAGCACGGTGGCGGCACTGCACGCCGAGCATGGTTGGTCCTTGAGCAGCGCTTCCTGGGCAACCACGTGACTCGAGCCCTCCACGTCAGCGCGTGGTTCCAGAACACCGTCTAGGGTGACCGCTCCGTCTCCGCCTACTGCCAGGATATGAAGGGCATGGCGGATGCCCTATGTGACCTTGGCGAGCCGGTCACTGACAACGCTCTCGTCCTTCGGGTCCTTCAAGGCTTGAACGAGCGCTACTGTCACCTACGGATGTGGCTTCTCTGTCTGGAGTCATCCCCGACCTTCGAGAAGGTATGGTCTAATCTCGAGCTTGAGGAGATCACTTCAGGAGGCTTTACTAGCTCTAGGTCTGCCATAGCCTTTTACGGCTCTGGGCAGTCCCCTCATCCACCTTCGCTAGCTACTGGTGGACCACCGTCACGACCACCCACCACCCAGACACTCTTGTCAGCTCTGGGAGTGGTAGTCGTCACCGTCGTGGTAAACATGGCAGTCGTGATGGAGGTAGTAGTGCAGGTGGCACTCCTACTCCTGCTCCTACTCCTACTACTGGTGGTTGTGGTGGTACCGGCCGGGGAGGTGCACCCTGGCCCACACCCTACAACCCGTGGACTGGCCAGATCTACATGTGGCCTGGGCCGTCCCCGGGTCTTCAGCCTCCACGTCCACCGTGCCTCGTGCCCCCCAGCTGATGTTCGTAGCCACCCCGGGCGTTAGTGGACCAGCCTACAGTGCTGGTGGGCCATTGACTCAGGACTACTGTGGGCCTGACTATCCTTCTGGTGGACAGTCGGGCTCGACCTCCGGAGGCACCGAATACCCTGTTGGGTACTCAGAGCCGTCGATACCGCACCAGGAGCCGCCCTCGACGTGGGATTACCAGTCGCTAGACTCCTCATTCAGCACCATGCATCTCACTCCACCGGGTGCCGACCGGATCGCTGACTCTGGAGCGTCATACCTTACCACTCCTAATGCTGGTATAATCTCTTCAACCTACCCTCCCATCCCTTCTTTTTCTACATCTATCGTTGTTGGGAATGGGTCTGTTCTTCCGGTCACCTCAGTAGGTGACTCTAGGTTCCTGAATTCATTCCAGCTTAAGAACATTTTTGTCACCCCGGATATTATTCAAAATTTGGTTTTTGTCAGTCGTTTTACCACTGAAAACAATGTTTCCATTAAGTTTGATCCTTTTGGTTTATCTGTGAAGGATCTTTCTTCCCGGCGACTTCTTTTTTGTTGTGATAGCTCAGGGCCCCTGTACACACTTCGACTTCCTACTTCCGCTGCATCACCACCATTTGCCTTGACAACTACAGCTTCATCCACCATTTGGCATCGCCGGCTTGGCCATCCTGGTGCAGATGCTATGTCGGAGTTGTCCTGTAGTTCGGTTATTTCGTGTACTAGGGGCACACATGATTCTTTATGTCATGCTTGCCAGCTTGGTCACCATGTTCGGCTCTCTATTCCGACTTCTGCGACTCATGTTGAGCATATTTTTGATCTTATTCATTGTGATTTGTAGACATCACCTATTACCAGTGTGTCGGGCTTTAATTATTACTTGGTGACAATTGATGATTTTTCTCATTTTTCGTGGATATTTCCATTACGACTGAAGTCTGAGACATTCTTTACTCTTTCTCACTTCTTCGTTTGAATATTCACTCAGTTTGGGCGCACCATCCTAGCTATCCAGTGCGATAACGCGCGCGAGTTCGATAACTTGGTGTTTCGTAACTTTCCCTCCGAACATTGTGTCAAGCTGCGCATGTCTTGTCCGTACACCTCTCCTCAGAACAGCAAGGCTGAGCGCTTGATTCATACCACCAACTTCGTCATGCGCTCCCTGATGCTTTAGGCATCCATTCCTGCCCGATACTGGGCGGAGGCCCTCCACACTGCCACTCCTCTGATTAATCGCCCTCCCACCAAGGGGATTGATGCCTCCACCTCCTATTTCATTTTATATGGCACCGCTCCTCTTTACGAACATCTTTGAGTTTTCGGGTGCGCTTGCTACCCTAATCTTTCCACCACCGCCCCACATAAGCTTGCACCCCGCTCGACGCGGTGTGTTTTTATCAGGTATTCCCTTGATCATAAGGGTTACCGGTGCCTAGATCTCACCACTCACCGTGTAGGATCGAAGTGCACGTGAAAAGCTACCATAGGGGGGGTGAATGGTAGATTTAAACTTTTTAGCAGAAGCAACAAAAACTCCCTCGGCAGAAAATCGATCTGTTAAAGAAACCGTGTATGCGACTGATCTAAACCTGTTCAACCGTGACAAAAGTGGTATATATTATAGATAATCAAGTCACGAAGACACGACAACAAGAATCACGGAAATCCGTAAAAGAACTCAAGTTATGATCAAAAGATCAAACAAGGGTCAATCTGTTCTACTCGAGTAAAAACCAGATCTGCAACACTGCAAAGAAACTCGTGTATATCAGAAACTACAAATCCAATGACCGTGAAATTTTCATAGATGATATATACTCAAGTTGTAAAGACAACTCAGAAAGAATCACGTCAATTGGATCTGTAAAACTCGAGTTATGATCAAAACACCAAAGCACTGTCGTGCTGTCCAGAAACTCAACGAGAAAGACTTGACAAAAACAAGTCGGACGAACAAGGCACACAATCTCCTCTAAATTACGAATTTTATTGATAAAAACATAAGAGGAACAGCCCAAAGTCGTGCTCTCCATGAGCCTTGGCCTCCCTTGCTTATATAACCAGGCCTAAGGCCAACCCAATTCAAACTAGGACTCCTACTCCTACTTGGATTCAAACTCTAACTTTCTAAAACTGCTTAAGACTCTTCTATTCGGAGATAGAAGCAATCTTAAGACTTCCAAACACCTTAGGAATGTATCCCACATTCATAAAAAAACTCAACTTCGTGTCTCACATGAAATCCTATCATAACCAACTCAAATCTTTCCATATTTGAGTCATAACCGACTCAGCCGCAGCCTGAGTCCATAATCCAGCCGGTTGGACCTTCCCGACCAATTTTTTACGTCCACATCTCTTCATCACGCCTTGGACCATGTTGCCAGATCCATGCACTCCTTGCACATGTGCAAACACCTTCTAACGACGTCCACGATACCTTCATATGCATTGTTCTTGATCCAAACATGCTGCTCGACCTCCCGATTAACTCAACCATAGTTCCTCCCGAACTTGGTTGTTGAACCTCATCTTCTCCCTAAGACTAGTTCAATGGATCCCGTCACCAGCCATATCTTGAACTCAAGCAACACCTGCACATGAATAAACAATCAATACTTTTGAGCACAGGTCCGCGACTGGACTCACGTTAGTTCTGAAAACCACAACACCTTACGTCAATACCTCACATAAGCATGTTGCAAACCATAGCAAAATGTTAACCACCGTAAACAGCCATAACACTTCAAAAACTTAGTAAAAGAATACTAAGCAAACTTTCCATAGATGTAAAGAAAGTTCGAAACATTTCCATGGTAAAAACAGAACCATTGCGATTTAGCTCCGGACCTTGCCAAAGCTAACCAGACCTTGAGCCGGAGCTTACCAAAGCTAGCAGAACCTAGCACCGGAACTTACCAAAGCTAGTCTGACCTACCGCCAGAGCTAACCAAACACATGTCGGACCTAGCCATAGCAAGTCGGACCTTATGTCGGATCTTGTCGGAGCTCGGACCTAGAGTCGGACCTTGACAAAAAGAGTATTTTGGCAGAATTCAAAACTTTTATCGTCATAGCCAATGTATTCAGCACACATAGGTCTCACAATCTCCCCCTTGATGAATGCATTGGCAACACCAGTTAAATCCGGACATTGGCTTATTCACATGAAAAGTTTTGAAAACAATCAAATGAGAAAGAAATTCCAAAACAAAAATTTCTCCCCCTATACATATTTCTCCCCCTTTCTAAATAAGAAATAAAATGAGAAGAAAAACAAAAATTCTCCCTCTGAGAAGAATCGTGCCAAAACACTTGTGAATCGTGCAATGTGTGATCAATTTCTCCCCGTTTGACAATGTATTCAGCAAGGTTCAAAAGAGAAATTTTTATTGTTATGAGCACATTTATAACATATACATATGAAACAAAGCTCATCCAAGCCATACTATCAAGTAACTTACACTATCATATCAATGAGATACATAAAGTAGTGTAAGTCATGCTAGGGATCAAGTGTATTAATTTAAGCAAGTCATGATCTCAAAAACTTAACTATATCAAGAACTGAAAGCATGACACTTGTTGCTGCATTTTAATTATTTTTCAAAACACAAATTCAGATCATATGACATTTGCAAGAGATTATATGCCGCATCAGCCTTATTCTAACCAACCAAGCCAAGCCTATGTCATTTGACAATTAGAAGCTTAAGGACATGGTTTTAGTCATACACAACTTCTTCCAAGTTAATATCTAAGTGCAATGATAAGCCATCTCAAAAGAAGAAGTGCGATGCATGCATATTCTCTTGATCTTTTTTCCAATTTTTCATTTAAACATAAAAGCTCAACATGTAAATAGTTGATTTATTATTTTTTCATTATTAAAAACACTTGTGAGCATGCAACAAGTTTAAAACAGCAACAAAGTTCGATCATACCAGATTTAGTGTAAATAATTATTCCAATTACTAGTCATTGCAAAAACTACAAAATGTATAACATGAGTAATGTAGTAAGAACTTTCAGCATATAAAAGGAATCACACAGTCATATATGTATGAAATACTATGCTCATATTATTTTAAATTCAGATTCACACATAGAATTCCCAAGTTTCTAAACTCCCCCTCAATTTAAGCCATGAGGATGCATAACCCCTATTTCACTACGAATGAAACAAAAACGAGTGAAATCCAAAGGTTTTGTAAAAATGTCAGCCAATTGTTGTTCGGTATCTACATGGTGAAGCACAATGTTTCCTTTTTCAACATTATCACGGAGAAAGTGATACCTAATGTCAATGTGTTTTATTCTCGAATGTTGCACGGGGTTTTTAGCAATGCAAATGGCACTAGTGTTATCACAAAATAGTGGAACACTATCTAGATCAACCCCATAGTCCTTAAGTGTTTGAACAATCCAAGAATTTGTGAGCAAGCGCTAGCATCAGCTACATATTCAGATTTGACTGTGGATTGTGCAACTGAATTTTGTTTTCTAGAGGACCAAGCAACAAGTGAATTACCAAGAAAATGACAAGCACCCGAAGTACCTTTCCTATCAATTCTACAACCCCCAAAATCAGCATCCGAAAAAGCTTTCAAAGTAATGGTTGAGGAACAAGGAAGAAAAATCCCAAATTTTTGAGTTCCATGTAAGTACCTGAGAATTCTTTTGATGGCTTTACGATGTGAAGCACGTGGAGAAGCTTGAAATCGTGCACAAAGACATACGCTTAATTGTAAGTCCGGTCTTGATGCCGTGAGGTACAAAAGTGATCCAATCATACTTCCGTATTCTTTTAGATCCACGGGTTCATCGTCTTCATCAAGTTCAAGTGTCGTTGTTGTACCCATTGGTGTTTGAAGAGACTTGCTTTTGTCCATGTTGAAGTGCTTAAGAAGGCCTCTTGTATAAATTTTTTGATGCACAAAAGTACTCTCCTTGGTGTGCTTGATTTGGATCCCCAAAAAGTATGTGAGTTCTCCCATCATACCCATCTCAAATTCTGAACTCATCATAGCTGGACCGTGTGACTCGTTCGTGTAAGCTTCCAATCATTTGTTGTGGAGGATGACTTTTTATGACGCCCTCAATTCTGTGGAAAAACCATGGACCGAGAACTAATGCATATGTGTGCCCAGGGTTCATCACACATATACATATCATCCACAAACTGAATTTCAGAATATATATAACCACGAATAACAGGGTTTATTACAAAGTTTCATGAGTCTTGGACTCATGCTGACAGCGGAAGTCTTAATCTAACAGTAGAAGTCTTTATTCTAGCAGCGGAAGTCTTCTAACTAATGCGGAAGCAATCTAAGCAGCAGCAGTGGCTCCATCTCTACTCCATCCCCACAGGCAAGGTTGAGGACAGATTACATGCCTAAGGCTCCACTTGGTCTTCATAGTAATCTTCTCCTGTAGCTGATGGCGAAGTAATAATGCAAGTTTGAGTACAATGATGTACTCAGCAAGTGCGGGAAAATATGATATGTAGCTCACAGCAAGGATGGTATAAAAAGGCTCATTGCAGAAAGCAAAGTTATTTCTCAAATCATGTTAAAAACAACAACTTAACTTTGAATATAATCCCAACATGTATCAACATACCTCCATTATGTTCATCACTTCCCATGTCTCAACCAAACATTGCTCACGAATACCATCTCGTATTCGCAACCATCTCACGAATACCATCTCGTATTCGCTACCATCTCACGAATACCATCTCATATTCGCTACCATTCAATCCTGTCTCACACCGAGACCAATCTCGTTGCCACGACTCAACAGTAATGCAACCGATCTTATCACCCGGACTCAACAGTACCAAAAACCAAACGAAAACCAAACCATAACCAAAAACCATACCAACTAATCATGAAAGTTGGCCAGGCGCTTGTGACCGTAAGCTCGGCTATCATGATAGTTTTAAGACTCTGCAGAGTTTGCACCTCTTTACCCACAAGTTTGTGATTTTGTCACCCATCGGCGATTGCAGAACCTCCATTATACCAGTACACAGCCGTCGGTGTATGGTCAAGAGATCATAAAATAGCCTTTACAAAGGGGTTACTAGATGTATGGACTCACTAAGGTTTCACCGGCAGGCTAGAATCTCCAATTCTCCCAGCCACGGGCCCCCTCTTGTGCCATGCAGTTCCCAGGGCAGTCCTCACTCGACTCCCATTCCCCGCGCCTTCCACGGTCCATAATAATCTAGCAACTTAACTAATTACTCAGCTAAGCCGCGCCCATACTCGGCCTTGTGGTGGCACGGTTATCCTGGCATGTGCTCGCATGAACCGGTCCTTAGATCTACGGCAAGTAAAACCACCATCTCATTCAACCTCATTCACAAACCCAGGCTTGCCTAGATCTTCCTCCGATCCATGTTCATTAACAACATCAGTTTCTCATTATCATTACGAGTGCAGTTAGCTAGACACATCTATCTCGCTTCCCAAAATCCCATGGACTCAGCGAAGCATAAAAGTAAAACCATACCCCACTCATTTACTTCCCTGGCGACAAGGGTGGTTTAAACAAAACTAGTAAACTCCTATGAAAGGGTTTCCCATCATGTTTGACTCATGCACTCACACCTTTTCGCAACAAAAACAGTTTTTCAAAACATAGGATCAATATGGTCAAGGGGCACTTGCCTTGTTCTTGCGGTTCCGGTTGCTCTTGGATCTCGAAACCTTGTTGTTGCAGCTCGTCGTAGACAACTCCCTGAGCTTGTCCTTCTATACGCGATCACGCACATACAAGATTCATAGCAATCAATACCATGCACAAACTTTAACCAGATGTGATGATGCATATGCATGCAATTCCTATGATGCAGTTTTTATTAGATCGTTTTGTACGTGTTCTTGTATGTTTGCATGGGTTTTATGATGAACAGAGGTGTAAAGATCAATTGTGGACGTGGCGATGATCTTGGATTTAGATCAAACCGATCAACACGTGATCTATCCACGAAAAAGCTTCTGTTCAAAAGGAATCGAAGAACAGATGCAAAGAAAACGCAATGATGTCGTAAGGTGGTATTGGAAACCTACCTTACTCTCTTCGGACCTCCCTCCTAGCAAAACAGATCGTCGGGGCTCCTCCGGCGATGTCGATCGTGATCCAGGCTCGTCAGCGGTCTCTTCCGGCGGTTGTACTCCGGCGAAGAGGGTTACTCGGCGAGCTAGGGGCTAGGGCTCTAAGTTGTCTGCTCGGAGAGTTGGAAAAGAAGTTCGTGGTTGCGGCCAAAGGTTTTTGGTTCTATTTATAAGACGAAACGAAGAGTCCTCCTCTGATCGGAATTCAAATAAGAGTCCCATTCAAACTCTTTTTGGATCTTAACAACTTATCTTAGATTGATTCGGTGCGGTAACATTGTGGAAATCGTGTCGGTTTCCTCAGTACTGGGGATTCCCACGCGTACAGAGGAAAACCGCTTCAGAATCGTGTTACCTTCGCGGCGGTGAGCTCCCGAAGCTCCACGTGTCCTGCAGGAACCTGGGCTCCCTTTTTCGTAGAGACAAGCTCCGGTTGTGCCGTGTGTCAGGCGGACGAGACCTCCCTCTCCTTCAGAGGTGAGCTCCGCGTGCGCCACGTGTCCTGGCTGGCGGCACCTCCCTCTCTCCAGAGGCGAGCTCCGCGTACACCATGTGTTTGGTGGGTCAGAACCTCCACTTTCATCAGAGGCGAGCTCCGCGAACGCCACGTGTCAGTTCCGGACCTCCCCCTCTCTTCGAAGGCGGCTCCGGGTGTGCCACATGTCAATTCCGGATCTCCCCTCTCTTCGGAGGTGGCTCCAGATGTGCCACGTGTCCTAACAGCGCCAGACTTCCTTTCTTCTCAGAGACGAGCTCCGAGGTTGTCACGTGTCCAACAGTGACGGATCTCCCGGAGATGAGCTCCGGAGGTGACACGTGTTCAATAGGACCGGACCTCACGGAGGTGAGATCCGAGAGCGACACGTGGCTTGGGGGGCCGGACCTCTCAGGAATGAGCTCCGAGAGCGACACGTGTCCCGCACGGCTGGTCTCTTTTTTTTTTCTGCAGCGAATAGCTCCGCAGCCGACACGTGTCCTTCGGGACTGGCCTCGCTCCCCTGTAGAGGCTAGTTCCGGGGGCAACCCGTGTCCCACGGGGTAGGACCTCTCCCCCTTTGCGGGGATGAGCCCCGAGCCTGCCACGTAGCCAGTTTAGCGGCGAACCTCTCCCCATTTGCGGAGATGAGCTCCGAAAACGCCACGTGGCCAGCGAGCCGCGGGTAATGTCTTCGGCGCTCTCTGTGAACTGGAATTGGCTCCTTTTGGCTATCTTTTTTATTCTTTCTTGGTTTCAACTTATTTTAAAAGTGTCTTTCTACATGAAACATGAATACATGTAGAACCCTAAAATGAGGGTGTCACAAATCTACCCCCCTTAAATTAAATCTCGCCCTCGAGATTCGTTAGTAGAGAATAGACGAGGAAACTCTGTCTTGATGTCTTCTTCACACTCCCATGTAGCTTATGCTTCCGTGTGATGGCTCCATTGTACCTTGCACTATCGGATCACTTTGTTCCTCGTGACCCTTTCCTTCACGTCCAAAATTCGGACAGGGTGCTCTTCATAGGTCAGATCCTCTTGAAGGTCAAGTTCATCCATCGGTACTTGCTCTTCCGGTACCTCCAAGCACTTCTTGAGCTGGGATACATGAAACACGTCATGTACATCGGAGAGGTGCGTCAGGAGCTCTAGTTGATAGGCTACTTCTCCTCGCTTGTCCAATATCTTAAATGGCCCGATGTAGCGAGGTGCTAGCTTTCCCTTGACGTTGAAACATCATTATCCACGGATAGGCAATGCCTTAAGGTATACGAAGTCTCCTACTTCGAAAGTCAACTTCCTTCGCCTATTGTCCGCATATCCTTTCTGTCGGGACTGAGCAGCCTTCAAGTTCTCCCGTATGGTTTGGACTTGCTTTTCAGCCTCTTGTAGCACTTCGGGGTCCAAACATTTGGTTCTCTCCGGTCTCGTTCCAGAACACGGCGTTCTACACCGTCTACCGTACAATGCTTCGAAAGGCGACATCTTCAAGCTAGCTTGATAGCTGTTGTTATAGGAGAATTCAGCGTACGGTAAATCCTATCCCAACTACGCCCATATTTCAAGGCGCAAGCTCTCAACATGTCCTCCAAAATTTGGTTTGTCCTTTCGGTTTGTCCATCAGTCTGCGGGTAATAGGAGGAGCTAAAATCCAGTCGTGTACCCATAGCCTTCTGCAGCTTCCTCCAAAATCTAGAGGTAAACTGAGAACCTCGATCTGAGACTATCCTCTTCGGGACTCCATGGCGGCACACGATTTGCTCCATGTACAGCTCGACTAGTTGTGCAACATTGTACACGGTCTTAACAGAAAGAAAATGAGCTGTTTTCGTAAATCGGTCCATGATAACCCAGATGGAGTCGTAACCCGATCGAGTACGTGGCAAACCGACAATGAAATCCTTACTGATGTCTTCCCATTTCCACTCGGCTACCTTCAAGGGTTGCAACAGTACAGCGGGTCTTTGATGTTCGGCCTTCACCTGTTGGCATGTCCCTCTTCATACCATCCCACCAATAACAAGTCTTGAGGTCCTTGTACATCTTGGTACTTCCGGGATATATGGAATAAAGTGAGTTATGTGCCTCCTTTAATATCTTGTTGCGGATGTGCTTCACATTAGGCACACAAATCCTTTTTCCTAGCCAAAGCGTACCCTCCTCGTCTTCCTTGAAGTCCTTCTCTATTCCTTGTTGGATCCTTTCCTTGATATCCTTGATCTCCTCATCCGTAGCTTGGTCGTCTCTTACCTCTTGTTCCAATGAAGATTGGAGTTCCATCACTTCCATCTCGTTCAAGAAACTGAGATGTAACCGTTCGAACTCCTTGCGTAGCTCGGGTGGTAGCTCTCGAACCGTGAGTTGGTGACATGCTCCCTTCCGGCTCAATGCATCGGCTACTACATTGGCCTTTCTGGGGTGATAGTTGATTCCAACATCATAATCCTTGATAAGTTCCAACCATCGATGTTGCCTCAAATTCAAATCTGTTTGAGTGAATATGTACTTGAGGCTTTTATGATCCGTATAGATCTCACATCGATGACCAAGGATATAATGTCTCCAAATCTTCAATACATGCACCACAGCTGCGAGTTCCAAGTCATGTGTAGGGTAATTGAGCTCGTGTTTCTTTAATTGCCGTGAGGCATAGGCTACCACTTGTCCTTCTTGCATGAGCACGCATCCGAGCCCTTGTCTGGATGCGTCACAATATATGTCAAAGCTCTTGCTTGCGTCCGGCAATACCAAAACCGGTGCTTTGGTTAGCCTTTTCTTGAGCTCCTCAAAGCCTTCTTGGCACGCTGGTGTCCATTGGAAGGCTTTTCCCTTCGTTAGCAACTCCGTCGTAGGCTTTTCTATCTTAGAGAAGTCCTTGATGAACCTTCGGTAGTATCCAGCCATCCCAAGAAAACTTCGAATATACCTCACGTCTTGCGGTTGGTTCCACTTCAGAACATCTCCCACTTTTCCGGGATCAACCGATACTCCTTCCTCGGAGATGATGTGGCCTATGAACGGTATTTCCTTTAGCCAAAATTGACATTTGCTGAACTTGGCATACAACTGATGCTCTCGCAGCTTCTGTAATGTCAATCTCAAGTGTTCTTCATGTTCCTCCTCACTTTTCGAATACACCATGATATCATCAATGAAAACCACGACGAACTTATCCAAGTACTCCATGAAGACCTTGTTCATGAGGTACATGAAGTATGCGGGTGCATTCGTTAACCGAAAAGACATCAAGGTATATTCATACGAACCATACCGTGTCCAAAAGGCAGTCTTGGGTATATCGGAGGGCTTAATCTTTAGTTGGAAGTATCTCGACCGAAGATCAATTTTGGAGAACACTCGGGCTCCCTTCATTTGCTCGAAGAGGTCCTCTATACGGAGCAGAAGGTACTTGTTCTTGATCGTCACCTCATTGAGAGACCTATAGTCCATGCACATCCTTTGGGTTCCATCCTTCTTGTCTACGAAGAGCATGGTGGCTCCCCATGGTGACGAGCTTGGACGTATGAAACCCTTCTCTTGCTGCTCCTGGATTTGCTTCTTGAGCTCCACTAGTTCATTGATGGGCATCCTATATGGTCTCTTTGCTATAGGTGCGGTTTCGGGTACTAGGTCAATGGAAAACTCGATGTCCCGGTCAGGTGGCATACCGGGAAGTTCTTCTGGGAACACGTCCGAAAACTCCTGAACAACTGGAATGCTGTCCAGGGTTGCTTCTTCGACGTGGTTCAATGTTGCCTTCCCGGTTGTCGGTTGGGCTGAATCAAACTCGATACGGGTACCGTGCTTGTTTGTCAACTGCACGCTCCTTTCAGCACATTGGATTACCCCGTTGTGCTTACTTAGACAATCCATTCCGAGTATTATGTCAAGCCCTTGGGAGTCCAAGACAATGAGGTTAGCAAGGAAGTCTACCCCCTTTATTTTAAGGTTTACTTTCGGACATACTATATTAGTCCTCATCTCTCCATCGGGAGAATTAACCAACATAGTATATTTCAAGTGTGATATGGGTAGATTATACTTGGCAACATATTTGGATGATATGAAAGAATGTGATGCTCCGAAATCAAATAAGATGGTGGCTGGGTTAGAGTTGGCAAGGAACATACCAATCACGACGTCCTCAGCCTGTTATGCTTCCTCAGCAGAAACATGGTTCACGTTGCCGCGAGCGTAGTTCTGCTGTCCACGGTTTCCTTGGTTGGCTCCTCCGTTCGGCCGTGGGTTCTGTTTGGGCACGTTGCCTTGCTGTCCAGGACCTCTCCTCGGGCACTGGCTCGCAAAGTGTCCCGTTTCTCCGCATGCAAAGCATGCCCTGTTGCCCACGGCAGCAGGTACGTTGGGGCGGGGGTTTTGAACAGGAGCGCCCATGTTGGGTCGGGGCGCAGGAGGCAAAGGCACACAAGGTGCTTGTGCAACGGGTCGTTGCTATGGTGGCTGATTAGGGCGGTATGCAGGAGCAGTCGATCCATACTGCGGTGCAGCTGGGGGCATGTACCGAGGTTGTACGTTGCTCCCTTGCGGCTGGTATGACATCTTCCTCTTGCCTTCTCGCTCGATCTCTCGGATCTTGCTTTCAACCACGATAGCCTTGTCAACTAGCTTCTGGAAGCTCGCATAGTCATTGTTGAGGAGTTGAACCTAGATCTCATTGTTCAACCCTCTCATGAACAGGTACTGCTTCCGTTGGTCCGAGTTGACATCTTCAGGGGCATACCGGGACAGTTGGGTGAACTTGTTGAGGTACTCGTTCACACTTTTCTGTCCTTGGCGGAGACCTTCGAACTCCTGTCTCTTGAGCATCATTACACCAGCAGGGATGTAATGAGAGCGGAAACTCTCCTTGAACTCAGTCCAAGTAATGGTCTCCGGGTTGACGTGAGCGTTACAAAGGGCATCCCACCAGTCCGTGTAACACCCCAAAATCTACTAAAGAGGCGAATTTAAAAATGTTTGGACGTATTGCATGTGGTGCAGAAGTTCAAATTTAAATTGGAATTCAAATTCAAATCCAAACAGAAAAGAAAAGGAAAAAGAAAAACCCCAACCGGCCAGTGGGCCGAAACCCGCCAGCCGGCCCAATCCCCCGCGCCAGCCCAAGACCGCGCGCCCCCTCTCTTCCTCTCACTGACACGCGCGGGGCCCGCGTGTCATCTCCTTCCCGCGCGCCCCAAACAGCCCGGACTTTTCCCTCGCGCCCGATCGCAACTGATCTCCGGAAACCCACGCCCCCAGCTCGATTCCCGGTCCCGGACGCCTCCAACTCGATCCCAACAGACCGCCGCCCTCCCTGGCCTATTTAAACGCCGACAATCGCCCTGTTCACCCCCCCCCCCCCCCCCCCCCGATCGGCCGTTCTTCGCTCCGGTGAGAACCGAAGCTTCGATCACCGTTTTCTTTCGATCCTTGCTCGGATTTTCTGATGTAACACGCTGATCGTGCTCCACCGCCCCCAGGGAGCCCTGCACGTGAAGGAAGCGACAAGTTTCGCGCCCTAGCATCGGTTCCGACGAGCACCGAGGAGCAGCTTCACTTATCGTCATCGCAGAGCCGAATTCCGACCTCCCCAAGCCCGAGAAACCACTAGGTGAGCTCCCCTACCCATCCGCAGTCGATCCATGTGAAAAAATGCAAGTTTTAACGTATAGCGGCAAGGAACCGAAGCTGCGCCGACGAGATCGCACCCCCCCACCGCGCACACGGGCGAACTCCGGCCAGGAGCGACGTGGCCTCTTGTGCGCCGTCTATTTTAAATCGCACGGTAGAGATAAAACACACGCGTACCGGTTCGGCGATCTAATCTGAGCAGTCTATTTTAAATCGGACGGTCCACATCAGCCCTGCGTTATAAAAGCCGGTATTCTTACGTGTTACCCCCTGGGGATCTCGGAAAACACAAGCTAGCCCCGGAAACTTCTGATCTAGCCCCTGGAACTTCAGAATTTTGTGTAAATTCATTTAAAAATCAGTTTTAGCCCCTGGACTTAATAAAAATTAGGAAAACCACTCTGTTATGTGTAGTTAGACCCCTGGAAATTTATGAAATAGTAAATTAGACCCTGCAGTAGGGTGGATTTACCTTTTTGACCCTATATGATATTAAATTCAGAAAATTGAATATGTGACTAGGATTTAAATTTAAAAGGAAAGGCAAACACATGTGCAAATTCAAATTTAAACTCTCCTAGCACTTGGAAAACTTTAGAATGAGTTAAAAATAGATTTTAGGCTGAAATGAAATCTGCCTAAGTGTTGTTCATATTTATTAGTTCTTGAAACACATTTTTAGGCTAGGAAATAATTCTGAAAACTGATAAAATAAATTTAAATTAGTTCACAACAGAGAAGAAGTTCAAAAATATATATTTAATATTTTAGATCAGAACCTATTCTGTTAAGATGATGTGTCTTACTATTTTCATAATAAAGTTCACTTTTAGGCATAGAAAATAAATCTGAAAAATATAGGAAAATAAGTATGCATAATTAGAAAATGATAAATGAGTTCTTCAAATCCAAAAGCTTCAATTTAGGATTTTGTAGAAGATCTGAAAACCTATTTGGAGTAGGGAATTGCCTTTCATGCAAACTTCGTGGCTAAGAAGTGTATTAATCAAATATAAAGGATTTGTTCAAATTAGAAATTCATATATAGTGTGCAAATAGAAATCTGAATACAAAAGTTAGAAATAATATATATATGTTTAAAAGTGCATGTAGGCCAAAAATCAACACATCTAGGGTAACCACAACACTTAGAAATGTGAATGACTCCCATATGTATGTATGTGTGGTTTGCATGAGTGAAAGTGTGGACTATGTCTTATGGATTGTTGTTTTCTTTTGCTATGTGTATTGGCATGAGTAGAACCTGCCCCAGAGCAAGTTCTCCCCTTCCAAGACCAAGACTTTCCATTTCCAGAGCAGCAGGAAGAAGGCAAGTGTCCTTGACCACTTTGATCCTATGCTAGGATGTGTAGATAGAATTATTTGCATTGTCAATTGAAATATGAAACCCATGCTAGGAAGTTTCCCTAGAATTGCATTATCTTGTTTCCTTGTAGCTTGGGTTGGATTTGTTTTATTATGTCATTCATTCACATTATTTATGCTTAGCCATGCTTAGAATGGGATAAGTGGGATATGATATCATCAACTTGTTTACTTTACACTTGAATGAGACATTATGAGTTATGTAGAGGTAGGGATCGAGGCAAGTTGGATGATTTGGTTGGTGCTGGGTGCACGAGACTCGGGTTTGTGTTTAGTACTTGCCTGGATCCTAAGGACCGGTTCATGGAGCATGTAACCTGGCTTTACCGTGCCAACCACATGCTGAGATGGGGCAGCTTGGACAATTAATTAGGTGTATCCACGGTGTAGTATGGGTGTTTTGGATGGTGCGGGGAATAGGTGTCAGCTGGACTACCTTATGAACCGCAAGGCTCAAGAGGGGGCCACTACATCGGGGTTGGAGCCTCTTGTATGCTGTTAGGGGTGAAACCTCAGTGGGCCCACGCTCGTCGGGAATCCCTTTGTAAAGGCTTCGTAGTGATCTCCTGGCTACACACCTGGGAAGTGTGAATATGGTTCGCGGCCACTGGCATAATGGAGGTTCTTTTAGTCCACCCGACAACGGGGGATGAAATCACTACATGTGGGTACAGTGGTGCAAACTCTGCAGAGTCAAAACTGTCATGACAGCCGTGCTCATGGTCAAGAGCGGCTTGGACTTATTCATGATTAGAGGATGATGAATTGGGATGTTGCGGATGTTAAGCGGGAAGCTTAACATTGGAGATGAGACTATGTTTACTTGATAATGATGATGGGTTGAGGGATTGGGATCCATTTCACCTGTGTAGTAATATAGGTGCCTAATAAGCTAAGGTGATAGGTATTAATTGCGTAGCGCTTTAACACAGAGTTCAACCTCTCCTTGCTCTAGCCATGCATGACATAACTTTCCCACACTTGCTGAGTACCCACGGTACTCAAACTTGCTTTTCTGTTGGTTTACATTGCTGCTCAGGTCAAGAGAATGATGTGGTGTTTAATGACCAAGACTTTGGTCCCGAGAAAGGATTCTAGGTTTACGGAGTCCCCCGGGCAACGCCTGTGACGGAGCACACAAGATTTATATTCCGCTGCTGTTTTATTTACATGTTATGAACTTATTATCGTCCATCGAGACGTATGCTTTGTAAGACATATTTATATTCGACACCTGGCTTGTAATAAATGATGCTTCACTATTTGTCATCACATGTATGAGAGAAAGATCCTGGCATACATGTGATATTCACTCGGTTGTTCTTTGGGACAAACCGGGTGTGACAGAAGTGGTATCAGAGCCAAGGTTGCCCGTAGGAACGTGGACCTAGGTAGAAATGGACGTATTTAAGGACCCTATTTTTTAAAAAACTATTTTACAAAAGTGTGGATGGAAGGTGTTATTTAATGGGGTCACTTTATTCATCTTACCCCAACTTTTATTCAAAATACAATTTTTGTTTAAATCTTATCTAACTTAATTTTAAATGCTTTATGTTTTAGATGGTTCGCATGATCCGCACCGCCCGCAAGTCCACCGGAGGGAGAGTTCCGGTAGTTGCCCTTGCCTTGAGAGAGGAGAACCGTCCGGTGACGTACCACTCATACGGATTGGTAGTAGGAGGCTTGTTGCGCCGTCTTCGGCGTATGCTCCACGCTGCCGGCAACACGGGCAAGCTAATCATACACTACAGCTCCACCCGGACCATCCGTGAGAAGCAGGAAGAATGGAGTTCAGAAATGAGGATTATCCATGAAAATCAGCTGCTCAAGATCCACCGATCTCCAGCTTGTCAGACGACACAGGTCGATGCTGAGAAGGATGTCACCTGGGAGGCCATCACCTGCCAGAGTCACATCAACCGTCGCCTCCTTTACAGGACTGAGTACATGTATGTCCTCCAGCGTGAGAGTGGTACAGCGGAGTACAAGTACCCGCCAGTGCAGCAGGGGACTTCCCATGAGCACATGGACCTGTGCTTGGAGGATGCTGCTATGCTCAGCACTCGACTGCAGGAGTGCCAGCAGGAGCTTCAGGATGTTCGTGACACCCTGAAGGAGACTGAGACGTTGCTTCGAGCCATCTTGAGGGCGAGAGAAAGAGGAGATGGGAATGAACTATGTGTCACCGTGAATGGCACATGGACTCCTGACTCCCCAGACCGCCGGGCGAGCAGGCGTCGCCGCACTTCTCCACCAGCAGCTTCCCCACCCAAAGCGGAATCAGAGGGCAGCCGCAATAATGAGGAATACCCCGAAGAGCCAGCTCAGTGATACGAGTCGTTTAGAGTCCTTTCCCTTATTTCAGCAGGATATCGAGTAGTCGAGTCAATACCTTAGTTATTTGTGTGTTAATGTTTGGTGTGTGACGTGAGTTGTGGAAGCCATGGGCAATTGTCCACAACCTCTTCTTTAGGATGCCTTGCTTTGATGTGTGAACCCCTATGAATTAAGAGTGCATTTATTTTCGTGTGAGACGTGACTCCCAAAAATCTACGTGAAACACCCAGAAAATGTTAAGGCCTCAAAATTCTAAGTTTAAACAAACAATTTGGGAAGTTAATACGTACTGCTTTAAGTTAACATTTGGTTGATCATGATATATGGCTGGAAGAGGAAAGGGCCGTGGTGCCAACCCCGCCAACAACAACGATGAGGCCGGCAACCCTCATCTTTCTGGAGGACAAGACAGGGGTGGTCGCCGTGAAGGAGCTGATCCTATCCACCAGATGCTTGAAAATCAGAATCAGCTCATCCAGAGCTTAACTCAAGTGGTGGCCAACTTGCACCAAGCTCCACCCCCACCAGCTGCACCACACCAACCAAGGTTGAGTGAGTTTCTGGGGACTCAACCTCCAAAGTTTGCAAGTGCTTCTGAACCTCTGGAGGCAGATGACTGGCTAAAGACCATTGAGAGCAAGATGAGGATCATACAATACCAAGGTATGAGAGGGTGCTGTTTGCCTCTCACCAATTGCATGGACCCGCTGCTGATTGGTGGACCGCTTACGTGGCAGCCCATTATGACCCTGAGAACATCACTTGGGAAGAGTTCAAGCGCAGTTTCCGCAACCATTACATACCAAGGGGTGAACTCAAAAACAAGAGAAAGGAGTTCTTGGGACTGCAGCAAGGAAACATGACTGTTAGGGAATACCTCACTAAGTTCACCCAACTATCCCGTTATGCACCATGGGATATCGAAATGGATGAGCAAAAACAGGACTGTTTTGTGGAAGGACTCACTATGGAAATGCACTGTGCAATGTCCTCCAACGAGTATGAAAGCTTCCAAAAGATGGTAGACAGAGCATTTGTCATGGAAAGGAAGCTGAAGGCCTTAGAGAATGAAAACAAGAGGAAGACAGGATGGTCACACCAAGCCTCAGGTAGCAACACACGCCCACGTCTGATGCAGCAACCCGCAGGGCAGACGAGCCGTGTTGTGGTACCCTACTCAGCACCCAGAGAGTACAACCCGAATTTCAGACCTCCGTCAGCACCAGCACAGCCGCAGCGTCAGTTTGTACAGCAGCCTCGCCCCACATATCAACCTCGGCCAGCAGTACAAGGACCACCAAAACAACCCCAAGACAACAAAGGCCAGGCACCTAAAGTTGGGGTGCAATGCTTCAACTGTGGTGAAGTGGGGCACTACGCCCATAAGTGCCCAAAGAAGAAGCCCATGCAGCCACAACCGCAGAATGTGATGCGAGGACGGGTGAACCACGTGACCATGGAGGAAGCGCAAGAGGCACCTGACGTGGTGATTGGTAAGCTTCCTGCCAATTTACACATTGCAACCCTGTTGTTCGATTCTGGTGCTACCCACTCGTTCATTGCTCAAGGGTTTGTTAAGAAGCATGATCTAGCAATAACACAAATGAACCATATGCTAGCAGTGAACTCTCCAGCGGGAGAAATAAGGACAAGACAAGTGTGTCCCAAGGTGAATCTAGACATTAATGGGGTAGTATTTACTGCAAACCTCATAGTGATAGACTCACAAGGCATAGATATTATTTTGGGTATGGATTGGTTGACCAAACATAAGGGAATAATCCATTGTTCGACAAGAACGGTGGAACTAACTCACCCTAGTGGCACAAGAGTAAAGTTCATAACTGTACAAGAACCTAGGAGGGACCTTAAACTCAATCACGTTGAGGTGGAAGTGGAAGAGATCAGGATCATCAGGGAATATCCAGACATTTTTCCGGAGGAGTTGCCAGGTATGCCCCCCGATCGTGAAGTGGAATTTGCGATTGAGCTAGTGCCTGGAACAACTCCAATATACAAGAGGCCTTATCGGATGGACTCCAAACAGCTGGAAGAGCTCAAGGAGCATATAAGGGAATTGACGGAGAAGGGGTATATTCATCCTAGTTCCTCACCATGGGGAGCTCCAGTGATATTTGTGCCCAAGAAGGACGGAACCCAAAGGTTATGCGTAGACTACTGTGCTTTGAATGAAGTAACCATCAAGAACAAGTACCCATTACCTCGCATTGAAGACTTATTTGATCAGCTTAGAGGAGCTTGTGTGTTCTCAAAAATTGATCTCAGGTCGGGATACCACCAACTTAAGATAAGGCAAACCGACATTCCAAAGACAGCTTTCATATCTCGGTACAGGCCGTATGAATACACCGTCATGCCTTTTGAGCTAACTAATGCCCCGGCATACTTCATGTATCTCATGAACAAGGTATTCATGGAATATCTGGACAAATTTGTGGTGGTTTTCATTGATGACATTCTTGTCTTCTCCAAAGATGAAGAAGAACATGAGGGACATTTAAGGTTGGTGTTGCAAAAGCTGAGAGAACACCAACTATATGCCAAGTTGAGCAAGTGTGAGTTTTGGCTGAAGAGAGTTCCCTTCTTAGGACATATAATCTCGGAGGGAGGAATCTCCGTAGATCCCGCCAAGATCGAAGATGTGCAGAAGTGGAAGACCCCCGAAAATGTCGGGGAAGTTCGAAGCTTCTTAGGATTGGCTGGGTATTATCGACGGTTTATCGAGGGTTTCTCCAAGATTTCGAGACCCCTCACCAAATTGTTAGAGAAGGGAATCACATTCATATGGACACCGCAGTGCGAGACGAGTTTTCAAGAATTGAAGAAAAGATTGACAACAGCCCCAGTGCTAGTTATGCCAGATATGCAGAAGAATTTTTCGGTGTACTGCGATGCATCTGGACACGGGTTGGGATGTGTTCTCATGCAAGAGGGGCATGTCGTGGCCTACGCGTCTCGGCAGCTCTGAAAACACGAGAAGAACTATCCTACACATGACCTAGAGCTAGCCGCAGTGGTACACGCCTTGAAGATTTGGCGGCATTACTTGATGGGGAAAAGGACAGAGATATATACGGATCATAAGAGCTTAAAGTACATTTTCACACAGCCAGATCCCAACCTCAGACAAAGGAGATGGTTAGAGCTGATCAACGACTTTGATGTGGGCATCAACTATCATCCTGGGAAAGCAAACGTCGTGGAAGATGCTTTAAGCCAGAAGGTGCAGGTCAATAGGTTGAGCTTAAAGGACATGCCTACAGAATTGAGTTATAAAACTCAATCTATTTCTGGTGAATAGTGGTGAGGCCATCGCCACGTAAGTGGACTCCACATTAGAGCAAGACATACGCAACAGTCAGAAGAATGACGAGAAGATACAAGAGATTAGAGAACTCATCAAGGATAATAAAGCCCCTGGGTTCAGAGAGGATGAACACGGTACGGTGTGGCACGGGAAAAGAATCTGTGTGCCTGAGGTGAAGGAGATCCGTGAATTGATTTTGAAGGAAGCTCATGATTCCAACTATTCCATTCATCCTGGGAGTACGAAGATGTATCATGACCTCAAGAGTAGGTATTGGTGGTATGGCATGAAGCGAGATGTCGCGGAACATGTTGCCCTATGTGACACATGCCAGTTGCTGAAAGAAGAACATCAACGACCCACGGGACTCTTGCAACCACTCAAAGTGCCTGAATGGAAATGGGAAGAAATAGGTATGGAATTCATAGTGGGACTACCCAGGACCCAATCGAGATATGATTCGATATGGGTCATCGTCGACAGACTAACCAAAGTAGCTCATTTCATCCCCGTGAAAGAATGCTATAGCGGATCCAAGTTGGCGGAATTGTACATGTCAAGGATCGTGTGTTTCCATGGAGTGCCCAAGAAGATAGTGTCGGACCGAGGGACACAGTTCACCTCTAGGTTCTGGCAGAAGTTACATGAAACCATGGGAACTCATCATATTTTTGTTCTGCCTATCACCCCCAGACTGACGGGCAGACGGAAAGAACCAATCAGATCCTTGAGGATATGCTGAGAGCGTGTGCGCTCAAGAACAATAGGAGTTGGGATAAGAACTTACCGTATGCGGAGTTCTCCTATAACAACAGCTATCAGGCTAGTATGAACATGTCACCGTTTGTGGCGTTGTATGGAAGGAAGTGCAGGACTCCACTATTTTGGAACCAAACAGGGGAAAGTAAAGTGTTTGGGCCCGAAGTACTACAAGAAGCCGAGGCGAAAGTGAGGGAAATTCGCAACAAGTTGAGGATAGCACAGACACGACAAAAGAGCTATGCCGATGTACGGAGAAGAGAGCTCGTTTTCAACGTGGGAGACTATGTCTATCTCAAGGTGTCCCCTATCTGAGGACTTCGTCGGTTCAAGGTGAAAGGAAAGTTATCACCTCGATACATCGGATCCTTTCAGATTCTGGAGAGGAAAGGCGAAGTGGCATATCAACTCGAACTACCGGCTCGCCTATCGGATGTGCACGATGTATTAAATGTGTCACAACTAAAGAAATGTCTGAGGACGCCTGAAGAGATGTTACACATGAATGAGGTTGACGTAGTAGAGGATCTGTCTTATGCCGAGCAACCGGTCAAGGTTTTGGAGACAATGGAACGCCTCACGAGAAATAAAAGAATCCGGATGTGCAAGGTGCAGTGGAAGCATCACTCGGAGGAGGAAGCCACATGGGAGCGAGAAGACGAGCTTAAGGCACAGTTTCCGGAATTGTTTTCCTAGAACCACCAATCTCGAGGACGAGATTTCTTTTAAGGGGGGTAGAGCTGTAACACCCCAAAATCTACTAAAGACGGGAATTTAAAAATTTTTTGGACGTATTGCATGTGGTGCAGAAATTCAAATTTAAATTGGAACTCAAATTCAAATCCAAACAGAAAAGAAAAGGAAAAGGAAAAAATAAAAGAAAAACCCAAACCGGCCAGTGGGCCGAAACCCGCTAGCCGGCCCAATCCCCCGCGCCAGCCCAATACCGCGTGCCCCCTCTCTTCCTCTCACTGACACGCGGGGCCCGCGTGTCATCTCCTTCCCCGCGCGCCCCCAACAGCCCGGACTTTTCCCTCGCGCCCGATCGCAACTGATCTCCGGAAACCCGCGCCCCCAGCCCGATTCCCGGTCCCAGATGCCTGCAACTCGATCCCAACAGACCACCGCCCTCCCTCGCCTATTTAAACGCCGACAATCGCCCTGTTCCCCCCCCCCCCCCAATCGGCCGTTCTTCGCTCCGGTGAGAACCGAAGCTTCGATCACCGTTTTCTTTCGATCCTTGCTCGGATTTTCTGATCTAACGTGCTGATCGTGCTCCACCGCCCCCAGGGAGCCCTGCACGTGAAGGAAGCGACAAGTTTCGCGCCCTAGCATCGGTTCCGACGAGCACCGAGGAGCAGCTTCACTCATCGTCGTCGCAGAGCCGAATTCCGACCTCCCCAAGCCCGAGAAACCCCTAGGTGAGCTCCCCTACCCCTCCGCAGTCGATCCATGTGAAAAAAATGCAAGTTTTAACGTATAGCGGCAAGGAACCGAAGCTGCGCCGACGAGATCGCACCCCCGCCGCCGCGCACACGGGCGAACTCCGGCCAGGAGCGACGTGGCTTCTTGTGCGCCGTCTATTTTAAATCGCACGGTAGAGATAAAACCCACGCGTACCGGTTCGGTGATCTAATCTGAGCAGTCTATTTTAAATCGGACGGTCCACATCAGCCCTGCGTTATAAAAGCCGGTATTCTTACGCGCTACCCCCTGGGGATCTCGGAAAACACAAGCTAGCCCCAGAAACTTCTGATCTAGCCCCTGGAACTTCAGAATTTTGTGTAAATTCATTTAAAAATCAGTTTTAGCCCCTGGACTTAATAAAAATTAGGAAAACCCCTCTGTTATGTGTAGTTAGACCCCTGGAAATTTATGAAATAGTAAATTAGACCCTGCAGTAGGGTGGATTTACCTTTTTGACCCTATATGATATTAAATTCAGAAAATTGAATATGTGACTAGGATTTAAATTTAAAAGGAAAGGCAAACACATGTGCAAATTCAAATTTAAACTCTCCTAGCACTTAGAAAACTTTAGAATGAGTTAAAAATAGATTTTAGACTGAAATGAAATCTGCCTAAGTGTTGTTCATATTTATTAGTTCTTGAAACACATTTTTAGGCTAGGAAATAATTCTGAAAACTGATAAAATAAATTTAAATTAGTTCATAACAGAGGAGAAGTTCAAAAATATATTATTTAATATTTTAGATCAGAACCTATTCTGTTTAGATGATGTGTCTTACTATTTTCATAATAAAGTTCACTTTTAGGCATAGAAAATAAATCTGAAAAATATAGGAAAATAAGTATGCATAATTAGAAAATGGTAAATGAGTTCTCCAAATCCAAAAGCTTCAATTTAGGATTTTGTAGAAGATCTGAAAACCTATTTGGAGTAGGGAATTGCCTTTCATGCAAACTTTGTGGCTAAGAAGTGTATTAATCAAATATAAAGGATTTGTTCAAATTAGAAATTCATATATAGTGTGCAAATAGAAATCTGAATACAAAAGTTAGAAATAATATATATATGTTTAAAAGTGCATGTAGGCCAAAAACCAACACATCTAGGGTAACCACAACACTTAGAAATGTGAATGACTCCCATATGTATGTATGTGTGGTTTGCATGAGTGAAAGTGTGGACTATGTCTTATGGATTGTTGTTTTCTTTTGCTATGTGTATTGGCATGAGTAGAACCTGCCCCAGAGCAAGTTCTCCCCTTCCAAGACCAAGACTTTCCATTCCCAGAGCAGCAGGAAGAAGGCAAGTGTCCTTGACCACTTTGATCCTATGCTAGGATGTGTAGATAGAATTATTTGCATTATCAATTGAAATATGAAACCCATGCTAGGAAGTTTCCCTAGAATTGCATTATCTTGTTTCCTTGTAGCTTGGGTTGGATTTGTTTTATTATGTCATTCATTCATATTATTTATGCTTAGCCATGCTTAGAATGGGATAAGTGGGATATGATATCATCAACTTGTTTACTTTACACTTGAATGAGACATTATGAGTTATGTAGAGGTAGGGATCGAGGCAAGATGGATGATTTAGTTGGTGTTGGGTGCACGAGACTCGGGTTTATGTTTAGTACTTGCCTTGATCCTAAGGACCGGTTCATGGAGCATGTAACCTGGCTTTACCGTGCCAACCATATGCTGAGATGGGGCAGCTTGGCCAATTAATTAGGTGTATCCCCGGCGTAGTATGGGTGTTTTGGATGGTGCGGGGAATAGGTGTCAGCTGGACTACCTTATGAACCGCAAGGCTCAAGAGGGGGCCACGGCAGCGGGGTTGGAGCCTCTTGTATGCTGTTAGGGGTGAAACCTCAGTGGGCCCATGCTCGTCGGGAATTCATTTGTAAAGGCTTCGTAGTGATCTCCTGGCTACACACCTGGGAAGTGTGAATATGGTTCGCGACCACTGGCATAATGGAGGTTCTTTTAGTCCACCCGGCAACGGGGGATGAAATCACTACATGTGGGTACAGTGGTGCAAACTCTGCAGAGTCAAAACTGTCATGACAGCCGTGCTCACGGTCAAGAGCGGCTTGGACTTATTCATGATTAGAGGATGATGAATTGGGATGTTGTGGATGTTAAGCGGGAAGCTTAACATTGGAGATGAGACTATGTTTACTTGATAATGATGATGGGTTGAGGGGTTGGGATCCATTTCACCTGTGTAGTAATATAGGTGCCTAATAAGCTAAGGTGATAGGTATTAATTGCGTAGCGCTTTAACACAGAGTTCAACCTCTCCTTGCTCTAGCCATGCATGACATAACTTTCCCACACTTGCTGAGTACACACGGTACTCAAACTTGCTTTTCTGTTGGTTTACATTGCTGCTCAGGTCAAGAGAATGATGTGGTGTTTAATGACCAAGACTTTGGTCCCGAGGAAGGATTCTAGGTTCACGGAGTCCCCCGGGCAACGCCTGTGACGGAGCCCACAAGATTTATATTCCGCTGCTGTTTTATTTACATGTTATAAACTTATTATCGTCCATCGAGATGTATGCTTTGTAAGACATATTTATATTCGACACCTGGCTTGTAATAAATGATGCTTCACTATTTGTCATCACATGTATGAGAGAAAGATCCTGGCATACATGTGATATTCACTCGGTTATTCTTTGGGACAAACCGGGTGTGACAGTCAACGGCAGCTCCCATGAGTTGGTGCGACACAAAGAGAACTTTCTCTCTGTCGTTGCACTGAACTATGGCAAGATTCTTCTCTATGGATTTCAACCAATCGTCACCCTCCATGGGGTCGTTAGCTTGAGCAAAGGTAGGTGGTCGAGTCCTCATGAACTCTCCCGGCCTGTTATGAGCCGGCGGTGGTGGTGGCGGTGGTGACGGAACAGGGTTGTTGTTGTTGGCCTGCAGTTGACCCAAAGTTTGGATCATGGTCTGCATAAGCTGATTCTGCATGGCCATCAACCGTTCCAGGTTGTGCTCACCAGCTCCGAGGTTAACAGGAACTTCATCGTGGCCATCCTCTTGGTTGCCACGGATGTTCCTTCCTTGGCGGCCGGCGTTTCCTCTCACCATCTGTGAGAGAGAACAGAATAGAATAGAGGTTACAAGGTTAGATGGATCCCCCTAACTATATGCATCAAGGTAGATTGGACTATATATATTAGCCCATATGAGGATGTGAACAAGTGCCGAGGCATCTCACACCTATCTCTACTTATGTGTGGATATGGATAATGCTTGAGACGTCCCACAACTCACACTAAGAACACAAGCACAAACAATTATCACAGAGGCTCACACAACTCCTATTCAAGGCTTTTTCAATTTTGGTCCTATGGGGTTTTAGGGTGATATCAATCTGTGACTTCACCCTATGTCAAGGTGGTTTGGGTGATACCAATCTCCGATCCAACTATGGCTTCTCCTAGGCTTGCATCCTATGTCAAGGTGGTTCCAATGCCAATCTATGCATCCTAGGCTTGCATCCTATGGTTAGCGTGGCTTCTAATACCAATCTGTTACTAGGGGTTGCATCCTATGGTCAACATGGTTCAGCTACCAATCTGTGAGCATTCTAAGTTTGTATCCTACAGTCCATCCATGGTAACTTGGTACCAATCTGTGGATTGTACCAATCTGTGACTAGGCATGGCAGCTCTAATATCAATCCACGACCTATCTAGGTGTGTGATCTACGATCAACCCGTGGCAGGTTGATACCAATTTGTGTCTGATACCAATCTGTGTTTTCTATCAAAGCGTGTAACCTACCGTCAACCCGTGGCAGGTTGATACCAATCTATGGTTGTATCTAGGTGTGTGATCTACCCTCAACCGTGGCTCTGATACCAATCTGTGACGCGCTCAATTCTGTGGAAAAACCACAGAACCAAGAACTGATGCAAATGTGTGCCCAGAATGTTCATCACACATATACATATAATCCACAAACTGAATTTCAGAATATATATAACCACGAATAACAGGGTTTATTACAAAGTTTCATGAGTCTTGGACTCATGCTGACAGCGGAAGTCTTAATCTAACAGCGGAAGTCTTTATTCTAGCAGCGGAAGTCTTCTAACTAATGCGGAAGCAATCTAAGCAGCAGCAGTGGCTCCATCTCTACTCCATCCCCACAGGCAAGGTTGAGGACAGATTACACGCCTAAGGCTCCACTTGATCTTCATAGTAATCTTCTCCTGTAGCTGATGGTGAAGTAATAATGCAAGTTTGAGTACAATGATGTACTCAGCAAGTGCGGGAAAATATGATATGTAGCTCACAGCAAGGATGGTATAAAAAGGCTCATTGCAGAAAGCAAAGTTATTTCTCAAATCATGATAAAAACAGCAACTTAACTTTGAATATAATCCCAACATGTATCAACATACCTCCATTATGTTCATCTCTTCCCATGTCTCAACCAGACATTGCTCACGAATACCTTCTCGTATTCGCTACCATCTCACGAATACCATCTCGTATTCGCTACCATCTCACAAATACCATCTCGTATTCGCTACCATCTCACGAATACCATCTCATATTCGCTACCATTCAATCCCATCTCACACCGAGACCAATCTTGTTGCCACGACTCAACAGTAATGCAACCGATCTTATCACCCGGACTCAACAGTACCGAAAACCAAACTATAACCAAAAACCATAACCATCCCAAAAACCATACCAACTAATCATGAAAGTTGGCCAGGCGCTCGTGACCGTAAGCTCGGCTATCATGATAGTTTTAAGACTCTGCAGAGTTTGCACCTCTTTACCCACAAGTTTGTGATTTTGTCACTCGTCGGCGACTGCAGAACCTCCACTATACCAGTACATAGCCATCGGTGTATGGTCAAGAGATCACAAAATAGCCTTTACAAAGGGGTTACTAGATGTATGGACTCACTAAGGTTTCACCGGCAGGCTAGAATCTCCAATTCTCCCAGCCACGGGCCCCCTCTTGTGCCATGCAGTTCCCAGGGCAGTCCTCACTCGACTCCCATTCCCCGCACCTTCCACGGTCCATAATAATCTAGCAACTTACCTAATTACTCAGCTAAGCCGCGCCCATACTTGGCCTTGTGGTGGCACTGTTATCCTGGCATGTGCTCGCATGAACCGATCCTTAGATCTATGGCAAGTAAAACCACCATCTCATTCAACCTCATTCACAAACCCAGGCTTGCCTAGATCTCCCTCCGATCCATGTTCATTAACAACATCAGTTTCTCATTATCATTACGAGTGCAGTTAGCTAGACACATCTATCTCGCTTCCCAGAATCCCATGGACTCAACGAAGCATAAAAGTAAAACCATACCCGACTCATTTACTTCCCTGACGACAAGGGTGGTTTAACCAAAACTAGTAAACTCCTATGAAAGGGTTTCCCATCATGCTTGACTCAAGCACTCACACCTTTTGGCAACAGAAACAATTTTTCAAAACATAGGATCAATATGGTCAAGGGGCACTTGCCTTGTTCTTGCGGTTCCTGTTGCTCTTGGATCTCGAAACCTTGTTGTTGCAGCTCGTCGTAGACAGCTCCCTGAGCTTGTCCTTCTATACGCGATCACGCACATACAAGATTCATAGCAATCAATACCATGCACAAACTTTAACCAGATGCGATGATGCATATGCATGCAATTCCTATGATGCAGTTTTTATTAGATCTGTTTGTACGTGTTCTTGTATGTTTGCATGGGTTTTACGATGAACAGAGGTGTAAAGATCAATTGTGGACGTGGCGATGATCTTGGCTTTAGATCAAACCGATCAACACGTGATCTTTCCATGAAAAAGCTTCTGTTCAAAAGGAATCGAAGAACAGATGCAAAGAAAACGCAATGATGTTGTAAGGGTGTATTGGAAACCTACCTTACTCTCTTCGGTCCTCTCTCCTAGCAAAACAGATCGTCGGGGCTCCTCCGGCGATGTCGATCGTGATCCAGGCTCGTCGGCGGTCTCTTCCGGCGGTTATACTCTGGCGAAGAGGTTTACTCGCCGAGCTAGGGGCTAGGGCTCTAAGTTGTCTGCTCGAGAGTTGGAAAAGAAGTTCGTGGTTGCGGCCAAAGGTTTTCGGTTCTATTTATAAGAGGAAACGAAGAGTCCTCCTCTGATCAGAATTCGAATAAGAGTCCCATTCAAACTGTTCCTAACAACTTATCTTAGATTGATTCGGTGTGGTAACATTGTGGAAATCGTGACGGTTTCCTCAGTACCGGGGATCCCCACGCGTACAGAGGAAAACCGCTTCAGAATCGTGTTACCTTCGCGGCAGTGAGCTCCGGAAGCTCCACGTGTCCTGCAGGAACCTGGACTCCCTTTTTCGTAGAGACAAGCTCCGGTTGTGTCGCGTGTCAGGTGGACGAGACCTCCCTCTCCTTTAGAGGTGAGCACCGCGTGCGCCACGTGTCCTGGCGTGCGGGACCTCGCTCTCTCCAGGGGCGAGCTCCGCGTACACCACGTGTCTGGTGGGTCGGGACCTTCCCTTTCATCAGAGGCGAGCTCCGCAAACGCCACGTGTCAGTTCCGGACCTCCCCCTCTCTTCGGAGGCGGCTCCGGGTGTGCCATGTGTCAATTCTGGACCTCCCCTCTCTTCGGAGGTGGCTCCGGATGTGCCACGTGTCCTAACAGCGCTAGACTTCCTTTCTTCTCAGAGACGAGCTCCGAGGTTGTCACGTGTCCAACAGTGACAGATCTCCCGGAGATGAGCTCCGGAGGTGACACGTGTCTAATAGGACCAGACCTCTCGGAGGTGGGCTCTGAGAGCGACACGTGTCTGGCCGGGCCGGACATCTCAGGAATGAGCTCCGAGAGCGACACGTGTCCTGCGCGGCTGGTCCTCTTTTTTTCCGCAGCGAATAGCTCCGCAGCCGACACGTGTCCTTCGGGACTGGCCTCGCTCCCCTGCAGAGGCTAGTTCCGGGGGCAACACGTGTCCCACAGGGTCGGACCTCTCCGCCTTTGCGGGGATGAGCCCCGAGCCTGCCACGTAGCCAGTTTAGCGGCGGACCTCTCCACTTTCGCGGAGATGAGCTCCGAACACGCCACGTGGCCAGCGAGCCGCGGGTATTGTCTTCGGCGCTCTCTGTGAACTGGAATTGGCTCTTTTTGGCTATCTTTTTTATTCTTTCTTGGTTTCAACTTATTTTAAAAGTGTCTTTCTACATGAAACATGAATACATACAGAACCCAAAAATGAGGGTGTCACACTTTTGAGGACCCGGAGGGGAGTAGACAATTCACAAGCTCCTTCTTCTTCATGTTCATCACAAATTGAAGAACTTGTGACTTGAGGACGATCTGGACCAGCAATGGTGGTCGTCGGTGCTGGTTGTGAATCAAAATCGAGAGCTGAAACAATGTCATTAGCTCCTGAATTTTCGGGCAGCAGCATCACTTCTTTATCTTATTTGATGAAAATACTCTCCCCCTGCGGATATGGGTCTGGTCCTGCAATATTAGAGCTAGTACCTGGGCTAGCTTCATCAAAATAAACCTCACAAGTCTCCACAATTTTGTTAGTGTCATGTAAAAGCACATGGTAGCCTCTAGTATGAGATGGGTAACCAAGAAACATGCCATCAACGGATCTAGGTTCAAATTTATCATGATTACCATGTTTCTTAACAAAGCATTTGCAACCAAAGACCCGAAAGTCTGTGACACTAGGCCTATGTCCAAATCAAAGTTCATATGGTGTTTTACCTAGCTTAGCACGCAAGAAAATACGATTTGAGACATAACAAGCAGTTGCAATTGCATCAGCCCAAAATTTTCTAGGAGTTTGATAGTCATCAAGCATAGTCCTAGCCATCTCAACTAAGGTTCTGTTCTTTCTCTCTACAACACCATTTTATTGAGGTACAAATGGTGAAGAAAATTGATGATCTATTCCATTTTCAGCACAAAAGTGATCAAACGATTGATTTTTAAATTTGGTTCTGTTATCACTTCTAATTGCTTTTAGAGATCCTGGGTGATCAATTGATAATCTAAGAAATAAGGTTCTAAAGTGACTAAAACTTTCATTCTTAGATGCCATAAAATAAACCCAAGAGTATCTAGAATAGTCATCAACAATCATGAGGACATACCATTTAGCTCCGAAGGATTGAACACGTGAAGGTCCTACGGTGTCAAGGTGCAAAAGTTGACCCGGTTCAGTTGTCATGGTCACTGTGAGAGGAGCATGTGAACCTGCAACCATCTTAGCATGTATACAAGAAGAGCACACAATTTTTTTGTCCCCTTTCAGCTTAGGGAGCCCACGTATGCGATCAAGAGCACTAACACGTGTGAGATGATCAAAGCCTACGTGACCAAGTCTACGATGCCAAAAATATAAGTCTTTTGAATCATTAGCAACTGACATCTATGCTTATAGGATGACATATCAAAATCAGCTTTAAAAACTCTTCCAACGAGACATATTAAAAATGAGCTCACTATTTGAATCTACAACCTTGCAACAATTTTTAGTGAAAATAATTTCCAGATTTTCATCTACCAATTGTGAAACAGAAATCAAGTTGTATTTCAAAATTTTAACAAGTGCCACATCTTTTTAAGTGTAGTGATTATTTACTCTAACCGAACCCTTAGCAATTATAGAAGTTGAAGAATTATTGACAAAAGTAACATTTTCTACATGTGACACAAAAGAGAGGGAGAACCATTCTTTGTTACCGGTCATGTGGCGTGAGCATCCTAAATCCACAATACAAATGTTCTCCTTCCTCAAGCGTGTAACCTACATAGAAGTACAATATGTCGATGACTCAATACTGGGGTTAGTAAAAAGGCATTTAGTAATCCAGTACTGAGTCACACGACGTCCAGCAGAAGTAACTCACAAAGGCTGAGATAAAACAGCAGGTTTATGAGCCAAAGTTTGAGGATTTTTGTACCCAACTACTGACCTACGAGGTGTTACATGAGTAGCACTAAAAACAGTAGGTCCGGAAGCAAACTTTACATGTTTTTGATTCATTACAGCAGGTTGCATATTCCTAACATTCAGTTCAGCACATGCAACAGGTTTTGCACAGTTGTTATGTGATCTAGCAATCATTCTTTCCTTTTTCTGTTGCTTAGCTAGTCTATAACAAAAATCTATGACATGACCATCTCTACCACAGTAGGTACAATGAAATTTAACTTTATGTTCATGTCTAGATGGGCAGACAACATGTTTATCTGAAACCGAATGAGACAACACTCCTGCAGATTTAAAAACCACTTCTTTTTGTTTAGGAACTGTTTTAATCAAACCACTTCCTAATGACTTTACAATTTTAGGTGGATGTGCTTTAGGATGAGCATGGGAATCAAAACCTAAACCAGTTTTATTATTGCAAGATTTAGAAGAATTCAACAGCATGTTCAGATTCTTATTCCCATTATAAAACCGCTCTAGTGTCCTATTCATGTCATCAAGTTTCTTAGACAAGTCTAGTCAGTTTTGACATGAAGTTTTTCCTTTTAGTTTGCAATTAGAACAATACTTAACTTCATGAGAACGTAAAACATTGTTCAATATAGAAATTTCATTCATAGCATCTTATAGTTTCTTATTAAGATCATCACAAGTAGAACAATGCAAATCAATTGTAGAACAACAAGCATCTTTTAAGTTTTTATCATTAAGTGCAGCAAGCTCTCTGTTCTTTTCAATCTCTAACTCAAGTTTATCAAGTGTGGAGGTATGTGCACTTCTTAGAGAGGACAATTGTTCATATATTAAATCACATGAGGAAAAAGAATCATCACTAGGAATCAAAGATTTTAAACAATTAATTTTAACAGCATTGTCCCTAAGCTTTTTGTCCTTTTTCTTAACTATAGCAGTGGCACGAGAAATAGCATCACACATTTCTTCGCAAGTAGGACATACCTCTTCCTTGTCGCTGTTGTGTTCTGCCTCCTCCATACTTGAACTTGACTTGCCCGCCATGAAGCATAAGTTTGTCAAATCATTTCATCTCGTCACTTCTGATGTCCACATCGCTCGAGCCAAGTTCTTGAAGTGCGGAGATAAAACTATAAAACCCTTCTTCTTTTTCTTATCGTTTGCAGAGGAGTGCTTCGTCCTAGTTTGATTTTCATCACGGGAAGTAGGACCTGAAAGGTTAGAACAATCCATACGAAAATGTCCTGTCTTACCACATTGGAAGCATCGTTGAGGTCCGGCATATCCTCTCCTTCTAGTTCTCACATTTTGCAATGCTTTTGAGAACCGAGTAGAGATGAGTGCAAGTTCTTCCTCTGGAAACTCTTCAATCTGTTCAAGGGTTAAAGAGGACAACAAAGAAAGTGTACCACAAGATGAAGATTGACTACAGCTAGGCATGTCACATTGTGAAACAAATGCAAGAGACTTGTTGGGGTTCTTACGTGATATTATGTCAATTTCATGAGTTTTTAACTTAGAATATAGCACATCTAATGTAAGTGTACTCATGACAGTAGATTCACGAATAGATGTAACTTTCATCTCCAAAATTGACATGTCCAATGCACTTAGTAACTGCCTAGCATTTTCAGCATCTGAAAAATTAACGTTGACACTACGCAAGTTGCTGAGAATTTTATTGAAGCGAGCAAAGATGTCATCGATTGACTCACCGGGTTGCATCTCGAAGCGCATGTATTCTTTCTTGAACATATCTTGTCTTACCTCCTTGATCGTGTTGGATCCTTCGTGGTAGTCACAAAGTGCTTTCCACACATCGTATGCAGATCGGAGGTGTGCAACACGGTCGAAGTCACGTTGAGTTAATCCTTGTATGATCAAGTTTCGTGCTTTGTTGTTGTTGTCGACATCTTCATGTTTGTAGCCGTGACTTGATCGTTTGGCGGCACGTCATAAGGCTTGTACACCGTTTCCCATATTGCGAAGCCTTGCGCCTGGATGAAAGCCTCCATACGTGCCTTCCAAACCTGAAAATCAACGCCACTGACACAAGGCTTTGCGGAGTATTTCTCCATCATGATTAGTCAAAACACGTGCAAATCACAAAGATTAGAGCACCGTGGCTCTGATACCAATTGTAGGATCGAAGAGCACGTGAAAAGCTACCAGGTGGGGGGTGAATGGTAGATTTAAACTTTTTAGCGGAAGCAACAAAAACCCCCTCAGCAGAAAATCGATCTGTTAAAGAAACCGTGTATGCGACTGATCTAAACGTGTTCAACCGTGACAAAAGCAGTATATATTATAGAGAATCAAGTCACAAAGACACGACAACAAGAATCACGTAAATCGGTAAAAAACTCAAGTTATGATCGAAAGATCAAACGAGGGTCAATCTGTTCTACTTGAGTAAAAACCAGATCTGCAACACTGCAAAGAAACTCGTGTAGATAAGAAACTACATATCCAATGACCGTGAAATTTTTATAGATGATATATAATCAAGTTTTTAAGACAACCCAAAAAGAATCACATCAATTGGATCTGTAAAACTCGAGCTATGATCAAAACACCGAAGCACTATCGTGCTGTCCAGAAACTCGACGAGAAAGACTTGACAAAAACAAGTCGGACGAACAAGGCACAAGAGCTCCTCTAAATTACAAATTTTATTGATAAAAACATAAACATCCCAAAGTCGTGCTCTCCACGATCCTTAGCCTCCCTTGCTTATATAACCATGCCTAAGTGTGACACCCGGTTCCAAAAATAGAACCAAGTGAATGCATATGTGTGCCCAGGATGTTCATCACACATACACATGTAGTCCACAAACTGAATTCAGAATATAACCATGAATAAATAGTGTTTAAGTTCTTTATTATAATGACTCAATATCTCACTCATGAATGTCTATCTTATTCTTGCAGCGGAAGACTCTAAACCACAGCGGAAAGTGACTAAAGACAGCATGCTCCATCTTCAACTCCACATGCATGTTGACGGTAGTTCGCACACCTAGTACTCCACATGGTCCTCGAAATACTCATCTCCTGTAGCTGATGTTTATGTGATAATGCAAGGGTGAGTACATGTCATACTCAGCAAGTGCGGGAAAAGTATGACATGTAGCTTTCAACAAGGTAGGAATAAAAGGCTCATTGCAGCAAGCAAATTTTATTTCACACAACATGATAAAAACAGAAACTATCTCTAGATGAATTTAATCCCAATATAACCAAGTAAAACAACAACATTCTTTCATCATAATTCGCCATTTATCAAGTCTCATCCAGCCATTAATCTTTCTCAAGTTCATCTCATGCTCATAAATATTCATAACCATCTCATATTCATATAGCCAAAGCCAAACTCATTGTCATGACTCAAAACTGTCCCAAAACCAATCCCAATGACCATAACATAACCATACCGAATAACCATCCCAAGTTTTTCCCTCTAATCATGGAAGTTGGCCAGGTGCTTGTGACCAGAAGCACGACTATCATGATAGTTTTACACTCTGCAGAGGTGGCACCACTTTACCCATAAGTTCATGATTTTGTCACCCGTCTGCGACTATAGAACCTCCATTATACCAGTACAAAACCGTCGGTGTATGGCCAAGAGATCACAAAATAGCCATTATAAAGGGGCTACTAGATGTATGGACTCACTGAGGTTTCACCGGCAGGCTCGAATCACCATTCTCCCACCCACGGGCCCCCTCTTGTGCCATGCAGTTCCCAGCGCAGTCCTCCTCGACTCCCATTCCTCGTGCCATCCACGGTCCAAAACAAGCTAGCAACACACCTAATTAATCAGCTAAGCCGCACCCATACTTGGCCTTGTGGTGGCACTGTTTTCCTAACATATTCTTGCATGAACCGGTCCTTAGATCTACGGCAAGTACCACCATCTCATCGAGCAACATCCACGAACCAAGCTTGCCTAGATCTCCCCGATTCCATGCCCATTAACATCATCAAGATCTCATCATCATTATTCATATGAGTGCAGTAGCTAGACATGTTTTATTTCAGCTTCCCGTATCCCGTGAAATAAGCGAAGCAAAAAGGAAAAACGACCATACCCGACTCATCAACTTTTCTGGCAACAAGGATGGTTAACAAAACTAGTAAACTCCTATAAAAAGGTGTCCCATCAAGTTGACTCAAGCGTACTAGTTTTCGCAAACAAAACAGTTTTAAAAACATGGGATCAATATGGTCAAGGGGCACTTGCCTTGCTCCTGTGGTTCTTGCTGTTCGAGTGTCTCGAAGTCTTGGTGCTATAGATCCTCGTAGATGGCCTCTTGAGCTTGTCCTTCTACTCACGACCACGCACATACAAAATTTACAACAATCAATCATCATGCACAAACTTTACTCAAGATGCAATGGGGTAGATGAATGCAAATCATATGGTGCTGTTTTATTAAACCAGTTTGTACATGTTCTTGCATGTTTTAACGGGCTTTCATGGGGTTTTATGATGAACAAGGGTGTAGGGATCAAGTGTGGACGTGGTGATGATCTTGACTCAAGATCTAGATCAATTCCACCGTCAAAAATCGATCAAAACGTGATCGGTCCACACGTAAAAGTTTCTGCTCGAAGGGTGCGAAGAAAACAGATGCGTAGAAACAGCAGCGATGCCGTAAGATGGGTAACGAAGACCTACCTCACTTCCTTTTGGTGGCAGGGCCTTCCTCCTAGCAATGGCAGCAGCGGAGAATTTTTCTATGGAAGATTATGGTAGGACAGATCGTCGGCTTCTTTTCTGGCGACGGCGAGGCATGACGGGGCTCGTTGGCGGGTCTCAACGACGGGGCTTGACGACGGGGCTCGACGGTGGGGTCGACGGCGGGGCTCAGTGGCGACCAAACTTCGGCGAGGGGGGGTGCCAACTCGGCGAGTTGGGGGGTGGGCAGGGGCTCCAAGTCACCGACTTGGGAGGGGGGAGGAAAGGGGGAGGCTGCGGCCAAAGAGGGGGGCTGGGGTTGTATTTATAAGGGGGGGAGGAGTCCTACTCCAATTGCAACTCAAAATAGAGTCCTACTCAATTTTGGATCTTAACAAACTTATCCTCTTGTTGGTTGCGCAGCCTTGGGGATTTAATCTCCAAATGTGGGGAAAATTCCCCTTTTTGGGGATTGGGGGCTTTGGAATTTTTGGTGAAATTTGGGATTGGCTTATTTCAGCTATATTTTTCCCGTTATTCACCATTTCTATGTCACTTGTTCCGTTTCTACATCCCCCTCTCCATTTCTATGTCCCAGTCTCCATTTCTACATTCCCCTCTCCATTTCTATGTCCCATTCTCCATTTCTATACCTTACTTCTCCATTTCTATGCCCCATTCTCCATTTCTATATTCCCTTCTCCATTTCTGTGTTTTTCCTCCATTTCTATGGTTCCTTCCTCCATTTCTATGGTTCTTTGTCCATTTCTATGGTTCCTTCCTCCATTTCTATGGTTCTTTCTCCATTTCTATGGTTCTTTCTCCATTTCTATTTCTTTTATAATGCTTCTCTACATGAAAAATGTATGCAATGCATGGAAATGAATTTGAGGGTGTTACAAACCTACCCCCCTTAAACTGAATCTCGCCCTCGAGATTCGATAGAGTGGAGAATAGATGAGGGAATTCTGCCTTGAGATCTTCCTCACGCCCCCATGTAGTTTCGGCTTCCGTGTGATGGTTCCATTGTACCTTACACCAATGAATTACCATGTTCCTCGTGACCCTTTCCTTTACATCCAAGATTTTAACAGGGTGTTCCGCGTAGGTCAGATCCTCTTGAAGCTCGAGCTCATCCATCGATACTTGTTCTTCTGGTACTCTTAAGCACTTCTTTAGTTGGGATACAAGATATACGTCGTGCACGTCGGAGAGGTGCATTGGCAGCTCTAGTTGTTAGGCTTCTCCTCGCTTGCCCAAAATCTTGAATGACCCGATATAGCGAGGTGCTAACTTTCCTTTGACGTTGAACCGTCGTTGGCCTCGGATAGGCGATACCTTAAGATACACGAAGTCTCCCACTTCGAAGGTCAATCTTCTTCGCCTATTGTCCGCATAACCTTTTTGTCATGACTAAGCAGCCTTCAAGTTTTCTCGTATCGTTTGGACATGCTTCTCGGCGTCTTGCAGCACTTCGGGTCCAAACACTTCGCTTTCTCCGATCTCATTCCAGAACAGCGGTGTTCTACACCATCTACCATACAATGCTTCGAAAGGTGACATCTTCAAGATGGTTTGATAGCTGTTGTTGTATGAGAATTCAGCATACGGCAAGCTCCTATCCAACTACACCCATGTTTCAAGGCGCAAGCTCTCAACATGTCTTCCAAAATTTGGTTTGTCCTCTCAGTTTGCCCGTCAGTTTGCGGGTGATAAGCGGAGCTGAAATTCAGTCATGTACCCATGGCTTCATGCAGCTTCTTCCAGAACCTAGAGGTAAGTTGAGAACCCTGATCTGAAACTATCCTCTTCGGAACTCCATGGTGACACACGATTTGCTCCATATAGAGCTCGGCTAGTTGTGCAACGCTGTACTTGGTTCTAACAGGAAGGAAATGGGCTGTTTTTGTCAATCGGTCCATGATAACCCAAATAGAGTCGTAACCCGATTGAGTACGTGGCAATCCGACGATGAAATCCATGCTGATGTCTTCCCACTTCCACTCGGGTACTTTCAATGGCTGCAACAGTCCAGCGGGTCTTTGATGTTCGTCCTTCACCCGTTGGCACGTATCGCATAAGGCAACATATTCATCTATGTCCCTTTTCATACCATCCCACCAATAGCAAGTTTTCAGGTCCTTGTACATCTTTGTACAGCCGGGGTGTATGGAATAAGGTGAGTCATGTGCCTCCTTTAATATCGTGTCGCGGATGTGCTTCAAGTTAGGCACACAAATCCTTTTCTCTAACCAAAGTGTGCCTTTCTTGTTTTCCTTGAAATCCTTTTCTATGCCTTGTCGGATTCCTTCCTTGATTTCCTCATCTGTTGCTTGGGCATCTCGTATCTCTTGTTCCAGCTAGGAGTTCAGTTCTATCACTTCCATCTCGTTCAAGAACCTGAGATGTAACCGTTCAAACTCCTTGTGCACCTTGGGTGCAAGATTTTTAGAGGGTTCTAATGGAGTTGGTCTCACTTAATTTGAAGGTTCCTAGCTAAAGATATGAGCTAAACCATTTCAGAGGAAATTCTGAAAATGTTTCTGAACATTTTCTATTTTCTCTGGAACAGTTTCACTTATCACACCATTAGGTGGATCAAATGAGCTCAAATGGATCTGAAATGTTTATTGTAGTTCAAGGATATTTTGGTGAACATCCTAGCAAAATTTCAGAATTTTCCTCCAAAGGATTCTCCAGTTAAAATTCCAAACATTTTAAATTCGAGGAATTAATTCTGGAGAAATAAGGATTTTCATGAAGTGAAACTTGATTTCCTGGAAAGTGCTCAGAGAGCTGAATCCAACAAAATTTGGTTCACTCGATTTGGAGTTTTCTAGCCAAAGTTATAAGGATTTGAAGTTTGAATGAAATCTGAAAATCGGGGAAAAAGTTTAAATCTGCCGGGGCCCGCAGGGACACGTGTTGAGCGCCGAGGCGACAGCACACGGCAGCCCACAAGGTTTTTTCGCGCCAGCACACCTGATCCCGGCCGCAGCCTGATCCCGATTTAAAATATCTCCCGCTGACAGCTGGGGTCCACCCCCTTCGTCAACCTCCCGCCGCCAGCGCTCTGCCGCCGAGGGACCTCGCCGGAGAGCTCGCCGGAAGCTTCTGTGGAGCTTCAAACTTCACGATCTTGGCCGCCCCTGCCTACTTTTACTCAGAGAACAGAATTCTGGGGTCAGCTCGTCATGACAATGGCCGGTGCATGGTCGGCGACGAGCCGCCGCCTCGGAAAGGCTTCGGCCGTGTCGGCTGACTTCCCTAGCACCTCAACTACTCGAGCAACTGGTCGGGAAGCATCAGTGGACCTCAGGGAAGGTTGACACGAGCTCGAGGCAGCTCGGGGGAGGCCCGGAGTAGGTCCTCACCGTGTGCCCGATGCCTCCCGTTTTTTCCGCCGTCGGTAAACTTCGAATTACGCAAGGTACAGAGGTCCTCCGGCCAAAGGTTGTGAAGGCAACTTGTGCGTTACCGTGTCTAGTTTGTGTGAGAGCGGATTGAGGCCCTCTAATCCTTTCTAGTGTACGAATTCGACGGAACCACACCCGAAGGTCGTTCTGCACAAGGAAAGGGGAAAACTGGAAATTCGCCGCCGGTGAGCAAACACTCGGGCTGTGGCTCAGGGGTGAGCAGCACTGGTCACCAGCACGTCCAAGGGTGCCTTGGCTCAGGCGTGACAACGCCCCGGTTGGGCTGTCCATGGGAGCCCGAAGTGCGGCGGCGTTAGGTCACCGGATTGAACTCTCGGTATAGCCGAGATCGACTGGTTTCAGCTGAATTCTAGCAGCGGGGAAGACGGAGGAAGGTTTCTAGTACCTTGCCGTGGCTCTGGAGGGGACGGAGAGGCGGTGATCAAGCTTCCCTGATCAGCTCCGAGTGATCGGCAGCGATGGCACGTTTCTGATGCGAGGAAGCAGCAGAGTGTGTGGTGATCACTCTGATCAGGGCGACGGTGTAGATAAGGGGGCTGTGAGGCGGTTCAGCACGTCGGGGCGGCAAGCAGGTGGTGTCCCGGTCGCCTCTTCGCCGTGGCGGCTGCTCAGTCTGGCACAAGAACCCGAGCTGGGTTTTCAGTCGGTTTGATTTGGAGTAGTGGCTGACATGTGGGTCCCACTTCCAATTTTTAACCTCTGAAAATTACTCCTAATCACTGTTGTAAACAGTGAGCCCCAAAATACCCATGGTGATTCAAATTATTCACCCATGGGCCATTTGAATTGGTTAGAATTCAAATTGGGTTTGGTTTGAATGAATTTCAGCACATGTTCAGTTTGAAATTCAAATAAAGTTTGAATTTGCCCCACTTAGCTCATGTCAAGATCAACTCCAAATGAAGTGAAAATTGGTGGGCGAGCTCACAAAAATGTGCTGAATAATAATATGCCTCCCATTTTTGAATTCATGGGACAAAAACAGTTTGAATTTGAATATGCTTTCGAACTGCCCTCCTTCTAGCTATACCCAAAATGACCTCAAAAAGGTTTTGAATTTGGGTGAAACTTGGCATGGACATCCCTAGCAATGTGTAGGAGTTTTCATATGCCCAGCCCATCTATATCACATGTGGAAAATGCCACTTTTGCAATATGTGAGTTTGTTCTCTAATGAGCATGTTGATGGTGGTTACTTGCTCGTCATTTGTGTTCATCAACTTTCCTCAAATGAGGTGTGTGTGTATGGTGATGAACACTTCAAATATGTGTCAAAAACTGAGGCCCTTATATGTGGCTGTAGCTCTATTTGTGTCGGTTAAGGACCGATGCGTATGCGGCCCTGCTGAGCAAGTTTGAACAGTACCGGATGCATGTCGGATATATGGGACCCGATAAACCGATGTAACTCGGGTACTCTCGTGTCAAAACTTATACGGCCGTCCTTTAGGGGTTGGTGTCAGAGGTGTAAACCCGCTAGCGGAGCAACTTCGACATGTTCCGTGTAGTGACCCTTCTGATGGGTCGGCGGAACTGGTTCGGCATTGGAGTGACGGGTGAAAGGTTGCTGCATACAACGTAAGAAAGAGCTCGCGTGAGTCTTTCAAGGCAGATGTATGTCTCGTGTATTCCGGGAGTGTCCTGATTGCAATCACCGTCCCTCGCGGTTATATGAGTACCACTTGTTCACTGCGTTGTGACGTAGTAACAACTTCCAGATGAAGTGAAATTAATCATTGCTGTCGTGAAGTTCTTAAGTTCATTGTATTGCAAACCATGTATGTTATAGTGTAGAGCTCACTAAGTTTACCTTCCACTTTGGGCATCACCACATCGGAGGAAAGCGTTTCTTGTTTGATTGTGGACTTCCGATGTGAGGGTTGCCTAAGGCATAATAACCTGCTGCTATAAACCTGAAAGTAAGGATCAACATTTAGGTGTGTCGTTGTTGCATCATACCTTTCCTATGTTAGTAATCCCTGCACATAGAGTCCCATGTTTAGGAGTGTCGGTTAAGTCTTGCTGAGCCATCGTGCTCACGGTTGCATTATTAGTGTTTTGCAGGTTATAAAATTTACTATGAAAGATGGTTGTTCGGTGAGCCATCAGCGACTCACCGGAAACCCTGCCGCTGCACTCATTTTTGTGGAAGCTAGTAAGAAGCGTCCGCGGGCTGGACGTCTTCTCTTTTGCATAGTTAGGACCGAGAGTAAGTGTGTATGTATATTCCGCTGCGTGTACCTTCGTGGTACATTATTTCGTAAATGACACTATCTTGAGAAATAAAAGACTTTGTACTTTATGGTTCTTTTCGTGTATGCTGTTGGGTGCCGCATCGCACTGCACCACCCAATGTGTATCCTGGAGTGTGGATCCCGGAAAGGGTTCCCCACAGGCGTGGTATCAGATCCGCATTGGGAATAGCACGCATGAAAAGAGCTTATTTTCGAAAACTTTGAAGTATACGAGTGAGGAACGTGTAGTATGCCCACATAAGGATTATTAATAGCATAGTTACTTAAGGTGGCAAGCTAACAGTGTGTTAATATTCAGTATTTTAATTCTGTAACGATGCACCTACGTGGAGGTAAGAGGTAAGGTACGCCACCGCAGGCAGATCAATTGCGGTAACTCGTCATACGAGTAATAGTATGGAATGGTATACCGTGGCCTTGCACGGTAGTTAATATGAGTCTTTGAACCTCTCTATGGTTCTGAGAGCATATGAAAACGCTGATCTCCAGCGTGCTTTAGGTAAAAGTGAGAATACCCCATCGTGTGGTAAGAAACACGATAGTATGCAACTCTTGAACATTCAATGTTCAAAGGGCCATACGCAGCGCTCGCCATCGGCGTGCCTCAACGGTCATGAGGCAGTAGGTGGTATCCGTTGGGTTGATAACATTCCCAACCGTGACGCCCCGTTCGCGCTCTACTCGGGTTCCCCGTCGTGTGGTGTTAAAACACGACCATGTACCTTGAGACGTGACTTGTCTCAAGGACGGCCCGTACGGCAATGATACGGGGCGTATGTTTTTACTATGATATGGACTTGCCTGAAATGGAAAACCTCTGTGTGCATCACTATTGATTGTTTTTCTGCAGGTACTTAACCATGAGTAGAACATTCCGTTTAGAACACGTGTGTGAGTGATCGTTTTAGTGCCACCACTTGAGACGTATATGCCGGTATAACGCCGGTTAGAATTTTGATTTTGTGAGGAAACGTAGTACCGTGAAATGTTCTTAACTGCATGAAAAAGAATGTTTTCAAAGAAAAGAGTAATTTTGGAGTCTAGGATTCCATTAGGGGTTACTGAACTCCTATATTGAACTAAGAGTCAATTGGGAGTATAATTTTCATCTCAATCCATTAGAAACAACCTCCCCTGTTTTCAGCAGAATTTTTGCTGAATTTGAACAGGACATTACTTTCGATTGGTAGAACCAATGGAGGTTAGGGGTACATTTCTGGAAATTTTTTGAAGTCTTCTACAACTTTTCTGTAGAACTCAAGAACAGAATCTCCCTCCAAATGGCTGAAAATCTCAGATGAGTGGTAACTGTCTAGAAACGGGGCAGACCAAAAATGCTCTCTGGAATTTTCTGTAATTCGACCATAACTTCCTATAGAAAATTTTCTAAGGGTCCTGTAATACACTGTTCAAAAGTTTATGATATGTGCTACGACTTTGTGGTTCAAAGTTTATACAGATTTTGTGTAGAACTTTATGAAATCTTCCGGACAAAACAGACACTTTCAGAGGAGGTGCTGTCAAAATTGTTCCAGATTTCTGTCAACATTGAAATATCATGACTCCTGATCCAGAAATGATATGAGGGCAAACACATACTTGTTGAAAATATATTGAAGTTATCTATAACTTTGATATTCAACTTGAGACATGAAACTGCCATTTTCATAATCAAATTCTGGGATTAAGGCCAAATGGTCAATCTGAACAGAGCATTGCTCATTGCCATGTAACTTGAGACTTGTTGTGGACATGAAGGTTTTTTTACTTCTCTAAGTTCCATGACATATTCATTAGTCATATTTCATCATTCCTTGCTGTTGATTTAAGTGTTTGACAAACTTGAACAATCATTGGTCACATTTCAGAATTGTCAAAAACATTGTTTCCTTTATATATGCTGCACAGTTGATGTGATGTTTTTGCGGTTAATAATTTTGAGTTCAAGTGGAGTACATCTTGGATATTAACCGTAAATTGCTCAATCTTGCAATATGGATCATACTCATTCCCGGTATGAGGTTGGTGGTTCCAGTCGGGATGGAAATGATTCGTCGCAGTGACGATCACGGCCATCCTCCACCGGACTAGCGGAGGTGTTGGGAAGAATGGCTGAGTCTCTTGAGAGGTTGGTGCAGCAAGGCATCCGACAAGAGACCTCACAGCAAAACCCCACACTGAATACGTATCTGGATTTTCTAGCAAGACAACCACCGGTGTTCTCTGAAGCTAAAGAAGCCTTGGAGGCAGATCATTGGCTCCGGGTTATTGAATCTAAATTGGGAATGCTCCAGTGTGATGAATATGAGAAGGCTTTATTTGCCTCTCAGCAACTTCATGGATCCTCTGGGGCTTGGTGGTGTGAATATCTTGCTAAGATCGCTGAAGGTCATCGTGTGACGTGGACGGAGTTTCCTGAGGCTTTCCGTGCACGTCATATTTTTGAGGGCATTGTCAAAACAAGAGTTGAAGAGTTCTATGAACTCAAACAAGAAGGCATGAGTGTTATGAAGTACTTTATGGAATTTAACCGTTTAGTACAATATGCATCCGCTTTTGTGCATAATGAGACAATGAAGTGTCATTACTTCTTCCGAGGCCTTGATGTGAAGCTTCAGATAAAAGTGGCACAATGCAATAAAGGGAATTATAGCGAGTTAGTCAATGCCGCTATGATTCAAGAAATAGCTGAACTTGAGCATAAGGAAAGTAAGGGGAATAGAAAATTATCACTGGCAAGTACGGGTGATTATCATCAAGAACAACCGGTGATATATTGCTTACCATCCGGGGTGGAGATTCAGTCCTTTGACGGATCACCTCAGATGCAATACTATCCATATTCACCCATGGAGGTTCAGCCACTGCTGCAACAGCAGCAAATGAGTAGTTGTGCACCCCCACTTCAACAAGGTGCACAAGAATATCAACCACTTCCATATGGTGAAGATCCTGAGCTCGCATCGTATAACACTTGTAGCGATGTAGAGCATATTCCTCAGGAGGGTCAAGTGACCCAGCAAAGCAGCAGTCACATGTCATCTCAAGCGGCAAAGAAATTTCATGGTCAGCCAAGGAGGACAACACTGAAGGTGGGGAACGTAAACTATATGGTAGTTGAAGACGTTCCCGTAGGAGAACCCGTGTTGGCGGGCATGTTCAGCCTACGTGATCAGCCCACGCTCGTGTTGTTCGACTCGGGTGCTACACATGATTTTATGAGCAAAGATTATGTGGTTAAGCACCAAATACCATCAACGACCTTGGCCGCATCTTATCAGATTAATTCACCGGGAGGTAGTAGGACAGCAGGCAGAATCGTTGCTCGAGCGCCTATATGTTTGGATGGGCGGATATATCCTAATACACTCATCATTCTAGAAGGCTTGCGGATTGACATCATCTTGGGAATGGCTTGGTTGACACATCACCAAGCTATCTTTGATATTAGTTCACGAACGGTGCAGCTGAATTCAAAGAAGCACGGGCAACACACGTTGATTCTGAGAAATGTTGCACAGGAAGTCACTGCTGTACACACCATTGAAGCTAAGAAACTGGAGGACATTCCAGTGGGCCGGGAATATCCGGACGTGTTTCCCGATGATCTACCGGACATGCCGCCCAATCGTGAAGTGGAGTTCAAAATTTAACTAGCACCAGGAACCACACCCATATCTCGAAGTCCATATAAAATGGCACCGAATGAACTCGTGGAGCTGAAGGAGCAGCTGAATGATTTGTTAAGCAAAGGCTTCATTCGACCCAGTTCATCACCATGGGGATTCTCCGCGCTGTTCGTCAAGAAAAAGGACGAGACTTTGAGGTTATGTGTGGACTATCGTCTGCTCAATGCCGTAATTATCAAGAACAAGTATCCACTACCACATATCGATATGCTTTTCGATCAGCTAGTGGGTGCTAAGGTTTTCTCGAAGATGGATCTTCGGTCCGGATATCATCAAATAAAAATCCGGGCTGAAGACATACCCAAGATGGCATTCTCGACGATATATGGATTATATGAGTATCTCGTCATGTCATTCGGACTCACTAATGCTCCGGCTCATTTTATGTACTTGATGAATTCAGTCTTCATGCCGGAGCTGGACAAGTTCGTCGTGGTCTTCATCGACGATATCTTGGTATATCCTAAGTCGGAGGAAGAACACGCCGAACATCTGTGTATTGTGCTCCAACGCCTACGGGATCACAAACTATATGCAAAATTCAGCAAGTGCGAGTTCTGGATCAACCAAGTGCCATTTCTTGGGCACATTATTTCTGCGGAAGGGATCGCAGTTGATCCGAGCAAGATTGTCCAAGTGCTGAATTGGAGTTCACCAAAGTCAGTCCACGAAGTCCGTAGTTTTCTTGGTTTAGCGGGTTACTACCGGAGATTCATTCTGAATTTCTCCATGGTCTCTAAACCGATGACGGAACTTCTAAAGAAAGGCAACAAATAAGTGTGGAGTGAAGCATGTGAGGGAACGTTCAAAGCATTGGTAAAGCACCTCACAACAGCCCCAGTGTTGGCGCAACCCGATACAACTAAGGCTTTTGATGTGTATTGCGATGCATCGGGCATCGGCCTTGGCTGCGTGCTTATGCAAGAAGGGCGAGTGGTCGCATATGGATACAGACAGCTTCGGAATCATGAGCAGAATTATCCGACACATGATCTCGAGCTAGCTGCTGTTGTTCTTGCTCTAAAGATGTGGAGGCACTATTTGTTTGGAAACTTAGTCCACCTCTACACCGAACACAAGAGTTTTAAATACATCTTCACACAAAAGGAACTAAATACGAGGCAGCGAAGATGGTTAGAGTTAATCAAGGATTATGAACTGGAGATTCATTATCATCCTGGAAAAGCGAATGTGGTTGCTGACGCCCTTAGTCGGAAATCACATGTTCATAACTTAACCATGGCTGCAATGGAAGAAGAAGAACCAAGCCTGCGCTTGGTGCCTTATGGGTCATTGTTTAACCTTTCCCTCGTTCCTACAATTCGTGATGAAATTGTAGAGGCTCAAAAGAAAGATAAGGGCATGGCCCATATTCGGAAGAGAATCGACAAAGGAGAAGCTAAGTGCTTCCCGAAAGATGATAATGGTACGCTATGGTTCAAGAACCATATAGTCGTACCGAGGGACATGAAGCCTCGTAAGAAAATATTAGACGAATCTCATTTATCAAAATTTTCCATTCATTCAGGAAGCAACAAGATGTACCAAGATTTAAGAAACAAGTTTTGGTAGACATGGATGAAGCAGGAAATAGCTAAATACGTATCCGAGTGTGATACGTGTCGAAGGGTGAAAGCAGATCACATGAAGAAACCTGGTTTGCTGCAGCCCCTTCATATTCCGGCATGGAAGTGGGAAGATATGAGTATAGATTTTATTGTCGGGTTACCACTCACATCTCGAAAGCATGATTCAGTTTGGGTAATCGTTGACCGATAAACCAAATCAGCACACTTCATACCGGTGAATGTGAGATTCAATGCCAAGAAATATGCGGAGTTATACATTCAACGGATATTATGTCAGCATGGACTTCCAAGAACAATAGTTTCAGATCGTGGTGCACTATTCGTTTCTCGTTTCTGAGAACAGCACACGCATCTTTGGGAACCAAATTGCTTAGAAGCTCCTCATATCACCCTCAAACCGATGGAAAAACTGAGAGGGTGAATCAAGTCTTGGGAGATATGTTGAGAGCGTGTGCCATCCACCATGGTAAGAACTGGGATGCTTATCTACCATTGGCGGAATTCTCGTACAACAACAGCTATCAAACGAGTATCAAGATGGCACCGTATGAGGCTCTCTACGGCCGGAGATGTCGCACACCGCTGAATTGGTGTGAATCCGGTGAAAGAGTGACATTCGGGATTGACCTTGTCAATGATGCCGAAGAACGAGTTCAGGTCATACAAGCAAATTTAAAGGCTGCTCAATCTCGACAGAAGAGTTATGCAGACCAACGACGTCAACCGCTGAACTTCAACGTCGGAGAGTACGTATATCTCCTTGTATCTCCAATGAAGAGAGTTCACCGATTCGGTGTAAAAGGAAAGCTCGCTCCCCGGTTTATCGGTTCATTCGCTATCATGGAGAAATGTGGACCCGTAGCTTACCGGCTTGAGCTACCGACGAATCTCACTGGGGTGCATGATATATTTCACGTCTCTCAGCTTCGGAAATGTCTCAAGAATACCACTGCTGTCCGCAATGAAGATCTCGAGACATTGCAACCGGATCTCTCTTATGCCGAGCATCCAATCCGGATTATTGATAAATAGTCTTGGTCGACAAGGAATCGGACGCTCCAATTCTATAAGGTATTATGGAGCAATCATACCACGGAGGAAGCAACATGGGAGAGTGAAGAATACCTCCGTTCAAACTATCCGGACTTGCTGTCCGCTTATATCCGGTAATTCCTTCTCTACCACTTCGTATCTTCTTTATGAATCTCGGGACGAGATTCTTTTTAAGGGGGGGAGTGATGTGAAATCCCGAAAATTTTAGCAAGTGGAGCTGCAAATCACACCGAGAAAATTAGAAGGAATTTAAACTTTTGAATTTAAAGGTGTGAGCTCCAAGTCTTAACTTGAACTTGCAAAAATTCCCGAACACGGAGATCTAAAGCTATCATTTGATTCTCCACACATCCAATAATAGACCGGCAAATTTTCAGAGCATTTGAAAAGGATTTCTTATTTGTTGGAATTTAAACGGGAGAAAATTTGAATCTGAATTTAAATCTCAGATTCAAATTCCAACTTCACCGAAATTCAAATTTGAGTGCACCATTGTGTTCTTCATATTTATTTTGGCCTATCCTCCAAATTTTATCAAATTTGGAGCTCATTTGCCATTTTAAACCGAATTGGGGGAGGATAAGAGTGAGATGGGGTGTGGACCCCACATGTCATACACACACTGGAGTGAACCGACTCAGTTCACGGGAGAGCCGACACGTCCTGCTCGCCGGCGCCTACCGCCTTGCCAGCTCCTGCTCTGTGGATGAGGATGGCGAGTGAAGCCACCCCGTGCCTCTGCCGTGAACCATTCCTCTCCCTCTTCCTCCACAGCCCTTGCACAGTCCGAAGGAAGTTGAAAGCAGCCGACGACCTTCTCTGTTCTCCAGCAACCGAGCTCCACGAGCCTCTTCGTGGCTGACGGTCTACACGAAAAAGGAGAGCCCTCAGGTGTGCAAACCAACGGTGCAAACCTCTCCTCCTCTCATGCATCACAGTGGATGAATTTTGCAATTCTTTGCTTCGGTATGGATAGAACCGAGCCCCACCAATCTTCAAAATTCGTCGTAATCAGTCCACCATCACGTGTGCCGAGTTGGAAACATGTTCTAGACTCTCCAACGCCCCTCTAGGATCAAAAACCATCGAAAATCATCAAGAATTGGTGCTGTTATTCGAGAATTTTGGGCCGGCACCGATTCTCACCCTAGGTCGCCGATGAGTTCCTATTTGCAGCCATTTTGGAGCCGATTTGAGCCCATTCCGGTGATGAGGGATACCCCACGGTGCTATAGAGCCCAATAACCGACCATTTGGTGGAGAAATCACCGTGCACGACCTCGCCGGAGCCCTAGGATTAGCTGTTGCCGGTGCGCCCCATTTTCCGGCGAGTTTCAGCCGCCTGCGACCTCACCAACGAGTTCAGCATGGGGAAAAATGGGGGGGGGCGGCCAGCAGGGGGTCCGGAGGTGGCCGGGAAGGTCATTTCCGGTGACCTCACCGGAGGCAGCCGCCACTGCTCTGTTTGGCGCGTGGCTGAAGGTTAGGGATGACGAGTGGGACCCATTGTCAGCATTTAAACATTTTCCAGATTTTCCCATTTCAGTTCAAACTTTGGAGAGCCATAACTTTGTGTAGGAGTGTCCAAAAATTGTGAAACAAATTTTGTTGGATTCCTCTCAAAGAGTACTATCCAGAGGTGCAGCCCAATAATTATGAAAATTCCTGTATTTGGCTCATTAATTCATTTAAAGAACATCTTGTAGGAATTTTTACAGGAGGTCTGTTCATTGGAAAATTCCCAAATTTGGGAAGGACACCCTTCCAAAGATACTTGAACTACAGTAAAATTTTCAGAGTCATTGGACTTCATTTGCTTAGCTAAATGTTGATTCAATCTTGTATGTCTCTGAAAATTAGGAAAAATAACAGAATGATTTTCAGCTTTTAGCTCCAACTTCTAAAATCCATATCTCTGTGTAGGAAGCTCCAAAATGGTGAAACCAAGTCCTATGGACTCATGAGACTCTCAAGTTTCTGAAAAACCAAATTTGGAGCATAATAAGACACTATAATTGCCATAGGATTTCAGAGAAACCAAATAGTAAGAAAATTCCCTACACCACATCTTGCATCAACTTTATCTGAAATTTTGCAAGCCATATCTCTGTATGATCTATGGACCACTGTAAAAATTTCAGAACATGTTGAGATCATATTCTCCAGTTTTCTGCCAATTACATCCAGCTTCCTACTTATGTCCATTATATAGTTCTTTGCACTTTAGTTCCAAAACCTCCAACACTCAAAATGTTCCTTTGTCTGTTCCAGCACATAGCCAAACAAAATTCTCGAGTCTTAATTAGTTAGAACCCTTTCTTAAGTCATAAAACATCTTTGTTTTATAATGTCTTTACTTGCAACATAAAACTGTGCATATTCATGTCGGTAGGAAATACAACGAAAGGGGTCAACGAGCAACTTGACTCGGAGCAGCAAGTTGAGGCTTAATCATCGCCAAGATACTGACTATAAAGTAGAACTAAACCTGCAGCAACATAAGGCAAGCCCCGGTTTGCATTTAACAGCTTTTAGTTATATTTTACTTTGTATCACTTTTATGGGTCTAGTATGTATTGTGCATTAGGTCAGGATGATTGATACTCCAAATGCATGACCCACAAACCCTTGGAGTTAAAGGGTGGAATAGGTTACCTTCGTGTAGTTTCTGCTAGGCTAAAGTTGTATAGGATCCGGTACAAGTCAGGTAGTTGGAAGCTACTCGCGAGTTTAGGATGTGAATTCAGCGGGGTATGATTCTAGAGAATGAAGTCCTGGAATAGAAAATGAGACCGAGCAGAGATTAGGAGCAGCGGGACGTTGGGGCCCATGTGGCTGTAGCTCTGTTTGTGTTGGTTAAGGACCGATGCGTATGCAGCCCTGCTGAGCAAGTTTGAACAGTACCAGATGCATGTCGGATATATGGGAACCGATAAACCGATGTAACTCGGGTACTCTTGTGTTGAAACTTATACGGCCGTCCTTTGGGGGTTGGTGTCAGAGGTGTAAACCCGCTAGCGGAGCAACTTCGACGTGTTTTGTGTAGTGGCCCTTCTGATGGGTCGGCGGAACTGGTTCGGCATTGGAGTGACGGGTGAAAGGTTGCTGCATACAACGTAAGAAAGAGCTCGCGTGAATCTTTCGAGGCGGATGTGTGTGTCGTGTATTCCGGGTGTGTCCTGATTGCAATCACTGTCCCTCGCGGTTATATGAGTACCACTTGTTCACTGCGTTGTGATGTAGTAACAACTTCCAGATGAAGTGAAATTAATCATTGCTGTCGTGAAGTTCTTAAGTTCATTGTATTGCAAACCATGTATGTTATAGTGTAGAGCTCACTAAGTTTACCTTCCACTTTGGGCATCACCACATCGGAGGAAAGCGTTTCTTGTTTGATTGTGGACTTCCGATGTGAGGGTTGCCTAAGGCATAATAACCTGCTTCTATAAACCTGAAAGTAAGGATCAACATTTAGGCGTGTCGTTGTTGCATCATACCTTTCCTATGTTAGTAATCCCTGCACATAGAGTTCCATGTTTAGGAGTGTCGGTTAAGTCTTGCTGAGCCATCGTGCTCACGGATGCATTATTAGTGTTTTGCAGGTTATAAAATTTGCTATGAAAGATGGTTGTTCGGTGAGCCATCAGCGACTCACCGGAAACCCTGCCGCTACACTCATCTTTGTGGAAGCTAATAAGAAGCGTCCGCGGGCTGGACGTCTTCTCTTTTGCATAGTTAGGACTGAGATTAAGTGTGTATATATATTCCGCTGCGTGTACCTTCGTGGTACATTATTTTGTAAATGACACTATCTTGAGAAATATAAGACTTTGTACTTTATGGTTCTTTTCGTGTATGCTGTTGGGTGCCGCATCGCACGGCAGCACCCAATGTGTATCCTGGAGTGTGGATCCCGGAAGGGTTCCCCACAACTACCCTCACTCTTATGGGAATATTCTGGTTATGCAAGTGGGGTTCCATACATCCTACACCTAATGCACATACATACTTCACACTACACATGTAAACAAAGCAAAACTTTATAAAAAGGGTTAGTGCAAACCAGGGCTTGCCTTGTTGCTGCTGGTCAGGGGTTAGGTCTTTGTCCGGAAGGAGGAAGTCAAGTACTTCCGGAGTCTCCTCGCCTTCGGCGACTACACGTTAATGAGATACTACATGTCAATTCAAATGCAATGTGTAAACTTGAACAAGTAATTATTAATAACTCTAGCTAGCCCTCCCCTTTGGTTCTGAAATTTTTATGATGGCTTGGTAGGGTCCTAACAAGAGTCTTGACCAAGTTCCATTTAAAACAAAGTTCATTTGAGCCTTGTACAAATAAAAGCCTATTTGGTCAATATTTGAGCCTTTAAGTAATTCCAGGGGTTTTCATGGCTCCAACCATTACTTTTTGGAAAATAGAACTTAAGATGGTTCTAATGGAATTGGTTTCATGTCATTTGAGGAGTTTTAGAGGAATTTATGCCCTAAACAAGATTTGAGAAAATCTGAAAAATATTTCTGTACATTTTTCTATTTTCTCAGGGCAGTTCACTTAATCACACCATTAGGGGGACTAAATGAACTTGGATGAGTCTGAAAATTTTACTGTGCCTCAAGGATTTTCCATTGAACCTATCAGCCAAATTTCATAATTTTTCGTAAAGTGATTCTCCAGAAAAAAATTCCCCACAATTTAAAATTTAGGGAATTAATTCTCGACAACCATTTGGTTTCATGAGCTGAAATTGGTATTGCTGGAAATTACTCAGAATCCTGAGTTCAGCAAAATTTGGTTCACTGAATTTGGAGTTTCCTAGCAAAAGTTCTAAGCATTTGAAGATTGAACCGAATCTAAAAATTCAAATAAAGTTTAAACTGTCCGGTGGGGTCCCCGGGCTACGTGTCAGCCTCCCAGCTAACCCACACAGGAGCCCGCAGAATCACCCGCGCAGTCGCACGGGATCCTGGTGCCACAGCAAATCCGGGGTGCTCTCAGCAGAGACCGACACGCGGGGCCCGCGAGGCTTCTTCAACCTCGTGCTCCCGCGGCTCCCCGCCACCCACCTAGTCGGAATACTCGCCGCCGGGCGTTCTGCTGCCCGACCTCCGACGAAACTCACCGCCTGTGCAGATCTCGGCCTGGGGAACACGGTGGTGCCCTCACCAGAGCTCGGGAACGGCCGGAACAGTGCTCCCGACGATAACAGCGGCCGGGAGCTCATCGGCGACGTCGAACTCGGCGTCCCCTGCATCTCTTTCGACGCGGTTTGCTCGGGGAGCTCCGCTGACACCTGCTGATCATGGACATGGGCACCGATCCCCGTGAAAACGGCCGCAACTACGACCTCACCGGCGAGGTGCCCTGTTCTCCGCCGCCGAGCCAAAATTTTGACAGAACTAAGGCCCTAGTGCATGGAACTGGCTGCTACTTGATCGAGGAGGTGCGCTAGGTATTCTAGAGCGTGTGTACGCTATAGCTTGATCGGCGGTTGCTCCTGTGCAACAAATTTCGCCGTAGACCGAATTCTAACCCTAACATGTACCGAGGAGGAAAACCAGGAATTCTCTCTCTACATCGCTGGAACTGGCGCACGGTTTCCTCCTACGGCTTCATCACAAGTAGGCGCACCTTTTCTTCTCTGTTGACAGCGCGTGAAACCGTTGGGATCGGCCGTCGCCGGCGATCAGAGGAGGCGACGTCGAGTTCTTGCACGGACACGGGAGAGTAGCTCGGTATCTGCTCGTTTTCACTCGGGAAACCGAAGGAGGGGCGAAGCAGCTCGTGCGCTGGCCTTTGAGCCGCGATTTTTCACCGTGAGGTGGACGCCCGAGCGCTGCTGGCGGTCGGGGCCCGGTCGTGCTAGCGCGCGCGGCTTCGGCTGAAGGAAATATCACCCGAGGGAAAACTTCAGAGCGAAGTCTGCTGACGTGGGCCTCCCCTCTAATTTCTTTTTCCACTTTTTCATTTCTGTTTTTGCAGAATATATCCCCAGCTACTCACCATTGAATGTGATACTGAGCCCCCAAGTGTTGGTTTGAATTTGAGTTCTCAAATTTGAACCTTGTTTGGCTAAATTTGCTTCATGTTTGAACTGAAATTCAAATTCAGTTTTTAATTCTTGCAAATTTAGCTCCCGACAAGATGAACTCCAATGGAGATGAAAACTGGTGGATTAACTCAGAAAAATGTGCTGAGTTTGAATGTGAAGCTAACTTTTGAATTTAAGTGATGAAAGTTGCTGCAATTTGAATTTATATTCAAATTGGCCTCTTTTTTTCAAATGCCTCCAAAAGTGCCTCCAAAAGTGTTGGATTTACATGGAATTTGGCCTGAACCTTCCCAAGACTTTTTAAGTTCTAGGGGTGAGCTCAACCTCTCATGTTGATGTGTAGAAATCCTACTTTGTGAACGTTAGGGCTTTCCCCTCTACTCACTCTTTTGATGGAGGTTACTTGCTCTTCACAATTCTTCACAAGATATCCACAACAAAAACTGTGGTGTTGTGAGGTGATGAAAAGTTTTTAGGAGTCCCTTTTTTTGTGCTTTTACATCGTCCCACACAGAGGACCAACGCATCATGCGTACATGCCCACGTCCCTGACCCATACGCTACCATGTCCTTCTCACTGAGCTCAACGATGCTCTGATACCACGATGCAAAGACCCGATGGTCCCGACATACCAGGATCTCGCTGAGGGGTGCTGCGGTAGACAACACAGGATAACACACAGAAAAGACATGAAGCGGAAGCTAAGTTTTATTACATAACTTCTTTATGAACATAATTACATCAAAATAACGTTATAGCCTACACTCATGGGCGTAGACTATGCAAAAGAGGTCACGTTCATCCCGTGAACGTGTCCTCACTAGCCCACACGCACACTCTAACACGGTGGCGTGCATGACTCCCATTTGACGGTGGTTCCCTCTGGGGGATCCGTCTCCTCCTCTGGGGCCTTCTCCCCATAATTGCCTGCAAACACTTCAACAACAAGTAGTGAGCACGAAGGCTCAGCAAGACTAACCCATCTCATCTAAACATTCAACTCTACATGCTGGAATTTAAGTGTACAATGGGAAAGTACTTTGCATAAGGACTCGCCTAATTAGTTATCTCTTACTTTCAAGTTTTAGACTCAATTTAGTGGAAAACCTTTTGCTAGGCCACATAGGAAGTCCTCAATCAAACATGAAACACATTCCTCTTATGTGTCCTGCCTAAGGTTGAAAAGACCTTTGATTTGCTCTAATCTAAATCACTTCATTAACAATCAACGTAAGACTTCCAAACAACAACTTTTATTTATGACATCTAGCCTGCTCTTTCTACATCACTGTATAGTGAACAAGTGGTACTCACTGACCGCGAGGGACGGCGATTATAATCGATTTACACCTGCAGGATTACCCGAATAACACGTCGCGTACACCCGTACTCGATGTTGCCTACAATAACCATCCGGAACATCGTACGCAACCATCTTTCACTCGTTAGCCAAGTGTTGAACCGGTCCTATTGTCCCGAGCAGGAGGTCCTGGCGTGGAGCAACCTACGTGCCCGCTAGCAGATTTACACTTTGCTGCTCTCAACCAATCCCTTTTGAAGACAAGCAATGCCCCAACATATCGCTACTCGAATTACATCGGTTTCCCAGATCTCATATAGCCGGTATGTCTTTGGTACAATTCTAGCTTGTTCAACAGGCCCGCACACGGCTCGGTCCTCAACCGACACAAGCAGAGTTATGGCACACAGGCCCCAACGTCCTACTGATCCTACTCTCTTCTCGGTCTCATGTTAATGTCATATGGTTCATGAGCTTTCTCAACAAGAGTGGTGTGCTTCTAAGCCTATTCTCACGAGTAGTTCCAACTACTCGACTTGTACCAAATCCTTCACCATTTGAGCATTGCAGTGGCTACTCTAGGTTCAAATCTTAGACCCATATTCCCTGGTTATCTTGGCTATACAAGTGGGTTTCAATTCAAGACCCTAATGCACAAACAAGTACTAGACAATCTAGTTTAAGTATGAAAGGAAATACTTTACAAAATGAGTTAATACAAACCAGAGCTTGACTTGTTGCTGGTCATTGACTAAAGGTTCTTCCGGAGGGATACAATCCAGAATCTCTGGCTCTTTTTCGAATTTAGCAACTATACGAAATGGAAATAACAAATGTATGTAAAATTCAAATGCAATGTGTTGAAGGGAAGAGTTAAAGACTGTAACTCTATCTAGAAAAGCCTTTTGACTATAAATTTTTGTTGTGGTTTGGTGACAACCTAAACAGAGACTTGGCCAAATTTCATTTGCAACAAAGCTCATTTTCTAGGGATGATTAGAGCTTCTTTGGTTTTCTAAGGATTTTGATGGAGCAAGCCATTACTTTTTGGAAACTAGAGTTTATGATGGTTCTAATGGACTTGTTTTCATGTGATTTGAAGAATCCTAGAGAAAGTTATGAGCTAATGAAGTTCAGAGAAAATTTTGAAAAATGTTTCTGTACATTTTTCTTTTCTCTGGGTCAGTTCACTTAATCACACTATTAGGGGGACTTAATGAACTCCGATGGATCTGAAATTTTTCATGTGACTCAAGGATATTAAAATGAACATCCTGGCCAAATTTCATAATTTCCACAAAGTGGATCTCCAGTTAAAATTCCCAACAGTTAGAAATTTGTAGAATTAATTCTGGGAAAATAATGTGTTTCATGGAGTGAAACTTGTTTTTTTCTGGAAAGTACTCAGAGAGCTGAATCCAACAAAATTTGGTTCTCTCGATTTGGACAATCCTAGCAAAATTAATGGGTGTTGAAGTTTGGGGAAATTCGGGAAAAAGGAAAAACCGTGAAATGTTTAAATATCTGACTGTGGGGTCCACTGGTGACGTGGCGTCACTGGAACGCAGGAAAGACGGGGCCAGAGATTTAAACTCGCGTAGCCACAGACCGATTCCGAGCCACAGAGGATCCGGTTCACTGGAAACAGCGGCTGACGCGTGGGACCCGTGGGTGCTTCGTCTACCTCGCGCTCCCACGCCGGCCCGCCGCCCCCCTCACCGGAGTGCTCGCCGGACGGGCTCTGCAGGGCATCAAACCTCCTCATCCCCGCCTCCTGGGGGTTTTCAGACTTGAGGAACCCGTTTGTGATGTGAACTCATGCTGCCGATGACCGGAACATGGCTGGCGGCATGCGGTGGCTTCGGGAGAAGTTTGGCTGCGTCGGCCGGCCTCCCTAGCACCCCACAAGCTTAAGAAAATGGTCCTAAAGCATCAGTGGACTATGAGAAAGCTCGACAATTATGCAAACAAGCTCGGAAATGGCTCTAAGTAGCATGTCATCGTGCGACCTAGGTCTAAATTCGGTGAAAAATAGAAAACTCAGAGAACAGAGGGTTTACTCGATGGTTCTCCGTGGTTTTTGATCCTAAGTACTCGCACGGACCTCTAGAAGTAGTTTGCTAAGTTTTGTGATGAGTGGTGCGACGTGCAGCACGAATTTTGGTTAGTTAGCCTGCGGTCAATATTGCATGCTGGCGCATAGAGTTGAAATTCCGGCGAGCACAGCCCATGGCATGCTGCCGGGATTTGCGGTGAAGAAGGAGAAAGCCGAGGCGAACATTTTGGCATTTACAGCTCGATGAAAGCTGTACTGTGGCGGCCAGACGACAAGTTCATGTGGCGGCGGCTCGCATTGAACCGGGGAAGAAGAAGGAGCTCGGTGCAACTCGGAGGACGCCGGGCACAAGATGGAAACACCGTCATATCTACATGTGAGAAATCCCTCTTTTTGATTTTTGTGAGTTCATCTTCTAATCATCTATTGACGGTGGTTACTTGCTCTTTAAATGTGTTCATGTGTTTACCACAATTGTGATGTGGTGTGTGTGATGAAGAACACTTTTAGCAAGTGAAAAACTTGGGCCCTTACACTTCCCGAGGTACATCGTTTTACTGGGTCCTATATAGCCAGCATGCGTCTGGTACACAACTCAAACTTGTCCAACAGGGCCACACACGGATCCGTCCTTGAACGACACGGGCAGGGCTAATGCACACAGGCCCCAATGTCCTGTTGCTCCTACAACCTGCCCGTTCTCAACTTCAACTTGATAAACAAATTCTCGAACCAATCCCATGTGCCTCAAATTCCTATTCATGCGAGTAGAGTCCAACCACTCGACTTCTACTGAATCCTAATTAAGCAGAGCAGTTTCTACACAATGAAAGGACCACTACCCAAATAATCCATAGGGTTCTCTGTTCATGCAAGTGGAGTATCAAATCATCTAGACTTAATGCACAAGTGTATACAAAGCAAAAACTTAATAGCTGTTAAATGCAAACCGGGGCTTGCCTTTGTTTTGCAGGTAACTAGTATTAGATATATACCTCAGTTAGCTTGCTTTTCACAGGACGCTTAATCCCTTGTTCCTCCTGAGTTTGATACAAACTTCAATTGAATCACTCCGTTGAACTTCTTCATTGATCTCCTTCGTTATGAGCACTATCGACATGAACATGAACAAGTTTTACAATGCAAATTAGGAAATGGAATACTTGAATTTGTTAAGAACAGAAGGATGTGTTGGAGTACTAAGAATGAATTGGTTGTCCCTGTTGTGCAGAGAAAATAAAGAGAACAATACAATCTGCACCTAGGGAATTCAGTTCTAATGTTCTATGTTTCCTAATGGAGAGATGAGATGGGCTGAAAATATTTGAATGAAACTGAAGAACCTGAACTCCAATGACTTCGAAACTTTTACAGAAATTCCTATATTACACAGGGACTCAGTGTGACACCCTCATTTTTTTTTGTTTCTGCATGTATTCATTTTTCATGTAGAGAAAACATTTTAAAAGAAGTGGGAACAGAGAAAGAATAAAAAAGGTAGCCAAAAAGAGCAAAATCCAGTTCATCAAGAGCGCCGAAGACACTTCCCGCGGCCGCTGGACACGTGGCGCCTTCGGAGCTCATCTCCGCAAATGGGGAGAGGTCCTCCGCTAAACTGGCTACGTGGCAGGCTCGGGGCTCATCCTCGCAAAGGGGGAAAGGTCAGACCCTGTGGGACACGTGTTGCCCCCGGAGCTAGCCTCTGCGGAGAAGCAAGGCCAGTGCCGCAGGACACGTGTCACCTTAGGAGCTATTCACCGCGGAAAACAGAGGACCTGTCGCGTGGGATACGTGTCGACCTCGGAGCTCATCTCTCTGACACTACCGGATATGTGTCACCTCCAGAGCCCACCTCCGGGAGGTCCGGTCCTATTGGACACGTGTCAACCTCGGAGCTCGTCTCTAAGAAGGAAGGAAATCTGGAACTGTTAGAACACGTGGCACCCCCGGAACGACCTCCGAATAAAGAGGAGGTCCCGACCGCCAGGATACGTGGCGCACACGGAGCCCGCCTCTGAGAATGAGGGAGGTCTCGCTCGCTTGCACGCGGCACAACCGGAGCACGTATCTGCGGAAGGGGGGAGACCTGGCCCGATGGACACGTGGAGCTTCCGGAGCTCATCACCGCGGAGGTAATGAGTTCTGGAGCGGTTTTTGCTTCTGTACGCGTGGAAATACCGGTACTGGAGGAAACCGATACGAATTCCACAATGTTACCGCACCAAATCAACTAGATATAAGTTGTTAAGATTCACTGGCAATTTGAATATGACTCTTATTTCGAAGTCCAATCAGATTATAAATTTTTCCTCCCAATTATAAATAAAACCCAGAACCTTTGGCCGAAACAACGAACTTCGTTTCCACCTCCTGAGCCGACAACTTAGAGCCCTAGCCCCAGCTCGCCGAGTAAACCTTTCGCCGGAGTTCAGTCGAGAGAGATCGCTGGAAGAGAGTCCCAATGATTTGTCTGATAGGAGAAAGACCCCGAGACTAAGTAGAACGTAAGGTAGGTCTCCAATACCACCTTACGACATCGTCGCGTTTTCTTTGCATCTGTTCTTTGATTCCTTTCGAACAGAAGCTTTTTCGTGGACAGATCATGTGTTGATCGGTTTGGTCTAGAGTCAAGATCATCGCCACATCCACATTTGATCCGAACACCTCTGTTCATCATAAAACCCATGCAAGAACACGTACAAACTGATCTAATAGAAACTGATCATAGGATAGCATGCATGTGCATCATCGCATCAAGTTAAAGTTTGTGCATGATATTGATTGTTGTGAATCTTGTATGTGCGTGATCGCGTATAGAAGGACAAACTCAGGGAGCTGTTTACGACGAGCTGCCACAACAAGGTTTCGAGATCCAAGAGCAACCGGAACCACAAGAACAAGGCAAGTGCCCTTGACCATATGGATCCTATGTTTTGGAAAACTGTTTTGTTTGCGAAAAGGTGTGGGTGCTGAGTCAAACATGATGGGAAACCCTTTTATAGGAGTTTACTAGTTTTGGTTAAACCACCCTTGTCACCAGGGAAGTTTATGAGTCGGGTATGGGTTTTTTTTTGCTTTTATGCTTCGCTGAGTCCATGGGATTGGGAAGCGAGATAGATGTGTCTAGCTAACTGCACTCGTATTGATAATGAGAAACTGATGTTGCTAATGAACATGGATCAGAGGGAGATCTAGGCAAGCCTAGGTTTGTGAATGAGGTAGAATGAGATGGTGGTTTACTTGCCGTCGATCTAAGGACCGGTTCATGCTAGCACATGCCAGGATAACAGTGCCACCACAAGGCCAAGTATGGGTGTAGCATAGCTGAGTAATTAGGTAAGTTGCTAGATTGTTATGGACCATGGAAGGCGCGGGGAATGGGAGTCGAGTGAGGAGTGCCCTGGGAACTGCATGGCACAAGAGGGGGCCCGTGGGTGAGAGAATTGGAGATTCTAGCCTGCCGGTGAAACCTTAGTAAGTCCATACATCTAGTAGCCCCTTTGTAAGGGCTATTTTGTGATCTCTTGGCCATACACTGACGGTTGTGTACTGGTATGATGGAGGTTCTGCAGTCGTCGACGGGTGACGAAATCACAAACTTGTGGGTAAAGAGGTGCAAACTCTACAGAGTCTAAAACTATCATGATAGCCGATCTTACGGTCATGAGCACCTGGCCAACTTCCATGATTCGTTGGATGGTTATTTTGGGATGGTTATGGTTATTGGTTATGGTTTGGTTTTGGTTTGGTTTTCGGGACTGTTGAGTCCGGGTGATAAGATTGGTTGCATGACTGTTGAGTCATGGCAACGAGATTGGTCTCCGTGTGAGAAAGAATTGTTTATGAGATGAGATGGTAGCGAATACGAGAAGGTATTCGTGAGTAAGAATGAGGTTGATAAATGTCTGATTGGGACATGGAAGGTGATGAACATAATGGAGGTATGATTGGTATTTTAATACATGTTGGGATTACATTCGCTTAAAGATAAGTTGCTGTTTTATCATGGTTTTGATAAATAACTTTGCTTTCTGCAATGAGCCTTTTTATACCTACCTTGTTGTGAGCTACATAGCATATTTTCCTGCACTTGCTGAGTACATCATTGTACTCAAACTTGCATTATTATTTCATCATCAGCAACAGGAGAAGATTACTATGAAGACCAAGTGGAGCATTAGGCGTGTAATCTGTCCTCAACCTTGCCTGTGGGGAATGAAGCAGAGATGGAGCTGCTGCTTGGATTTGCTTCCGCATTAGTTAGAAGACTTCCGCCTCTAGAATAAAGACTTCCGCTGTTAGATTAAGACTTCCGCTGTGAGCATGAGTCCAAGACTAATGAGACATTGTAATAAACTCTGTTACTCGTGGTCATATATATTCTGAAATTCAGTTTGTGGATGATGTGTATATGTGTGATGAACATTCTGGGCACACATATGCATCAGTTCTCGCTTCCGTGGTTTTTTCCACAGAATTGAGGGCATCACACTCAGCTTGCCAGATTTCAGATAAAGTGGATGGAAATTGTGTCTCAATTAATTCCCAACAATATTCCTATGATTTCTCATATAATAAGAATAGAGAACAAGTACAGGAAGATGTAAAGCTCAACTTGAGTTGAAACTTTACATCTGAGTTCCTGATCACAAGAAAGTATTTTCATCCAAAATTCAGGACTTCTCATTGAGTAGTTCATCCAGAATAATTCACTAAGCAGTTATGCTAAAAGGAATAAATTATGATGTAAAATTTGCAATTTCATGCAAAATAAAGTGAACTAAAATTTCAGGCATAGTTCATAGATTACGTCTGAATTTTCCTACGATTTTTGGAGCTAAGAATTGCCCAGAACTGATTTTACAAAGTTGAAACTTTCTCTGAAAATGTTTCTGGACATATTGGAGTACAGCAGTTTGTACTCTGAAAATTCCTACTCAAATCAACTCCAAATGAGCTGAAACTTTGCTAGAAGTTCAATAATATTCTAATGAGTATTTTGGTAAACTTTGGGGATTTTTGGATAACCAAACTCCCTCAATAATTCTTTAACAAAAAAACTTCAATGAATTATCCTGAATATATTATTGACTTTAATACCAATTGGGTTGTAAATTATGATTGGTCTTTGCAAACTGAATCTAACCCAGTTTGAATCACCTGATTTGGAGTTTCCTATCAAAAGTTATGAATTTCTCAATTTGGAGCTGAAACTGAAATTTCTTTTCTATTGAAAATCTAGCTGGGCCCACGGTTTTAAACTCAGCGATGAGGTGCAAAGACACACTGGGCCACAGGGTTTTAACCGTGTAGTGACACCATATCCGCAGCCACAGCAAATCCCAGTTTAAAATTAACAGTCGCTGACAGTGGGGCAGCCCCCCTTTCTTCTTCCTCCACTCATTTCCCGCGCAAGCGCCTCCCCCTCGCCGGCAGCAGCGGTGCCGCCCCGTTCTGGAGTTCCCGGCCGTACCCATCCTGGAGACTGGCTGCCCAGGGTTTTGGGGGACGAGGAACCCGCTTGTGGGGTCAGTTCGAGCTGCCGGTGGCCGGAAATGGTCGGGCAGCGGTTACGGGGAAGCTTTGGCGACGTCGGCCCGTCTCTGTAGCCTTCCAAACTCAGGGTTTCATGGCTCTAGAGCATCAGTAGCTCATGGGAGAGGTCGACATGGACGCAAACAAGCTCAGGAAGGCTGCTAAGTAGCTTGTCACCGTGCGCCTGAGAGTGTACCGCCGTGTTCGTGTTGAAAAAGCTCGAAATTGGCTACCTACATACGGTTTGAAGCTAGGTTTTTGATAGGGAAATGATCACTAGCTAGTCTAGCTCACGTGTGCTCAATTTGGTGAACTAAGAACACGAATGGCAAATTAATATCTCGATGTCGTACCGAAAGGTCGAGTTGCACACTCCGGAAGAAAATTGCCGAATTCGTGCGCGAGGATCCATGGCTTACGCTGCAGTTTGGGGAGGACAAACTAGGTTCACCGATGCCCCTTTGGGTGGCTTGAAGTGCTTTGGTTCGTGCTGTCCACGGGAGCAGATCACTCGGGGTTCTCGGTGAAGTTTTTGGCGCCGCGAGGGAGAAGGAGCAAGCTAGGGTTTGTGCACCGCCGACCTTCGTGAGGGCTATATACGGTGGTGAAGCTGCTCTCCACCTCGGCAAAAGAAGCTGGGAGGTGGCCGATTGCTGCCCTCGGTGGCGCGCTGTAAGAACTTGTGATGTTCGAGCGAGATCAGTGGAAACCGACTGAGAGTTTCTTGTGTGCAGTTGACATGTAGGCTCCACTGGGTTTTCTCCCTCTCTCCACTAATGGCTGCAACTTTACTCCCTCAAAAAGATCTTCTCCATGTCAATCCACTCAATTTCAAAGTTCTGAAGTTTAAAAGTGGGCTGGTGTTTGAATTACACAAATTCGGGTTGAATTTCACTTCTTAATTTGAATTCAGCTCTATTTTGGTAATGATCATGTCTAACTTCTTTTTGCCCCACACTAAATTCAGAATGTTGCCACCATGAATTTCCTAAAATTCCAAAGTGTATTCAATGTTTTGGCAGCAAATTTGAGGTGAATGTTTGAGTTCAAAATCTGATTTTTAACCTGACTCATGCACAGGAGTAATTTACACATGGTGTTTAAATCAACATTGTTTCAAAACATTCAAATGAACATTTGAGCCCGTTTTGTTGGACACCCATGTGCACCATCATGTTTAGAATGTTTTTGTAAGTCCCATTTTCATGAAGTCGAAACATAGCGGCATTCAATATTCAGTTTATTGCCTTTACATTTTTGGGACTTTTACAGAAGGCGGTGAAAAACTTGCTCGCGGAAATGAAAAACCAAGGGTTTTCGGGGGTGGGTTCGACTCCGAAGTGGTGAGAACGGGGAGGGCAGGCGGTTCTCTTGACTTTTGGGACAAATTATCACTGTTAGGTGGATTAATCGGGAGCTGGGAAGTTCACGTGGCGCTGCTGTGATTGACCAAGAGAAAACGAACTTGGGAGGTGGAGGCAGCTTTAGAATTCAGTCACTGCCATGTGGGTCCCACACCCCTCTAATTCTTTTTAAATTTCCAGCTGATCTTTTCACCATCTACTCAAAACTAAAGTCTATACTTACCCGCAAAGTCATAGACTCAAATTGGAATTCTGTTGAATTCAGTTTCGGATGGTTGAAGTTGAATTGCATTTGGACATTTGAATTTAAATTTGGATTTGGATCTCTCTTCTTCAATTGATCCAAACGCATAGCAAAAGAAGTCCAAAATGGATGAATTTTGGCAGAGATGCTAGTTAAGATGTGATGAACACATTGGTGAAACCAAATCTTACATTTGACAATATTTGAAGGAAAATTCAGATTTGAATTTGCACTAGTGACATATATGTATTGCTAGCTGCAAAGTAATTTGAAAATTTTGAATTTCCCCCAAATTTTTGTACTGAACCAAATGTGTAAAAGTGGGCTTTTACATCCCCCCCTTAAAAGAATCTCATCCTGATATTACCAAAGAAAAGACGAGGATAAGAGAGGAATTACCCGATATGAGAAGATATGAAATCCTGGTAGTTTGAATGAAGGAAATCTTCGCTCTCCCATGCCGCTTCCTCAGTGGTGTGGTTGCTCCACAATACCTTATAGAACCACAGCATTCTGTTACGCGTGGTCCAAGTCTTCTCATCAATAATTCCAACCAGATATTCCGCATAAGTAAAATCCGGTTGCAACTCGCCAATATTTTCAGTGTGGACAGCAGCAGTGTACTTCAGACATTTCCGGAGCTGTGAGACATGGAAAATGTCATGAACACAAGTGAGAGACACTGGTAGTTCAGGCCAATATGCCACTGGTCCATATTTCTTGATGCTGAATAGGGTCCAATAAATCGGGAGCGAGTTTCCCCTTCACGCCGAATCGGTGAACGCCGTTCATCGGAGACATACGGAGATAAACGTGTTCTCCGACATCAAAATGCAGTGGTTGACGCCTCTTACCAGCATAACTTTTCTGTCGGGATTGGGCTGCCTTCAAGTTTGCTTGAATAACCAAAACTCGTTCATTGGCATCGTTCACAAGATCAACCCCGAACGTGACCCTTTCACCGGATTCGCACCAATTCAAAGGGGTGCGACATTTGCGGCCATAGAGAGCCTCATATGGTGCCATCTTGATACTCGCTTGATAGCCATTGTTACATGAGAATTACGCCAACGGTAAATGATCATCCCAATTGTCACCATGGTAGATGGCGCCCGCCCTCAATATGTCTTCCAACACCTGATTCACACTTTCAGTTTGTCCATCTGTCTGTGGGTGATATGTGGAGCTTCTAATCAGCTTGGTACCCAATGAAGTGTGCAGCTGCTCCCAGAAACGAGGTACGAACAGCGCACCGCAATCTGAAACTATTGTCTTGGACACTCCGTGTAAGCACAGAATTCTTGCAATATATAACTCCGCATACTTCTTGGCATTGTATGAGCGGGAATGAAATGACCTGACTTAGTTAACCGGTCAATGATTACCCAAATGGAATCATCGTGACGGTCCGGGGTCCGTACGTTCCAGGAATCGCAGAGGGTGGTGTCGTGTAATGCGACACCAAACAACACACTTAGTACAGAACACGTATTACATAAAAGTTTGCTGAAATTTTACAGCAGTGATACAAACTTGTTTAGTTTAACAAATAGTTTACATAAACATAACTGCTGCGGAAGATAAGAGATGCTCCGCCCTTATGCCTAAGCTAAGCAAAAGTCGACTGTCCAGCCCTATGGACAGTCCACACTAGCAGCACTCACAGGTCTTCACGGCGGCGTGCAGGGCTCCCATTTGGCCGTAGTTTCTGAAGGGGGGTGGGCCTCTGCGGTGAACCTTTCATTGTACTCGTCATCAAAATATTCAACACCTGCAGCATCAACTTAAAAAAGGAACTGTGAGCACAAAGGCTCAACAAGACTTAACCGACTCACCTAAACATGAAACTGTACATGCAGGAATAAACCGACAAATAGGACAGTTCATTTGCGGCAAGGACACGCCTAACGGTTCATCCTTAATTACACTTTTAGCAGCAGATTAAAAGTCAAAAAATATGAAATTTAGTGAGCAATATTTGGTGGCAATCAGGATGCAATACAATTAAGTCATAGCAGCAGTATACATCATGATATCAGTTTCAATAAATTTACTATGTCACGACACAGTGAACAAACGGTACTCATACCGCGAGGGACGGCGAATTGACTCGATATACACCTGCAGGGATAACCGAATAGCACATCACACACGCCCATCCTTGAAGCTGCGATGGCATGCTCAACCGATGTCGTACGGGACAACCTTTCACCCGACAGCCCAAACATCAAACCAGTCGCACTGAAATGAGCAGGATGTCCCTACACGGAGCAACTCTATGCCCTTAGCGGATTTACACCTTGCCGCTGTCAACCCACACCTATAAATCGGTGTGCTATGCCTCGACGCCAGAGGTCGAAGTTACATCGGTTTATGGGGTCCCATATATCCTGTATGCCTTCGGTATATTCAAACTTGTTCAACAGTGCCGCACACGGCACGGTCCTTCATCGACAAGGCCGAGCTACACACACAAGATCACTTCTTGCTGCCTCCTACCTCCATGCCCGATCTAAAATCACAGATTAAAATGATTCTCACTGCTCGACCAAACCCGTGTGTAGCCCATCTCCTAATCTTGTGTGTTGATTCCAACTACTCGACTTGTACCGAATCCTATACAGTAATTAGCATGGCATAGACTACTTAAGGACTTAACCTCTACCAGCACTCTCCCGGGGATCCTTTGGATATGCAATTGGAGTATAAAATCAGACTAGACTTAATCCACAGTTCAAGACTTCACAATCTAAGTAATACAAAATGAAAACTAAAGTGATCACTGTTAACTGCAAACCGGGGCTTGCCTTGCTGCTGCAAGGTGTTAAATTCAGTGCCCGGAGGAATGGTGTCGATGGGCTCCAGGGTCTCCTCGATCTCGGTTACTAAACTACATGATTAAGATGCACATAGTGAATATGTTTCTTAAATTTTTACAGAAATACAGATATATTAAAGCGATATGGCTGGCCAAGATTTGAAATTTTTCATAACAGAGGTCTTCTGGAATTAATTCACAAAGCTTTAAATTGAAGGAATTAATAAGAAAAATCCAGAGACTTTTATATAAATTAAATGGTATTGCAAGAAAGTACTGGTCAAAAGGATTCTAACAAAATTTGGTGGAGGAGTTTTGGACAATCCTACCGAAAGATATGAGTTTCCAAAATTTTGACCTTAAACTGGAGAGCTCCGGAGCTGCCACGTGTAATCCGGCTACGGACCATGCCTCCCTGCTAAGGAGAGCTCTGGGGCTACCACGTGTCTTCTGGCTCCGAACCTGCCTCCCCAGTAAGGAGAGCTCCGGAGCTGCCATGTGTCCTCTGGCTCCGGATCTTACCTCCCCGCTAAGGAGAGCTCTGGCGCTGACACGTGTCCTTCGACTTCAAACCTTGCCTCCAAGCTAAGGAGAGGTTCGGTGCAGCCACGTGTCCTCCATCTTCGGACTTGCCTACCCGCTAAGGAGAGGTCCTGTGCTGCCATGTGTCCTCTGGCTTCGGACCTGCCTCCCTGCTAAGGAGATGTCCGGTGCTGCCATGTGTCCTCCGGTTTGGACCTTGCCTCCCTGCCTAGGAGAGGTCCGGTGCTGCCCCGCCGGTCCCAGCCACAACTGATCAGAACAGTTGCTAACATGTATGACCAGCTGGGTCGTCTTCTACTTCTCACACCTGACCTCTCTGCGGCGATGCACGACGGCGAGCTCGCTGCCGAGGCGTTCCCGGCAATCCGGATACTCCATACTCATCACCATTGCCTAACTTTGCACGCTGAACACACTGGTGACCTCAGCCCACTCCGGTGATGGCTGGAACATGGCTGACCACGGTGACAGCGGCTCAAAGCTCACTGGTGACGGTGTTCTAGCTCGGGAAGACATTTTCTCGATCGGGTTTTGCTCCTACAGCATCGCCGGATCACGTGGAACATGAAAATGAACCAAGAAGCAAATGAAAACGTCTGGAACCTAGAGGTCTCTGTTGAACCAAAATGTTTTCGCCACCGGAGGCAAAAACGCGGTGAACTCCTTGGTTTCTTGAGCATAGTTCTTCCTACAGCTTCGTATGGATGTCTAGATCATGTCCTTAGATGTGAACGATGGCTAAAGGATTGTGTGAGTTGAATTTCACCTCGAAATCCACTCGGTTCAAATGGACATAAATAGGGAAAAATGGAAAATATTTTGCATCCAAGGGATGAAACGAAGAATGGCTTTCACCGTGAGCATGAGTGATCTCTGGTGCACCTTTTCTCTTTTGGGAGTGAGGCGCGAGAGTGGCTGGATCGCCGGGGCGTTGTAGGTCCGAGACGGCGGCGGTGAGAGCTCGGTTGCAGCGACCATGGAGAGCAGAGAGCGAAAGAGTCTTTCACCAGCTAGAGGGAGGTTAAATAGCATGGTGTGGGGTGGATCACGCTGCATTTACTGCTGCTCGCCACCTCCTGTATCACGGTGGAAATCACTGATAACTCGGCCCTCGGTTCCACAGGGAACATATGTGTAGCCGTGGAGATGAGGTCGCATTAAACTCTTTTTCCCACCGAGGTGCCTGAGTGTGTGCTTCACCGCTCGGGTAAGAGCACCGGTGAGCCGCGGTGTCGCGCGCGTGGGAGGACGGAAGAAAACTCAGCACATCCATACTAACATGTGGTTCCCACCTCCTTCTTATCCACCGATGTTTCCACTTTAATCCCTCCAAAATATCTTCAGCCATGGTGATCCATTTGATTTGATCTCTCAAAAGTTCAAAAGTGAGCTGTAACTTCAATTCCACCAAATTGGTTTAAATTTACTTTTTGAATTGGAATTCATTTCTAAATATGTCGTGATTACTCTTAGCATATCATTAGGTCCACATTTTTGCTGATCACCGCTTAAGACTTATGTTTCATAATTATGAAACTGAGTTTTTTGGATATAGGATAGCTGATTAAATTTGGATCGGAATTTACTTGATCCAAAAGCCTTTTATAACTTCAGAATTTTATACACCATGCAATTGACTTAACCATGCCCTAGCTTTTTATTCACGTGAACGTGCTGCCACAAAATGTAGGATTTTACATTCCTCCCCCTTAAAAGAATATCGTCCCGAGATTATAACGGAAATAGGAGTGGAAGGTAGATTACTGGGTATATGAAGATAATACGTCTGGATAATTTGAGCAGAGATAATCCTTGCTCTCCCATGTTGCTTCTTCAACATTGTCGTTACTCCATAGTACTTTTTAGAACCACAATGTTTGATTTCTTGTGATACAAGCTTTTTCATCAATAATACGGATCGGATGTTCAACATAAGTGAGATCCGGCTTTAACTCTTCCAACTTTTCAATGCAGATTTCTACTGTATGCTTGAGACATTTTCGTAGCTGAGATACACGGAAAATTTCATGAAATTTGGTTAATGACGTCGGTAACTCCAATATATAAGCAACTGGTCCGCATCTCTCGGTAATTGCAAATAGACCTATGAAGCAGGGAGCCAGTTTTCCTTTAACTCCAAACCGATGAATTCCTTTCATCGGAGATACGCAGAGATAGATGTTGTCTCCAATTTCAAAGGTTAAGGGACGACGTCTTCTATCCACATGACTCTTAGGAATAGATTACACGGCTTTGAGATTAGCTTGTATGACTTTTACCTGCTCTCCGGCCTCATTGACAAGGTCAATCCCATAGACCACTAGTTCACCCGACTCACACCAATTGAGTGGTGTACGGCACTTCTGGCCCTAGAGAGCTTCATACAGTGCCATTTTCATGCTCATTTGGTAACTGTTGTTGTATGATAACTGCACCAACAGTAAGTGATCATTCCAATTCTTACCGTGATGTATGGCACATGCTCGCAGCATATTCTCAAGTATTTGGTTTGCCCTTTCAGTTTGTCCATCAGTTTGAGGGTGATATGCTGAGCTCCGAATTAATTTGGTCCCCGACGCTGTGTATAGCTGTTCCAAAAAACGAGCTATATACAGTGATCCTCCATCAGATACAATAGTACGGGGAACTCCATGTAAGCACATGATCCGTGATATGTACAAACTCCGCATACTCCTTTGCATTGTAACTTGTATGCACAGGAATAAAATGTGCTGATTTGGTTAATCGATCAACGATTACGCAAATTGAATCGTGTTTATGGAAGGTGAGAGGTAATCTGACAATGAAATCCATACTCGAATCCTCCTATTTTCATGCCTGTATTTTTCAATGGCTGTAGCATCCTTGGTTTCCACATATGATCTGCTTTTACTCTCCGATATGTCTCACATTCGGAGACATACTTTGCTATCTCCCTCTTCACACGTGTCAAAATTTTGTCTGGAGGTCTTGGTACATTTTGTTACTTCCCGGATGAATAGAAAGTTTAGACAAGTGAGCCTCATCCACAATCTTCTTCAGTAGTCCCATATTACAGGGTACTACTATCCGGTTTTTAAACCATTGAGTTCCTTGTTCATCCTTCCAGAAACATTTCATTTTGGCTCTGGCGATTCCTCCCGTATGTGAGACGTACCCTTGTCTTTCTTTTGAGCCTCTATAATCTCCTCTCGGATATTAGGAAAGAGAGCAAGATTATATAATGCTCCATATGGAATGACACATAGACTTAGTTCTTCATCCTCCATCGGAGTCATAGTTAGGTGGTGGGTATGTGCCTTCCAACTATGCGCATCAGCAACCACATTCGCTTTACCCGGGTGATAATGAATTTCCAGTTCATAATCCTTGATCATGTCTAACCATCCCCGCTGCCACATATTCAGCTCCTTCTGCGTGAATATTTATTTCAGGCTTTTGTGGTCAGTGTAGAGGTGTACTAGATTTCCTAGTAGATAATGCCTCCACATTTTCAATGCAAGCACCACGGCAGCAAGCTCAAGATCGCGAGTTGGATAGTGCTTCTCGTGGTTCCTCAATTGACGTGGTCCATACGTGACAACACGTCCTTCTTGCATTAATACACAGCCCAGGCCGATGCCGGATGCATCACAATAAACATCGAAGGTCTTAGTTGTATCTGGTCGAGCAAGAACCGGGGTGGTTGTAAAAGCCCAAGAATTTACTTGCTAGAGTATTCATCACATCACAACACCACAGCTCATTTTGTGGAAGTCTCATGAACATTTGTGAAGAGTAAGTAAACACCATCAAAGGTTGATTAGAGGAAGAACATCTAAATCCAAAAGTAGGATCTCACATCTATAAACTTGAGGGGCTGAGCTCTCCATTAGGCTCTGAACTTTCTTGGGAATGCTCAGGCCAAGTTTCATGCAAATCAAAACCATTTTGAGCCACTTTTGGGATACAATTGCAAAGATGGCTATTTGAATGCAAATTCAAATTTCAGCCACTTTCATCACTTGGATTCAAAAGTTGACTTCATATTCAAACTCAGCACATTTTTCTTAGTTAGTACACCAATTTTCATCTTCATTCGAGTTCATCTTGTTGGGAGCTACATTTGAAGTATTTCAAAACTGAATTTGAAGTTCAGTTTCAAATGTGGCCAAACAAACTCCAATGTGAATAATTCAAATTCATTCCATGACTTTGTGGCTAAGTCTACCATTTAAGTGTGAGTAGCTGGGATATTTGCAGCAAAGAATGGAAAAGAATTAAAGGGGAGAATTTGGCCCACTGGTCAGAGACTGAGAACAGAGAGAACCGACTCAACCGAGCCCTCTCCTCGCAAGCGACTGCAGCTCGGCCACGTACTGCTGGCGCCCGCCCCAACCCTCCACCTCACGGTGAATTCTTCACTGCAAAGTCCCACACGACGCCCAGCTCGTGATGTTCTCACCGTTTCCGAGCTAAACTGAGCCTCTCCCGAACTGTTCGTCGTGTTCCGCTCGCCAACTTTTCGCTGCTCCCTCTGCTCACCGGCGACCAGCCGATTCCGGCTGATTCATGCACCGCCACCAGAGAAGAAAAGGTGTGCTTTCTTGTGCTGAATCTGTAGGAGAAAGCCATGCTCCATTTCATGCGGTGTAGAGCGAGAATTCATAGTTTCTTTCCTCGAAGTGTGTTAGGGTTAGAACATGGTCGAAGGCAAAATTCATTGCCCAGAGGCAGCCGCCGCTCGAGCTGCACCCTAGACATGATCTAGAACACCCAGCGCACTTTCTCGATCAAGTAGCAACCAGTTCCATGCACGAGGACCCTAGTTCCGTGAGATTTTCGTGCCGGCGGCCGAAAACAGGGCACCCCGCCGGTGAGGTCCTAGTTGCGGCTGTTTTCACGAGGGTCAGTGCTCATATTCGTTATCAGAAAGTCTCAGCGGAGCTCTTCGAAGAAACTGCGTTGAAAAAGGTGTAGAGCACACCGAGTTCGACGTCGCCGATGAGCTCCCGGCCGCTGTCACCGTTGCGAGCACTGTTCCGGCCATCGCCGAGCTTCGGTGAGGCACCAACGTGTTCCTCGAGCGAAGTTGGGCACAGGTAGCAAGTTCCATCGAAGGTCATGCAGTAGAACGACTGGCGGCGAGCTCTCCGGCGAGGCGCCGCAGCGCTGAGCGCTGGTGTCGCGAGAATGACGAAGGAGAGGATGGGTCCACCGGTCAGTCTCTGTTTTCCAGCAGGGATCAGTTTGCGGCTGAGATCCGGTGCGGCAGCACGGGTGAAACCCCGTGGGCTGAGGTATGGCCGCGAGCTCAGTGGGCCGGTTTAAATAGTGGGGCCCACAACCAGAGTTTAAACATTTCCAGCAATTTCAGATTTTAGTTCAACTTCAAATGCCCATAACTTTTGCTAGGATGGTCCAAATTGAGTGAACCAATTTTGTTGGATTCAACTATTCGATTACTATCCAGAAAAACAAGTTTAAGTTCATGAAATTTATTATGTTTCCATAATTAATTCCCTAAAGTTTAAACTGCGGGGAATTCTATCTGGAGATTTCCTTTATGGAAAATTATGAAATTTGGCTAGGATGTTCATTTGAAAATCCTTGAGTCACAGGAAAAATTTCAGATCCATCAAAGTTAATTTGTCCCCCTAATGGTGTGATTAATTGAACAGCCCTAAAAAAATAGAAAAATGTACAGAAACATTTTTCAGCATTTTCTCAAATCTTGATTAAGGCATAACTTTCTCTAGGATTCTTCAAATTACATGAAACCAACTCCATTAGAACCATCTCAAACTCTAGTTTCCAGAAAGTAATGGTTTGATCTATGAAAATCCCAGGAAATCCATAGAAGCTCTTGTAATAACCATTTAGACTTTTATTTGGGCAGAGCTCAAATAGGCTTTGATTCAAATGAAGCTTAGTCAAGTCTCTAGTTAGGTTCTTACCAAGCCATTGTAAAAATTTCAGAGCCAAAGGGGTTGTCTAGATAGAGTTATGGTCTTTATATACTAAATTCAAAACATTTGCATTTAAATTGACATATCGTTAAATTGCTTACGTGTAGTCGCTGAACACGAGGAGACCCCGGAGGTTTTGGACTTCATACTTCCGGAGGAGACACTAACCCCTAAACAGCAGCAACAAGGCAAGCCCCGGTTTGCATTTAACAATATCTATCAAGTTTTGATTTATATTCACTTAGTTTAAAGTATGTATGTGCATTAGGCGTAGGATGGATGAAACCCCAAATGCATAACCAGATTAATCCAAAAGGAGTGAGGGTAGTGTCTAAGTCATCGAGTAGATCATGCTTTGCTTAATGTTAATAGGCTTCGGTACAAGTCGAGTAGTTGGAATCTACTTCCGAGTATAGGGTTCCGGACACACGGGATTGGTTCAAGATGTGAGACAACTTTAGTAAGAAAAATGATACTAGGCAGGGGCTAGGACGCAGCAAGAGGAAGTATTGTGTGCGTATCCCAGTTGTGTTGATTGAGGACCGATCCATGTGCGGCCCACGCTGATTGAATGTACCAAAGGCATATCGGATATATGGGGTCCGATAAACTGATATAACCTATACCTCCGAGCATCGAGGCATAACACACCGATTTATAGGTGTAGGTTGAGTGCAGCAAGGTGGAAATCCGTTAACGGGCATATAGGGATGCTCCGTGTAGGGAACCTCCTGTCCGTTTGGGTGTGATCGGTTCGACGTTTGGGCTGTTGAGTGAAAGGTTGTCCTGTATGACATCGAGTGAACGTGCTGTGCATCTCCACGGGTGTGTGTACGTGACGTCCTCTTCGGGTCTCTCTGCGGGTGTATATCGAGTCGATTTGCCGTCCCTCTCGGTAATGAGTACCACTTGGTCACTTAGTCGTGACGTAGGTTAACATATGGAATGTTATGATTCAATATTGCTGTTATGGATAACTTTTATTGTTACATGTGTGCCACCAAATATTGCTCACTAAATTTCAGATTCATGATCCATTAACTTGCGGCTAAAAGATGAATTAAGGATAAACGTGTAGGCGAGTCATTTTCTGCAAATTTCCATCCTACCTTTGTTATGACTTGCATGTAGAGTTTCTTGTGTAGGAGCGTCGGTTAAGCCTTGCTGAGCCATCGTGCTCACGGGTTCTGCTATAAGTGTTTGCAGGTGAGGAGTACCCCACGGACTCGGAGTACGAGTCCACCGGCGAGGGCTACCCTCCGTCGGGGACTACGGCTGAGTGGGAGCCGTACACGCCGCGCTGAGGCTGAGTGCAGCTAGTGTGTGTTGTCCGTAGGGCCGGACAACCAACTTTTGGCTAGTTAGGTGTGTGCGTGAGTTGTATAATATCTTCCTCTGTAGTAGACTCTGTAGATAGATGTAAACTGAAGGTTTGTACTACTTTGTACAAATTTAGCATATTTTCAATGTAATACTATGGTGGTTTCCATATGATGTGTGTTGTCGGGTGTTGCATTGTGCGGCACCACCCTCTGAGATCCTGGGATGTACGGATTTTGGTCCGTCACAGGCTGGCATCAGAGCTTCTTACGGGATAGCAACAGTCGGCCTCCTTTCTCATCACCGACGGCTGGAACAATGAACCAACCAATGGTTCCTAATCAGTTATAGAGGAACTACAATACTGCTGCAAGAAGTCCAACTTTTCAACCTCAGCAACAGCAGCAACAAGTGCAACAACAACGTCCTGCCTTTCAACCCCGACCTGCAGGATCAAGTCTTCCAAATGCACAACAAAACAATAAAGCACCACTAAACAAGGTCACTAGGCAATGCTACAATTCTGGAGAACCTGGACACTATGCTAACAGGTGCCCAAGTAAGAAGCCACCTCAACAGTGACACGACCCCACGGTCTTGTCGAGCCAGGATCCTGCTGAGGGGTGCTGCGTTGCACAGCACCGGATAACACACATCAGAGGTACAAAGCAGAAGCAAAGTTTTATTACATAAACGGTTTTATGAACATTTTTACAACAAAATATGTTCAGTCTACACTCACAGGCGTAGACTACGCATCGAGTTCACGTTCAGTCCGTGAACGTGTCCCCGCTAGCACGCACGCACATTAACACGGCGGCGTGCACGACTCCCACTCGACGGGATTCCTCTCCTGGGGTTCCGTCTCCTCCTTGGGAACCCTGCAAAAGCTTCAAACACAAGCAGTGAGCACGAAGGCTCAGCAAGACTGACCCGTCTCCCCTAAACATGAAACTTCTACATAAGGGGTGTTAGGTTACATGTGGTAAAAATCATTTGCAAGGACTCGCCTAATTAGTGGAACCTTACTTTCAAATTTTAGCAGCAGGTTGTGGAGAACCTTACGCTAAGGCACATGAGAGAGCCGCAATCAAACTAGAAACGCATTTCTCTCATGTACTTTGCCTAAAGTTGAAAGGAACTTTAACTAGCTCTAAACTACAGCAAATCATTAACAATCAAAGTCTATCTTTCAATCAGAAACATTTTAACATGTAACTAGCCTGTTCTTTCTACGTCACGGTACAGTGAACATGTGGTACTCACTGAACGCGAGGGACGGCAATTATAATCGATTTACACCTGCAGGGTTACCCGAATAACCCGTCACGCACACCCGTACTCGATGTTGCCTACAGCAACCATCACGGACGCCGTACGCAACCACCTTTCACCCGACAGCCAAATATTGAACCGGTCCCATCGTCCTGAGCAAGAGGTCTCTGCCCGCGCATCTCAGTGCCGCCAGCCGATTTACACCTCAAGCTCTCAACCTACCCTCTGAACGACGGGCAATGCCTCAATACCCAGCTACCCGAGTTACATCGGTTTCCCGGTTCCCATATAGCCGGTAGGTCTTCGGTACTGTTCTATCTTGTTCAACAGGCCCGCACACGGCTCGGTCCTTAATCGATACAAGCGGAGCTATAGCACCCAGGCCCCAAAGTCCTGCTGCCCTTACTCTCGGCTCGGTCTCATTTTTCTTGCCATGTGTATCATGTGCTATCTCTACCCGAGTCGAGTGCCTCTAGCCTATGCTCGCGAGTAGTTCCAACTACTCAACTTGTACCGAATCCTACCCTATCTTAGATTTGTAGTAGCTAACGGGGTTTTCAATCCTAATCCCAGCCCATGGTTTTCTTGGCTATGCATTTGGGTTTCCAAACAAGACTCTAATGCAAGAATTAATGGTACTCAAAGTAGTTCTCAAAACAATAAAAACTTGTAAAAAGGTTAATGCAAACCGGGGCTTGCCTTGCTGCTCTTAGTCGTAGGCTAGCTGCTCCTCCAGAGTAACGAAGTCTAAGACTTCGGGTTCCTCCTCGACCTTAGCGACTACATGAGATACAAGTACATGTATTAATTTAAATGCATTTGATTGAAATTTAAACTTGTGAAGTTTATAAGTTTCACTAGACAGACTCAATGACTCTGAATTTTTATTGTGGCTTAGTTACCACCTTAACAGAGACTTGGTCAAGTTTTAGTTGCAGCAAAGCTCATTTGAGCTCTCCACAAATAATTATGTCCTTGACCTTAATTGGAACTCTTAGGGTTTTCTAGGGATTTTTCATGGAGCAAGCCACGACTTTCTGAAAACTAGATTTTCAGAGGTTTCTAATGGAGTTGGTCTCACTTAATTTGAAGGTTCGTAGCTAAAGATATGAGCTAAACAATTTCAGAGAAATTCTGAAAATGTTTCTGGACATTTTCTATTTTCTCTGGAACAGTTTCATTAATCACACCATTAGGTGGATCAAATTAGCTCAAACGGATCTGAAATTTTTATGGTAGTTCAGGGATATTTTGATGATCATCTCAGCAAAATTTCAGAATTTTCCTCCAAAGGATTCTCCAGTTAAAATTCTAAACAGTTTAAAATTTGAAGAATTAATTCTGGAGAAATAGGGATTTTCATGGAGTGAAACTTGCTTTGCTGGACAGTACTCAGAGAGCTGAATCCAACAAAATTTGGTTCACTCGATTTGGAGTTTCCTATCCCAAGTTATGAGGATTTGAAGTTTGAATGAAATCTGAAAATCGGGAAAAGTTTGAATCTGCCGGTGGGTCCACGGTACACGAGTCGGGCGCTGAACCGATGGCACACTGGGGTTCACGGGGTTTTCGAGTGCCAGCACATCGGATCCAGGCTGCAGACTGATCCCGGATTTAAAATCCGAGCCGCTGACACGTGGGCCACCTGGCTTCGTCTTCCTCCGACTCCCACGTTCAGCCGCCGCGATGCCTCGCCGGAGAGCTCACCGGGAGCCTCTGTGCTGCTCCAAACTTCATGATACTGGCCGCCCCTGCCTAAGTCCACTCGGAGAACATAGTTCTGGGCTCAGTTCGTCATGAAAATGGCCGGCACATGGTCGGCGACGAGTGGCAGCTTCGGGAGAACTTTGGCCGTATCGACCGACCTCCCTAGCACCCCAACCGATCGAGCTAAGGGTCGTCAAGCACCAGTGGACCCTAGGAATGGTCGACATGAGCTCCACGGAGCTCGGGAAGGGTTGTGTTGGGCTGTCACAGTGTGACCTAGGCCGGAAATCGGGAATCCTTCTAAAACTCGAAGAACAGCGGTTTCCCTCAACGGTTCTTCGTTGTTCCTGCTCCTATGGACTCGTACGGGCACCTAGAAGTGATCTCCTTCACGAGAGGATGAGTGGTGCGGTGTGGACTACGAATTTTGTGAATCGGTTCGAGCTCCCTTTCTGCACACCATCACAAAATCATGAAATTCCGGCGTGAGCAGTCTATGTCATGCCGCCGGAGCTTGCGGTAATGAAAGAGGGACTGAAGGCGAACCTTTTTGCTGTTCACGGCTCGGCGAACGGCAGGCTGTGGTGGCCGGACGGAGCATTCCCGCTATGGCGGCTTGATCTGAACTGGGAAATGAAAGATCGTCGCAGGGAAGCTCGGGAAGGACTGCTCCGGGCCTGGAACAGGCGCGAGGGTGTCCAGGAAGACTTGGCGCACCTGGTGCTGGTCTCAGATCGCCGTGGCAGCCTCGGGGTTGGCCGGGTGACGAGGGACCGAGGATTCAACAGGGCGGCGAGGAATTTCAGTTTGTAGGGTGAGAACGCGTCGGGGCAAAGGTGGGGTGCACCGGCGACCGCTCGGGCGCGTAGATAAAGGCCCCGAGAGTCGGTTCAGCTGCTGAGATCGGCAAGCAGCTGGTGGCGCAGCGGTCTCCCCTCGGTGGTGCTCCCGGAAGCAGCTCGGGGACCCGAGCACTGAAGATTCAGTCGGTTGAATTTCTTCAGTAGCTGACATGTGGGTCCCACTCCCTTTTTAACCTCTGAACTTAACTCCATATTACTGTTGTAAACAGTAAGCCCTACAATGCCCATGGTGATTTGAAATATATACCCCTAAGCCATTTGAATTGGTTAAAATTCAAATTGGGTTTGGTGTTACTATGTTTTCAGCACATATTCAGTTTGTAATTCAAATAAAGTTTGAATTTGGTAAACTTAGCTCATGTCAATATCAACTCCAAATGGAGTGAAATTGGTGTGTGAGCTCACAAAAATATGCTGAGAAAGAATATGTCTCCTTGAATTCATGGGATGAAAACAGTTCGAATTTGAGTTCAAACCACCCTCTTTCTATCTATCCCCAAAAGGACTTCAAAAAGGTTTTGAATTTGGGTGAAACTTTGCATGGACATTCCTAGCAAGGTGTAGGAGTTTTTCATATGCCCAGCCCCTAGATGATGCATGTGAGAAATGCCACTTTTGCATTTTGTGATTTTATTCTCTAATGAGCATGTTGATAATGGTTACTTGCTCTTCAAATGTGTTCATCAACTTTCTTCAAATGAGGTGTGTGTGTGTGGTGATGAACACTTTGAATGTGTCAGAAACTGAGGCCTTTACATTCCTCCCACCTTAAAAGAATCTCGTCCCGAGATTATAAGGTGAAAATGAGAGAGAGGACGGTGAAAAATTACCGGATATGCGATGTGAAAAAGTTGGGGTAGTTAGCGCGAAGAAATCCTTCGTTCTCCCATGTCGCTTCTTCCATGGAGTGATTACTCCATAGAACTTTATAGAACCACAATGTACGGTTGCGTGTGGTTCGGGCCTCATCATCAATAACCTGAACCGGTTCCTCCCGATATGTGAGATCCGGTTGCAGTTCTTCAATATCCTCCAGCTGAATGGTAGTTGATATCTTAAGACACTTCCTCAGCTGGGAAATGTGAAAGACGTCGTGCACACCGGAAAGTGCTTCTGGTAATTTCATCTGGTATGCTACTGATCAACATCTTTCTATAATCTGAAATGGACCGATGAATCGGGGTAGCAACTTTCTTCTCACCCCGAATCTGTTCACGCCCTTCATTGGAGACACACGTAGGTATACGTGATCCCCGACTTCGAACTGTAATGGGCATCTTCTCTGGTCCGCATATTGTTTCTGCCGGGATTGGGCGGCTTTTAGGTTCGCTTGAATCAGCCGAACCTTTTCCTTCGCGTTGTTGACAAGATCAATCCCGAAGGTAACCCTTTCGCCAGACTCACACCAATTCAATGGTGTGCGGTATTTTCTCCCGTATAACGCCTCTTAAGGCGCCATCTTGATGCTGGCTTGGTACCCATTGTTCTACGAGAACTCGGCTAACGGCAAGTGATCATCCCAATTCTTGCCGTGGTTGATAGCGCAAGCTCGTAGCATATCTTCTAGGATCTGATTTACCCGCTCGGTTTGCCCATCCGTCTGCGGGTGGTATGCTGAACTATGGATCAGCTTCGTCCCTAATGCAGTGTGTAGCTGCTCCCAAAAATGGGACACAAATAAAGTGCCCCAATCCGATATGATGGTAGGGGGTACGCCGTATAAGCATAGGATCCGTGAGATGTACTGTTCAGTGTACTTCTTGGCGTTGTAGTTGGTGTTGACCGGGATGAAATGGGCAACTTTGGTGAGCCGGTCGATGATCACCCACACAGAATCATGCTTTTGAAAAGTGGTGGGTAAAACGACGATGAAGTCCATGCTCACATCCTCCCACTTCCAGGCAGGAACGCCCAGTGGTTGTAGCAGTCCCGGTTTCCGCATATGATCTGCCTTCACCCTTCGACATGTATCACACTCGGACACGTACATGGCGATCTCCCGCTTCATCCGTGTCCACCAAAACTTGCTTCTGAGTTCTTGATACATTTTGTTGCTGCCGGGGTGAATAGAAAATTTTGACAAGTGAGCCTCATCAAAAATTTTCTTCCATAACTCCGGGTTACGGGGTACGACGATCCGGTCCTTGAACCATAGAACGCCGTCTCCGTCCTTCCGGAAACATTTCAACTCCCCACTGTCTACACGTCTCCGCAAATGCGACATGCCCTTGTCATGTTTCTGAGCTGCCGCTATCTCTTCACGGATGGTGGGGATCAAAGCTAAGTTGTAGAGAGCTCCATGTGGAATCACATGCAGTGGTGGTTCACCCTATTCCAACGGTGTGATGGTCAGATTATTGACGTGTGACTTGCGACTCATCGGCCACTAAGTTTGCCTTGCCGGGGTGATAATGGATCTCTATTTCGTAATCCTTTATCAATTATAACCATCTTCACCACCTCATGTTCAGCCTCTTCTGAGTGAATATGTACTTGAGGCTGTTGTGGTCGGTATATAAATGTACGAGGTTACCGAGTAGGTAGTGCCTCCACATTTTCAGTGCAAGTACCATGGCAACGAGCTCCAAGTCGTGAGTTGGATAATTCTTGACACGACCCCATTGGTCTTGTCGAGCCAGGATCACGCTGAGGGGTGCTGCGTTGCACAGCACCGGATAACACACGTCAAAGGTACAAAGCGGAAGCGAAATTTTATTACATAAACAAGTTTATGAACATGTTTACATCAAAATAAGTTCAGTCTACACTCACGGGCGTAGACTAGGCATCAAGTGCACGTTCAGCCCTTGAACGTGTCCTTGCTAGCACACACACACACTAACTCTGCGGCGTGCACGACTCCCACTCGACGGGGTTCCCCTCCTGGGGTTCCGTCTCCTCCTCGGGAGTCCCTTCCTCATAAAACCCTGCAAAAGCTTCAAACACAAGCAGTGAGCACGAAGGCTCAGCAAGTCTGACCCGTCTCACCTAAACATGGAACTTCTACATGAGGGTAATGGGTTACATGAGGTGAAAATCATTAGCAAGGACTCGCCTAATTAGTAGAACCTTACTTTCAAGTTTTAGCAGCAGGTTGTGGAGAACCTTACGCTAAGGTACATGAGAGAGCCGCAATCAAACAAGAAACGCATTTCTCTCATGTACTTTGCCCAAAGTTGAAATGAACTTTAGTTAGCTCTAAACTACAACAAGTCATTAGCAATCAAGTCCATCTTTCAATCAGCAATGTTTTAACATGTAACTAGCCTGTTCTTTCTACCTCACGGTACAGTGAACAAGTGGTACTCACTGACCGCGAGGGACGGTGATTATAATCGATTTACACCTGCAGGGTTACCTGAACAACCCGTCACGTACGCCCGTACTCGATGTTGCCTACAACAACCATCACGGACGCCGTACGCGACCACCTTTCACACGTTAGCCAAATGTTGAACCGGTCCAATCGTCCCGAGCAAGAGGTCTCTGCACGCGCATCTCAGTGCCGCCAGCCGATTTACACCTCGAGCTCTCAACCTACCCTCTGAACGACCAGCTATGCCTCAACACCCAGCTACCCGAGTTACATCAGTTTCCCGATTCCCATATAGCCGGTAGGTCTTCGATACTGTTCTAGCTTGTTCAACAGGCCCGCACACGGCTCGGTCCTCAATCAACACAAGTGGAGCTATAGCACACAGGCCCCAAAGTCCTGTTGCCCTTACTCTCCGCTTGGTCTCATCTTTCTTGCCATGTATATCATGTGCTATGTCTACCCGAGTCGAGTGCCCCTAGCCTATGCTCGCGAGTAATTCCAACTACTCGACTTGTACCGAATCCTACTCTATCTTAGCATTGCAGTAGCTAACGGGGTTTGCAATCCTAAACCCAACCCATGGTTTTCTTGGCTATGCAGTTGGGTTTCCAAACAGGACTCTAATGCAAAGAATAAAGTAATCAAAGATGTGCTCAAAACAATAAACGTTTATAAAAAGGTTAATGCAAACCGGAGCTTGCCTTGCTGCTCTTGGTCGTAGGCTAGCTGCTCCTCCGGAGTTACGAAGTCTAGGACTTCGGGTTCCTCCTCGACCTTAGCGACTACATGATGGAAGGAATACATGTATCGATTTAAATGCATTTGTATTAAGTTTGAAGTTGTGAAGTCTATAATCCTTGCTAGACAGACCCAATGACTGTGAAACTTTTACTCGGGCTTGTTTACAACCTAAACAGAGATTTGGTCAAGTTTTAGTTGCAGTAAAGCTCATTTGAGCCCTCCACAATTAATTATGTCCTTGACCTTAATTGGAACTCTTAGGGTGTTCTAGGGATTTTCATGAAACAAACTATGACTTTCTGAAAACTAGATTTTCAGAGGGTTCTAATGGAGTTGGTCTCACTTAATTTGGAAGTTCCTAACTAGAGATATGAGCTAAACAATTTCAGAGAAAATTCTGAAAATGTTTCTGAACATTTTCTATTTTCTCTGGAACAGTTTCACTAATCACACCATTAGGTGGATCAAATGAGCTCCAATGGTTCACTCAATTTGGAGCTTTCTAGCAAAAGTTATGAGGATTTGAAATTTGAACTGAAACTGAAATTCGGGAAAAAGTTTAAACTCTGGCTTGTGGGCCCCGCACACAGTGCATCGTCTCCCTCCTCGCGCCAACTGCGCGGTGGCGGCGATCTCCGGCGACCCTCGCCGGAACTGAGTTCCCGGCCACCCCCCCCCCCCCCCCCCCCGGCCAGAAACTCGCCGCCTGCCCCTTTACTGACCCCCTGGACTCGATGGTGGGTTCGCCGGCCGCCAGCGATGACGGAAACCCGTGCGCACCGGTGACAGCACCTGCTAGGGTTCCGGTGAGGTTGGTCCCGCTCTCCCATGCACCAAATCGACCGGGAATCGGTCGGAGAGCATCAGTAGAGTGTGGGAAACACGAACCCGGACTGGGTGGAAGCTAGGAATACCGGCAACTATGCTCTCGACGGTGAGCCGAGGTGTTCAGCCATGGCGGCGGGGAAAACAGACATATCATGGCTGATTCTCGATGGTTTTCTCTAATTCCAGTTCGAGCGTGGGCGCTATCGTGGGTAGAAGCTACTAGGTAACGAGCTCGTCCAACCCTCGTGCATAGAGCACGAATTTCACCCGAAGGTGAGCTCGGTCCTTATGAACTGATTAAGAGTAAATTTGGAAATTCTCGGCCGAGGGTTGATCAATCGCCAAACGGCTGTCGGCTACTCCATCTACATACAATCACGCACCTTTCTTGTGTAGAGAAGAGGACGTAAGAACGGCTGTGTTGTGCTGTCCACAAGAGCCCGATCGGCGGCGATGCTTGGTTCGCTGGAGAAACGGTTCGGTACAGCTCGGGGACGCTTGCTCACTGGCCAACACTGTGCCTAGGAGGTTGCTTACGATCTCCCGGTGCCATTTTGCTGTGGAGGAGGCTGTGCTCGCGAGTGATCGGGCTTGATCGAGCGTGAGCTCGAGCGGCGGCGGTTGCAGTGGAAGAACAGGCCGAGTATGTCGGCAGCTCGGGGAATGGGCGATCGGAGCACGCCGGGGAGGGGATAAGTAGCCCGGCGACCGGTCTCTGGCTTGGGGCGCGCAGCAGGAGCTGGCGCCGGCTGCCCCCCCCCCCCCCGGTGGCGCGCGCACACTGCACCCGGGAACCGATTGAGCTGCGTTTCAGTTGGTTTGTGTTGAAGTAGAGGCTGACATGTGGGACCCACTTCCAGTTTTAACCTCTGAAATTTACTCCTAATCACTGTTGTAAACAGTGAACCCCATAGTACCCCTGGTAATTCAAATTATTCACCCATGAACCATTTGAATTGATCAAGGTTCAAATTGGGTTTGGTTTGAGTGAATTTCAGCACAAGTGCAGTTTTGAATTCAAATGAAGTTTGAATGTGTCCCACTTAGCTCATGTCAAGATCAACTCCAAATGGAGTGAAAATTGGTGTGTGGGCTCACAAAAATGTGCTGAGTAAGAATATGCCTCCCACTTTTAAATTCATGGGATAAAAACAGTTTGAATTTGAATACGGTCTCAAACTGCCCTCTTCCTAACTATACCCAAAATGACCTCAAAAAGGTTTTGAATTTGGGTGAAACTTGGCATGGACATCCTTAACAATGTATAGGAGTTTTCATATGTCCATCCCCCTTATATCACATGTGTGAAATACCACTTTGGCAATGTGTGAGTTTGTTCTCTAATGAGCATGTTGATAATTGTTACTTGCTCTTCATTTGTGTTCATCATCCTTCCTCAAATGAGGTGTGTGGTGTGGTGATGAACACTGCAAATGTGTGTCAAAAACTGAGGCCCTTACATTCCTCCCCCTTAAAAGAATCTCGTCCCGAGATTATAAGGTGAAAATGAGAGAGAGGATGGTGGAAAATTACCGGATATGCGACGTGAAAAATTTGGGGTAGTTAGTGCGAAGGAATTCTTCGCTCTCCCATGTCGCTTCGTCCATGGAGTGATTACTCCATAGAACCTTGTAGAACCACAACTTACGGTTGCGTGTGGTTCGGGCCTTTTCATCAATAATCTGCACCGGTTCCTCCCGATAGGTGAGATCCGGTTGCAGTTCTTCAATGTCTTCCAGCTGAACGGTAGTTGATAGCTTGAGACACTTCTTCAGCTGGGAAATGTGAAAGACGTCATGCACACCGGAAAGTGCTTCTGGTAATTTCAGCCGGTATGCCACTGATCCACATCTTTCGGTAATCTAGAATGGACCGATGAATCGGGGTGCCAACTTTCCTCTCACCCCAAATATGTTTACGCCCTTCATTGGAGACACCCGTAGGTATACGTGATCTCCATCTTCGAATTGTAATGGGCGCCTTCTCCGGTCCGCATACTGTTTCTGATGGGATTGAGCGGCTTTTAGGTTCGCTTGAATTAGTCGAACCTTTTCTTCCGCGTTGTTGACAAGGTCAATCCCGAAGGTAACCCTTTCGCCAGACTCACACCAGTTCAATGGTGTGCGGCACTTCCTACCGTATAGCGCCTCGTAAGGTGCCATCTTGATGCTGGCTTGGTACCCATTATTGTACGAGAACTCGGCTAACGGCAAGTGATCATCCCAATTCTTGCCGTGGTTGATAGCGCAAGCTCGTAGCATGTCTTCCAAGAGCTGATTTACCCGCTCCGTTTGCCCATCCGTTTGCGGGTGGTAGGCTGAACTACGGATCAGCTTCGTTCCCAAGGCAGCGTGCAGCTGCTCCCAAAAACGGGACCCAAATAAAGTGCCCCGGTCCGATATGATGGTACGGGGTATGCCGTATAAGCATAGGATCCGTGAGATGTACAGTTCAGCGTACTTCTTGGCGTTGTAATTTGTGTTGACTGGGATGAAATGGGCAACTTTGGTGAGCCGATCGACGATCACCCACACAGAATCATGTTTCTGCAAGGTGGTGGGTAAACCGACGATAAAATCCATGCTCACGTCCTCCCACTTCCAGGCAGGAATGCCCAGTGGTTGTAGCAGTCCCGGTTTCCGCATGTGGTCTGCCTTCACCCTTCGACATGTATCACACTCGGACACGTATTTTGCAGTCTCTCGCTTCATCCGTGTCCACCAAAACTTGCTTTTGATTTCTTGATACATTTTGTTGCTGCCGGGGTGAATAGAAAACTTTGATAAGTGAGTCTCATCAAAGATTTTCTTCCGTAATTCCGGGTTCCGGGTTACGACGATCTGGTCCTTGAACCATAGGACGTCGTCTCCGTCCTTCCGGAAACATTTCAGCTCCCCACTGTCTACACGCCTCCGTAAATGCGACATGCACTTGTCATGTTTCTGAGCATCTGCTATCTCTTCACGGATGGTGGGGATCAAAGCTAGGTTGTAAAGAGCTCCGTGTGGAATCACATGTAGTGGTGGTTCGCTCTCTTCCAACGGTGTGATGGTCAGACTGTTGACGTGTGACTTGCGGCTCAGCGCATCCGCCACTACGTTTGCCTTACCCGGATGATAATGGATCTCTATTTCGTAATCCTTTATCAATTCTAACCATCTTCGCTGCCTCATGTTCAACTCCTTCTGAGTGAATATGTACTTGAGGCTTTTGTGGTCGGTATATAAATGTACGAGGTTACCGAGTAGGTAGTGCCTCCACATTTTCAGTGCAAGTACCACAGCAGCGAGCTCCAAATCGTGAGTTGGATAATTTTGCTCATGGTTTCTAAGCTGCCGTGATCCATACGCGACCACTCTTCGGTCTTGCATCAGCACACATCCGAGCCCAATGCCGGATGCATCGCAGTACACATCGAACGGTTTTGTTGTGTCTGGCTGCGCCAAAACCGGTGCTGATGTCAGGTGTTTGACTAAAGCCTTGAATGCTGCTTCACATGCTGGACTCCAAACATATTTGGTAGCCTTCTTCAGCAGCTCTGTCATTGGCTTGGCAATCTTCGAGAAGTTCGGGATGAACCTCCGATAATATCCCGCGAGCCCGAGAAAACTCCGTACCTTGTGAACAGTTCTCGGGGATTTCCAATTCAGCACTTGAGTGATCTTGCTCGGGTCTACAGCGATACCCTCCTCTGAGATGATATGCCCGAGGAAAGGCACTTGCGATATCCAAAACTCGCATTTGCTGAATTTTGCGTATAACTTGTGATCCCGCAGCCGTTGTAAGACTATACGCAGATGTTTCTTGTGATCTTCCTCCGACTTGGAATATACCAGGATGTCGTCGATGAAGACCACAACAAACTTGTCCAGCTCCGGCATGAATACCAAGTTCATCAAGTACATGAAGTGAGCTGGAGCATTGGTGAGGCCGAAGGACATGACCAGGTACTCATAAAGTCCGTACCTTGTCGAGAAAGCTGTCTTTGGAAAGTCCTCCACCCTTATCTTAATCTGATGGTACCCAGATCTTAAGTCCATCTTGGAAAAGACCTTTGCTTCAACCAACTGATCAAACAACATGTCGATCCGTGGCAATGGGTACTTGTTCTTGATGGTTACGGCATTTAGTGGACGATAGTCCACGCAAAGTCGCAACGTCTCATCCTTCTTCTTGACAAATAATGCCGAACAGCCCTATGGTGAGGAGCTCGGCCTAATAAAACCCTTCTCCAGGAGGTCCGTGAGCTGAGTCTTCAGTTCAGCCAACTCCTTGGGTGCCATCTTGTACGGCCTTCGGGATATTGGCATGGTTCCCGGTGCAAGTTCAATCTTGAACTCCACCTCCCAATCAGGCGGCATCCCTGGCAAATCGTCCGGGAATACATCAGAGAACTCTCGGACCACCGGAATATCTTCCAATCTGATGGTTGTGGCTTGATAGACACTTGGAAGTTTTATTTCTGGACTGTCCAGAAACAATGAGTGCGACTCATGCACTTTTGAGTTCAGGTGCACGACTCGGATGACGGTGTCTAAAACAGCGCCGTGGTGGGTTAACCACGACATCCCTAAGATGACATCAACCTTTTGTCCCTCTAAGATTATGAGAGACGTAGGGTAAACTCTACCCTCTAAGCACAATGGCGCTTTTGGGACCATCATGCTTGCCGAAATTTTCCCACCCGGTGAACAGATCACATAAGGACTATTGGTGGGTAGTATTTTTAAGCTATACTTATCAATGAAAGCTTGGCTAATGAAGCTATGCGTGGCGCCTGAATCAAATAATATTATGGCGGGATGCTGGTGGAGTTGGAACATACCCGAAAGGATTGGTTCGCCCTCCGGCACGTCCTCAATGGCAAGCTGGTGGACGGTGCCGGGCCTAGGGTTTGCCCGCCGCGCATTAGTAGGGTTCCGGGGTTGATTCCTCCCCGGAAACTGTGGTGCCACTCCGCCGCCTTGCCTCTCTGGGCGACTGCTCGCGAAGTGTCCTGGACGACCACACTTGTAACATGTGGCCGCTGCTGGTGGAGTGCTCGGTGGACGAAAGCCCGGCATGCATTGCTGAGGTGCAAATGCACGCGGCATCGCCCGCTGCTGCTGTTGTTGTTGCGGTGGTACTGGCAGTGCCGGCCTGAATGCCGGTGAAGAGTACGGTCGACTGCGGAACGGCATCGACCGCTGTGGTGGCTGCCAGCGTGGACCTGATGGTGGGCGATTCACCATCCGAAACTTCTGAGAAGAACCGCCTCCTTCTCCGCTGCTCTGCGGCGCGCTTCGCTTTCGTTCCGCCGCCGCTAACTCCTTGCCGGAGTCCTCCTGAACAATCGCAGCATCAATGATGTCGTTGAGGCTGCCGCGATTGAACATCGCCAATTTGTCCTTCAGGAGCGGGTTAAGCCCCTGGTAAAAGTGGTCCCGCCGCTTCTCGTCCGTATCTGTGTGATACGACGCGTAGAGCGCGAGATCGTTGAACGCTCTGGAGTATTCCAGCGCGTTCCGGCTCCCTTGCTGCAGGTGTAAGAACTCCTGCGCCTTTCTTTTCATCAGACCTGACGGTATATTATAGGCCCTGAAGGCCGTCCGGAACTCTGCCCAGGTCATCACTCGGTCGGTGGGCTGTGAAGCATAGAAGTTGGCCCACCACGCGCTCGCGGATCCTTGGAGCTGCTGGACCGCGAACTGAGTCTTGCGCTGCTCGCTGATCTGGAGCAGCCCGATCTTCATCTCTATGGCGCAGAGCCAGTTGTCCGCGTCAAGTGGTTCATCCGCCCTTGAGAATACCGGGGGATGAGTAGCCAGGAAGTCGGAGTAGGAGCTCTGTTGGCGCTCCTCACGATCTTGACGTCTCTCTGGGCGAGACGTATTAGCGATAAGAGTCTGCAGCAACTCTGTGTGCTGTTGATGCGAGCCCGCCATTGCCGCGACGATGTCAGCCAATGTAACCGTTGGCAGTGGCGGTGGCGGTGTTTGCTGTTGCTGCTGCTGTCCCGAGGAAACCTCGGGAGGTGGTTGGGAGGTCTCTCCCCCTTGACTAGTACCCCCAACGTCCGGGTTGGCACGAGTACGCGTCATTCTGAAATTCAAAACAGCAGTGATTAGCACATGTCTTACTTAAAATCCCATATGCAACAGTAGGTATTGAAGCAACACATGATTAATTTGCCCAACATTCACATATATTGATAAAGCATAAACTTTATACAAGATACATTATTCTCGGGTCTCCGAGAAGTCGTGCTCATGTCGTCACTACCTATACATACGCTACTGCCTACACGACATGTCAGCGATTACAAAATTTGGGCTACACTACCCTGGCTGCCCTACCTGGCAACTGTAACCCCCTACTAGGAGTAGAACTCGACCTCCTGCGGGTCGTCCTCCTCCGGTACATCTGCTGGTGGCTCTGGATCTACCACCTCTTCACCCATCCCGGGTTCTCCCATTGCTGGAAGGCCCAAGACCACCGGTATGCCCAATACCGGAGGCACGAGGTCCTGCAACGCATGCACCTCGTCCATAGCCTGGTTGTAGTCCTCTTCCCAGCCTTGTCCTTCCTCAATAGCATCGTCCCGCTCTTGAGCAAGGTCCTCATTCTGCTGGGTTAGGGTCTGCACCAGCTCTTGCAACGCCGCGATGTCAACATGGCTTTTCTTCTTCGCCTTCTTCAGATGATGCAACTGATTGTGTTGTTCATTCAGTCGCTTAATCGTCGGAAGGAGCACATTACGGAGTGCGCTGTGAGCACTCTCGATATGATCTCCACGGCTTGTGCTCTCCTTGAGCTTGGTGGCGAGATGCTCCGTATGGACAGCTTGGCTGTCCATCACAGCGTTTCCCGCCCTCATCTGGAGGCTGAGATTTGCCTCCGAGGGGTTGTACCTTGGGTAACTCGGGTCTGTTGCCTCCAGGTACCTCTCTTCCCACACATGCTGAGCCCATCCCTACACCGGAACAAGCGCGTATGGAGTGCCCTCCATAGCCTGCACGTGTAGTTGGCAGAAACGTGACATGGTGTCACGGGCTGCCACTTGCCACTTCCCTTCCGGTTGTCTTCCTCTCACCGTGACAGTGAACGGCACCCAACCGGGTGGCGTAGTTCCTGCAGGGACTTCGACATGGATCGTCCACGTCTTGTTCCCCTCTTCGCCTTCTTCTTTGGCGAAGTACTGCGGCCTCTGGTTGTACCCGAAATATTGGAGCATTTGCCACAATGCTTCCGGTTAGCCGCTACGGTGAGAACAGTGGGACATCACCCACCCGTTCTCCAATTGCTTATCTGCTGTCATCTGTAAAAATATATTTGAGAAATGTCAAATATTTATTTAAACAGTAAACCTCTGAGTTATAACATAAGACATGTCATTGAACCCATAAAACTTGGAAACATAGTTCAAATTTTAAACAAATTTGACTGCTGATCTGCTGTTCCCATGACAGCCCTGACCAGTTTACATTTCAACCTTATTTAGACCATGCTAAAGGCAAAAACAATTCTGGAGCTCAACATCGAAGTTAAAGCTAACTTAAATAGCTTTCCAGAAAGTATTTGATTGGCCTAAGATCTGTCCTGGTTCAAAAGTTATGAGATGTTAAAGTTAACAGAGTTTCTGGAGAATTCTGGACAGCACCTCCCTGCTTTAGGTACTGATTTAATCCAAGAATTCCAGTTAATTCTGTTCCTAATCTGACAAAACTTTATGTTACAAAGTTGTAACCATCTCATAAGCTATCCAGAACTACCTCATTTTCTATTTTTGGATTTTTAAGCAGGAAGTTATGCTTAATTTACAGAGAGTTTACAGAGAGTCTTTACTCTGTCCTGTTTTCTGGACAGTTTCAACTCCACTGCATTTTTCGATTGGTTAAGTGATGAAACACCTTCGGACCTCAACATAAGAGTTGTAAAGCTCTTCCAAAGCTTTCCAGAAATATATCATATGACCCAAACCTCGAAAGAACTCCCCCTAACCTCTGATTAACTTCAGCCTTGATTCAGCTAAAAACAGAGTGCTCTGTCCTTAACAACCTATAAGTTGAAAACTTGTAAACTTTGAATATCTTGTTCAAGGGAAGGAGTTACATCAAGTTTTACTACTTTAGATCAAAACCTTCAAGTTTAAAATGAAGTTGTTCATTTAATGGGGTGTGACGTCGATGCGTCACCAGATTATGTCGGTACTACGTCCTCACAAAGAAAATCCTATACCGGACTTAGCCGGCTTCGTTATTTCAGTGGCACTAAACGTCACTCGCACACGGATGCTACACACCTACCATTTCGTGGTCAGGCTACCTGCAGAAACTCAAGCAATCGTCAGACTCGGCTGCACACCGAGCCCGGAATCCATACAGTTCGTACAACCGGCCGTCATCACTCGCCCGGATGTTCTCAAGCCAAACACGCCTTGAGTTACGTGTTCACGTTTCAGACCACGTGACGGGGTCTCCCAAGTTGCACCACGCACGCCAGGGATAGACGTTGCTCGAATACCCCAAACGACATGAAGAGTCGTAGAAGATATCAAATCGGGTCAGGTTACCTGCCACCCGTGGGGCTCCACCCTTCAGCTTGTGCGCACTGGTGGACAGCGCTTACGTGTACCCCCCAAGACATAAACATCCCGAGATACACGATTTTCCGACATAGACAAATAGTTTAGTATGCCACTTCCTGTACACTAATAACATCCTTATATGGGCTACTAACTCGTTCCTCACTGTATTTTTGAAAAAGAAGACCTTTGTACTGTGTTAAACCTCAAGCGAGCTCTGATACCACGCTGACACGACCCCATTGGTCTTGTCGAGCCAGGATCACGCTGAGGGGTGCTGCGTTGCACAGCACCGGATAACACACGTCAAAGGTACAAAGCGGAAGCGAAATTTTATTACATAAACAAGTTTATGAACATGTTTACATCAAAATAAGTTCAGTCTACACTCACGGGCGTAGACTAGGCATCAAGTGCACGTTCAGCCCTTGAACGTGTCCTTGCTAGCACACACACACACTAACTCTGCGGTGTGCACGACTCCCACTCGACGGGGTTCCCCTCCTGGGGTTCCGTCTCCTCCTCGGGAGTCCCTTCCTCATAAAACCCTGCAAAAGCTTCAAACACAAGCAGTGAGCACGAAGGCTCAGCAAGTCTGACCCGTCTCACCTAAACATGGAACTTCTACATGAGGGTAATAGGTTACATGAGGTGAAAATCATTAGAAAGGACTCGCCTAATTAGTAGAACCTTACTTTCAAGTTTTAGCAGTAGGTTGTGGAGAACCTTACGCTAAGGTACATGAGAGAGCCGCAATCAAACAAGAAACGCATTTCTCTCATGTACTTTGCCCAAAGTTGAAATGAACTTTAGTTAGCTCTAAACTACAACAAGTCATTAGCAATCAAGTCCATCTTTCAATCAGCAATGTTTTAACATGTAACTAGCTTGTTCTTTCTACGTCACGGTACAGTGAACAAGTGGTACTCACTGACCGCGAGGGATGGCGATTATAATCGATTTACACCTGCAGGGTTACCCGAACAACCCGTCACGTACGCCCGTACTCGATGTTGCCTACAACAACCATCACGGACGCCGTACGCGACCACCTTTCACCCGTTAGCCAAATGTTGAACCGGTCCAACCGTCCCGAGCAAGAGGTCTCTGCACGAGCATCTCAGTGCCGCCAGCCGATTTACGCCTCGAGCTCTCAACCTACCCTCTGAACGACCAGCTATGCCTCAACACCCAGCTACCCGAGTTACATCAGTTTCCCGGTTCCCATATAGCCGGTAGGTCTTCGGTACTGTTCTAGCTTGTTCAACAGGCCCGGACACGGCTCGGTCCTCAATCGACACAAGCGGAGCTAGAGCACACAGGCCCCAAAGTCCTGTTGCCCTTACTCTCCGCTCGGTCTCATCTTTCTTGCCATGTATATCATGTGCTATCTCTACCCGAGTCGAGTGCCCCTATCCTATGCTCGCGAGTAATTCCAACTACTTGACTTGTACCGAATCCTACTCTATCTTAGCATTGCAGTAGCTAACGGGGTTTGCAATCCTAAAACCAACCCATGGTTTTCTTGGCTATGCAGTTGGGTTTCCAAACAGGACTCTAATGCAAAGAATAAATTAATCAAAGATGTGCTCAAAACAATAAACATTTATAAAAAGTTTAATGCAAACCGGAGCTTTCCTTGCTGCTCTTGGTCGTAGGCTAGCTTCTCCTCCGGAGTTACGAAATCTAGGACTTCGGGTTCCTCCTCGACCTTAGCGACTACATGATGGAAGGAATACATGTATCAATTTAAATGCATTTGTATTAAGTTTGAAGTTGTGAAGTCTATAATCCTTGCTAGACAGACCCAATGACTATGAAACTTTTACTGGGGCTTGGTTACAACCTAAACAGAGATTTGGTCAAGTTTTAGTTGCAGTAAAGCTCATTTGAGCCCTCCACAATTAATTATGTCCTTGACCTTAATTGGAACTCTTAGGGTGTTCTAGTGATTTTCATGAAACAAATATGACTTTCTGAAAACTAGATTTTCAGAGGGTTCTAATGGAGTTGGTCTCACTAAATTTGGAAGTTCCTAACTAAAGATATGAGCTAAACAATTTCAGAGAAAATTCTGAAAATGTTTCTGAACATTTTCTATTTTCTCTGGAACAGTTTCACTAATCACACCATTAGGTGGATCAAATGAGCTCCAATGGGTCTGAAATTTTTATGGTAGTTCAGGGATATGTTGGTGAACATCCCAGCAAAAGTTCAGGATTTTCCTCCACAGGATTCTCCAGTTAAAATTCCAAACAGTTTAAATTTTGAGGATTTAATTCTGGAGAATTAAGGAATTTCAGGAAGTGAAACTTGATTTTCTGGAAAGTACTCAGAGAGCTGAATCCAGCAAAACTTGGTTCACTCAATTTGGAGCTTTCTAGCCAAAGTTATGAGGATTTGAAATTTGAACTGAAACTAAAATTCGGGAAAAAGTTTAAACTCTGGCTTGTGGGCCCCGCACACAGTGCATCGTCTCCCTCCTCGCACCAACTGCGCGGCGGCGGCGATCTCCGGCGACCCTCGCCGGAACTGAGTTCCCGGCCACCCCCTGGCCCGAAACTCGCCACCGCCTGCCCCTTTACTGACCCCCTGGACTCGATGCTGGGGTCGCCGGCCGCCGGCGATGACCGGAAACCCGTGCGCACTGGTGACAGCACCTGCTAGGGTTCCGGTGAGGTCGGTCCCGCTCCCCCGTGCACCAAATCGACCGGGAATCGGTCGGAGAGCATCAGTAGAGCGTGGGAAACACGAACCCTGACTGGGTGGAAGCTAGGAATACCGGCAACTATGCTCTCGACGGTGAGCCGAGGTGTTCAGCCATGGCGGCGGGGAAAACAGACATATCATGGCTGATTCTCGATGGTTTTCTCTAATTCCAGTTCGAGCGTGGGCGCTATCGTGGGTAGAAGCTACTAGGTAACGAGCTCGTCCAACCCTCGTGCATAGAGCACGAATTTCACCCGAAGGTGAGCTCGGTCCTTATGAACTGATTAAGAGTAAATTTGGAAATTCTCGGCCGAGGGTTGATCAATCGCCAAACGGCTGTCGGCTACTCCATCTACATACAATCACGCACCTTTCTTGTGTAGAGAAGAGGACGTAAGAACGGCTGTGTTGTGCTGTCCACAAGAGCCCGATCGGCGGCGATGCTTGGTTCGCTGGAGAAACGGTTCGGTACAGCTCGGGGACGCTTGCTCACTGGCCAACACTGTGCCTAGGAGGTTGCTTACGATCTCCCGGTGCCATTTTGCTGTGGAGGAGGCTGTGCTCGCGAGTGATCGGGCTTGATCGAGCGTGAGCTCGAGCGGCGGCGGTTGCAGTGGAAGAACAGGCCGAGTATGTCGGCAGCTCGGGGAATGGGCGATCGGAGCACGCCGGGGAGGGGATAAGTAGCCCGGCGACCGGTCTCCGGCTTGGGGCGCGCAGCAGGAGCTGGCGCCGGCTGCCCCCCCCCCCCCCCCCCCCCCGCCGGTGGCGCGCGCACACTGCACCCGGGAACCGATTGAGCTGTGTTTCAGTCGGTTTGTGTTGAAGTAGAGGCTGACATGTGGGACCCACTTCCAGTTTTAACCTCTGAAATTTACTCCTAATCACTGTTGTAAACAGTGAACCCCATAGTACCCCTGGTAATTCAAATTATTCACCCATGAACCATTTGAATTGATCAAGGTTCAAATTGGGTTTGGTTTGAGTGAATTTCAGCACAAGTGCAGTTTTGAATTCAAATGAAGTTTGAATTTGTCCCACTTAGCTCATGTCAAGATCAACTCCAAATGGAGTGAAAATTGGTGTGTGGGCTCACAAAAATGTGCTGAGTAAGAATATGCCTCCCACTTTTAAATTCATGGGATAAAAACAGTTTGAATTTGAATATGGTCTCAAACTGCCCTCTTCCTAACTATACCCAAAATGACCTCAAAAAGGTTTTGAATTTGGGTGAAACTTGGCATGGACATCCTTAACAATGTATAGGAGTTTTCATATGTCCAGCCCCCTTATATCACATGTGTGAAATACCACTTTGGCAATGTGTGAGTTTGTTCTCTAATGAGCATGTTGATAATTGTTACTTGCTCTTCATTTGTGTTCATCATCCTTCCTCAAATGAGGTATGTGGTGTGGTGATGAACACTGCAAATGTGTGTCAAAAACTGAGGCCCTTACAATTCTGCTCATGGTTTCTAAGCTGCCGTGACCAATACGCGACCACTCTTTGGTCCTGCATCAGCACACATCCGAGCCCAATGCCGGATGCATCGCAATACACATCAAACGGTTTTGTTGTGTCTGGCTGTGCCAAAACCGGTGCTGATGTTAGGTGATTGACTAAAGCCTTGAATGCTGCTTCACATGCTGAAAATGTTTCTGAGAAATTCTCTAGAACAGTTTCAATAATCACACCATTAGGTGGATCAAATGAGCTCAAACGGATCTTAAATTTTTATGGTAGTTCTGGGATATTTTGGTGAACATCCCAGCAAAATTTCAGAATTTTCCTCCAAAGGATTCTCCAGTTAAAATTCTAAAGAGTTTAAACTTTAAAGAATTAATTCTGGAGAAATACGGATTTTCATGGAGTGAAACTTGATTTGCTGGAAAGTACTCAGATAGCTGAATCCAACAAAATTTGGTTCACTCGATTTGGAGTTTCCTAGCCCAAGTTATGAGGATTTGAAGTTTGAATGAAATCTGAAAATCGGGAAAAGTTTAAATCTGCCGGTGGGTCCACGATACACGTGTCGGGCGCTGAAGCGATGGCTGTAACACCCCAAATTTTGATTCAAAACTCTAAACCATGCTCAGAGGGGAATTTAAAAATTTTTGGACGTGTTGCATGTTTTGCAAAAATTCAAATTCAAACTGGAATTCAAATTAGACTCAAAATAGAAAAGAAATGGAAAAAGAAAAAGAAAAACGGAAAAAAACCGGCCAGTGGGCCGAAACCCGCCAGCCGGCCCAGCTTTCCCCGCGCCAGCCCGCCCCCGCGCGCACCGCGCTGCCTCTCACAGACGGGTGGGACCCGCCTGTCATCCCTAACCCTGAGCCCCGCGACCCCGGACTTTTCTCCCGCGCGCGCGTGATCGCAACCGACCGGATTTCCGCGTTCCGCAGCCGAATTCTGGTCCCAGAAGAATCCAACTCGATCACAACTGACTCACCGCCCTCCCCCGGCTATAAAAACCCCAGCCCCGATCGGTTTTTCTCACGCGATCGCCGATTTTCACTCCGGTGAGCACCGAGACTTCCCCGGTGAATTCTGGCCGATCTAAGCTCGGAAACTCTAATCTAACTCGCTGGTCTTGATCCACCGCCTCCGGGGAACTTTGCAGGTGCAGAAAACCCGAAGACTTACGGTGTAAACCCAGCGCCGACGAGCTTCGCCGTGGTTTTGCCTCGGACCTCGCCGCCGATCACTTTCCAGGACCCCCGAGCTCGAGAAAACCCCCGAGGTGAGATCCCTGACCTCCTCTCTACCGATCTAGGCCATAAGATCACAGTTCTAGGCAGAATTCTCGAGGATCCGAAACTTTCCGGCGAGATCGCCGCTTCCCGCCGCCGGGTGCGCCGCCGGCAGCGCCGCCCGCGCTCGATCAGAGCGACGTGGCCGCTTGTGCGCCGTTTATTTTAAATCGCACGGTAGACTTTAAATCCCCGCGTACCGGTTCGATGTTATAATCTCAGCCGTCGGTTTAAAATCGGACGGTCCACGTCAGCCCCGCATTATAAAGACTGGAATTCTTACGTGCTACCCCCTGGGGTTCTCTGGAATTAAGAGCTAGCCCCGGAAACTTCAGATCTAGCCCCTGGAACTCCAGAAAATCATGTAAATTCATTTAAAAATCAGTTTTAGCCCCTGGACTTAATAAAAATTAGGAAAAACACCTCTGATAAGTGTAGCTAGACCCCTGGAAATTCTGAAAATAATATTATAGACCCTGTAATGGGGTGAGTTTACTTTTTAACCATGTTTAGTATTTAATTTAGAAAATTGGATATGTAACTAGTGTTTAAAAATTAAAAAGTGGGACAA